>CM030367.1:175452177-176159677 GCA_017893485.1 Hemerocallis citrina
AATTTTGGAAAAAATTGAATAGTAGCCGTCTATATTTGAGAGAAGGTATAGGAAATTCTCAAATATAGGAATCGCAAGATAATCTTGCGTTTGTTCTAAAAAATTGTCTCTGACGCAAGATGATCTTGTGTATGAAAAATTAAAAAAAAATAAACAGGTCGGACACAAGATCATTTTTTTAAAATGTGTCGGACGCAAAAATCATTTTGCGTCTGACTGAAAAAAAATCGCTGAGAATTCAGACGCAAGATGATCTTGCATCCGAGCAAAATTATAAATTTAAAAATATATATTTAAAAAAAAAGGTCTTTAAGATTTTTCCCCCTTTTTTATTTTTAATTTCTATGGAATAGAGCCTATAGGATTATTTATGCATATAAAGTTAATTTAAGATTTATTTGATTATTTGATCAAGGGATGAGATGGAATTGGCCTATAGGAATTATTATGTGTTTGTATGCATACAAATTATAAATATATATATATATATATATATATATATATATATATATATATATATATATATATATATATGTTTTGGACTTAAAAACCAACGGCTGAGATTCAAAACTAAATCGATCATCCATCATTGGATCAAATTTTGAGTCTCAACGACTACAAACTTAACTCAAAATTTATATTTTTAAAAGCCAAATATGAAAATATTAAGTGTAACCACTACAGATGCTCTTATGAGCTCAAACGGTCAAACAGTTGGTTTGCTTTCCAATTCGATCTTTAAAATTTTACTGGATGGTCAATGAATCTTATTAGAGTTTATTTATTGAATTAAATATGAGTTCACATGATCCATTAACTACTATATATTTCAAAGTACAGTGTATTAGATAAGAGAAAGTATCAAATACCTTATAATTTTTTAACAACGACTGTCCCCTACTCCCCACCTTCATAGAGCTCACTAACAGGTCGACAAGCCGGAGAAAAGTCGAGGCCACAGATTCTCAGCAATGCCTAAGTGCGAGAGGGAGGCAGAGAGAGATACATGTTGGAGGAAGAGGATAGACGACCACCGCAGCCGCTCACACTCTGATCATAGAGACCAGAGTGGTGCGAAAGAAAGATACCTCTTACGGAAGGAGAAGGAGGAGGCGATAGAAGAAACCAAGTCCAGAGGTCGCAACGTCGAGAGACAGCATAGGCCATCTCCAACCTATCGACCACAAAGAGTAAGGATAGACGAAAGCACCAAGAGGACCTTTACGGAGGTGACTAGAGGCATTGAGAGGGGCGAGGTTGAGCATAGAGCTCAGCGTCGTTCGCCATCACTGGTAGATGAGACTCCGAGGAAGAGAGAAGACGAGGAGGGTGAGTGGGTTATTGTGAAGCCAAGGAAAACTCCGAAAAGAGCCCCAACTCAGAGCTACTCCGGCGATCGCAAGAAGGAAGTTCGTCAAAGCTGCCATAAGTGTGCAAAAGCTGAGCACTCAATCAACAACTGCAAAAACGATTGGTTTTGTTACGTCTGCAAATCCTCTAGCCATATATCTACGGCATGTCCAAAGAACATCCAACCATCGTCTGCTTTAGTATCCAAAAACCCACAGCCGCGGCAGACGGTGTCATTGAACTCAGAGGCGAGCAAGACGCAGGAGAGTGTTGTTGGAGAGAGGAGGACTATTAAGGCAACGATAACCCCAACGCCATTAATGCCAGAGTTCGAGAGACGCTATCGAGGCTGCATCGTGGTGAAGGCTCAGATGGGGAACCCTAACGCACAAGAGATCATGGAGTTAATGGCGGTGGTCCTATCCCAAACGCCCACTTGGGTAGTGCAAGAGGTGTCCTCAAATTGCTTCTTTCTCCATTGCAGTGACGATGAAGTAACGACATTCGTGCTTAAGATGAAAGGGATGGAAGGAAGAGATTCGCGAGGTTTAGAGTTTTTCTTAACTCTCAAGCCATGGACGCGCGAGTTCGGAGCGATCAAAGCGGAGACGTTTCCTTCAGTTTGGATTCGAATTTTCAATTTACCCTTCCATTGTTGGGTAAGGTCTGGCTTCCAAAACGTCATACGCAACTTCGGCATGCTCATCGAAGTCGACAAGGAAACAATGACGCATGCTAGTCGAAAGTTCGCTAGAGTTTGGATCGGGGTGTCTAACATGGGAGATATCCCTTCCAAAATCATCGTAAACTTCGAGGGTGAGTCTTATGAAGTTCTGGTGATTGTCGAGAAAAAAATGCATCTCGTTCACAGGTGAAAGAGTGATCGCCGTAGAAGACGAAGTGGACGGCCAAGATCAGCTGCTGGAGGTTGAAGATAAAGAAATACCTTTGGATTTTGGAGAATTCAATCACAACCACACATCAGCTGTTCAGGGGATGATAGCTCACAGACCGTCCATCAATAGGCAAGGGCATCCTAATCGTTTGCTCCCTTTTTACAGCCAGGCTAGGGGTAGCGATGACGTGGAAAATTCAAAAGGCCCTCTGACTTGGTGTTGAAAGGGTGAGCAACAGGATTCGAGGAGGGGAGGCTCGAGACGAAGACTTTAGGCGCTGTCACGTCAGGTATGAGGTCAGGCGGGATTCTTGGGATCCTCAAAAGTCGCGCGACAGATGGATTAAAAGCTAGTAAGGAAATAGGCATTGGAAATGAGGAGTGGGCACATTTTACTAAGGCTGAAGTAGAAGAGACTATTAGACTAGCCATGAATGCTCTAATCAAAAATAAGTCTACTGGTCTTCATCTACTTGGGTCAAAGCCTACTCTCAAAGGGGGTCATGTTGTTTTATTGGATTCGGACCCAAAGGTGGTAGAGGCTACACCAAATAAAAATGAGGAGACGATTCGGTATTCAACTTTAGTCCAAGGAGTCCAATTAAATTAGCAATCGTCAGATCATGAAACTTGTGAAGGGATTATAGGGGCATTAGATGGGGTGCGAGAGGACAACATAATATTGGCTTCTGAAACAGAGATTGAGGAAAAGGAGGTCAAAGGAAGTTTATGTAGCAATAGCAAGAAAATCACCAAGTACCAATGTAACACCTCGAATTCCAAATACGACCGAATTCGAAGTTCCACAAGATCTTTACACTTCACTTCATACAATTTTACAAGAAAATTTGAACTTTTTATAATACAACAGGTTCCTTTACATTTATTTACACAGCGGAAGGTAAAATGAAGTACAATAATGAAAATTATACAATTTCAACATCTTTAACATTTGAATAAATCAATAGCAGCATATCAACTTTACATCTTCATGACAATCCAACTCCTGCATATAAAACTGTGGGCACGTCAGTTGCTTACAACCGACGAAAATGTTATACACGGCCATCCTCTCTATGCCGAAAATATAACGATCTTAATACTTTAACAAACCATAAACTTGAATGCAAATAAAGTGTTAAATGTGACTACTCTAAACATGTAAGTGTATGCAATGTCTTAATGCCTAATGCAGATATTTTATACTAAGATGACATTAATGCATACTTGTTCGGATTCTATGCATCTCATACTACATAGGTCCGAGGGCAAGCACCTACGTACTTCATATTAAAGGGTTCGATCCCTTGCCATGAAAACTACCAAGTAATATAAGCAAGGTTTAGACATTCCACGAGTACGGATTCCAGTCCCGGAGTACACCACCCGACTGTTATAACAGACTTCTCATCGTGCGAACATCCTGCAAGTGCCCCTCTAGCCCCGGTATACGTATATACACTGGAGTACGGAAAACTATCCGCCCGACTATGCATAGTCCCGGATTTAAAATAAAAGCTCGTCTCCATCGAAGCAACCTCAATACGAAGTACACCGCCCGACTGGGTCTATAGTCCCGGAATCGGAGTACACCGCCCGACTATATAGAGTACCCCACTTACGTTTGCCCAGGTTTACTACATCTTCTCTTTAGTGCCTAGCTCTTAAATTCAAGACATAAATAAATTATCATACCTAGAGTTAGTTTTACCCCCTACCGGACTTAATCACAAATACCGAGATAGCTCCATGGCCATATCTCAAAATATAACTCAAATCTTTTAATTCAACAATGTCGGTACACGAGGTCTCACTAAACTCTAGATCACAACCTTTCATGTACAAGAATCCATGGGTACTCATACCCTTCAATAATCATGTATTAAACTCAATGTATTCATATCTTCAACTTATTCACAATTTAATCAATGGCTTATCTTAGCATCATTCATGATTCCTTTATTCATTCACAATTCTTTCAAAAAGCTCTACCTAATAGATTTCAATCTCATTAACTTCTTAATCACATCAAGTATTCTTACTCAACCAAAATAATCATAGAATCTCATTTAAAGAAAAATCAATTGCATTGCCAAAAATTAATCTTCTTATAATCAAGGTCATACTCTTGAATAAGTTTTCAAATACATCAATTTATTAATTATCTCCATTTCAATTTTACATAAGTTCTTCTCACACTCCCAGTATTTTCAAAAACACCCCATGGAAAATAATAAAAGTTTTAGAATCAAAGTCAGAACCATCACATGTTGGAAAAAGGGTTTAGAAATAAAGTCAGAGCCTTCACATTTTTTCTAAAAAGTTTAGAAACCAAGTCAGAGCCTTCGCATATGGAAAAAAAAAATTAGAAACAAAGTCAGAGACCCCCACAAAGGTTCGAACTCAGGGTCAGCAAGGAGAAAGCCCAACGCCCAAGCCAAGGGGCCAAGTGCGCCCACGTGAGTGAAGTACACCTGGGGTTTTAAATACCCAAACTCTCCTATTCAATTATCTTCACAAAACTTGATTTTTCGTTTGTTCTAATCTTTTATTAAACGGTAATTATCTCATTCAGACTGAGTTTACTCGCAAACAGTAACGCACGAATTCTTAACTAATTTTTTTAGACATTATAACTATATTTTCGAATTCATTTTCTCTCGTTAGTGAACATGAATTGCATTTCTTCAATTTCATCAAAAATAGCAATTTGTATCTCTTATAACCAATTTAATAAATCTATGAGTACCAATTTAACTTCTCAAAAATTTATTTTAACTACAAGGGAAGTCTCAATAATTTTCATACAATTATATATTTTGACATTTGTAGATTAACAAGCATATTTGTTCATGGCAATAACTCATTGTTCCATTGTCTCATTTCTAACTAACATGATGACAATTAGTTTCTTTAATCATAGCAAAATTTCTACAATTCATGGCACACACAAAAGCATGGATTTGTTCTACATCTATCACATCAAATTATCTATACTACTCATTTAACATTACTAGCATGCATTTCCTATATTTAGAAAGAAAAAGATCATCCACCTCTTATGAAGAATTTGTAAACAAAGATGATGAGACACAACTTCTAGCTCCAACAAGCAACACCTAGTCCTTCTCCTCCTAGCAAGAGCACTCCAAAAAGCCTCCAATGCAACAAGAACACTCTCTAACTCTCTTTCTTGTTTCTCTCTTGATTTGTTTTGTTTTGGTGTGAAATGAGAAGAAAAATGGGGGTATTTATAGGACAAAATGAAGGCCAAAAATGTAATTTCATCCACCTAATAACTAGCCACTTAATTATCCACTCTCCCACTTTCTCCAACTTTCCATCTCCCATAACTCCCGGCCTCTCCTCTCCATAACTGGCCTCTCTCTCCTCTCTCCTAAGATACGTGCACGTGTTGTGCACTAGTGCACGCACACACACAAATAAATACATTTCCTATGATCCTAATATGTGTATTAAAAGTTGTTACATGTCATGTGTGAGTCCATGTACAACCAAAAATTGAGATTTAATTAATGGACTTGTCTAGTGGGCTTGTTTTTTAATTAATTAATTAATTAGTCTAGTGGGCTAGAATCTATTCTTAGGTCCATGGGTTTAATAAAAGGCTAAAAAGACTCATGCATGCTAAAATAGTAAATGAGAGTAAGAAAAATAAAGATGGAAAAATTAGCACGTGCATCGTACGTGCAAAAATTGAAAATATATTTTTTTAATTAAAATAAAAATACGGGATGTTACAACCAAAGGAAGGGAAAGAGGCAGGTAGTCAGAAGGGGAGCACAGGCGACTAACCAAGATGTTTTTGACAAGGAGCTAGCCAAAGAAACGGAGCAAGACTCGTCCGGTGGAGGTAGTCCCACTCCTGACTTCTCAATTTTAAATTCTTTAAATAATGATTCGCTTATCTATTTTGCTAGTCTATACGGTCTGGCCATGGGCTCTAATAGGGCGGAGCAATTAGAAAAGGTAGCAATCATTAGAGGGGAGTCTAGTGGAGCATAGGTCTAAGCTCGAGCAAGCGCCGGGGGAGGGGGGGAAGAGGGTAGGTGTCTAGCAAAGTCTTAATGGTTTACATTTTCTGGAATGTTAGGGGGCTGTGGCAAAAGAGTAAAAAAAAGATTGATTTCGATAACCATTAATAAAATTAGACCTACTATTTGCGGTTTGCAAGAAACAAGAATAGAGAATCAGACTATATGAGAATTAACTAGCATGAGATGGGCTGCCGACTTTGACTGGCATTTCAAGTCGGCAGTGGGGTATTCTGGGGGTATTGCGACGAGGGCAGACATGAGAGTTTTCAAGATCCTAGACGATTTTATCGGTAACTTCACGGTGTCTGTTAGACTTAGAAAGAGAAGCGATGGTTGGGAACATGTAGTGACGACGGTGTACGGTCCATATGATTCTAGACTACAAAAGGAACTTTGGAAGGAATTGGAGTTTATCAGAAGGAGATGGGACGTCCGTGGGTGGTAGGTAGCGACTTCAATATCACTAGATTTCAAGATGAACATAGAGGTAGGGGTCACAATCGCAGCGAACAAGAGTCCTTCAATAGGATTATAGACGATTTGGAATTGATGGAGCTAAAGATGACAGATAGAAAATTCACCTGGTCCAACATGTAGCAAAGTCCAATGCTAGCTAAACTAGATAGAGTTTTGGTGTCTAACGAATGTGAGGATGTATTCCCTCTCACAAAATTGAAATTTGCAGTTCGATATACGTCAGATCATCTGCCACTAATTATAGATTGTGATCAGAATAATAGGAAGTAGCATTTTCCCTTTAGATTCTAAAAATCTTGGACGACAATCGATGAAACGCGTCAGCTGATTCAGGAGTCGTGGACACGCACTACGTCGCAAACATCCACAGTCAGAATCTGGGTGGAAAAGACAAGGCGACTAAGGAGAGAGTTCAAAGGATAGGCAAAAGTAAAATTTGGGAATAACACATTAAGGCAGGAGGCAATCGGCAACAAGATTCATGAATTGGAAACTATCCAAGAGGACAGAGACCTAATGGACTCAGAAAAAGAAGAGCTAGCAAATGGGAGGCTAGAGTTACAACATATACCTTCAATGGAGGAAATGCATTGGAAGCAACGATAGAGAATACAACAGCTAAAGGAAGGGGATGCCAATACAAAATTCTTTCACAAAGTGGCAAACGGAAGGAGAAGACGGAACTGCATAATGGGGTTAGAGATTGATGGAATTTGGACTGAGAATGAAGACCTTATTAGAGATCACCTAGACAAGAAGTACCACGAGTTGTTAGGACGATGCGATCGAGCTAGAAGCTCTCTATCGAAGGATATGTGAAGCTCCTCAATGATAGACGGGAGCGAGGGAATCGAAAATAGTTTTTCAGAAGAGGAAGTCAGAAATGCAATCAGGAAGTTGGGCCAGGATAAGGCACCAGGACCTGACGGACTGCCTATATTTTTTTACAAAATATACTGGCAGATCATCAAGGCGGACTTAATGAATATATTCAATGATTTCCCTGAAGGAACAGCAAATCTAGACAGGCTAAATTACGCGTCAATTATCCTCATTCCTAAGAAGCAAGAAGTTCGAACGACGGAGGATTTTAGACCGATTAGTCTGCTAAATGGATCTTTCAAAATAATAACGAAAGTCCTGACACAAAGATTGGCACCGAATTTAGACGACGCGGTGGCTACGTCGCAGAGTGGTTTCATCTGCGGAAGAGACATTGCGGATAGCATAGCGATTGCTTACGAAGTAGTATTCAGGGGAAACAAAGAAAGGCCAGACGGATTTCTCCTAAAAATAGACTTCAAAAAGGCTTATGATTCGGTGAATTGGAAATGCCTAGACGAAGCCCTTAAACTCAAAGGATTTGGAGAAAAATGGAGAACGTGGATCCAGCGTTGCGTTCAAGGAGGAAAATCGTTCATTCAGGTTAATGGGTGGCAGGAAAAGGAAATAAGATGTAAAAAGAGGGTTATGGCAATGAGACCCATTATCGTCACTATTATTCGCCATCATAGCTGATGGACTGGCCGAAATGATTAAGCGAGCACAACAGAGCAACGTCATCAAGGGCATCCGAATCAATGGAATAGATAAACCGATGACCATTCTTCAATACGCTGACGATACCCTATTAGTTGGGAGAGAAAACGTCAAGAAATCGTAGCAATTAAAGCGGCCCTGGTCTGTTTCCAAAGTTGGTCATGGTTGAAAGTAAACCTTAAAAAGAGCTGTGTCACCCCAATTAGCGAATAGTTATCTATGTCAACAACCAATATTTCGGCAATCTTAGGTTGCGAGATGGCCGAGTTCCCGATCAAATACCTTGGAACACCAATCAGGCCGGGAAAGATGCTAAGAGAGGATTGGTCTCCCCTTATAGACAAGATTGCTAAGAAGTTGGCAGGGTGGAAGAGTAAATACCTCTCATTAGGGGGCAGGATTACCTTGCTCAACTCGGTTCTTAGCGCAATTCCACTTTACCTCATGTCAGTCTATGAGCTACCTAAGTGGGTAATAAACAAGATAGATAAGATAAGAAGGCATTTCTTGTGGAAAGGTACAGATGAGGGAAACAAAAGGTTTCATCTCGTTAAATGGGGGAGAGTCTGTAAGAGAAGAGAATTCAGCGGGTTAGGAATCCTTAATCTACACGAAATGAATCGGGCGTTGCTTAGTAAATGGTGGTGGAAAATTTAAAAACGAAGAAAAGGCTGGTGGAGCTACTCATTTGACCTATTTCATAAAAGGAAAAAATATCGGTTCGGAGGGCGAAGCGCGTTTGGTAAGGTATCATTCCTTTGGAAGGGGGTGACGAAGTAAGGGGACATCTTCAATACCAATACCAGATGCAGGATTGGAAATGGGAAGAGTACTAGATTTTGGAAGGACAAATGGTGCGGAAACACAGCTCTAAAAAATCTCTTCCCTAAGGCGGCAGAGTCTGCAGTTAATCCAAATTCCCTAATTGCAAATGTCTGGAAAAGCGGGAAATTGACGTTCACCATGGAGGGCCAAATAACTCAGGAGGGTATAAGTCAGTTCGAAGAGCTTAATAGGCTTATACAAGCGGAAATGGGTCAAACAAATAACGACCATGACGAACGATGGTGCAACATCGATCAGTCACAGACCTTCTCAGTAGCATCAATGTACAGATGGCTAAATGATGGTGGTATCAGGTGCTTAGTAGAGAGCGTCATTTGGAAAACCCAAGCGCTGTTGAAAGTTAGAGTTTTCAGCTGGCTAGTACACAATGACGCCATCTTAACCAAAGTAAATTTGAAGAAAAGAAACATGTAAATCGACGTTAGATGCACTTCTTGTTTAGCAGCAGACGATGATACTACACACATCTTTTTCACGTGTCATAAGGCGGCTCTTAAATGGGAAATAGTTTGCAGAGATTTCGGGTGTTCAAGGTACCCTAAGTCAACCACAGACGTTTGGGTTTGTGGAGGGAGAGTTTCATTAGGCGAGATGACAAAAGAGCTTGGGAGATAGCAGTTGCCAGTGGCGGAGCTATGTGGGGGCCCGGGGTGCCCCCCCCCCCCCCCCCCCCCCCCCCCCCTAAAATTTTGAAAATCCCCGTAAAATTTTTGAAATTTTTTAAAAACCCCCTTAAATCTATTAAATTTTATTATTTGGCCCCCCTAAAATTATGAAAAAATACCTATATATTTATGTATAGTTATAGAATTTTTTCTTGGCCTCCCTGAAAATTTCGTTCTAGCTTCACCCCTAGTAGTTGCGGCAATCCTGTGGAGTCTATGGCTAGACCGAAACGATTTATGCTTTCGTAACATTCACTATAGATTTTCAACTTCGATGCATAAAATCTTTCTTTTCATTCATGATTGAGCAGAGTATGTGGGCGCCAGAAAGAAACTGAGGATGAACTCGGAGGAGTAGTAGTGCACCAGATGGGGGAGGGGAGCAGGCGCATCTCCAGCTTCTTCAGGAGACGTGATAGCTTACTGCTTATGATGTATCTGTTTCATTGATGTTATTTGGTAGCTACTCTATGATGTTCCTTTGATGTATTTTGGAGATTGTTATTACGGCGCGTTAGGCTCCGTAGCAGACATGATTTTGTACAACTATATTTCGATAATTCATCATTAATAAATCGATGACTGAGTCATCTTTTATATATAAAAAAAACGAAATTACAAAAATACTGATATGTAAATCCTATGAGCATAATGAGCCAACAGAAAATCAATATTCATAGCAAGTGGTGAGTCCCACATAACATATTCCAATCGTTTAAGGACACACGACCCAAGATGGAGAAAATGGCGGGCCCAAATCGTACCTTGAAATGTACTCTCATCATTCAATTATCCAAAAGTCAGCTTAATGCTACCTGGCACAAAACTCAACGCAACATTCAGCGAGGACCGCCAACATATACCACAAGATCCCTCACAATTGGAATTATTGCAAATTTAGCATCAACTCCTTTCCCTCAAACTTTAATTTTTTTTTAGGGTTTTTATCATGTATGCCCCTAACAAATAAGTGAATATCATATATGCCCCTCACAAATATGTATTTTCATATTTGTCCCCAATAATATATGCCATATTTCTTAATAACCCCTCTAGTTAAAAAAAACTCAAAACGATGGAGAATTTTTGGTTTTTTAAAAATGGACTTAATGAAAAATGATTGAAATATTCTCTTCTCTACCATTCAAACTTTATCTTCTTCATTCTTGTAAATCCGGGCAATTTTTAATCCAACCAAGACTCGTTAACTCTTCTCAAAATTTCTTTATTTTTTCAAGTAATGGACAAACTAAGAGTATATATTTGAGAACTATATATTACTCCTCACGTTATATCTTCAAATTTGCCATCAATCTTGTTTTTTAATGATAGATTATAAGCTTCCTAATTTATTTTTTCTTAAAACTCTTAAATCTTTACTCATTTGATTGTTTAATTTGATCTTTTAATTTGATTTCTATTTAACTTGTAAGGGTAAAATCATGGTTAACTTAGTGATATCTAACATAGGGGTAAATGTGAAATAAAGTCTATATTGTTAGGGGTATATACGAAAATATACATTTGTGAGGGGTATATATGATATTATCATATTTGTTAGGGATATACATGTTAAAAACCCTTTTTTTTATCGTATTGATATGGGTAAAAGTTATTTTTTGATGAAAGATATGGCCTATGGGTAAAAGTTAAAGCTTTTAAAGTGACTGGGTCCCTTCATAAGTAGGAAAAGATGGTCGGTTGCCTTTGGAAAAAAATAAATAATTAATGCAATTATATTTTTATTTTTTTCAACAAAAATAATGGAAAAAACCACGACTGTACTCTACTGAATTAAATTGATTTAGTGCTAATTGACTCTAACATTAATGCTTTAGAATGTTTAACCTTTTCCAAACCTAAGTTTATGTATAATTAAAGCATGGTAGTGGTTTTTGTCAAATTTACAAAATGTCAAAATGACAATTGCCAAAAAGATCAATTTGCGGGGGAAAAAAAATTGGACAACTCATTTTTGATGAAATTTTTTTTAAAAAATTGGAGAACTAAACAACATGTTCCAAGTTGTTCCATTCCTCAAATTTTTAAATTATTTTTTTAAAAGGGATGGACGGACCCTTCATTTCCATGCACATGGAATTTCAGTAATTAAGGAATATATGGGAGTCTTCCTAAAAAATAAATGGTATTTACGTAATTACCTAAGAAAGATTATAAACATTGGAAACAAAATAAAGAATGAAATCATACGGAACAACATGTTCGCATCCGATCAAACGTTAAAAGATAAAAAATTGAAAATTGATCAGACATTAAAAAAAATAAAAATTTGCAAACGAAACATATTGTTCTATCCGCTACAATTTGGCAATTGCCAGCTGAGCTGTCAAATTTGGCAGCGTACTATTCATTTTTTCCTCCATTTTTTGGGAAAAATAGCAAATAAGTGAAGTTGTTTTTTTGCCAAAAGATAGAAAAAAAAGGGCAAAAAAAGCAAACTGCTAAAGATGTTCTTTATACATCCACAGTCGTATGAGGTATAATATGCATATATGCATATTATGCAATAGCATTTCGATCGCTTGTTGCAGTCGTTAAAAGCTATAAAATGCATAAAATCGAAAAAAAATTGCACGGATGAAATTTTCGTTTGTCGAAATTTATTTTTTTTGAAAATTTTGAGATTTTTTTGGAATTTTTTGAAGCTTTTTTTTAATTAAAAAAATTTGCGTTGGCCCCACACGAGAGACGAAACATGATGTTTCGTCCCAGTAGGGATTTTCTTAATTTAGGCCTTAATTAAGTTATTAATTTACTAAACTTAATTAATTAACTAATTATTAAACTAAAATTTTAATTAAAATACTAATTAAACTAATTAAATACTAATTAAGAGGTTAAGAAGAAAGAAAAAATTGTTCGAAACATCATTTAAAAATTAATTAAATAATCCAGACAAAACATGAGCTATAAAATGCATATTGCTATATCTCGTACTATATTTGGCTTTTTTACTGTAGTAAAAAATGGAAGAAAAAAATAGCAGAATAGCTAACGAGTGCAGCGACTACAGTTGAAAATTATGCATAAAATACATTTTTAGCTAACGACTGCGGATGCTTTTAGAGGTTTTATATATCTTATCAAGTGGTTTTTTTTGTTCTTTTTTCCGTAAGATCAAGCTTGGGGCTTGCCTTACAAGCTTTGGAGTTTAGTTGAAGGGTGTAGATCCTCTTCGGTAGGCACGCTAGGAAAATTAGGTGAGTGTCTAAATTAATGGTGGCAACTAGCTCAAACTCAATCGGGGTCCGTCTAAGTCCAACCCAATAATTATTGGATTTGGGCTAATAATTCTCATTTTGGGTCAAGTTCGGGCTCAATTTTTTTGGCCCGAGAAAAATTCAGGCCGGGCTCGAGCCCAAGTACTTAGGTCCGATGGATCCGTATCAAATTTTTATGTATGTATGTGTATATTTTTGTATACATCATATATATTTATGTATAATTTTTTTAAAAAAAAAAGAATATTCATATAAGTTAAAATAAGTGTTAAAGTTAATAAATAGAGAAATTATGTCATGTATATAAATTAAATGAAAATAGACAAATTATATGTGAATTATTTAAAAGTTTATAGCATTCCTATTATTGTTATTTTTATCATATATTATATTTGATATAGTTTTATTTTATGAGAAAGTTATGTATTAGAACATGCATAAGTAATTTGGGCTTAGGTCCAAACCTATTTATGGGCCTACTTGTTTAAGCCCGAAGAAAATTTGGGTTAGGTTCTGTAACACCCCGAATTCTAAAATACAACTGAATTCGAGATTCCATAGGATCTTTACACTTCTTTCGTACAATTTTACATGGAAATAAAAACTTTTCTTTTATCAGAGTTACATTTACACTTGTACATTATCACAGCGGAAGCAATATTTCAATAAATTACAAGAAACAACATTTAAAATAGTCTTGCGCAGCATGTATATTTCAATAGTCAAGCATCTTTACCCTACATATAAAACTGTGAGCGCGTCAGTTCATTCAACTGACGAAATATTATACACGGCCATCCTCTCTATGCCGGAAACAGTATAACGATTCTCATTTCTTACAAACACAAACTTGTCACACAAAAAACTAAAGAGACTATCCTATTGATGTCGTGTCGTGAATGTGCACTTAGTCCTTAATACAATTATTTATATTATATGACACTAATGCGCACTTGTTCGGATTCTATGCATCTCATACTACATAGGTCCGAGGGCAAGCCCTTAATCGTTCTTCATCTTGTAGGGTTCAATCCCTCGCCATGACTTAATCTACTACTGTAACTACGGTAAGTATCCTAGATGTTTTCTGACCTACGAACTCATGTCTAGGCGCCCTGAAGGGAATCCCCACGCACTGACACATGACTCATCATGCAGGCATCATGTAGTAATTCAGCTCCTACCATAGACATGACACTACCCCCAGTTGTCAAACACCCCACGAGAGTTGCCACCGGGACGGTACTCTGGAGCAGTATCCACGCCCTATCATGACTCATCATGGGACATCCTGTGAATACTCTCATGCCGCCAATCCAGTGGTCCTCATACTCAATGTTTTTCTCTTACTTTCATCACATCTCCACTATGCATCTAATCCTTAGTTTAATTGAATCATGAATAAAATCAAATCTTAGAGTGTAGCACTTCCACTATACTGGTCTTATTCATTTAATTCACATAACCCAAACATTGGTCTTCTCATTTCAAAATATCATTTTCTAATTTCTTTTATTGCCGGTATAAGGCTTGGCTATACCCTAATTCTCAATTTCAACTCATAATTACAATGTCATATTCATAAGATCTTTTCATGATTAATCACAATTCATATTCCAATAGCATAGTATTCATGTATTCACACCTTTCATAATTCATCACGATCAATAATTCAATTTCGCGTGCAATCCATGTGCAAGAATAACTTTCACTTAATAGTCACCAACAATTTCATATATTCCACAAATCTATTATTCACAAATTCACAATCTTACTACAACACATTTCTTATAATTCCATTTAATCACGCTAGTCACAATTTTCAAAAATTCATCTTTTATAACTCAAAATTTTCATTTTATTTTTCTTTCGTTCAAAAGAGTAATTTAATTGAAAAAATGAGTCATTTCTTGCAAAAACCCCAATTTCTTATTCACACTTCATCAAAAGTTGTATAAATATTTTTTATAAAGTTCTAATAATTTTTCAGTAATTAAAACACATTTTTCCAATTTTTATTCTATTTCAAAAATTCAATTTAATCCAAAATTCTCAAAAAAAAAAAAAAGTTTCTAAACTCAAACCCCACCAAGATTCGAACCCACAACCAGCGGCGAAACAGACAGCGCACAGACCAACGCGCCAAAGCCGCCCATCAATTTCACAAGGGGTTAAAATTCCTATATGTTCAGTTCTTGGTGATTTTGGTTTTCAACCAAAAATAATTAAAACCAGAGCGACAGTATCGAACCCGAGACCTCCGCTATTGTAGCAACCCAAATCCATTCCGACCAGTTGGTCTAAGTGAACACATCGATATTATAATAAATAAAATGGGTTTTGTTTTCACTCTCTGTTCAAAAGTACATTTTCAAAGTTTTCAAAACGAATTTGTCTCTTTTTCTCCTCTTTTGAAAACAAAAATACCCAGAATAAATCCACATTTATTTTAGCCATAACCAGTATATTTAAAACTATTTTTCCTCTTTTTAAAACATGTATTTAGCCTTAGAGTACATATTTGAACACCATTTCGACATTGAAAACTATTACACATTTGTTCACCAAGGGAGATTGTTTCTCACCCCAAAATTTTCACTACTACTATGTTTTAACACTATGATATTTTAGAGCACAAAACCAACATTATAAGAGAGTAAAACTTCCATTTTATTGATTAATCTCCACATGATATATTTAATTATGTGTATGCAAAAAATGACATTCTTTTTCATTTACTAAAATCTTCCACATGATAAATATCACAATAGGGAAATTCACTACATCTATTAACAAACAAATCCATCAATTCAATTTTTAACACACAAATCTACTTGGCATTTTTAATCAATAAGCATGGTTTAATAGCGAATTTCACATAAATGTAATTTAATAAAAACAACATGCATTCTAATATTTATAATAATAAGAAACATACACGTTTACTCATATGCAATAACTCTAGTGATCAATCAACACATTGGCTAATTAACAATTTTCTTCTAATTAAACAAGCATGTATTTTATTCCAACTAGTAGCTTATAATAATAATTCAATTTTATTTTCTAGCATGCTTTCTAGTCTAGAAGTCATGAGAAACGCCCACCTTTTGAAGAAAACCAATAAGAAATCTCCTAGAGCCTCCTAGAATACGAGCGAGTGCCTTCTCCTCCTAGATTGCAATGCACGACTCCTCCTCCTTGCTCCTTGCCAAAACCGAAAGCTCCAAGATTGGGGTTTGAATAGTCGGCCTCCAAGGAAAAACACAACACACAACTCACACACTAATATGTATATATCTCCTATATAATGTCTCCTTTCAATATTTGCTTTAGTGTAGAATACAAGTATGAAGAGGGAGGGGGAGGGGGGGGGGGGGGGGGGGGGGGGTATTTATACTAATTTTATAATAGATTGGAGGGCTAGGATTGGTTGGATAGTTGTAGAATGGAGGGCTAGGATAGGAGTAGAAGTTATAGAAACCACTCATGCACAAAGTAACCACCCATGCACACAACCCACTCTCCCATGCTTCCACACACCATCCGGCCACCAAAAGGGTGTGCATTGCACACTACGTGCTTTGCACGTGCCACCTAGTACCCCTATTTAGAAGTTTGTACAATTTGATTAATCAAAATGTTCACCATTTGTCTCTACAAGACAAGTGTGACAATTTAATTGATTTATTAAATTAGTGGGCTTCATAAATAGTGGGCTTAGGCTTGTGGGCCAAGACAATAAATTTATAATTAATTAAAGTGGGCTAACACAAATAAAATAGTGTTTTAGGCTTTAGAATTTGGCTTTTATAAAAATAAAGGAAAGGAAAAATAATTCTTCCTACTACCAAAAGAAATTTTGTATATAAAAATAGATAAATAATATACACATGAAATTTGCATGTGCACAACATGTGAAAATCAATATCTTATTAGAATGAAAGTTTAGGGTATTACAGGTTCGGACCTATGTTTTCAACTTTGGACTTGGGTCCAGGAATATATGGGTCCAGCCCAAACCCTGCATGTTGCCAGCCCTAGTTAAAATTTTAAAACGTCGATTGTGTCATTACGAAATGTACGGTCAAAATTAAACATCATCATTTACATTTTGGTTCGTAAAAATTTTCTTGAGATGGAGAAACATTCAATAATTAAATTTTAGGGCAAAAACCAAAGTACCCCCCAAACGTTTGACCTGAGTACAAAATGTCCATACAGGGTTTGAAAAAATACATTATACTCATTTATCCGTTAACTTAACTCATTCCATTAATTTTGAATTATTAAATTACATTTCTACATTTACCCTTTCATATCTTAATCTCTTTTTCCTTTCTCCCCTTTCTTCATTCTCCAATATTAAACAAAACCAAATATCAATCTCATCATCTTTTCAATTCGGTGAAATTTTGTAAGCTAAGCTAGCCATCAAACATATCCTACTAATTCCCTTAAACTTTGGTCTTTTTTATGTTGCTTTGATTTTGGTTACTCCTTTCAAAAACTACTTTAATTTTTTTGTACCTTATTACTTTTTTTGTTGGTTGAATTAAGATTTTGAATTGACATGTTCCTTTTTTCTGTGAGTTGAATTGAGATATTGGAGCATATAAATTTATGGCAGCGGGACTGATTGATAGAAATTTTGCCCAGTCCAAAATTCAGTATCTCCAAACGTAAAACAATTGGAAAGCACAATTTGTTTTTGAGAAGATGATGAGATAGAGATTTGGTTTTGTTTAATGTTTGAAAATGAAGAAATGGGACAAAGGAAAAAAAGATTGAGATATGAAAGAGTAGAGGTAGAAATGTAATTTAATAATTCAAAGTTAACGGAATGTGTTAAGTTAATGGATGAATGTGTATAATGTATTTTTTTCAAACGTTGTATGGGAATTTTGTACTCAAGCCAAACGTTGGGGGTACTTTGGTTTTTGCCCTAAATTTTAAATAGAAAAGTAAGAATATCACTTTGTGTCTCGCCAGATATTTATTCTCTGTCTGTTTTCAATCAGTTTCATTCATTGTACAATGCCAATCTCTCTTCGGATGAATTGCAAGAATAAAAAGAGAAGGAAACACAAGAGATGACATGATCCTACCAGCTTCACACCGACTATTATAAAACATTCTTTCTTACAATTTTTTCTCAACTAATAGTTAGATGTTTACGAAGCCCAACCCATCTCTATTCTCTATCTCTAATCTAATACTATAATGTGAGAGTAGGGATTAGGGCCGTAAAATGAACAGGACGGTCTGTTTTCCGTCCGAATCTGGCTTGAGAAATGGCCCGACCGTGGACCGTCCAAACTGTTTTAGGAACCGAACTTGAACAAATTATTTGGTTCAATGCTTTACAGAGTTCGAGCTCAGTCACTGACTAGTCCGTTCCGAATTGCACATGGAAGTAGGAAGCATAGTCTGGTCTGAACAAGCATAGCTTTTATAAAGAACCAAGCCCGAACTATAAAAATTTTGTCCGACCTGATCCGAGCCGGACATAAGCCCGTCCGAGTAGAATTTTTGTTTGAGCTTGAACATATGGTTGTCCGGTCCCGTCCTGTCCCATCCGATTTACATCCATAGTTGGGGTTGTCATTTGTAGACAATCAACCATCTAATTTCAACTATTCATTTTTAAGTGGGAGTTATATTAACCATTTATTTATTCAACTGTTATTAGTTACCATAAAACACTTAATGTTCAAATTGATTTACGACATAATTATTTACAAAAGTGTCACTCATATATAATAAAAGTCTTTGCCACTTTGGGTAATTTGTAAAGAGTATGTATAAGTAAAGGGAGGTCTCAGGTTTGATGCCAGATTATGTCTTATTATTTACTCTATAAATAAATTTAAAAAATAATTAGAACGTGCATCGCATATGCAAATTACTAGTTATTATAATGGGAGAGTTGCATTTGTCGTTTGTAAACATATCAACTTATGTATATCGTTCGTGCATAACTAAAATAAAGAAAATCTCATCTCAGGTTCGAGACCAAGTTAAAATTTTTACTTTTAAAAATATATATTTATTAAGATGTGAGCATGTGTAAATTACTGGTTTATGATTATTAACTCATCAACCACTCCATAAAGTTTCGTACAACTCACAATTACAAAATTCTCTGTTTACTGTGGATTATGTCAAAATCATACAACTCCAACTTAAAATTGTTACATTTCTCTATCAATCATCAAAAAAATTGGATTAAGAAATGGCTCCCTTTCCCTCTCCCTCCCCCCCCCCCCCCCCCCCCCGATCCCCATCACCGGAACTTCTCCTGCCCTCCCCCCCTCTCCCTAAGCTGCAACTTCGTCTTCATCTTCAGGCTTTCCTTCCTCTCTTTTCTACCCCAACACTCTAATCCACCATCCCTATCTTTGGCAATACCTATCACAAAACCAAAGTACTCATCAGAATTTTTAGCAGGTATTAAAGTTTTGCAAAAGTAACAATGGAACTCACAGAGCTTGAGCTCAGTGGGTGTGGCCTACAGAGAGTGTCCACCATCCGATACCTGCACCAGCGATAACTACACCCCTTATCGCAGCAAACCCCCTCCCCTCTCCTCCTCTGCCTCCTCCACTCCCCCCCCCCCCATTGTAACCCCTAGTGTTGATCACACCCCCTACCACAAAACCCAACTCTGCTGAACACCCCTCTCGACGAGGAGGAATGGAGGCTCAGACAACCTCGTCACCTCGAGCGTGCACACCTAAGTACGCATCAACGATGGTCTGGCCATGAGTTTAGTCATCATCGCCCCACTACGACACTGCCAAGAGGACGGGCCCATAGAGGGGGTCCTACTGGCTCTTTTGAGCATAAGAATGACCACCCCCAAGACCTCCATCGCTTCATTGAAGAAAGGAGTGTTTAGCATGGCCAGGGTCAGCGGGTACACCATCCAAAACCTCACACTCAAAGGCATCACCCCCACTCTAATCACCACAATTCTAACCACCACTCCTCTCACCACCAGCCACAACATCCCCCACTACTCCACCACCACAACACCCCTTCTAACTCCATCACCAGGGCCCCCAACCATAACCACATATCCCAACATACTGCTCACCCCCCCCCCCCCCCCCCCCCACAGGCTCCCTCACCTCCAAAGTGGGAGGCTAAACAACACAAAACCCTGCCCTACAACTCAGGATAATCCCCACCTCCCCTACCTCCAATCACCACAAAAACCCCATCAACCTTCTTTCAACCCAACTCAGTCTCCCCCTGCTCAGATGTAGGAGGTTCAATCTTAACCTAAGTCCATTATCGAGAGGGCCCAAGAAGGGGATCCACAAGACAAGGCTACAGTGGAGAGAGCTCCTACATGGAAAGGAAAGGACACTGAGCCATGGGTGACAGTTATCAGTAAAGCTACGAAAAGACATCATAACTCCCCCCCCCCCCTTCATAGACAGAAAACAGAAAGAAGCAAAGGAAAGTGAAACGCAAACCAGCACTATGTTTCAACTACAGAGACTTGGGGCATATCCGGCAAGATTGTACAAAAGATGTGTGATGCCTTAAGTGCTTGAAATGGGGGCATATGTCGTATGATTGCACGAACGCCATTACCTCCAACAACGACAATGAGCATCCAATTAGAAGAGGTAGGTCACCTGATAACCCATCCTTTATCCGGCTTGTAAATAGCCTTGAAATCATTAAAAATGAAGAGAAATGGCTCCGTCAATGGTGTGCTATAGCTAAAGTTAGATCAGGAAGCCCATCGGAAAACCACATCCTCCATGCCCTAAACCTGAAGTGGCTAATGAGGGCTCACAGTGACTGGGTAGCAAAAAAGTTGTCCCACCGTCAATTCCTAGTTTCATTCCCATCACCGGAGAAGTTGATAGAGGTATGTGATTTGGGTACTGATATGGCTAAAAATAGGGTTAAATCGGAACTGTCCAAATCGGGCACAAATCTTAAAGCTCAGGAGTAAAATGGTAATATCACCTACATACGGGTCTGAAATGGGTACTGGGTCTTTTCTCCAAAAGCCCAATAACCTACGAACGGATCCATCTCAACTGGGTGCGGGTCCCAACCCGCAAGGAACCCGGTCCAGCAGGATAGAATTAGGGTTTATGGTTATACATAATCAACGGCCCTGATTCGCCCTATCCTTTTGCTGAGAATTAGGGAGCTTATCCCGAAACTGGTCCCTATGGCGGCAATAAATACCCCATAACCCCCACCATTAACAGGTAATCAATCTTTTGCCAGTAAAAACTCATTCATAATTTTTTCTGATTACTGAGTTGAGCGTCAGAGGGTGCATCGCCGGGATCAACCCCGGTGTATCGCACTTTTTGCAGGTGAGCGGCGGGAGACCACGGTCTAACTCCGGTGGAAAGGTTACAGGTTTGACTATTCAGCATTCCTAAGAATCCACAAATCCTATCTGTTTGCCCCCACACCAGATTTAGCGGTAACAGATTGGCACCGTCAGTGGGAACAACGAATAGCAATTCATCCTCTTCCATCGGTGGAAATTACCTCCAGCCATGCCTCCCAGAAAACTGAGATCTAGAGGGTCCAACCGTGGGCCCACTCATCCTCAACCGCAATAGGAGATCCCCCTCCAAACCGTCCAGCCGCAGGGGCAACTACCACCTCAGCCTGATCAGCCCCCGCAGCAGGACCAACCTCTTCAGAACCTCCAGCCCCCGCGGGGTTATGTCGGCCCCCAGAATGTTGGCGCAGGGACCTTTCGTCCCAACTCTCAGAAGCAACCTCCTTATCGGGACCACGTCTCCGTACATAACCCTTCAACCGACTCAATGGCATCTCACGATCCTCGACCTTCCAAAGACCTCTGCAACATCCTCATCAACTGGCAAAAGGACGAGGACCTTCGCCGCCGTTTGGATGAAAGGCAGGCCCGTGAGGGAACCATCCGCTCAGGACGTCCAAATGAGCGATCTCCTCGTCGTCGTGACCATAGGAGGTCCCCTCCTCACAGAGGGCAGAGAGAGTCCCCTGAGTACTATCGAAGAAGGCATCACTCTCCCGCTGGTCGGCAACCCCCAAGGGATGATAACGCGTCCATCACCCGTGCCGAATTCCAACAATTCCAGGCAACCATCTTGCAAGCCCTCAACCTCCAACCAGGCAACAATAATGCTCAGAGAATCCCCACTCCTCCTTTGGTTCAAAGTCCTCGCCAACGATCCCTAACTCCTCCCCAAGCTCCTAGCAACCGCAATCATATTCCTAGTCCTCGCCATTCTCTAAGCTACCGTCAACGTAGCCCCCACTCCCCTTCGTACGAAGACGATTCTAGAGGCTCACCGGGGTACCGTCGAAGGGATGATGCAGTTTACCGTCGTCTCCACGAGATGGAGAGGCGCCTTGGTCAGCTATACAGGGAAGAAGAGCTGAGAGGAAGGACCCTCCGACCAAGCTGACCTCCCTTCTCTCGAACAATCATGGAAGCGCCTGTTCCAATAGGCTTCAAGCATCGAGACTTACTCTGGGGAGTCAGACCCCGTGGACCACATCAAGAGCTTCAAGACCCTTATGTTGATCCACCAAGCTTTCGATGCTCTACTGTGCAAAACCTTCCCAACTACTCTCAAGGGTCCGGCCCGAGAATGGTACTCTCGCCTTGCCCCATCCTCCATATTCTCCTTCGAATAATTTGAGACCCTCTTCGTCACCCACTTCGTGTGTAGCCGCCGCACCGAGAAGACTAGTATTTCGCTACTCTACCTCAGTCAGAAGAAGGGTGAGAAGCTGAGAGATTATGTGAAGCAGTTTACTGTGGAAGCTAGATCCATTGCCTCCCTCGAGCAATCGGTCGCTGCAGCAGCTTTCCAGTCAAATGTCCTCAACTCAAACCTTCGGTCCTCCCTAGCCAAAAAGCCCCCTCAAAACTTCTCCGACCTTCTTCTCAGAAGCGAGAAGTATATCCGGGCCGAGGAAGCTGAACATTGCCCCATTTTTGTGGGGTCTTCCTCCGGGACCAAGAGAAAGGCAGCTGAAGAAGAGGGAGCTAAGAAGCTCCAGAAGGATAACGGGGGCCAACACCGCCCACCTCCTAGAATTGAGAAGTTTACCCCCCTTAATGCCAACATTTCTACCATTCTCATGGAGGTTGAGAAGGAAGGAGTCCTGCCTCCTGCCCCGAAGATGAATACCCTCGGCAAGAAGAGGGACAAGGAAAAGTGATGCCGATATCATCGAGACCACAGCCACGACACCAACGACTGTCGGGCCCTAAAAAATGAAATTAAGGCCCTCATCCAGAGAGGGCAGCTGGCTAAGTTTGTGAGAAAGGACCGAATTGATCTTTCTCCACCCCCCAGGGGGGCTAACAAGCATCCAGAAAGGCCTGATGAGACTCCTGAGTTTGAAGAGGAACGCATCCTGCATCTCATTCATGGAGGTCCCATAGGAGGAACCTCCAACTCTTCTCGGAAGGCTTTCATACGAGAAGTCAATTCAGTTCACAGCATACCTCCCCCAAAGGGCCTCAGAGTCCCGGTCACTTTTTCAGATGAAGACCTTGAGGGTGTCCGAACCCCCCATTGTGACGCACTAGTGATCAACCTCCATATGGAGAATTTTAAAGTGGAGAGGATTCTGGTGGACAATGGTAGCTCCGTTAACATCCTCTTCCTGGCAGCTTTCCGAGGACTCAAGTTATCGCGGGACAGGCTCAAGCCCGCCGGCTACACGCTCCATGGGTTCATGGGAGTGCCAGTGACTATCGAAGGGGTGATCACCCTCGACGTAACCGCTAGCAAAACTCCTACTACCCAACGGAGCCAATGGATTTCATGGTCGTCGATATCCTGGCTGCTTACAATGTGATTCTAGACCGACCTGGCCTTGCTGCTCTCGAGGCCGTCCTGTCGGCTTATCATCTCAAGATGAAGTTCCCCACCAGGTCAGGAGTAGGGGAAGTAAGAGGTAGTCAAGAGATGGCTCGCAAGTGCTACATGACCTCCACAGGGGGACCGGTCTGCTCCCTCGAGACTCTTGAGATTCCCCAAGGGAACGCCCAACCTATGTCCAAACCAGTAGATGAGCTGGAGGAAGTGCTCTTTTCCGAGCAAGATCCGAACCGCAAGTTCTTTATCAGCAAGACCCTCCCCTCTGTCCTATGTTCCGACATAGTCCAATGCATCAGAAAGAACCACGACCTCTTCGCATGGTCGGCTGCCGACATGCCAGGAATCTCCGAGGAGCTCCTCGTCCACCACCTAAGCATTGCTTCGGGGTCCAAACCGGTCCAACAGAAGAGGCACAAATTCGCCCCTGAGCGCCAGCAAGCTATAAAGGAAGAAGTGGACAAGCTCCTCAAGGCCCGGTTCATACAAAAAGTCAACTATCCTGAATGGCTCTCCAATGTTGTTATGGTTAAGAAGGCCAACGGGAGCTGGATAATTTGCATCGACTTCACGGACCTGAATAAAGCATGTCCGAAGGATCATTTCCCTCTCCTCAGCATCGATACCTTGATCGACCCTACCTTGGGCCATGAGCTGCTGAGCTTTATGGATGCCTTCTCCTGATACAATCAAATTAGAATATTCCCCCCGGATATCCCAAAGATATCCTTCGTCGCCGATCAAGGGCTCTATTGCTACAGGGTAATGCCCTTCGGGCTGAAAAATGCTGGTGCGACCTACCAGTGCCTAGTCAATAAAGTCTTCCAGAATCAGATCGGCCGAAACATGGAAGTGTATGATGATGATATGCTAGTCAAGAGCATCCATGGGGCCGACCATATTGCCGATCTACAAGAAGCATTCGATGAGTTGAGGAAGCATAATATGAGGCTCAACCCGAACAAGTGTGCATTCGGAGTCTCGTCGGGTAAGTTCATAGGCTTCATGGTCAGTCAAAGAGGAATCGAGGCCAACCCCGAGAAGATCAAAGTCATACCGGACATGGCTCCTCCTAAAAGTGTGAAAACGGTCCAGAAGCTCACAGGATGCCTCACAGCCATAGGGCGCTTCCTGTCTAAGTCGGGGGAAAAGTGTCTTCCTTTCTTCAAGGCCCTCAGGGGGGCTAAGGGCTTCGAGTGGGGTGAACAGCAGAAAGAATCGTTTGATCAGCTAAAGGCCTATCTAGTCAATCCCCCTCTCCTCAGCAAGCCCATTTCCGGGGAAACACTCTACCTCTACTTAGCTGCCTCCGAGCAAACCCTCAGCACTGTACTAGTGAGGGAAGATGACAAGGCTCAGAAGCCTATCTATTACGTGAGCAAGGTACTTCGGGATGCCGAGCTTCGCTATCCAAGGTTGGAGAAGATAGCATACGCCTTGGTCATGGCAGCTAGGAAGCTCCGCCCTTATTTTCAGTCCCACTCGGTGGTCGTTCTTACCGACCAACCGCTTAAGAAAGTCTTACACAAACCCGAGACCTCCGGCCGTCTAATAAAGTGGTCGATCGAGCTGAGTCAGCATGACATATCATACCAGCCTCGGACCGCAATCAAGGCTCAAGCCTTAGCTGAATTTATTTTTGAGAGCACCATACTGAAAGTCAGTCAAGCAGCAAACGGGCCTCCTATCTGGACAGTATACGTAGGCGGATCCTCTTGCACCGAAGGGAGCGGAGCCGGGGTCATTCTGGCAGGCCCAGATAATTTTGTTCTCCAATACTCCCTCCGTATCAACTTTAAGGCCTCCAACAACGAAGCGGAGTATGAAGCCCTTATAACCGGCCTCGGCATGGATCGCAAGGCAGGGGCATAACGTCTCTGGATATTCAATGACTCGCAATTGGTTGTGAACCAAAACTTAGGAGAGTACGAGGCGCGAGACGACCGAATGGCTAAGTACCTAGCCAAGGTCCAAAGTCTCATGGCTTCATTCGAAGAGGCTCAAATCCGGCGGATCCCTAGAGAAGAAAATTCCCAAGCAGATGCCCTCTCCAAATTGGCCTCCTCCTCCCTTCAAGGTCTCGAACAGACCGTCCTGATTGAAGTACTCCTAAGACCGAGCATAGAAGAAGAAACCCCCGACTCAATGGAGTCGTTGCCTGTCTAACTTCAGGACAACCGGATGAAACCTTTGATAGAATTCCTCAGGTATGGGATCCTCCCCGAAGATCCCAAAGAAGCTCGTCGAGTCTGAACAAGAGCGGAGTGGTACACCTTTGTTGAAGGGGTCTTGTACAAACGGTCCTACACCCAAGTAGATGGCAGACCCAACTTGAGATGCCTCTCCCCGGAAGAAGCCTCATATGCCTTGCAAGAGCTCCACGAAGGTATAGGCAGAGCCCATTCAGGGTCAAGGTCCCTCGCCAGGAAAGTTTTAAACTATGGGTACTTCTGGCCTACCCTCCTGCAGGATGCCGAACGACACGTCCGGCAATGCAGCTCCTGTCAGCAGTACTCCAATATTCATCGCCTACCCCAAGCACAACTCACATCTCTCTCAAGTCCGATTCCCTTCGCAATGTGGGGGATGGACTTGCTAGGCCCATTTTCACCAGCTCCCGGTCAGCTTAAGTTCCTAGTCGTGACAATCGACTATTTTTCTAAATGGATCAAGGCCGAGCCGTTGGCTACAATTACTGAGAACAGTGTTGTAGTTTTTGGAGAAACGTCATCTGTAGATTCAGCGTGCCTCAGGTCCTAATAACAGATAACGGAACACAATTTACAGGGACAGCTTTCCGATCTTTATGTGAAGATCTCGGCATCCAGCAACGTTTCTCCTCCGTCTCCCATCCTCAATCAAATGGCCAAGTGGAAAATGCCAACAGACAGATCCTCTCCGGTATCAAGAAAAGGCTGGATAAGTCGGCCAGAGTCCTATGGGCGGAACAGCTTCCCAACGTACTATGGAACTACCGCACTGCGAAACGGACCCCCACAGGAGAGTCGCCCTTCAATCTTACCTATGGGTCCGAGGCTGTTATTGTAACGCCCCTGCCCCTAGCTCAGACAATTTATACAATTTATAAGACAAATTAGATACTATGTAGTACAACTGCCCACCACAGGCTGCCTCTCAAAAGTTGGTTAACCGATTAGGTGACTCTTGATCCTTGGCTTTATTATTTATATTATATTTTATTACAGTAAGTTACCGATATGGGATATTATTTCATTACTCTTACCTTTCTCTACTGCACATATCCGGATGGTAAGCCACGTCACCTTCTTTTTGTTTGACCGAAGTCATCAGGCATCCATTTCTTCATGTGGGCCCTCCATCATACCATTTATATATAACTCCTATATTACCATTATACTAATCAGCATGCATGCATGCATGCATAATTTCATATACAAACAACACCATTATACCACCATATATTACCATATATACTTATATATATTTTTAAATTCACGGGGTGTTACACACACCCACCCTTCAGAAATCAGCGTCCTCGCTGAGCACGGGGCATGCACAATCTAGTGCAGGATCTACTTTCTAGCCGATGTGGAGTGGAGTACCCTAGCCCACCCCCGTGGATTTACCGGGCGTACCCTGATTCTGCGTGTTGTCCAGACCCCTAGCCCACCCCCGTGGATTTACCGGGCGTCCTGGCCACAACCCCGCTCCCTCTCAGGCATACATCTCACCCACTCTTACCCACACTCGGTGTCGAAAGTCGGCTCTGATACCATTTGTAACGCCCCTGCCCCTAGCTCAGACAATTTATACAATTTATAAGACAAATTAGATACTATGTAGTACAACTGCCCACCACAGGCTGCCTCTCAAAAGTTGGTTAACCGATTAGGTGACTCTTGATCCTTGGCTTTATTATTTATATTATATTTTATTACAGTAAGTTACCGATATGGGATATTATTTCATTACTCTTACCTTTCTCTACTGCACATATCCGGATGGTAAGCCACGTCACCTTCTTTTTGTTTGACCGAAGTCATCAGGCATCCATTTCTTCATGTGGGCCCTCCATCATACCATTTATATATAACTCCTATATTACCATTATACTAATCAGCATGCATGCATGCATGCATAATTTCATATACAAACAACACCATTATACCACCATATATTACCATATATACTTATATATATTTTTAAATTCACGGGGTGTTACAGTTATCCCCCTGGAAGTTGGTCTGCCATCTCCTCGCCTTATTGCCTATGATGAAGAGCAGAACGCCAGAGACCTTCGGGCGAATTTGGACTTGATTGATGAGCTTCGTGAAAAAACTTCAATTCACCAGCAAAATTATCGGAGAAGGATCGAGCTAGCCTACAACAAAAGAGTCCGTACCGCTGATCTCAAAGAAGGGGACTTAGTCCTCAGAAATCTAGCTATCTCATTCCCCAGCCAAAAGAGTAAGCTAGCTCTAAATTGGGAAGGACCATACAAGGTTTCCAAAGTAGTCCGCCCCGGGACATATCGACTAGAAGACCTTGAAGGCAGAGAAATACCCAGAACCTGAAATGCCGACCATCTACTGAAGTACCAAGAGCGCGCTTGAACGCCTCTTCGAGTACCTTCAAGTGTCGAGCCATTCCCCTCTTTTTACTTCTTGTACTTAGCTTCTTTATTTTCACATTGTAATAACGGCTTGCAACTTAGAAGCGGCTGATTAGCAGTTATCAATAAAGAACTACTTTTCTTCCATATTTTCTTTGTGATTGTTTGTATCTCTCAATTTAAAGCCTTTAGTCGTTCCTTACTCAAACGACGAGTTCGGAGTCCAACACTTGGCTCGAGTCCGCTTCGCAAGCTCGCTCTTAAGCGAGCTAGAAGTGGTTCGCCATTCGGAATTGCTCCCACAACCGTTGACACTTACTCAAACGACGAGTTCGAAGTCCAACACTTTGCTCGATTTCGCTTTGCAAGCTCGTTCTTAAGCGAGCCAGAAGTGGTTCGTCATTCGGAATTGCTCCCACAACTGTTGACACTTACTCAAACAATGAGTTCGGAGTCCAACACTTGGCTCGATTCCGCTTCGCAAGCTCGCTCTTAAGCGAGCCAGAAGTGGTTCGCCATTCGGAATTGCTCCCACAACCGTTGACACTTACTCAAACGACGAGTTCGGAGTCCAACACTTGGCTCGATTCCACTTCGCAAGCTCGCTCTTAAGCGAGCTAGAAGTGGTTCGCCATTCGGAATTTCTCCCACAACCATTGACACTTACTCAAACGGCGAGTTCGGAGTCCAACACTTGGCTCGATTCCGCTTCGCAAGCTCGCTCTTAAGCGAGCTAGAAGTGGTTCGCCATTCGGAATTGCTCCCACAACCGTCGGAATATCCCCTGGCAAGCAAGTTACAAACGCCAAATATCAACAAGGCACGCCAACACACGAACACTAGAATGAACAAACTTTCATTTCTTTAAACAAGATCAGCATACAAAAGAGCTCAAGTTACAAGACCAAGTTACAACTACGAGGGATTACAAAAACTTAGACATAAATACAACAACTTATTCAATGCTTCTTCGGAACAGGGACGTTTCGGTTCAAAGACACCCGGGGACGGCATCGCCAAACCTCGGAGCTCGTCTCTAGACCAACGAACCGAGATGCCTCTTCAGCACTACCTCTGACCGTGGCCCAGACCGAAGCACCACTAGACGAAGCAGCCACCCCGCTTTGAGCATCAACCGGGCTGCGCCTCACGACAGGCGAGCGAGTTGCAAGCTCGTAAAATGAGATCCCTTTCTCACTCTCTTCGCGGGTACACGACGTCCTTCTGACGTTAACCTGTTCAGGATGAGGTTTGAATCGAGCCACTTCCTCCTCGAGTTCAACGATTCGATCCTTCATAGTAGCGTCCCTCACAAATAGTTTGAAATGAGGAAGTTGAGCTGATCCTGTTGCTTCGGAGCTATCGGCTGTAATTCGATGAAGATGGGTCACTTCGATGCTTTTGTCGACCGTAACCCTCCTCAACTCGTCAACGTTCGCCGTCAACTTGTCGTGCTCAACCATCAACTTACCCACCACAGAAGCTAACTCCTCTTCCTCCGCCGAAATTTCTTCTTATGCTATCTTCAGGTGATGAACCTCTGCCAGCAGTTTGCCTTTCTCTTTTTCAATGTCGAACAGTGCCTTTCGAAGCAACTCCACCTCACCTTCAAGAAGAACCTCGCGAGATCACTTCCGTAATTGTTTCAGCTCGGAGAAATACTCCCTCGACGTTGCCTTGAGATCCTCTAGGTCCAACTCACTCTTGAGGAAACACTCTCGGCCACGAGAAAGGGCCCGCTTTGCCTTTTTCAAGTCGGCATGAAGACGAGCGGCTTCGGCTACCGAACTCGACTCGACTACCTGAAAAACGAGAGCATATCAACAAAAAAAATACAAGAGGCGGTGCCCAACACTTAGCCAAATTTCGAAGAAATTTCAAGTCAAAAAAATCTAACACTTAGCCAAATTTCGAAGAAATTTCAAATCAAAACACCCCAACACTTAGCCGAATTTCAGAGAGATTTCGAATAAAAGTCTCATTCATATCCAAAAAGCGGTGGCCAGTCCGCTACAAGGCAGTACAAAAGGAAAAAGAAATTTTTTTTATATACAAGAGTAAGAGGATCAAGGAGCCACCTTGAGCGGTGACTCGGCGATAGGCCCCTCGGTGGACGGCCCCTGTTCCCCCGTCGCTCTGGCTCGGGGGTCGGCCGCGATCTCGTCGTCCCCTTCCTCCACCTCTGCTCCGACTTGGGGGCCGGCTACCACAGTCTCGGGATCGGCGGGAGCCTCGTTGCCTTGCTGCTCGTCCTCCTCCTCTTCATCCTCTTCCCCTTCGTCTTCTTCCTTGCCACCAGGCCACAGCCTGTACCCCAACCTTTCGAAGCCTGGGACTCGAGCCTCGACATGATCGAGCGCTCTGGCATAAGACAGTTCCATATTCGCCGCCATGTGCTTCTTGGCCTCTGCCTCGATCTCCGCCCTCGCCTTCTCCACGGCCTTGGCTTGCTGCAGCTTCACCGCCTCCAAATCCTTCGCCGCTGCGACCCTTTCCTCGGCTGCCTTCGTGACCTCCGAAGCAAGCTTCTCCTTTGCTTGCGCCAAAGCCGCCTCGAGGTCACCGACCTGGGCCGCCAGAGCGTCCAAGCGATGCTACTCCGCTTCGAGCTGCTTCACGGCCCTTGCCCTCTCTGCTCGGTCTTTGTCGCTGAGGGCCTTCAGCTCCCTCTCCTGCTCGGCATACTCATCGAGGAGATGGCTGAAGTGGCATATGGCCTGCACGAAGAAGCAGTTAGAACACCATGAAAGCCGAGCTAAAAACTTAGAAAAATTTTCAAGAAAAATTTGGAACAGCAAAGAAAACTTACCGACATGAGAGACCGGGCTACTTCAAGGGCATCGTCGCTCATCGTCCCTGCCTTCAGCGCAGCTCGGTCCTTCGGGGTCGGGAGATGGCAAACAGCCTGCATGCTCATCCCCGAGTCCCCCAAGAAGCCTTCATGGTTCTTCACCCGCCAATCGGGGACGAACAGCTTCTTGTGAGCCTCAGTCAGTATCACCTTGGCCTGCTTGGTCAAGGGCAGGGCCTCAAGCACCAGCTCTGCCGAGGTGGAGAAGCCCTCACCTACAGAAGCAGAGGGGTTCGGCTGGACAACAACTGCCGAGGACATCCCCTGAGGAGGAGTGGTGACAACCGCCGAAGGTGCCTTGGCGGGTCGGCCAGATGAGGGGCCAGTGCTCGTCCTCTTCCTCTTCTTGCCGTCGCCAACTTTGCTTCATTCCGCCATCATACCCTTGAAATCTATATTTGGAGCCTCTATCCAAGTGAAAAGAAGAATAAGTTAGAAAAAATATACAAGGCATTAAAGAGAAGAAAATCACAAAGTGAGATGTCAGGAGCGTACTCGGGTCGATCGGACTAAGCCCCGACCCGTGCAGCACCTCCTCGGTCATCTCCCTCCAACTCAACATCGGGAGACCGATCAGCTTGGCCGCCACTTCTGCCTCGGTCGGGGTCAACACTGGCTCGGCCTTTGCAAACTTCGGCACCTCTTCCTTCCACTGGGTCGGGAAGTCCCATGCCAAGGGCCCCTTTATCAGGAAAAACTTCCCCTTCCATAACTTTATCGAGTCGGGATTCTCTATCAACTTAACTCCCTTTCGAGGCGACAGGTAGTAGCGAGGCTCGAACTTGCTCATCCTGTTGATTCGGTATAAACTTCGGAGGATGACGAGCTCTGGCTCCACTTTGGCAGTTCGGCATTGAAGTAGAAAGCCGAGCACGTGACACCAAGTGTTCGGCATGAACTGTATGGGAGACAGACTGTACCACCGAAGGACTACAGTCACGAAGGGATGAAGGGGGAAGCGCAGCCCGACGTTCAGAGCGTCGTATGCGAAGATGCATGTGTTCGGGGGGAAGACGGTGTTCGCTCGCACCCCAGGGCCGGGGAGAACCAGTGTGTACTCCTTGGGGATGGCGAAACCCTTCCTGATCCGAAGTAGATCCCGCTCGGTTAGCACCGAGGGGAGGTCGTCCACCTCGGAGATCTCCCTCGGATCGTTCTCCTCGTAGGTCTCCGCGCGACCAATGACAGCCTTAGTCAACAGCTCGCCGCTATACTACCTTATCCCGGCATGTCCGAATAGCACGGTCGGCATCCGACCTGACTCGCCCGCTCCTCTCACGGTCTCCACCACCTCCTCGACGATCGAGGACCGAACCACCTCCTTCCCCTTCTCTTCGGTCGTGGACGTCCCTACTATCTCCTTCCCCTACCTTTGGCTTGCCACTTCTCTCCCCTCCTCGACATTCCGACCTCACGAGGATGATGCCTCACTACCCGTGGACACTCGTGACATCTCTAATAAGTAACTGAAGTTAAATGAACTGACCTTTGATTTGACGTCTACGGTCGGAAAAAGTTCACCGGAAATTGCCTGGCCTTCGTGACAGCTAGCACAACCGCCCTTGAGCTCGAATCTCCGCTAGCAGAGCAACTCGAGAGCAAAAGTAAAAACTTGAGAGTAAAAGTGAAAGAATGAGCTAATGGGTGGGGGGGTGAGAACTTATAGCCAAAGAGGCGACGGTTGGGCTTTTGTAACGTTTGGGGGCCCATTAAGGGAGATTAACAACAGAATAGAGAGAGCTGCGACGGTACAGAGGAAGGTCACGACGGTTTACTTAACATCGCAGTCCGGTAACTCGTAGCCTGCCGAGCCACCGAGACACTCTGCCGAGCTACCGGAGCACCAACCTCCACATATGGAGAAAAATGCCGCCGAGCCACTTTCACCGTCAGATTGTCTCAAAATTCGTGTCCGAATTTGATGAACGGCTCAGATCATGCCACGCCCACAAAAAGGCAAGATAATATTTTCTCGTGATCTGAAACTCCAACTTCGAGATCCGCACCATGATGAACGCACCGGATCCAGCCACGTGGCTCAACGGCTGGTACTGAGCCGAGCTACCGAGACCCTCTGCCGAGCTACCAGGGCACCGACCTCCACATATGGAGAAAAAATGTCACCGAGCCACTTTCACCGTCAGATTGTCTCAAAATTCGTGTCCAAATATGATCAGCGGCTCAGATCACGCCACGCCCACAAAATGACAAGATAACATTTTCTCGTGATCTGAACCTCCAACTTCGAGATCCGCACCATGATGAATGCACCGGATCTAGCCACGTGGCTCAACGGCTCGTACCGAGCCGAGCCACCGAGACCCTCTGCCGAGCTACCGGGGCACAGACCTCCATATATGGAGAAAAAAATGCCGCCGAGCCACTTTCACCGTCAGATTGTCTCAAAATTCGTGTCCAAATATGATCAACGGATCAGATCACACCACGCCCACAAAACGACAAGATAACGTTTTCTCGTGATCTGAACCTCCAACTTCGAGATCCGCACCATGATGAACGCACCGGATCCAGCCACGTGGCTCAACGGCTCGTACTGAGCCGAGCCACCGAGACCCTCTGCCGAGCTACCGGGGCACCGACCTCCACATATGGAGAAAAAATGCCGCCGAGCCACTTTCACCGTCAGATTGTCTCAAAATTCGGGTCCTAATATGATCAGCGGCTCAGATCACGCCATGCCCACTAAACGACAAGATAACATTTTCTCGTGATCTGAACCTCCAACTTTGAGATCTGTGCCATGATGAACGCACCGGATCCAGCCACGTGGCTCAACGGCTCGTACCGAGTCGAGCCACCGAGACCCTCTGCCGAGCTACCGGGGCACCGACCTCTACATATGGAGAGAAATGCCGTCGAGCCACTTTCACCGTCAGATTGTCTCAAAATTCGGGTCCAAATATGATCAGCGGCTCAGATCATGCCACGCCCACAAAACGACAAGGTAATGTTTTCTCGTGATCTGAACCTCCAACTTCGAGATCCGCACCATGATGAATGCACCGGATCCAGCCACATGGCTCAACGGCTCCTACCGAGCCGAGCCACCTAGACCCTCTGCCGAGCTACCGGGGCACAGACCTCCATATATGGAGAAAAAGTGACGCCGAGCCACTTTCACCGTCAGATTGTCTCAAAATTCGTGTCCAAATATGATCAGCGGATCAGATCACGCCACGCCCACAAAACGATAAGATAACGTTTTCTCGTGATCTGAACCTCCAACTTCGAGATCCGCACCATGATGAACGCACCGGATCCAGCCACGTGGCTCAACGGCTCGTACCGAGCCGAGCCACCGAGACCCTCTGCCGAGCTACCGGGGCACCGACCTCCACATATGGAGAAAAAATGCCGCCGAGCCACTTTCACGGTCAGATTGTCTCAAAATTCGGGTCCAAATATGATCAGCGGCTCAGATCACGCCACGCCCACTAAATGACAAGATAACGTTTTCTCGTGATCTGAACCTCCAACTTTGAGATTTGCACCATGATGAATGCACCGGATCCAGCCATGTGGCTCAACGGCTCGTACCGAGTCGAGCCACCGAGACCCTCTGCCGAGCTACCGGGGCACCGACCTATACATATGGAGAGAAATGCCGCCGAGTCACTTTCACCTTCAGATTGTCTCAAAATTCGGGTCCAAATATGATCAGCGGCTCAGATCACGCCACGCCCACAAAACGACAAGATAACGTTTTCTCGTGATCTGAACCTCCAACTTCGAGATCCGCACCATGATGAATGCACCGGATCCAGCCACGTGGCTCAACGGCTCGTACCGAGCCGAGCCACCTAGACCCTCTGCCGAGCTACCGGGGCACAGACCTCCATATATGGAGAAAAAATGCCGCCGAGCCACTTTCACCATCAGATTGTCTCAAAATTCATGTCCAGATATGATCAACGGCTCAGATCACGCCACGCCCACAAAACGACAAGATAATGTTTTCTCGTGATCTGAACCTCCAACTTCGAGATCTGCGCCATGATGAACGCACCGGATCCAGCCACGTGGCTCAACAGCTCGTACCGAGTCGAGCCACCGAGACCCTCTGCCGAGCTACCGGGGCACCGACCTCTACATATGGAGAAAAATGCCGCCGAGCCACTTTCACCATCAGATTGTCTCAAAGTTCATGTCGAAACATGATGAACGGCTCAGATCATGCCACGCCCAAAAAACGACAAGATGACGTTTTCTCGTGATCTGAACCCCGTCCTCGTGATTCGCACCATGATGAACGCTCCAGATCAAGCCACATGGCCCAACGACTTGACCCAAGCTGCCGAGGCACCGGAGCGCTCAGCCGAGCTACCGAACAAATTAGTCGAGCCACCGAGCTACTACGGGGCAGAGGCCGAGCTACCGAGCCACTGAAGCGCTCAGCCGAGCTACCAAACAGCTTAGCCGAGCCACCGAGCTACTAAGGAGCAAAGGCCGAGCTACCGAGCCACCGAAGCACTATAGCCGAGCTACCGAGGTACCGACCCTCACATGTGAAGAAAAATGACGCCGAACCACTCTAGCCGTCGGATCGTTCCAAAAATCGTGCCAGAATATGATGAGCGGCTCAGATCACGCCACGTCCACAAAATGACAAGATAGCATTTTTTGTGATCTGAACCCCGTCCTCGTGATTCGCGCCATGAAGAACGCTCCAGATCTTGCCACGTAGCTCGGCAATTTGTTACGTGCCGAGCAACCGAGCTACCGAGGACCACCAGCCGAGCTACCGAGGCACCGACCTCCGCAAGTGGAGAAATACGCTGCCGAGCTACTTCGACCGTCCGATCCTGCAGAAATTTGCGCCCAGCGCTGATAAAGGGCCCGGATAGTGCCACATCATAAATCGGATTAAAAAATTAATTTTTATTTATTAAAATCGAATTATTTATCTAAAAATTGCGAAAAAATAATTAAAAATTCTGAAAAATTAATTAAAAATTCTAAAAAATAATTATAAATTCGGAAAAATATTTTTAAGCCCCCGGGTAAATAATTATTGCTTACAATAGTTAATTAAGACCCCCGAACAACGAATCACCACTTTGCAAAATTAAATAAATGGTCCGAAAAATAGATAAAAATTAAGAAAAATCACCAGAAGTCCAGGAGAGCTCAAGAACAACCTTGAAGTGAGCTTTTCCATGCGGTGGTTGTTACCACCTCCCCCTCTCCACTTTCTTTAGCATTAGGTCTTTTTGCTTTAGCCAGATCTGAAACAGAGGTTTTCTGAGCAAAAGTCTTTCATCTTTGACTCGCTTTTTCGGCTCCATCTGAGCCTTTAGTTTTGGATCTGGATGTGAGATCCAGGCCATCGAACGAATTAGGGTTTCCTATCTTCTCCGGTGATGAATGGCGATGATCTTCCTCCTTAGCATCTTGGATTAATTCTCTATGGGCTCTTTCTAGTTTTGGATCTGGACGTGAGATCTAGGTCGTCCAAAAAATTAGGGTTTCCTGTTTTCTCCGGCAATAGCAGTTCAGATTAATTCTCTATGGGCTCTTTCGATCTTGTGGGCTCCGTTAATCGACGAGTCGAGAGCCTAATTTTCTATAGGGGTTGGTTCGCAATGGAGTTCGAGTTCTTAGGGTTTGCCCCCCCCCCCCCCCCCCCCCCAAGCGTCCCTCTAATTGCCACCTTTGATTCGAGAACAAAGAGGATGATGTATGCCTTTTCAAAAGTGAAACACTTTGCAAATCTTGGCATCCTACTTATGTCAGGGCTTCTGATCTGAACCTTAGCTAAGATGAGATCCAATTTTCGAAGGGTTTTAAGATCTATTACAACAATGGTACAAAAGTCGGGAGATGATTTCCTCCAACGCCTCTCTACTCCAAGAGTGGAAGGGGACATTATGGATCCAGATCCAAAACGTCTCTTCTTGAGGAAGCTCAGCTCCAAACCTCGGGGTCCAGAGGCTAAAATGCATAGAAAAATAGCCGAAATCTATAGTTCCCATCTCAGCCACTTCTGTCACTTTCGTGGGTGTGGGAAATGAAACCAGGAATTGGAGATGGAACATCTTCCTAAAGCCCCACTCCCGGTCGCCCCTCATCGGCCACCATTTGTTGAGTTCTTCGAGGAGATGACTTTCAAATATCGACCACTCTTGATTCTAGCCACGCACCAGGCTCTCAACCACTGTTCCTCTTCCCTGTTACTTGCTAGGCACAAGTCAATCTAATCTGAGTCAGGTTTTCTGGCGACTGCCCCATTTCACAATGCAATTGGATTCATCTTGGTTTTCCACAACGTTAGTACACACATATGACATACAACCCTACTTCAAGCACTTGAAACATCGCACATCCTTCATGCAATCGGCTCTAACATAGCCTAAATCGCCACAATTGAAACATGGAGCAGGTTTCCTATTCCCTAAGTTCCCTTTACGTACTTTCCTCCTGTTAGCAATCTTTGTCAATGAATTCCTCTTGGTCGATTTACTCATCACCGTAGTCCAAGGTGCTTCCTTCTCCACAACCTGTGAAACTTCATCCTTAGTTCAAATTGAATTCGTAGGAATGTCCTCCGGATCCCTAGTGAGCTCGATTATGGAGTTTTGGAGATGGTGCAGAGGGGGGGGGGGGGGGTATCGGGGAGGAGGGGACAGGGGGCAGGAGGTGGGATTGTTAGGTTGGAAGTGAAATAATAGTAAGCGGTGGATTAGGGGGGTGGCTGGATTGTGGAGGTGGAGAAATGGAAATTGGAGAGTGGGCCTTGGTAGCAGGCAGAGCTGTTACTTTGACCCGATACCCAGATCCGGCATTGGACCAGAACTGACCCGATCTTTCCGGGTCTGGGTCCGGGTCCTAAAATAAGACCCGGCGCACTATTGGGTCCAGGTCCGGGTCTGCTCAAAATAGACCAGACCAGCAGACCCGGACCGTTAAAAAATACCCCCAAATATTCGGAATTTGAATAATAGGGATATGATATATATGTAAATAGTAATTGTAGAAAATAGATGTGTAAATAAAATATTTATTCATGTACTTAAGAGCAAAAATTGTTAGAACTGTAGGGTATCAGGTGCAAAAACACTTACTACCAGACCCGACAGGTATATTTTTTTAAGGAGGACCCGGACCCGATTCTCAAAAGTCCGGATCCGGGTCCAATTTTTGGACCCGTGAGGTATCGGGTCCGGGTCCAGGTAGTGGAGGGCCCGAACCGATAGGACCCTATATCAGCTATAGTAGCAGGGTTATGGTGGGGGTGAGGGTGGTACTAGCGGCGTTTAGTGTAAGGTTGGGAAGGATGGGTGTAGTTGTGTCTGTGACTGTGGTAATTGGTGTGACGGTGGCTCAGGTCCCTTCTCCCGTGCTTATGTGTGCCTGTATTGTTCCAGACTGGTGAATTTGCCCATTTAGGAGGGGTTGGAGTTCATCGACTGCTCGAATGAGGGCTCTTCTTACGCCAGAAGTGGCCCGTAGGAGGACCCCTTCATGGGGCACATCCACGTCGCTGAGGTGAAGGTGAACGTTGATGATGCTGGCGATTAATGCTAGTTCACCGATGATCATTGCGGTGATCACTATCGTGCGACACTCTGAGTTCACCTTTGCCCTTCACCGGGGGTGGGAACAAACGTTGTGGGGGAGGATCGGGGCAGCGGACCACCTCTTTGGGCCCGCAACCGCTCAACTTGAGTTCAAATAGGTCCATTGAAGAAGCAATGAAGGTGGAGAGGGTAGGGAACTGGGAATGGGAGTGAAGGTTTGTGGTGAGAGGAGGAGGAGTTTAGGGATAGAGTTGAGGAGCTCTAGAGCTCATTTTACCTCTTACTTTCTCCATTCCTGAGATTCCTGTCTTGAATAACAAGTTCAAGACAAGTCTTGAAAAATTGTCACTCCAATTGTGCCTATTAAGGAAAACCGTGCCAAATTGTAGGCATAAAGCACCCTTACTCAAGGAATTCAAGCACATCCTTCAGGAACACATGCTAGTACTTCACCTAAACTCCTAACTTAATCCCTCATTATTTTTCTAAGACAGGTTAATGACAATCAAATGGGCTCTGTTACTGAATATCATAGAACACGTGTTTAGCATTAAGTTCTAAATAAGAGTGTCATAAAACACTTATTTAGCATGAAATTCTAAATTAGAGTGTCATAAAACACTTATTTAACATGAAGTTACGACTTAATCATTACACTTTTTATGTAACTCTCCAACAAGAAACGTACATTTTCAAACGAAAGTGCACAGAGATTAGAGAGTACTATTTCTTACTGATATGGGTGAGGAATAACGTGGCCCGTCCTGGGCCACAGGATCCCCTCAGGATACACGCTTCTTCTGATCCTTCGGATCTGCCACGTCAGCGCCGGAAAACCACCCGGGCCTCTGCCACGTCAGCCCGGAAACCGCCCCGGCGTCTGTCACGTCAGCCCTATACCACCCGGTTTTCCACCGCTTCAGCCACACGGACAACCGGGTCCAGACCCGGTTGGCTTCTTCTATAAATACCAGACCTCTACTCCTTCTCCAGGTAATCAACTCTTTCCCTCTCAAACCCTAGTTACTGTTACTCTCCCTTAGTGACTGACTAGATCGTCGGAGGGTCTGCCACCGGGACCAACCCCGGTGTTACGAGACCGTCTGCAGGTACACGAGACCCTCGGATCCGAGCCCCAAAGATCCGAGCTGAGCATCAGCCTCCACCTCAATACCGCCTACCCCAGTACCGTTCGTCCAGTAGAGGGTTGTCTACATAGGAGTCTCCTCCTTCAATACAAATCGAGTAAGAACTCACGCCTGGTGCATCCACACGTTTACCAAAAACAAACCGCATCAGGATGGCGCCGTCTGTGGGAAACTACCTATCGTAGACGCCAATCCGAGCCCCGCCTCCAACGGTATCCTCATAGACGCCGACCCGAGCTCCGCCCCCGTCGGCACTCCCGTCAACCCGAGCTCACATGGCGCCCAAAGCCGCAAAAGCTGTTACCTCCGCACGCCGACACGACGTGCCTCCGCAAGGCATCGCTGCCGATGCTCAAGGACCAAATAACAAAGGGGTCAGCCACGGGCCCCAGCCAAACGCCTCCCGCCCGGTCCAGGGCGACCTACGGGTGGTAATCTCGAACCGCCAGGCCAGCCGTGGCAGGGGAGGATCCGCTTCCCTCGGCTCCGAACCATCCCAGACCCCCGTCCTAGGGGCGGGAGCCTACGCTCACCCGGGTCGGTCGGCAACAGTCTGCCCAACCAAACTGGGCCGAAGGAGCCCCGGTTACCCACTAGGAGTTCCAGGACTTCTGAAGGGAAATCTTGGGAGCCATCCGAGGGGTCCCCGTCAATGAGAATGCCCGCCGTTCCCACACGCGGTCACAGGCCGAGGCTAGCGTGTCTCGCCCCTCAACAATCCCCCCAGAGTATGATGGTGACATTTTTAAGCGCCTCCAAGAAATGGAGGAGCGCCTCGACCACGTTGGTAACGACGACCCAAGAGCAGCTCAGGGGTACAGACCGGTTCGTCCCCCTTTCTCCGCCCTCATCCTGCAGGCGGAGATACCTCGCAATTTCCGTCCGCCTCAGTTCGAGACATATGACGGCGATGGCGATCTTGCTGATCACATGGAGGGCTTCAAAACCCTCATGATGATTCACAGCGCATCGGATCCCCTCCTGTGCCGAGCCTTCCCCGCAACACTCCGGGGTCCGGCTCGGGAATGGTTCTCCAAGCTCACCCCCGGCTCCATCTATTCCTTCGACCAGCTAGAGGGCAGCTTCCTCGCCCACTTCGTAACCAGCCGAAAGGCCGAAAGAACGAGTGCATCCCTACTTGGACTCCGGCAGAAGGAGGGGGAGCCCCTCCGAGTGTTTGTCCGAAGGTTCACCGCCGAGGTGAGGTCAGTCTCATCCCTCGACCCCGGCGTTGCCTCGGCAGCCTTCCGCCACAACATCCGATATGGGCAGCTAAAGGCCTCCCTGGCAAAGAAGCCACCGCTAGACTTCCCCGACCTCCTCAACCGGGTCGAAAAATATATCGGGCCGAGGAGGCCCTCAATCCAGAGGACCAGAAGGAAGTTCTCAGGAAGGGGAAGCGCAAGGCCGACGAGGTTGAGCCGGCAAAAAAAGCTCCAAGAGATGGGGGCTCCGCAAAGAAGGTTCCGCCGGTCCCCCACTTCGAGAGGTACACTCCGCGACGCAGAACGTGTCGACGATCCTCTTGGCGATTGAAGATAGCGACTTCGTCCAGTACCCTCCTCGACCGTCCAACAACACCAGCAAGAAGAGAGATCAGCGGTTCTACTGCCGATTCCACCGGGACAACGGGCATGACACAGATCACTGCCGTGCCCTGAAGGACGAAATTGAGGCCCTCATTCAACGAGGGTACCTCCGAGAATTCAGAAGGGAAGGCTCCCAGAACAGAGGGACAACAAAAACAGGAGGGATTCCCCTCCTCAAATGCACCATCGTCGCTCCGAGCAAGATCCGGAGCCCGAAGTACCCGAGGGACAGGCAATCCTGCACTGTGTCCATGGAGGGCCCATGGGAGAGGAATCCAACACTTCCCACAAAGCCTTCGTCCTGGATGTCAACACCGTACAGGGCCCTCTCTCCCCCCAGGTCCAAAAACTCCCTGTTTCCTTCTCAGGCGAGGATCTGGAAGGGGTCCGGCTCCCTCACTGTGACGCGCTTGTCATCAACCTCAGCATGGCAAACTTCGAGGTCCGGAGGATCCTCGTGGACAATGGGAGCTCGGTCAACATTCTGTTCCTGGAAGCATTCGAGAACCTAAAGCTCCCCCATGAAAAACTGAAGCCAGCCGGGTATACCCTACACGGATTCTCCGGCGTCCCCGTAACTATAGAGGGTTTGTTACCCTCGACGTCACCGCGGGCACGACCCCGAACAGAAGGACCGAGTTCATGGACTTTATGGTTGTGAATGTCAAGGCAGCCTACAACGCCATCCTCGGCCGTCCGGGACTCTGCTCCCTTCAGGCGGTTCCCTCGGCCTACCATCAGAAAATGAAGTTTCCTACTAACACGGGCGTCGGAGTTGTCCGAGGGAACCAAGAAGCAGCACGTTCGTGCTACATGATGGCGATCGGAAGCGGGGTGTTTCCCTTCGATGTCGTCGAGCTGGAGCCCGAAAGAACCCAGCCAGAGCCAGAACCAGCAGACGAGCTGCAAGAAGTCTCATTCGAGACAGGGGATCCGTCGAAGCACTTTCGAGTAAGCTGCTCCCTTGCCCCCGACCTCAAGTCCGCCCTAATCGCCTGCATTCGGCGCAATGTCGACCTCTTTGCTTGGAAGCCCTTTGACATGCTCGGTATCTCCGAAGATCTGATCATGCACAAACTCAGCGTGATTCCCGGGTCGAAACCAGTCGTCCAAAAGCGGTGCAAGTTCGCTCCTGAACGACAATAGGCAGTAAACTCAGAAGTGGACAAGCTCTTGTCCGCGCGTTTTGTACAAGAGGTCAGCTACCCCGAGTGGCTGGCGAACGTCGTCATGGTGAATAAGGCGAGCAGGAGTTGGAGGATCTACATAGATTTCACCGACCTCAACAAGGCATGCCCCAAGGATCCGTTCCCTCTCCCCAGCATTGACGCCCTGATCGATGCGACCTCGGGCCACGAGCTCCTCTCCTTCATGGATGCCTTCTCAGGCTATAACCAAATCTGGATGTTCCTTCCGGACATCGCCAAGACATCCTTCGTCACAGACCAGGGACTGTATTGCTACAGGGTCATGCCCTTCGGGCTGAAGAACGTCGGCGCCACCTACCAGAGGCTCGTCAACCGAGTCTTTAAAGATCAAATCGGGCGTAACATGGAGGTATACGTCGATGACATGCTCGTCAAAAGCCGACAAGGATAGCACCACGTCGCCGACCTGGAGGAAGCTTTTGGGGTCCTGCGAACCCACAACATGAGGCTCGATCCGGCGAAGTGTGCCTTCGGCGTCTCCTCGGGGAAGTTCTTAGGGTTCATCGTCAGCTAGCGCGGCATCGAGGCGAACCCCGAAAAAATCCAGGCCATAATAGACATGGCCCCTCACAAGAACGTCAAAGAAGTCCAGAGGCTAACGGGGAGACTGGCGGCCATCGGCCGTTTCCTCTCCAAATCTGGAGAGAAGTCCCTCCCGTTCTTCAAGGCGTTGTGTGGCACTGGAAGGTTCGAGTGGGGTTCTCAACAGCAAGAGGCCTTCGCACAGTTGAAGGAGTACCTCGCCAACCCTCCTCTCCTCAGCAAGCCCGGACCAGGGGAGCCACTCTGGCTCTACCTTTCTGCGTCGGAGAACATGCTCAGCGCCGTCCTCGTCCGAGAAGAGGAAGGGGCTCAAAAACCCATGTACTATGTAAGCAAGGTCCTGCTTGACGCGAGATCCGGTATTCCAGAATGGAGAAAGTGGCGTACGCCTTGGTCATAGCCTCGCGAAAGCTTCGCCCTTACTTTCAGGCGCATTCGATCCAGGTACTTACGGATCAACCCTTGAAGGCCATGCTCTACAAACCCGAGAGCTCTGGTCGACTAGTCAAATGGTCGATGGAACTCAGCTAGTACGACATCGGCTATCAACCCAGAACGTCCATCAAAGGGCAGGCCCTCACCGAATTCATCATAGAATGCACCATCTCTGAGCAACTCGTGAGCAAAGACGCCGACCAGACGTGGGAAGTTTACGTCGATGGCTCCTCTTGCGAAATGGGGAGTGGTGCGGGCATCATCCTACAGGGCCCGGATGGTTTCCTCCTCCAGTATTGTCTCCGCCTCAACTTCCCGGCCTCTAACAACGAGGCTGAGTACGAGGCAATGATCGCCGGGCTCAACCTGGCTCATCAAGCCGGTGCCAGACAGATCAGGGCATTTAGCGACTCTCAACTGGTGGTCAGCCAGATCACCGGGGACTACGAGGCCCGTGAAGATCGAATGATCAGGTACCAAGCCATGGTTCAATGCCTATTATCATCCTTCGACGAATCGGCTGTCGTAAGGATCCCTCGGGAACTGAACGCCCAGGCCGACGCCCTGTCAAAATTGGCATCATCATCCTTTGAAGGCCTCAACCGTACGGTCCTGATTGAAGTCCTGTTGAAGCCAAGTACAGACTCCCCGGAGGTTCTGTGCGTCGAAGACGGATCTCCCCTGGACGACTGGACCACTCTTATCAGAAAATTTCTAGTCAAGGGAGAGCTCCCCGAAGACCGGGCTGAAGCAAGGCAGATCAGGATCTGATCCGAAAGGTTCGCGGTCATCAATGCCACTCTCTTCAAAAGGTCCTATGCAACAACCGATGGCAGACCATACCTCCGATGCCTAAACCCAGACGAAGCCAAGTATGCCCTCAAGGAGCTGCAAGAGGGGATCGACGAATATCAAATGGGAAGCCGTTCACTAGCACGGAAGGTGCTAAATCACGGGTACTACTGGCCCACTATGCTGCAAGACGCCCTCGCCCTAGTGAAAAAGTGTGGCCCCTGCCAATGGTTCTCCCCCATGAAGAGGGCTCCTCAGGCGAACCTCCGGTCCATGGCCAGTCCGACCCCCTTTGCAATGTGGGGGATGGATTTGGTAGGCCCATTTCCCAAAGCAACGGGCCAGCGAAAGTTTCTCATTGTGGCGATCGATTATTTCATGAAGTGGATCGAAGCCGAGCCATTAGCAACGATCACCGAACGACAGACTCAGCAGTTTTTCTGGAAACATATCGTCTGCCGGTTCGGGATTCTGCAGGTGCTCATCACAGATAATGGGACTCAATTCGTGGGTAAGAATTTCTGCAAATTCTGCGAAGATCTCGGGGTCTAGCAATGCTTCTCCTCAGTGTGCCATCCCCAGTCTAACGGTCAGGCCGAGAACACGAACCGCCAAATTCTCGACGGCCTCAAGAAACGACTCGATAACTCTTCCAAGGGGTTATGGGTCGACGAACTACCTAGCGTTCTCTGGGCCCACCGAACAACAAAGAGAATTCCCACGAGAGAATCCCCTTTCAATCTGACATACGACGCAGAGGCCATCATTCCCCTGGAGATCCGGATCCCTTCACCCCGAATCATGGCTTTCGACGAGGCCACCAACTCCCAACAGCTGCGAGCCGTCCTGGACCTCATAGACGAGGTCAGGGAAAAGTCCGCCATTAGAAGAAGCATCTACCAGCAAAGAATTGAAAAGTTCTACAACAAGAAGGTGCACCCAACTGACATCAAACTCGGAGATCTTGTCCTCCGAAAGCTAGCGGTATCCAATCCCGGCCAGAAGAGAAAGTTGGCACCAAACTGGGAGGGTCCATACAAAGTATCCGAAGTCGTGCGCCCAGGCACGTACCGCCTGACCAGTGCCGAAGGCAAGCCCATCAAGAGGCCCTGGAACGCAGAACACTTAATCAAGTTCTTAGGAGGAGAGTAGCCTCCATGTAAATTATCATGAATGTAATCGGCACGTCGTGCCTAGTCTTTTGTAAAGTTCAAATATATTGTAAATATGCCAGCTTTCTTAAAACAAGCCTACGGCTTCCTATTTTGTAACAAATAAAGAACATATCTCGAGCTCGGCGCTCGGATAACAGCGCGAGCCTAAAAAGCTTCCCTTACAAGCTTGGGGCTTGGCGCTCGGATAACAGCGGGAGCCTAAAAAGCTTCCTTTATAAGCTTGGGGCTCGGCACTCGGATAACAGCGCGAGTCGAAAAAGCTTTCCTTACAAGCTTGGAGCTCGGCGCTCGGATAACAGCGCGAGCCTAAAAAGCTTCCCTTACAAGCTTGGGGCTCGTCGCTTGGATAACAGCGCGAGCCTAAAAAGTTTCCCTTACAAGCTTGGGGCTCGGCACTCGAATAACAGCGCGAGCCGAAAAAGCTTCCCAAACAAGCTTGGGGCTCGGCGCTCGGATAACAGCGCGAGCCTAAAAAGCTTCCCTTACAAGCATGGGGATCGGCCCTCGAATAACAGCGCGAGCCGAAAAAGCTTCCCTTACAAGCTTGGCGCTCGGTGCTCGGATAACAGCGTGAGCCCAAAAAGCTTTCCTTACAAGCTTGGGGCTCGGCGCTCGGATAACAGCGCGAGCCGAAAAGGCTTTCCTTACAAGCTTGGGGCTCGGTGCTCGGATAACAGCGCGAGCCTAAAAAGCTTCCCTTACAAGCTTGGGGCTCCGTGCTCGTATAACAGCGCGAGCCCAAAAATCTTCCCTTACTAGCTTGAGGCTCGGTGCTCGGATAACATCGCGAGCCGAAAAGGCTTTCCTTACAAGCTTGGGGCTCGGTGCTCGGTTAACAGCGTGAGTCTAAAAATCTTCCCTTACAAGCTTGGGACTCGGTGCTCGGATAACAGCGCGAGCCCAAAAAGCTTCCCTTACAAGCTTGGGGCTTGGGGCTCGGTGCTCGGATAACATCGCGAACCTAAAAGGCTTTCCTTACAAGCTTGGGGCTCGGCGCTCGGATAACAGCGCGAGCCGAAAAAGCTTCCCTTACAAGTTTGGGGCTCGGCGCTCGGATAACAGCGTGAGCCTAAAAAGCTTACCTTACAAGCTTGGGGATCGGCTCTCGGATAACAGTGCGAGCCGAAAAAGCTTCCCTTACAAGCTTGGGGCTCGGCGCTCGGATAACAGCGCGAGCCCAAAAAGCTTCCCTTACAAGCTTGGGGCTCGGCGCTCGGATAACAGCGCGAGCCTAAAAAGCTTCCCTTACAAGCTTGGGGCTCGGTGCTCGGATAACAGCGCGAGCCTAAAAAGCTTCCCTTACAAGCTTGGGGCTCAGTGCTCGTATAACAGCGCAAGCCCAAAAATCTTCCCTTACAAGCATGGGGCTCGGTGCTCGGATAACATCGCGAGCCGAAAAGGCTTCCCTTACAAGCTTGGGGCTCGGTGCTCGGATAACAGCGCGAGCCTAAAAAGCTTCCCTTACAAACTTGGGACTCGGTGCTCGGATAACAGCGCGAGCCCAAAAAGCTTCCCTTACAAGCTTGGGGCTCGGTGCTCGGATAACATCGTGAGCCTAAAAAGCTTCCCTTACAAGCTTGGGGCTTGGCGCTCGGATAACAGCGCGAGCCCAAAAAGCTTCCCTTACAAGCTTGGGGCTCGGTGCTCCGATAATCTACGCTCGCAATTGTCTCTCACTGATATGGGGGCTTGGCATCCGTCCCTCGCTCGGTTTGGGCTTCTTCAAGCTCATCAACCTATGTACGAGGCGACATCCGCCAGCCATGCCCGCACCGTCTCTCCCTGAGAACTTGTGCTGGAGCTCGGCGTCAGCCCCGAGCAAGGTGGGTGCCTTCTTCAAGGCACCGCGACCTTGATGCTCGGCGGCGACCCTCCGCTACGCCCGCAATTTCTTTCTCACCGGTATGGGGGCTCGGCATCAGTCCCTCGCTCGGTTTGGGCTTTTTCAAGCTCATCAACCTATGTACGAGGCGACATCCGCCAGCCACGCCCGCACCATCTCTCCCTGAGAACATGTGCTGGAGCTCGGCGTCAGCCCCGAGCAAGGCGCGTGCCTTCTTCAAGGCGCCGCGACCTTGACGCTCGACGGCGACCCTCTGCTATGCCCGCAATTGTCTTTCTCACCGGTATGGGGCTCGGCATCCGTCCCTCACTCGGTTTGGGCTTTTTCAAGCTCATCAACTTATGTATGAGGCGACATCCGCCAGCCACGCCCGCACCGTCTCTCCCTGAGAACATGTGCTGGAGCTCGGCGTCTGCCCCAAGCAAGGCGGGTTCCTTCTTCAAGGTGCCGTGACCTTGACGCTCGGCGGTGACCCTCCGTTACGCCCGCAATTGTCTTTCTCACCGGTATGGGGGCTCGGCATCCGTCCCTCGCTCGGTTTGGGCTTCTTCAAGCTCATCAACCTATGTACGAGGCGACATCCGCCAGCCACGCCCGCACTGTCTCTCCCTGAGAACATGTGCTGGAGCTCGGTGTCGGCCCCGAGCAAGGCGGGTGCCTTCTTCAAGGCACCGCGATCTTGACGCTCGGCGGCGACCCTCTGCTACGCCCGCAATTGTCTTTCTCACCGGTGTGGGGGCTCGGCATCCGTCCCTCGCTCGGTTTGGGCTTCTTCAAGCTCATCAACCTATGTATGATGCGACATCCACCAGCCACGCCCGCACTGTCTCTCCCTGAGAACATGTGCTGGAGCTCGGCATCGGCCCCGAGCAAGGCGGGTGCCCTCTTCAAGGCACCGCGACCTTGACGCTCGGCGGCGACCCTCTGCTACGCCTGCAATTTTCTTTCTCACCGGTATGGGGGCTCGACATCCGTCCCTCGCTCGGTTTGGGCTTCTTCAAGCTTATCAACCTAGGCGCAAGGTGACATCCGCCAGCCACGCCAGCACCATCTCTCCCAAACCTAGGGGCTCGACAAACCGGAGCAAGGCCGCAGCTTTCTTCAAAGCTACTCGACCACCATGCTCGGTTACGACCTACAACCATGTGTTGACAAAATTTTATTAAGGTTTAGAGCGTCTGCCTTCGGCAGACGCCCCGAGCCTCGAGTCGAATTATTCACCACCCTCTCACCCGCGAACAACTCGGGGTTTACGGCTTTTACAAGCCTAAACCCCAAACTATTCGAGGATGGCAGGGGGCCATCGACCCGCTGCTCTCTCCGTCCCGAAACAAATGCTCCTAGCCTTCGAGCCGTTCAGCTGACCCTTCTCTCGCCCCCGAAAAACCCAGGGTTTACGACTCTTACGAGCCCAAAATCCCGAATTGTTCGAGGACGGCAGAAGAGCCACCACGCTTCGGCCTTCATCGAACCCCCGAACCGATCGGTCGGTCCACCGCTCACCAACGAACCACCCGGGGTCTCGCGGCTCTAACAGCCTGAACCCGAATAGTCCGAGGGTGATCGGTGTGCCTCCGATCCGGAGTAGTCGACAATATTTTATTCTCTGGGCGCCCGCCTTCGGCAAGCACCCGAGTCACACGACTCACTGCCTGACAACCAACAAGGGGAGTGCGGATTATATAGCCCCCTGAGGCCCACATTTATTGCGTCTAGGAATACGAAATGACGGAAGGCAAAACGGCGTCATAAATGTCCATGGGAATGCGAAACGTCGCCAGTTATTGCTTATCGAAAAGCTAAACGCCGCGACAGTCGTGCCCGTTGCAATAAGTCACCTCGGAGCCGACCCATGCACAACGAACCCGGCAACCTTCCCTAGCAACCAAGACGATCAGAGCATAGAAAATCAAATGTTCTTATTCATTACTCATTGCTTACACCTCAATGAACTTCGGTACAAATACAAGGAAAAAGCTCACAACTCACTCGCACTCGGCTGGGAACTCGAATTCGGGACTCCTATCACGCTCGGCCGGACCGGCCTGGGAAGACACTCTCGCCACCGAGCTTCCTACGTCTTCGGGCTGCGCCCCATCCAATAGAAATATCGGAGACCGCCTCGAGGTCGAGTTGCTGGCTCCTTCAATCAGACCAGCGCCTAACACCAGCTTCAGCCTGCGAATCTCCAGCTCCTTCTCGATTACTGCCTTACGAAGGAAAGACTCTGATGCCGACCCACCGCTCGAAGCATCCGAGAGGGACCAGTCCGTCTTGATTGCCCACCAGTCCCGGTCGGCTACGGCCTTCCTCAGGCGCGCCAACTCCAAGCCGAGCTCCCTGGACCTGTTCAGAAAATAGTTAACGGCGGCGGTTCGGTCCTGAGCCTGCTTCTGTTGACGAAGCAAAGCTGCCTCCGCAACCTCCTCTCCCGCTCGAACTAGAGGTACCTCGGCAACAATGGGGAGGGCGACACAGGTCCCGTGCGTCTATCAAAAGACGAGAACAAACATCACAAAAAACACAAGTCTGGAAGGGTCGACCCATAAAAAGTAAATTTCATTTCTTTCAAGAAGTTTGATACAAAAGCCGTGGTGGCCAGTCCGCTGAAGGCATTTACATCAAAAAAAAGAGACTATTATATTCTTGAGGCGGGGTGGCACCTCGTCGTCGACCTGGTCGCCCCCCGCGTCGTCGCCCCCCGGGGTAGAGGAAGGTTCGGCGTCCATCCATAGCAGAGATGGTCGACGTTCTGCTCGGGGTAGATCTGCTTAAAGTGGGACTTGGCTTATTCGTATGCCTCGTCCTGAGCCTGCATCACAGTCTCCCCCAAGGCTGACTCCATCTCCTTCAGTGCCTTCTTCCTCTTCTCTGCCTCGACCGCGATCTTCGCCTCCAGATCCTCCCGGTCCTGCTTGTGAATTTTACAGAGCGATTCTATCTGGGCCTCGTGGACGGCCACCATGGCCCGGGCCTCTTTCAGCTCATCCGTGACCTTGTTCAGGTCGCGGAGGTACCTCTCCGCATTCCGCCGCTCGATGTATATCTCCTTCTCCAGGCACTTGTGGAAGTGCTGACCATAGAGCATCGCCTGTCCGAAGAGATAAAGATCAGAAAAACTCCAAGTCTTTAAGAAAAGCGAAGCCAAGCCAACTTACCGAGAGGTGTGCCTGAGACCACCGCATGTAGGCCTGATCCGCCGTCTGCGTTGCCAGGGCCATCAAATCGCGCTCGGTGGCGGCCTTCGAGATGAACTCGACCGACACAGGCCCATCGAGCAGAGAATCCCCCCGCACGATCGACCAATCAGGGGCTAAGAGCAGCGTACCCTGCCTGCCCACCATCTTCGCGGCGGTCGGCCGAATAGGGGGGAGCCCTTTTCCCAGGGCATCCATTGTCTTGCCCGAACCACTCCTGGCGTCCCGAGCAACCCTCGACGAATGGGAGCAGGGGGAGTGGTGCCTCTTGGCCCTCTTCGCCGGGGAGGGCCCCTCGGCCTCCGGGGCCGGCCCCTTGGAGGACCCTCCAGCCTATGCGGCCAGCTTCTGCTTCTCGGTCGCTATCCTCTCCTGCTTGGCCTTCTTCTTCTTCTCCATCTTTGCCTTCTCGGCGATAGCAAGCAACATCTTCTTAGCGTCCGCCTGTTGAGTTGGCATCCCTGCAAAAACAAACAGAAGAAGAGCTAACGTTAACACGAAGGCAGGAAAATGAACATATTCGGAAAGAAACATACTAGGGTCGGCGGGACTCAGTCCGACCTGGGCGAGGTGTATCTCGGTCACTCGTGGCCATGCGATACTGTGCCCCCCGAATATCTTCTCCACCATCTTCCAGTCCTTGGTGGTCAAGTCGCTCCGCTTTGGAGGCTTATGGTTCGGCTTGACGAAGTTCCACCTGGTCGGAATTCCCCAAGACCCCACCGTCCGAACAATGAAATATTTTTCTTTCCACCCCTTTATGGAGTCCAGATGACCATGCATAACCTTCTTATGCGGCCTCGGTGAAAAGTAGAAAATTCCCTCCTGGTCTCCGAGCGAGCCGATCCCAAGAATGGCTCGGAAATACGTCAGCCTCGGCATCACTCCCTTCTCTTGGCACTTTAGTATGAAGCAGACTAGATGCTTCCAAGATTTCGGACCATACTGCATGGGACACAGCCTCGCCCAGTTCAGAACCCTCTTAACAAATGGATGCAGAGGCAGCCTCAGCCCCGAGAGAAAGGCGTCCTCGGGGAACATACAGTAACCCGGCGCCAGAGTCATGGTGGGCCGAATGCCTGGGCTCGGAATGAAGATCTCGAACTCCCGCGGAATATAGTAGGCAGCCCTAATAACGTTCAGATATTCCGCCTTCAAAATGCTTGGGATGCCATCAGCACGAATCTTCACGCGAGTGTCTTCGCCCGACATCGTAGGGATCGGTCCGATATCCTTAATATCGTCGGGATACATCCGAATTGACCCTGGATTCTTGAAGGAGACCGGGGGAAACTCAAAACCCGGTCCCGGTGCGTACTCCTCTGGCAAGGAAGGACTGTGTGGTATGGTCAAGACTTTCTTCTTCCGACGAGGGCGAGCCTTCCGCTCAAGGGACGGCATCGACAAAGGGGGAAGGGGTGGAAGATCTTCTCCGACCCCGGTCGGCCTTCCAGCCATGCCCCGGCTAGCGTCTCCTTGGGCAGCCTCCCGTTCGTCGACCTCATCCTCCTCGTCTTCCTCGTCACCCTCGGCACCCTGATCATCTTCGTCTTCCTCCTCGCCTTCGGTGCCTTCCACCTCCTCTTCCTCATCGCCCTCCCCCTGATCTTGTTCCTCCTCGTCCCCCTTGTCCTCTTCCTCCTCGTCACCCTCATCCATGGGCTCCTTTCCCGGCCTTCTGGACCTCAATGGGGACACAATGAAGACTACGTCATCATCGTCGTCCGACTCAGGATCGGTCAGAACTTCTTCCTTCACCTTATACTTACTCAACGACGAGGATGTCTCCTACTCGGATTCCTCCACGAAATGGCCTGACGAGCTAGCCTCGTATCCGGACTGAGTTCGCGACATTACTAAATAGAAAATACTAACCTGGAGCGTAGGAAGTAACGGTCACCGGAAAATATCGCCGACGGCAAGTAAGATTCCCGCTCTTGTTAAAAATTGGAAAGTGAATAATGAAGTGAAGATGAAGAAATAAAGGAGGGGCAGGGGGTTTTAAAGGGGAAAAACGACTCCTCGATTTCCGCAAAAATGATCTGGCCGTTGGATCTTAACTAACAAGATCCAGCGGCCACCAAGATCTGGAAATGCTTTGATCTTTGCACCCATGACGTCAGCAATGGGCACAAAATTACCCCACTACCCCTCCACCTTTTCTCTCCAAAACAGGCTTTTTTTGACAAGTCAGGGGGGTCGACGCTTGGATAGAAGCGCGAGCCAATAAATTCACCTTCTATTTTCACAGAAGGGTCGATGCTCGGATAGAAGCACAAGCCAATAAATTCCCCTTCTATTTTCACAGAAGGGTCGACGCTCGGATAGAAGCACGAGCCAATGATTCCCCTTCTATTCTCACAGAAGGGTCGACGCTCGGATAGAAGCGCGAGCCAATAATTCCCCTTCTATTTTCACAGAAGGGTCGGCACTCGGATAGAAGCGCGAGCCAATGATTCCCCTTCTATTTTCACAGAAGGGTCGACGCTCGGATAGAAGCGCGAGCCAATGATTCCCCTTCTATTTTCACAGAAGGGTCGACGCTCGGATAGAAGCGCGAGCCAATGATTCCCCTTCTATTTTCACAGAAGGGTCGACGCTCGGATAGAAGCGCGAGCCAACATTTTCCCTTCTATTTCACAGAAGGGTCGACGCTCGGATAGAAGCGCGAGCCAATCATTCCCCTTCTATTTTCACAGAAGGGTCGACGCTCGGATAGAAGCACGAGACAATAATTCCCCTTCTATTTTCACAGAAGGGTCGACGCTCGGATAGAAGCGCGAGCCAATAATTCCCTTTCTATTTTCACAGAAGGGTCGACGCTCGGATAGAAGCGCGAGCCAATAATTTCCCTTCTATTTTCACAGAAGGGTCGACGCTCGGATAGAAGCGCAGCCCCAACAACCCTCCTTTGATTCATAGGGGCTCGGAGCTCGGATAGCACAGCGAGCCCCAACTGCCCTCCTTTGATTCAGAGGGGCTCGGAGCTCGGATAGCACAGCGAGCCCCAACAGCCCTCCTTTCATTCAGAGGGGCTCGGAGCTCGGATAGCACAGCGAGCCCCAACTGCCCTCCTTTGATTCAGAGGGGCTCGGAGCTCGGATAGCACCGCGAGCCCCAACTAAGCCACCTTTGATTCAGAGGGGCTCGGAGCTCGGATAGGACCGCGAGCCCCAACTAGCCACCTTTGATTCAGAGTGGCTCGGAGCTCGGATAGTACCGCGAGCCCCAGCAGCCCTCATCTAAATTCAGAGGGGCTCGGAGCTCGGATAGCACCGTGAGCCCCAACTAGCCACCTTCGTTCAGAAGGGCTCGGAGCTCGGATAGCACCACGAGCTCCAAACTGTCCTTCTTTGTTCAGAAGGACTCGGAGCTCGGATAGCACCGCGAGCCCCAGGAGCCCTCCTCTTGTCACGAAGGACTCGTCTGCCGACCCCTAGTGCTCGGCAAACCGAGCCCCAGAAGAAGACCTCGCCTCCTCCTCGCTCTTCCAACTAGTGAGGAGATCGTCCACCGACCCTTGGTACTCAACAAAACGGGCCCCAACAGGACCTCGACGCCCCTTTGCTCTTCCAAACAAGTAAGGGCCCTCGCCTGCCGACCCCAAACGCTCGGCAAACCGAGCTCCTACCCAACAGACCTCGACATCCCCTCGCTCTTCCAACTAGCAAGGGGATTGTCTGCCGACCCCTGGAGCTCGTCGACCGACCCCCAGGGCTCGTCTGCCGACCCTAAGGCTCGGCGAGCATCACTCCGACTCCTCTACACTGAGCATCTCGCGCAAACTCCAATAAGGGATCCCTTCCTCCTACCCCTGGCCTCTTCGAGAAATAGCGGATCCTACTTTTTACCCCAACATCCCCCCTGCTCTTCCCACAGAGGCGGAGAGTCACTCCTACACGGCTGGCTCACCTAGCCCTACAGGAGTGTGGGGCTTGTGATATGGGTCAGGAATAACGTGGCCCGTCCTGGGCCACAGGATCCCCTCAGGATACGCGCTCCTTCTGATCCTTCGGATATGCCACGTCAGCACCGGAAATTCACCAGGGCCTCTGCCACGTCAGCCCGGAAACTGCCCTGGCGTCTGTCACGTCAGCCCTATATCGCCCGGTTTTCCACCGCCTCAGCCACACGGGCAACCGAGTCAGACCCGGCCCCAAACAGGTCCAAACCCAGTTGGCTTCTTCTATAAATACCAGACCCCTATTCCTTCTCCAGGTAATCAACTCTTTCCCACTCAAACCTTAGTTACTGTTACTCTCCCTTAGTGACTGACTAGATCGTCGGAGGGTCTGCCACCGGGACCAATTCCGGTGTTCCGAGACCGTCTGCAGGTACACGAGACCCTCGGATCCGAGCCCCAAAGATCCGAGCCGAGCATCAGCCTCCACCTCAATACCGCCTACCCCAGTACCGTTCATCTAGTCGAGGGTCGTCTACATAGGAGTCTCCTCCTTCAATACAAATCGAGTAAGAACTCACGCCTGGTGCATCCACACGTTTACCAAAAACAAACCGCATCACTTACGTATTTCACAATTCTATAAGACCCGTCCACAAATTAATTATCTTTAATCTCCAATATTATAACGACAGAAGGCTTTAGTATTATTTGTAAATCTATCAATGCGTGTAACGCATGTACATAACTAATATAAAGAAGTTTTATGTATGAGTCCTCACTACGTAGAGTTTTTACCTTTTTTTAAAAATATACTAAGACGTGCATCGCATGTCTAAATTAATCTCTAATATTATAATGGGCGAAGGTCTTAGAGCATCCGCAACGGTTTGCTAAAAAATATGGCAAAATGGCAAATGAGAAATAACAATTTGATAATTTCTTGTAACGGTTCTTTGCTATAATTTTGTCAAATTTTTTTTTTTTTAGTGGACGGGACAACATGTTTGGTCTCACTTCCATTTTTTTATTTTTAAAATCTTAATTCTACATTAGATTAAGTTGGTTGATAATTAGTAGTAGATTTAGAGTATTAAATTACTAAGTAGGTAATTAATTAGGATAATTAGTGATTAATTAGTAGTATATTAAGAATTAAATGGGAAATCCTTCCATTTTTTTGATTAAGACAGGACAACATGTTTCGTCTTTGATTTTTTCGATTTTTTTTTGGGGGGGACGGTACAACATTTACCGTCCGATCATTAAAAAAATTTTAAAAAATTTTTTGGACGAAACAACTTGTTTCGTCTGATTCCATAAAAAAAAATTGGGAAGGATGTTCTGTCCCCTATAATTTAAGAATCTTCATTTCGTTTCTCAAATTTGAGAAGCGACTGTAGCGATTTTGCCAAAATATGACAAAATAGCAACCCGTTGCAGACGCTTATTTCTCAAAAAATGGCAATTGGCATTTTTAGCAAACCGCTGTAGATGCTCTTAGTGTCATTTGTAAATCTACCAACGTGTGCATTGCAAGTGCATAACTAATATGAAGAAGGTCTTAGGTTCGAGTCCTCAGTACGTCAGACTTTTTACTTTAATTTTTATAATATATTAAATGTGCATCACATGTGTAAATTATTATATATCTATCTATCTATCTATCTATCATATAATATATAATCTCTAATATTATAATGGAAGATCTTAGTGTCACTTGTAAATATACCAACATATGCAGCATATGTGCATAACTATTATAATTATTATAAAGGAGGTCATACGTTCAAATCCAGGCTACGTCGATATTTTTAATTTTAAAAAATTATATTTATTAAGATGTGCATCGCACGTGTAAATTACTAGCAGTAAATTTAATGATAAATCATGTCCCCAGCCTTTTTTTTATAAAAAGTATATATTTGCATATCTCTACTATTTTAATGGGAGAGTTGGGGTTGTAAACAAATGTAACCCCTGTTTCCGTAAATACGTATTTCTAAATTTTTTTTTTCCGTATTTTGATTATTTATAAACTTGTTTTGTGCTCAACTGATTTCGGGTCTTGTACTAAGTATTTTCTACTAGACGATTATATATACTTTGAACAATAATGTAATTTTCTATTTTTAATTGATAGATTATTTATTTGTTATATTATTACGGTTTGAATTCTAATAAATTATTAGTCTCAAATTCTAATATATATGTTATTATCATTATCATTATTATTTCTATTATTATTATTATTATTGATTAAAGCCCATCGATTTTGATATATATTATATTATTTAATTAATTGATTTGAAGCCCAAAAATCAAACCCATCACTTGTTTGATTAAAGCCCAAACTCAAGGCCACCTCCTATTGGATCTCTCATCCAAACCCAAACTCCATTGTTGACCAGATCCAATAATTAATCCCTAAATTTCTCCCGTAACCCCATCTCCCTAAAATATCTCTTCCACTAATGTTGATCCCCGTAACCCCCTCCCCCTACAATTACTATCTCCCAATAATTAGGTAACTAAATCCCTAATATTTCGGCCTCTAATCTCTCCCACTATCTGGTAACTTACCCTATTATCTCTCTCTCTCCCTCTCCTCATCTGATCATAACCAAACCAAAACAAAAACAACAGAGCAAACAAAACCAAAAAAAAAAAAAAACAAAACCCAAACAATCAAACCCAAAACACCACTTCTCTTCCTCCCGCTAACCCCTACCATCGAACCCAATTCCATCGCCCACGCCGTCGACCCTTCGACTCCCACCGTCGCCTCACTCCCCTCATCGCCTTCGTCATCCCCACAACCACCACCAGAAACACCACCGCTATCCATCGCCATCTGCGTCCCCAACCTTCGAAACCCAATCTGCCATTTCCTCCCTTCCACCTCACCGCCATCGTCGCACCACCATCCCATCGTCGACTCATCCTCCCCGCCTCGCGACCCACCTCCACTCGCGCTGCCAACGCCCTGAACCCACTCCTCCTGCGCCTTCTTCTTACTCTGGGTTCTCGTCGAACCCATCGCCTGTCGACCGCTCCTCCCTCCACAGCGCCACCATCGCCCTCCTCTGTGCACCCTCGCCATCAGCCGCCTTCCCTCTCCGACCTCTCCTGTGTCGCAACTCCTCGGCGACCAGATCCCCGAGCTCCCCGCCATTGGACCTCCCCTATTTCTTCCCACCGAAATAGAGCTTCGCTAGCCCTGCCAGTTCCGCCCCCATCACAGCGCTGCACCTCGACTGTAGCCACCGCAAACGTCGCCGCCCTCGCCGTAGGTCACCGCTGTCGCAGTCGCGCCATGCCGTCGCCGCCAATTCGGCCGCTCTCTCCTCTCTCTGTCGAAGTGGGGAAGAAAGAGAGTGAGTGGTCGAAAATGCTGTTTGGTGTTTTGCCACACCGAATCCCCATTTTGCTGTTTCCTGTTCGGCCAGATCTGGTGTGAAGACGCGATCTGATTGGGTTGTTCCGCTGTCCCGCGTTGTGTGCACAGCGGATCGCTCTTGCCATTGCTGTTTTGGACGGATCTGGTGTGTGGATTCACTGTTGCTGTTGTTGCTATCTACTAGCTTTCTTCGCACGGTCTTCGCACGTACTCTTGGGATTGCTCCCCGGGATTCTGATCCCGTTATTCTTTATTTATTTTCAAACCGTCTACAAAGTAAAAGGCAAGTCATTTCTATCGAATGTTTTTGTATCGTATTCGATAATTATTGTTGAATTCCGCAAGTGGATCTTATTTAAAAATCGTAAAATATTATTGTATCAATCGTTGAGATGCCACGGATTTACACGAGCGAATCCAAGTGGTAGTCTCGACATCGTGCCATCTTTTTGCCTCTAATGTATAGAGATATTCATACACCATATAGTTATAGTTATTGATTATAAAAATAGAGAATTATAGACACATTTCATATCATGACATAAATGACAAATTGTTAATGTGATTGTTATTGCTAAATTGTTGAATTGTAATTATTAGAATGTTAGACATCACCTACATTAATACCATGTTCACATAAGGTTAATTCGCTGTGATTATGATTAATTAAACTCCAATTACTATCCTTAATTTTTTTTAAACCATTTTATTTAAAATGAACATGTAGACCATTCTGGAATTTACACTAACCTGAACTTTAATGTGCTGTTTCGACCTAGATAACTTCGTTAAAATTAGAAATTCCCTGAAAGTAAATCGTAGCCCTATCTATCTAGATGTCAATAGACACCAGAACTTTCGAATTCCGACCTATATTGTCCCAGTTCTGACTCTTTTGCTACAGCAGCGCTGTAATTTCAGACTTACGTACATAACAACTTAGGCTAAGGAATTAAGTGAACTATTAATCATATATGGCCAAGATAAATTCCAGATCTGTAAATAACATGTTTAGGGTGTTAAAAAGTATTTTTACTGATTTTTATAATATTTATTTACTGCCTTTATAATTAAATTTAGACAACATCTACACCCAGCCAGAAACTAAAACCTATAAAGATCACTGAATTTCACTTAGCTACCGTTGTCGGAATATAGACTTTAAGTATGCGTTGGAACCGGACGGGAGTCTAGTTTCTAGACCACCTGACGGATCCACATTTGCTGTCCTGTAGCAACGGAAATACTGATTTTGGTACAGCAACCTACTGCTGTCCAGAATTGGGATTCTATGCTTTATAATGTACAATTGTGTTTATAATGTTATATTTAGTGTATTTAATTGTATATAGTATATTGCATGATCTTAGGGTTGTTTTTTCACCTTTTCTAGCGTCCCTTACTAATTGCATTATTGTGAGTTTATTGAATAAAGAAAGTAAATCAAGCCGGGGTTAAGGGTTGATTAAGGTAGTTGATGACATAGTGACTGTACTTGGAAGAGGGGCCCGTGTTTCCCTAATTATCGGTCTATCGGTCTATCGGTCTATTGGTCATATCGGTCATCGGTTAATTGCAGATTACTGACTTCAGTATCTCGATTGATTCGATCATCGGTCATTATTGAATAATGTTCCCGGGTACATGAACTAGAGAATCTACCACCTTAGTCTAAGCGAAATTGATTGTATGCATCGAACCTGTGGTACGGCACACATGGGACACAGTAGTACGTGCATTAGCTAGGATTTAAAAATGAATAATAGACCTAAGGCTCTCCTCACATTATCATTGCATATTGTTATCTTAATGAACAGTGTTCTCATTATTATTGTCATTATTGGTATTGTTTATCGTTATCGTGGTAAATCATATTTAATGCATATTATACTGTTATCTCTTTCACACTGTTCAATACTATCGACTTCATCGTTTATTTGAATTCATTGCTATACCACTATTTCCATTGTTTCACTGTTTCTCCACTTGCATGTCCACGACTTGCTCTGAGGACATTCTTTTTCCTCTTTTTAGATGAACAAGTACAGGTGAACAAGGAAAATTTTCAGAAGGCATCGGTGAGCAGTTCTTCTACGATTGGAGCAGGAAATCCTCAAGCTATTTGGTAAGTTCTTATATTCCAGATTTGATTATTGAATTTCATTCTCGTTTATGTGATCATGTTTCCTGCGTGGTTGTGATTAATTTTTCTTATATTGTTGAGTTAAGACTGGTACATCTTATGGATGATATGAGTTGGCGTACTTATATCATTCGCTGGGCCTCAGTTACGTGCCTGTGTTTCCGTATTCCGGGTAGCGGGGTGTGACAACAAACAAATCCTAATTTTGTAACTGAGTAAACACGTGCAATATACGGCAAACTAAATCCACCAAACATACCCGTGTGATGCACATGCAGCTCCTAAAAAAAGGATATTTTAGCAAATGCCCCGATTTAAAATGTGAAAATTAGCATATACCCCCACTATTTTTAAAAACTAAGAAATACTCCTACTTCTAATATTATAATGGGAGAAGACCTTAGTGTCATTTGTAAATATTTTGTCAATCTACCAACCCGTGCAATACACGTGCATAACTATTATAAAGGAGGTTCTAAGTTCAAATCCAGATTATGTCTAAATTTTCATTTAAAAAACTATATTTATTAAGACGTGCATCGCACGTGGAAATTATTAGTTAAGTTTAATTTAGAAGCTTTAATGCTTAATGCACCTTCATGGTGGGCCCCATAAAAGTGGGTGCAATGTGTTCCATGTGTACAACATTCACCGTCTTTGGACTCTAGAGTCCATACTCAATCCAACCATTCATTAAATCAAATTAATATGTAAAATTAATAACACCCTGGCATTATGCCGCGGTCAACTATCTCTCTCTCCCTACCGTGTAAATGGACGGCAGGGATGCTTCCTGTGACTTCCCCCTTATGCATTATCTTTTCCTTCTGGGAAATATTTATTAAGGCCCCAAGTTTGACTAAAAATTGATAATTGATGATCAATATTAAACCAGGGGGTTGAATAAAATTTCGCGGAGATTCTGTTGCCAACTTTTGCTTCCCGGTCCGGTTTAATTTGCGGATATTTAGGGAAATCTGCAAAATGTGCAAAATTCCCTTTTTCGAGGAGCGGAGTTTTGATATTCTCCTACCACACTAGAGTTGTGAGTGGGGATGTGAGCGTGCACTGTTTCAGAAAAGGTAGTGAATATATAAAAGGATTTGTTGACGGCCGTTCGATTCCGGTTCGTCAATGTAATCCAACGGTCGAAAAACGAAACGAACCCCTTCCATTATTGCGTTAGGCCGGTTCTTTCTTTTAGACCCATGATGGATGCGGCGACTTTAATACAGGGCTTAAAAAGTAAAAGTTCATGTATACTTTTGCACCTACACCCCTCTTCATAGTTTACTGATTGACATCTCTAATCTCTAATCTCTAATCTACAATAATCTCTACTATTTTAATCGGAGAGTTGGGGTTTGTAACCAAACAAATTCTAACTTTGTAACTAAAAAAACACGTGTAATGCACATTCAAATTAAATTCAACAAATACAACATTTGTAGACAAACAAATTCGTATATTGCCTGTCCATATCTAATATAAAGGAGATATTAGATTCAAGGCTAGACTACATTGAAGTTTTTACTTTAAAAAAAAAAATTGTTAAGATGTGCATCGCACGTGAAAATTACTAGTAATAATATTATAGTGGAAGAGTTGGGGTTGTCATTTGTCAACATACAAACCCGTGCATTGCACGTGCAACTCCAACTCTTCCATTAATTACAACAAAAACAAACAAATAAAAAAAAGTCACCTATTTAAAACGTGCAACGCACGTGCAAAACAATTTTATAATATGTTTTTAACACTAAACATACACATATGTTACACGTACACCTTAAATTTTACTTATAAAAACGTGCATTGCACATACAAGTTGTATTTTTTCTTCAAAATATTTTTCTCAATTACGTGCAACGCACGTCCAACTGCAAAATTATTTCTTAACACGTACATCACACGTAAAAATCCTCCAACTTTTATCAAAACGTGCATCACGTGAAAAATACTAGTGCTATGTAACTTTTCTTTCTTTGGTGAAGTTGCGTGAGTTTTAATAGGGCCCTTTACAATGTGTATTTGCAATAGTGCAGCAATTTTTTCTGAATTGAGAAACTCTTCTCTTCTGTACATCGACAGGAAACTAGCTAATATGAAATTTTACTATCTCTGTAAATTCTTACTATCGATTGTATATATTTAATTAATCAATGTGAAATTCTAGACTATCAATTCAACAAATATAACTTTTTATTTCAGTAAATCCATATCCTTTCAACATCTAGACTGCTGTTAAAAAATAGTCTCGTCCAACTAGTGATGGGTAAATCGAAATGCAACTTCTTAGCATATAAAATAGTTCACAGAAAAAAATTAATCTGATAAAATAAAGGAAATAAAATAGACCGGAAAGCAAAAAATCACACGCTATATCTACACAAAATAGCAGCAAATATAAATATTTTGCAAATCTCCTATAAGCAGGGTTCACAGAATTATTTTCTATTCCCCCACCCCAGTGGTGGGCCCCGCCAAGTAAGAGTATATAAAGGCCGGAGACTGTTGCCCCTCTCTTCTCATTCTCACCGGCTCTCTCTCTTTTTCTCATATATCTTCATTGAATCCGTGATATTCTCACTCTTTCTGCATTTCCATTCCATTCCTTTCCTCTTCTTCGTCAATCCAAAACTTGCTAATTTGGGGTCAATCCGGGGTTTCCAGGGTTCCGATATCGAGATCGGACCCGCTTTTCGAAGCAGCCATGGCGAAGGAGATCAGCCTCGAGGACATCAAGAACGAGAAAGTTGATCTGGTGAGAAACACGAATCTTAACGATGATTATTTTCGATGAATTTTATTTGATCATGTTTTGGTTTTTCCATTTTGGGAATTTGTTTTTCCTTCGATTTTTGATCTGCTTATTTAGATCTGAGCGTTTGGAGTTTCGAAAATCCAAAATGGCAATAACAGACGAATTGAGTGAAAGAGAAGCTTTAGGTTTTTTTTGTATCTTTTTTTTTAATCGTCTGCTTGTTGACTGAATTGATTAGTTAATTGTTAAGTGTTAATTTTTTATTAAGTAATATAGGAGTATTAATTTAGATTAATTTAGTGTCCTCTCTGTTGGTTACCGTTTGGAGATTGCGGGTACAATCCATCGTACTGGACCCGGTTCATTGGTTGACGCGCCGAAGGTAACGGGAATTGGCAGCAGCATAGTACCCAAAATACCCCTGGATTAAAAAAAATCTCTTCTTTTTTGTTTCCTTACACTTGTTTATTTGTTGATTCAAAAAAATAAATTCTGTAATTGATCGGACGGCTGGGAATGGCCTCCATGCACAAAAACTGAATCTTTTCTTTTCTTAGAGTAATTAAAAGTGAATCTTTTTTTTAAGAGAATAATAAAAAAGTGAATATTATGCTTGTAGTTTGTTTGTATATAATGATAGAATTGAATCTATTCAATATTGGTAACAAATCATTATATTTTTTTCTTTTCTTAAAAGGTTTGATTTTGTTTATGTTTTTGAACGAGGTTGGAATTTTAGTCTTGTTCTGTATTTATTTCAGACTCTGTTTTTGGTAAGTTGTTCTGTTACTATGTTGTTATCTAAACTCCTATGTCTTTCTGGGTGCTTTCTTTTTAACCACCTGTTGGTTGTATGTAGGGCCGGCCCCTCAATGAGGGCAGAGGAGTCGACCGCCTCGAGCCCCGGTTTTTTTTTGCAATTTTAGCTGTCCCAAATTTTTTTTTCCTTGTATTTATATATACGTATTCTGTGTGTAATATTTTTTTAGCCCCAAATTCAATTCTTTTAGCATTTGTTTTTAAAATTAGTACTTGAGCCGGCTTATTGGACTTCGATTTGTATTTGTATGGAGATTTTTTTTTTCCAAATCCCTAAATCTCCAAATCTCTCTCTCTATATATATATCGGTTTTTAAGAATTGTTGAAAAAAAATCAAAGAAAAAAATTATTTTTTAAAAAATAAATTTTGTATGGGGCTCGGTTTTTAAGAATTGTAGAAAAAACAAATTAAAAAATTACATTTTTTTTAACAATAAATTTTGTATGGGGCCCATTTAGCGAGTTCGCCTTGGATCCTCGTAAACTCAGGGCCGGCAGTGGTTGTATGAACTATGTTTTTACTTTGGTTATAATAGTTTGGCTGAAATCCATCATAGATTCCATCTTTTTATAATAAAAAAATGAGATTGAATTTTAGTTGACCAATGGAGATGAACAAAATTTTGATTTGGTTTTAAATTTTCAGAAAATGTTGATTTTTTTCAGAAGAAGTTTGATGACTGAGCTCTTGGTTTGTTGTCATTATAGGAACGGATTCCGATTGAGGAGGTGTTTGAGCAGCTAGCTTGTACCAGAGATGGTCTATCGGCTGATGCAGGAGCGAAACGGCTTGCGGAGTTTGGACCCAACAAGCTTGAGGAGAAAAAGGTTATCATCTTCTTAATTAATTAGAAGAAGAATAGAAAATCTTTTCATCTTTAGTGACTCTCAATTCTCGGGGTCTAGCTTATATTTTTGTTTGATATTTTGCCAACATGAAGGCAAATTTACTCAAGTTTCTAGTTTGTGTGTATTGAATTCTGACAACAGGAAAGCAAAATTCTCAAGTTTTTGGGGTTTATGTGGAATCCTTTGTCATGGGTGATGGAGATGGCTGCTGTTATGGCCATCGCTTTGGCCAACGGTGATGGGAAACCCCCAGATTGGCAAGACTTTGTGGGTATTGTTGTTCTTCTAGTGATTAACTCCACTATCAGTTTCATTGAAGAAAACAATGCAGGGAATGCTGCAGCTGCTTTGATGGCTGGTCTTGCTCCTAAAACTAAGGTAAACTACAGATCAAAGCTTTAAAATATATCATTTCAGTCATGCTTATACAATTGCTATGACTGTTTTGATGTTGATTCATTTATATCTGTGATCTCAGGTTCTCCGAGACGGTCGCTGGAGTGAGCAAGATGCATCAATTCTCGTACCTGGAGACATCGTCAGCATCAAATTGGGTGATATTGTCCCTGCTGATGCCCGTCTTCTTGAAGGTGACCCGTTAAAGATCGATCAGTCTGCTCTTACTGGTGAATCCCTTCCAGTGACAAAAAATCCCGGAGATGCGGTTTTCTCTGGTTCCACCTGTAAACAGGGAGAGATTGAGGCTATTGTCTTTGCCACAGGAGTTCACACATTCTTTGGAAAGGCTGCCCATTTAGTGGACAGTACTAACCAAGTTGGTCATTTCCAGAAGGTCCTTACAGCCATTGGTAACTTCTGTATCTGCTCCATCGCTATTGGAATGGCTGTGGAGATCATCGTAATGTACCCGATTCAAAAGAGGCGATACAGAGACGGGATTGACAACCTGTTGGTCCTCTTGATTGGAGGAATACCAATTGCTATGCCCACCGTATTGTCAGTGACCATGGCTATTGGTTCCCACAAGCTATCTGAGCAAGGAGCTATCACTAAGAGAATGACTGCCATAGAGGAGATGGCAGGCATGGACGTGCTTTGCAGTGACAAAACAGGAACTCTGACCCTTAATAAGTTGAGCGTAGACAAGAATTTGATTGAGGTATTCGCTAAAGGTGTGGACAAAGAACATGTTCTCCTATTGGCAGCAAGGGCTTCGAGGACTGAGAACCAGGACGCCATTGATGCTGCTATGGTTGGGATGCTTTCAGATCCCAAGGAGGTAATATTTAATTACAAATGTTCTAATATTACATCCTACCTTGGATGCACTATTTTCATGGAATTTTGTAGGCTTTTCTTTATTTAATCATGCTTCATGTTTTTCAGGCTAGAGCTGGTATTAGGGAAGTCCATTTTCTTCCCTTCAATCCTGTTGACAAAAGAACTGCACTAACCTACATAGATAGTGATGGAAATTGGCATCGTGCTAGTAAAGGTGCACCCGAGCAGGTAGATTCTTTTATATGGGTTACTTCATTTGAGTTTGTTGTATACAATCTCGCATATGGGTTTAATCATTTGTTTGTTTGGTTGGTTGGCATAGATTATTGATCTTTGCAATTGTAAGGAAGATGTTAGAAGGAAGGTTCATTCTGTGATTGAGAAGTTTGCTGAACGTGGTCTTCGATCATTGGCTATAGCAAGACAGGTATGTGCCTCGCTTCTTACAGCATAATTAGTTTACAATGCAACTTTCTTTCCTTAATGTTACTTTGTTGTTCTACTGCAGGAAGTTCCAGAAAAGAACAAGGATAGCCCAGGTGGACCATGGCAATTTGTTGGTTTGTTGCCACTGTTTGATCCTCCAAGACATGACAGTGCTGAAACTATTCGTAGAGCTCTAAATCTTGGTGTCAATGTGAAGATGATTACTGGTAATTAATATTTTATTATTTATCTTTCATATATCTCACGTTATATGTCATCGTGTAATCCTGATATTTGTCAATATGCTCTTTCACAGGGGATCAGCTTGCTATAGCTAAGGAAACTGGCCGGAGACTTGGAATGGGAACTAATATGTATCCATCTTCTTCACTTCTTGGCAATGACAAGGATGCATCTATTGCTTCTCTGCCCGTTGACGAATTGATCGAGAAGGCTGATGGGTTTGCTGGAGTGTTCCCAGGTGACCTTTTATTTATAGCATATTTTACTCATGTCTCTCAGAAAATTATCTTTCAACTAATTTTGAGAGCATACATGCCTTTTTTAACCAAGGATAGAATCCTAAGTGATTCTAGCCAAAAGCATAAAAACCAGAAAATAGTTCATACAGCTAATAACGTCACTGGCTGTTACGAGAGCATACATGCTAATCCTTTCGTTTATGTAATAGAGCACAAATATGAAATTGTGAAGAAACTGCAAGAAAAAAGGCACATATGTGGAATGACAGGAGATGGTGTGAACGATGCCCCAGCTCTTAAGAAGGCCGATATTGGAATTGCTGTGGCTGATGCCACTGATGCCGCTAGAAGTGCGTCAGATATTGTCCTCACTGAGCCTGGACTGAGTGTCATCATTAGTGCTGTTCTTACTAGCAGAGCCATTTTCCAGAGGATGAAGAACTACACTGTATGCATAATATTATGTCTGTTATGAATCCTTTTGGTTTGTATGTTTGCAACTTTTCTAACTGAGGCTTCAAATTCTCTCTTATTCAGATCTACGCCGTGTCCATTACTATCCGTATTGTAGTAAGTACTTAATACTTTATTGGGCAGAATTGTTTAACTTATCATAATTGTTGTAACTGTCAATACTAATCTTATGTTACTTATCGTATTTGTAGCTCGGATTTATGCTTATTGCTTTGATATGGAAGTTTGATTTCTCTCCCTTCATGGTTCTGATCATTGCAATCCTTAATGATGGTTTGTATACTTACTACTACATGGAGGTCTATGCCATTTGTATTTTCCCTTCAAATTTTGTAGTATCTCATTTTATTTTTTTGTAACCAAAGGTACAATTATGACCATATCAAAAGATAGAGTGAAACCATCTCCTTTGCCCGACAGTTGGAAGCTAAAAGAAATCTTTGCTACTGGGATTGTTTATGGGAGTTACCTGGCCCTGATGAGTGTTATCTTCTTCTGGGCTATGAAAGAAACCGAGTTCTTCTCTGTAAGCATCTGTTTACTTTATATTAACATTTGAATTATACTGCTCAATACTTACAGGGAGTATTACCTAGTGTCTACAATTTCCTTTCAACAAGTGATTAGTGTGATCTGAAAATTAACTATTTAATCACCTAAATTTGGATGACTTTTACAACCTCCTACTTGTATGCCTCTGTAGAACAAATTCGGTGTAAGATCACTAAGGCATAGCGAGGACGAAATGATGGCTGCTCTATACCTTCAAGTCAGTATTGTCAGCCAGGCCCTCATCTTTGTTACCCGATCTCGTGGGTGGTTCTTCATTGAGCGCCCTGGACTTCTCTTGGTTTCTGCTTTCCTTGTTGCTCAGCTGGTTAGTACTATTCTCTATCAAACTATTTAACTAGGACCTGAAATATTTTCTTTTTTTGTGAATACTGCCGTAGCATTTTCATTTAAAACATGTGTCGTTGCAGTTTAGAGATAACATCAACCTAATACTTGCGGGGATGCACAAACTTTCCCAACAACCAAATATACTATGGATAAAATTTTGCAATGGAATATTAGTAACAGATTGTCATATCAAATTGGAAATAATAGAAATTGTTAGTTATTGGTATTAATGTTCCTTGATTACATTTGGTCCTTACCTATGTATGATATGTCTACAATTGATTCACCGTGTTGTACCCATTCCTGTCTACTCTATTATGTGTATGCTACTTCAATCTACTTGCTCGTTGTTAGTGATTTGAATGAAAAAAATCTGTTTATCCTGGACAGGTTGCTACTCTTATAGCTGTCTATGCGGACTGGGGATTTGCACGAATTAAAGGCATTGGCTGGGGCTGGGCTGGACTTATCTGGCTTTACAGCATTGTCTTCTTCTTCCCTCTTGACTTGTTCAAATTCGGTATCCGCTACGTCCTCAGTGGCAGGGCATGGGACAATCTTTTAGAAAACAAGGTAAAATTTTGATCATATACTTTAACTCTTAGAAATAATGTTTCATTGCTCTAACTAAATGCTAATGAAGTTGTGTTCTATGTAAAAATATAATTACAGACTGCTTTCACCACCAAGAAAGATTATGGTAGAGAGGAAAGGGAAGCCCAGTGGGCAATGGCTCAAAGGACACTTCATGGACTTCAAACTGCCGAAACCACCAACCTCTTTGCTGACAAGAACAGTTACAGGGAACTATCAGAGATTGCCGAGCAGGCCAAGAAGCGAGCGGAGGTTGCAAGGTTTGTCGTCCTCTAACCCATCTAATCTACTATATCTACTTTGACTAGTGTTCCTCTAGAGAACAATATGTTTCCCTATACAGATTCAAACCTTTTGTTTTAGATATCAGAATTAGAAGATAAAAAGATTCGATTTACATATGAAGGCAGAAGATTATAAATTAAATGCTATACATTTGATTATATATACTAGACATTTAAAACTATCTTAGTAGTCAAAAGAATTAACAGAAATTCATAACAATATGTATCCTTCAATAGCTATATTATATGTCACCACACGGTAAACGGTTAATTGCTACATTTCATCGATGATGCAATTACAGGCATATTTTAAAGTATGACGATTTATAAATTATGTGTGTTATTTTTTTCTTTAGGCTTCGGGAGTTGCATACTCTCAAGGGTCATGTGGAATCTGTGGTGAAGTTGAAGGGGCTCGACATTGACACCATCCAGCAGCACTACACAGTGTAATCATCCAAAAGTCCTTAAAGAATATCGAGAGAAACTGGTGGATAAAATTGCTCAAAAAGGAGCGAGCATTTGAGGAGGAATAAGAGCTACCTTTTTTTTTTTTCTTTTCCTTTTCTCCTTTAATTATAGTCTTAGTACAGACTCATGCGCTGTAACCTTTCGGACTGGATCCTTCTTACTTATTTTCCCTTTTCTCGCCAGTAGAGAGCTGTGGTAAACAGCATATTCAGTGTAGCCCTTATCTGGGCATGATGTAGATCAAAATAGTGTGAAACTGCTGAAATATTTTAACTCTTTATCTATGTTTTCTATATAGATTTACATTTTAACCAAATTCAAATATTATTTCATTATTAGCACACCATCTATTTATTTCTGTATCTGTGTTTGGTTCTCCGCTTAAATGTTGTGTACTACAAATTTCTGCTTCAGATACCCCTATGGGAAACGCCAATCTTTAGCTCGAATTTTTGATCGTTATGTGTAATCATCTCACGTTTTTAACAAATCTGGAATGATGTTTTGTTTTTCGACTGTATAGTTGAATCATGGCTTAATCCATTAATTCTTTCTTGCACGAAGAGTTTGATGATGATAAGTGAGCAGATGTGAACAATGTTGATCCGTGTTGATTTCCATCTTGTACTCTCTTTTTTTTTTTTGTTCCTTTTCTCTTTTTTCTTTTTCTTTTTCTTTTTAAAAAAAATTGCTCAAATTAAAGTGGCACCAAACCCTACAAAGTTCAAATTCACAGGTTAAATTGGATTTCATAAATATTCTTTACCGCAAAATTTTATGTAGATTGTTAGTCTGTTGAGAAAGATAACCTGACTCAATCTATGAGATATTGATAATATGGATTACAAAGTTCAAATTCACACGTTAAATTGGATTTGATAAATATTCTTCACCGCAAAATTTTTTGTAGGTTATTGGTCTGTTGAGAAAGATAACCTGACTCAATCTATATGAGATATTGGTAATATGGATTTTATTTTATGCAAATTTGTTTACATGAGGGGGCTTAATGCATTATTTGCATTATAAAGATTGCCACATGATATAATATGCGGTAAGTGATAAAAAGGATGAAACCCAAATAAAATAAAATTAAATTAAATAAACTGAATTAAGAGATAATAAGGTATTAACATTGGTCAAAATTTAAAACTTAGTTTTAGAATTAAGAGACAAAGATGTGTTTTGAAAATTATAGTAAATTCATGTTTTCGGATAGTATATCTTTTAACTACGATTTCTAGGAGTTCATTTCGGTTCAAACTCGATCCCTTAATCATCCTATAAAAGGAGGAGTAGAGAAAGCAGAGAGTTCTCCATCAAAATATCTTTTTGTGATTTTGGGATTGGAGATATGGCAGAAGAGAACAACAATGAAGAAGTTGATCTGGTTAGAAATAATTTCCTTCTTTTATGAATTTTTCTGTTCTAGTTTTCCTTCCAGTTTTTGTATGAACGTATTTGTAATTAAATTGTGATAACTGCTGAAATATTTTAACTCTTTATCTATGTTTTCTATATAGATTTACATTTTAATCAAATTCAAATATTATTTCATTATTAGCACACCATCTATTTATTTCTGTATCTGTGTTTGGTTCTCCGCTTAAATATTGTGTACTACAAATTTTTGCTTCAGATACCCCTATGGGAAACACCAATCTTTAGCTCGAACTTTTGATCGTAATGTGTAATCATCTCACGTTTTTAACAAATCTGGAATGATGTCCCTATGGGAAACACCAATCTTTAGCTCGAACTTTTGATCGTTATGTCTTATGTGTAATCATCTCACGTTTTAAACAAATCTAGAATGATGTTTTGTTTTTCGACTGTATAGTAGAATCATGGCTTAATCCATTAATTCTTTCTTGCACGGAGAGTTTGATGATGATAAGTAAGCTGATGTGAACAATGTTGATCCATGTTGATTTCCATCTTGTACTCTCTTTTTTTTGTTCCTTTTCTCTGTTATCTTCTTCTTTTTTTTAAAAAAAAAATTGCTCAAATTAAAGTGGCACCAAACCCTACAAAGTTCAAATTCACAGGTTAAATTGGATTTCATAAATGTTCTTCACTGCAAAATTTTATGTAGGTTGTTGGTCTGTTGAAAAAATAACCTAACTAAATCTATATGAGATATTGGTAATATGGATTTTATTTTATGCAAATTTGTTTACATGAGGGGGCTTAATGCATTATTTGCATTATTTGCATTATTTGCATTATCCGTACTGAGATAAAAGGATGAAACCCAAATAAAATAAAATAAAATGAAATAAAATAAAACAAACTGAATTAAGAGATAATATGGGATTAACATTGGTCAAAAGTTAAAACTTAGTTTTAGAATTAAGAGACAAAGATATGTTTTAAAAATTATAGTAAATTCATGTTTTCGAATAGTATATCTTTTAACTAGGATTTCTAGGAATTCATTTGGGTTCAAACTCGATCCCTTAACCATCCTATAAAAGGAGTAGAGAAAGCGGAGAGTTCTCCATCAAAATATCTTTTGTGATTTTGGGATTGGAGATATGGCGGAGGAGAATAGCAATGAAGAAGTTGATCTGGTTAGAAACAATTTCCCTCTTTTAGGAGTTTTTCATTACTAGTTTTTTTTAGTAATGTTCTAGTTTTCCTTCGAGTTTTTGTATGAATGTATTTGTAATTATATTGTGAATTTTTTTATTAGATTTTCGGAAAATATGTTCATTAATAATTTTGAGTTATGAGATTCTTCGGTCCTAGATTAGGTTGATTCATTTAAGTTTTAAAGCAGATCTCTTCATTTAGAAGTTCAAATTCAGTATTTTTTTCCTTTGAATCTAAATGCAGATTGATGATCGACAATGGAAAATTAGATAAAAAATAATAATTAATTTTTTTTTCACCCTCTAGTTGTTCACCGAAATTATTATTATTTTTACTTTTTTTAAAAGAAAAATTTAATTAATTAAAATAAACTCTATTTTGTTGAATTTTTTGCTGTTGAGATTGCGAGCATATCGATAACCGAAGTAGTTAGTTAGTTAGCGCGGGAATTGATTGCAGAGTTCTGGGAATACCAAAACTACTACCTCTTATACCCTCTTAGGGATTTAAACGATTTTTTGGATCATATAATTTTTATTCTTATCAAATAATAAAAAACAAAATATACGATATTTATAATATAATTAAATTGTAAAATTCTTATATTGAGTATCAGTTTCAATGTTTTATGTACTAGTTTTTCAAATATCTACCGACCTTTCTATCAACAAAACTCAACAAATTTTTTAAAACTAAACTATATCATCTTAAAATTTCTCATAACTAAATTCTCCACGTGAGAATACTAAATTATCTGTGAGAATACTAAATTATCTATGTACATCTAATCTAACAACGATCAATATCTCTACACTATCGATATTTATCTATAAGAATCAGATATTTATCTATTTGTTGACGTTGATTTTATCTAAGTTTCATACAACATGTTTAAACTTTTATTAAAAACTTCTAATATTAGTTTATCACATTTTAAATTTTAGTAAAAACATCGGAGTTGACTAGTTGATAGATAACCCACTTAAACCCACTTGATTTTTCTTTTCATCGTCTAGTTGTTCATTATAATTATTATTATTTTTACTTCTTTTTAAAAGAAAAAATAAATTCATTAAAACAAAGCATATCAATAGCAGAAGTAGTAAGTTAGTTAGCGCGAGAATTGATAGAAGAGTTCCGAGAATACCCAAACTACGTCATAGCTAGTGAAAAAAATAAATTTATTAAAACAAAGCATATCAATAGCAGAAGTAGTAAGTTAGTTAGCGCGAGAATTGATAGAAGAGTTCCGAGAATACCCAAACTACGTCATTGCTAGTGAAAAAAATAAATTTATTAAAACGAAGCATATCAATAGCAGAAGTAGTAAGTTAGTTAGCGCGAGAATTGATAGAAGAGTTCCGAGAATACCCAAACTACGTCATACCTAGTATTTAAACGAATATTCAAATCATATAATTCTTATTCTTAATATGATTAAATTGTAAATTCCTTATATTGAGTATCAGTTTTAATGTTTTATGTACCAGTTTTTCAAATATCTACCAATCTTTATATCAACAAAACTTTACAAATTTTTGAAAACTAAACTATATCATCCCTAAAATTTCTGGTAACCAAATTTTCCACGTGAGAAAACTAAATTATCTATGTACATCAATCAATATTCTTACAGTGTCGATATTTTATCTATAAGAATTAGATATTTATCTATCTCATGACTTGATTTTATCTAGTTTCATATTTAACATGTTTAAACTTTAAAAAACTTCTCCAGTTACCTCAAACTTGACGAGTTGATAAATAACACATCTTTTTTTTGGGCGTTTGCTCATTTATTTGGCAAACATGTTTGCAGATCGCACACCTCTACTGTTTAGTAATACAGTTAATATTTAATATTTATTTACTTTTAATATCCAATAAATATTTTTAAAAAACTCCTCATCTCTTCATTATCGCTCTTAAACTAATTAGATTATTAATATATTAGTTGGGGGCATTTTAGTAAAATGTCCCTTTCAAAGGTAACTGAAACCATCATATATGCGTCATATATGCGGTTCTGTCAAATAGATAGGCAAACAAACCGCAAAAAATAGTTAAGGTGTATGCAACCTGAGGTTGGTTTACTGAAATTTACCGTTTATGAAAACATTTTGAATCACCAACTTTTTTAACAATATATCTGGCCCGGCCCGGCCCGGCCCGGCCCAGAAAGCCATAACAGATCATTTTATTAGAAAAAAGTAAAACCTATACTCCATACCCCTGAATTTCTTCTACGCAAAACCCCAACCCTAGAGGAAATCTATGTCGATTTCTATCAGTATCAAGTTTGTACTGGGTCGTTACGTTAAAGAACATATTCATACTCATTATTACAATTTTGCCATAATATATTTTTCATTCAGATTAGAATGCTCAATTTGTAACTCTTTTAATTGAATTTCGGATGCCCTAAATGTTTGTATTCGGAAAAAATAGGTATTATATGAACTGGGTAGATATGTAGTTTAGAGAAGTTGACTTATTACATTTGAAGTGTTTGCTAGTTACTACAAGTGTTTACATATGTGTGTTATTTCAGAAACATGCATGTATCATAATTTTTGTTCAAAACCATTTCAGAAATAGTGATTTTTGGACTGGTATTAACTTGGTTAGTGAGCACTTAGATTTTGTTGTCATTATAGGAACACATTCCGGTAGACGAGGTGTTTCAGCATCTGGGCTGCGCTAGGGAAGGTTTGTCGACGGAGGTGGGAACACAACTGCTAGAGAGATATGGCCCCAATAAGCTCGAAGAGAAAAAGGTCTTCTTCTTCTTCTTAATTAGTTCATTAGAAGTAAAGAACAGAAAATGGAGCATTTCGGTATTTAGAGATTGCCAAGTCTTTCGGTATTTAATTGTATCTTGCATTATTGATTTGTGTTATGACTGACAACAGGAAAGCAAAATCCTCAAGTTTCTGGGCTTTATGTGGAATCCTTTGTCGTGGGTTATGGAGATGGCAGCTATTATGGCCATCGCCTTGGCCAACGGTGGTGGCAAACCTCCAGACTGGCAAGACTTTTTCGGTATTGTCGTTCTTCTTGTGATCAATTCCACTATCAGTTTTTTCGAAGAAAACAATGCGGGTAATGCTGCAGCTGCTTTGATGGCTGGTCTTGCTCCCAAAACTAGGGTAAGATCGATAGAGCTAGCTCAGTTAAAAGTTTACACAATTGCATGCACTGCTTGCATATTTGATTCATGTATATATGTATTATTGTTATCTCATCGATCAGGTTCTTAGAGACAGCCGTTGGAGGGAGGAAGATGCATCAATTCTCGTTCCTGGAGACATCATCAGCATCAAACTGGGGGATATCATCCCTGCTGATGCTCGTCTTCTTGAAGGAGACCCGTTAAAGATTGATCAGTCTGCTCTTACAGGCGAATGCCTTCCAGTGACAAAGAATCCTGGAGATGCAGTTTTCTCGGGTTCCACCTGCAAACAGGGAGAGATTGAGGCTGTTGTCTTTGCTACCGGAACCCGCACATCCTTCGGAAGGGTTTGCGGCTTAGTTGACGGTACTAACCAAGTAGGTCATTTCCAGAAGGTCCTTACTGCCATTGGTAACTTCTGTATCTGCTCAATCGCTATTGGGATGGTTGATGAGATCATCGTAATGTACCCTATTCAAAAGAGGCGATACAGAGATGGGATTGACAATTTGTTGGTCCTCTTGATTGGAGGAATACCAATTGCTATGCCCACTGTTTTGTCAGTGACCATGGCTATTGGTTCCCACAAGCTATCTCAGCAAGGAGCTATCACCAAGAGAATGACTGCCATAGAGGAGATGGCAGGCATGGACGTTCTTTGCAGTGACAAAACAGGAACTTTGACCCTAAACAAGTTGAGTGTAGACAAGAATTTGATTGAGGTGTTCACTAGAGGTGTCGACAAAGATCATGTTCTCCTGTTGGCAGCAAGGGCGTCGAGGACTGAGAATCAGGATGCTATTGACGCTGCACTGGTTGGGATGCTTTCAGATCCCAAGGAGGTATATATTATTCAAATATTGTCACATTGAATTCTTTCGATTTTTCTGCATTTTAATTGCGCTTGTTAATTAAATACATTAATTTTAGGCAAGAGCTGGTATTACCGAAGTTCATTTTCTCCCATTCAATCCTGTTGACAAGAGAACTGCTCTAACCTACGTAGATTCTAGTGGCAATTGGTATCGTGCCAGTAAAGGTGCTCCTGAGCAGGTATATTCCTTCTTATGAGATTTAATTTTCTTATTAAATTTGTTCCATATAGTATTATTAAGTCTCATGCATGTGGTCTAATTTATTTGTTTGTTTGTTTGTTTTTCAATAGATTGTTGCTCTTTGCAACTGTGGCGAAATTGTTAGAAAAAGGGTCCATAAAGTGATTGACAATTTTGCGCAACGTGGGCTTCGATCATTGGCTGTAGCAACACAGGTATATTATTTGTGTACAATGATTTATTTTGCCCCTAATAATATTATTATTATTCACTCTCTATGTTAATGCAGGAAGTTCCTGAAATGAACAAGGACGGCCAAGGGGGGCCATGGGAATTTGTTGGTTTGTTGCCACTATTTGATCCTCCAAGGCATGACAGTGCTGAAACTATTCGTGAAGCTCTAAATCTTGGGGTCAACGTGAAGATGATTACTGGTAATTAATATTTATTTATTTATCTTTCAAATACCATCTCCTTATATGTCATTATGTAATCGTAACATTTGTCAATATGCTCTTTCACAGGGGATCAGCTTGCTATAGCTAAGGAAACTGGCCGAAGACTTGGAATGGGAACAAACATGTATCCATCTTCTTCACTTCTTGGTAATGACAAGGATGCCTCTATTGCTTCTCTGCCTGTTGATGAATTAATCGAGAAGGCTGATGGGTTTGCTGGGGTTTTCCCAGGTAACCTTATATCTCTATCATATTTGACTGTTCCTACAACAACAAAAAAATCGAATACATGCTAATGCTTTTGTTTATGAAACAGAACACAAATATGAAATTGTGAAGAAACTGCAAGAAAAGAAGCACATTTGTGGAATGACAGGAGATGGTGTGAACGATGCCCCAGCTCTTAAGAAGGCCGATATTGGAATTGCTGTTGCTGACGCCACTGATGCTGCTAGAAGTGCTTCCGATATTGTTCTCACATTGCCTGGGCTTAGTGTCATCATTAGTGCTGTTCTTACTAGCAGAGCCATTTTCCAAAGGATGAAGAACTACACTGTAAGCATAATATATCTTATCTGTGTTCAATGCCTATATTTATGTACAACTTCTTCTAACAAAATACTTCAAACTGTGTTTTCTTCAGATCTATGCTGTCTCCATTACTATCCGTATTGTTGTAAGTAATTATTTGAGAAGCCCTTTAGCTTATCCATAATCGTTTTAACTGTTAATACTAACTCTTTGGTTTCTTACATCTGTAGCTTGGTTTTATGCTTATTGCATTGATATGGAAGTTTGATTTCTCACCCTTCATGGTTCTGATCATTGCAATCCTCAATGATGGTTTGTTTGCTTTCTACTACATGGAGCTCCATGCTGTTTCCATTTTTTCCTTCAAATGTAGTACTTAATTACTTGTTTGCATTTTTTTGTAACTGAAGGTACAATTATGACCATTTCCAAAGATAGAGTGAAGCCATCTCCTACACCCGACAGTTGGAAGTTGAAAGAGATTTTTGCTACAGGGATCGTGTTCGGAAGTTACTTGGCACTAATGAGTGTTGTTTTCTTCTGGGCAATGAAAGACACTGATTTCTTCTCTGTATGCATCCCATGACTTTCTTTTCCTTAATATGTCGGTTTTATGAAGGCTTTTATGAAATATCAAAATGGATTTTAGATTAGTGGAAATATAGGTATAAATACTCTACTTTTGTATACTATTTTCTCCGATAAAATATAAGATCTTTTTTCTATCTTTGCAGGATAAATTTGGTGTGAGATCATTGAGACACAGTGACAATGAAATGATGGCTGCTCTATACCTTCAAGTCAGCATTGTGAGCCAGGCCCTCATCTTTGTCACTCGATCTCGTGGCTGGTCCTTCATTGAGCGCCCGGGTGTTCTTTTGGTTTCTGCTTTTCTCGTTGCTCAGCTTGTGAGTGCTATGCTCTCGATCAATTTTCTCTGAGTTCAACTGTACATAGAAAATATTCAATTCGAGTTTACCATCTTGGATTAATAGACAATAGTTAAATGGGTCTGTTTTGGACTTCATGGACTCTTCTCACACGTGTTTTAAATCTTTTAGTATGTATTAAAACTGTCCATGTTTCAATATTTTTTTTTGATAAAAGATGACCCAGTCATCGCTTCATTAATGGGATATTAAAGAAACAACTATGACTAATTACAAAGAACCCAGCTACCGACATAGGCGTCTAACGCACTGTAGCATAAAAGCATAAAGTAGGATACAACCTCGATGAACAACAAATCGAAGTAGAAAGCAGAAAAAGACGATACATATACAGATACAGTACCCATCGGTACATGATACTCTAACATCCTTGATACAGTGAAACTATTGAAATTCAGTAACGGAAGAAGGTCCTTCCCTCTGCCTGCACTTCACCCACCGAAACTTATTGGTCATGGAGCTTGGTACATGTTTCAATATTACTTCTGTAAGATATTGGTCATGGAGCTTTTCATTATATTTATTATGGACTTTCTGTTTTGACTATGTAGCTGAAACTTATTTAATTGGATGCCATTTGAATTAAATTGTTGTATCCTGTATGTGTACTTGTTAATATGCTACAAATACATCCGATCTCATTCTTCTTTTATCAAATGATTTATTATTATTATTATGAATTTGTATTTTTTACTTTGGGCAGATTGCAACTTTCATTGCTGTGTATGCGGACTGGGGTTTTGCACGTATAAAGGGCATTGGCTGGGGATGGGCCGGGCTTATCTGGCTATATAGCATTGTCTTCTACATCCCTCTTGACATGTTAAAACTTGGTATCTCATATATCAGTAGTGGCAAGGCATGGAACTTCCTCCTACAGAACAAGGTACAAAATTTAATTATTTGTAACTGTGTAAAATCCTTAGATTATCTTTCATTTTCTTGGATAAATGTTCATGATACCATGTACTGTATTTTAATATATCACAGACTGCTTTCGCCACTGCAAGTGATTTTGGTAGAGAGGGAAGGGAAGCCCAATGGTTTAAGGAACAAAGAACAGGTCATGGGCTCCAAACCCTTACTGCCACCAACACTGAAATACCTGAGATTGCTGAGCTGGCCAGGAGGCGAGCGGATATCGCAAGGTATGTCATCTTCTAACCTATCTAATCCGATCTGAATAACTCTTTCTGATCCGTGCAACAATACAATTATCTTTTGTATAGTTTTATAATTATCTCCTTTAGTTATTATAGTTAAGATATAAAACAGGCTTAAAGGTGTCTGCATTGGCACTGTAGGCACAACTTCCATATAGTGACTTAGGCACATTCAACCACCTCTGAATCACACTGGGCTCCTCCCACAAATTCACTGTAAGAACCTTGAGTCCATAAAAGAGTGTGTGTATATATATATATATATATATATATATAAATATATATATATACCATAAACATGCTTTCTTATGCTAACTACTACAAGTATGGAAAGACGGGGTTTCCCTCTGTTTATTGCTAAAAGAGAATAACTACTGTAAGTATGGCATTGTGAAATAACTGCCACACACAGAATGAAAGTTATTAAATGATGGTTTTGCCTTTCTTAATAGATGTGAGGGAGGAGAAAGGGGTGTGTTATAAATTTGGGTTAGGGATAAGAAAGGTAAAGAGAGGTTGATGAAAAAAGAGGGGGGATGGTTTGCTAGACCAGAGTGTCTACTTGTTAGAATTAAGATACAATGTTCAGGGCCGGCCTCACCCTTGAAGCCGGTGAGGCGGCGGCCTCAGCCCCAGATGATTTGTAATTTTAGGGACCCTAAATTTGTACTCCCCTAGTAAATATAGGCACGTATTTTGCACATAAAAAAATATTGTTATTAGGGGCTCCAAAAATAAATATTTGGGACTTTAGAATTTTGTTTAAATTATTTGGGTTTAGGCTTGATTGAATTTGAGGCTTTAAATTTGGGTGATTTAAAAACAAATCCACATTTAAATAAATAGAAACTAAAACCCCGAATCCCATATTCAAATTCAAACCCAAACCCTTACCCTCAACCCTCAACACGAAACCCACATTTAAAACAAATCTTCTTTGGCTCTTTCTTCTTGTAGTCGATGATATATATTTTTCATATTTTGCTTTGAACAATGTGCAAAATTATTGTATACATGTTTGTTTGTTTGTTTGTTTGTTTGTTTTTGTCAAAAGTATGGGGGGCCCATTTTGGGAGTTCGCCTCATGCCCCCGGGAACTCAGGGCCGGTCCTGACAATGATGCATATTTCTGAGAACTAAGTTAAACTAATTTACATATTCAAATTTGTAGATTCAAACTTGTAGCTAACATTTGTAAATCATTTTTCTAGATTCCAGAATTAAGAGATAAAATGCATAACCTTTCGATAGCTATAATTGAAATAATTCAGCCTTTATGTGCATTCACTGAATAATAAGTAAATATTGTTCCAAAATACACATATTTACCAGTGCACAACACGAGATAATTACAAAGTATATATTAATAACTGATGATGCATGCATACTAACCATTTCAAGTGTTTATCATTTCTGAATTGTTCTCCTAACCTTTCACTGTTGTGCTCAGGCTTCGCACTCTAAAGGATCATGTGGAATCAATGATGGAGAACAAGGGGCTTGATATTGATAGCATACCGATCGCCTATACAATTCCTTAAAGAGACATGATGATGAACTACATTTTTTCTTTTCTTTCTCCCCGTCACTAGTTTTTTTTTTTTTTTTGAAGATTCCCCGTCACTAGTTTTAGTACGTCTTAATACGCTTAACCCTTTGTAATGCATTTTCTTCATGCGTATTTCTTATTTTCTCATCAGTTGGCAAAGATACACTATCAGTTTAGCACCTAGCTGTGCATATGTATAAATCAGAATAACTCAAACCTGCCGAATCATTTTTTCACAAGTGTTTTTGTTTTTCTTTTAAATCTTTGTATTCCTTCGTTCAGATCTCTTCTGGAATGTTTTGTGCTAGATATGTGTGATTCTTTTCTCTCAAGACTTGAAACATCTTTAATCTGGTACCATATTTTGGTACTAATCATCATTACTATTACATTTTAATTGTTCCTCTTCCCTTTGAAGTATGTTCCGTTTCCCAACTACTACATTTACTCCCTCAATGTATAATGATTTCCATCAAGTTTTTGCCCACAAATTATGGTACATTGCTGTAATATATAAACACCCAAATCCATGAAAGAGTTTGTGGAAGAAATTGTGGCACCTGCACTGTTAGTTGCATCAGGTACTGTATGAAGCAATTGAATGCATTTCCATGTGAAAGCATTTAGCTTTCACAGGTCCAGTTCCAGCTTTAGCTGATCCTTAACTAGACGTTTTAGGATGGCCACTTACTGAGAATGAATGCCATGTGATGTTCCACCATCCTCGCTACCCTCCAAAACTCCATCAATACACCAATAACTGGGATTGTAATGAGTCGAATTCTTGTCGAATTAAAATATCTTTAGTCCATATTTTCACCTTCGCTGAAAAGATATCTACATCTATCTATTATATCTAAACCTTGTTTCAAAACAGTTCATAGAATCAGGATTTTTCCCATATTGGTCACTAACAAATACTTTAATTTCATATACCTCACTCGCAAATATTTAATTCCATATAATACTCTTGAGCGAGTTATATGGAATTAAATTTTGGTAAGAAAAGTTGTTAATTGGAATAAATTTCATATTGTAAGTGAGTTACATGAAATTAAGTAGTTGTGAGTGAGATATATGGAATTGAAATATTTGTTAGTGACCCATGTGAGAAAAACCCTAGAATCTATTAGGGGTCGTTTGGTACCGGGAATGTTGCAATACTGTGTTTGGTATACGACATTACATGTCTGGAAATACTTTATTACCGTGTTTGGTATAGAACAATTCATTCTCATAAATCCATCTCTATAGTAGACATTACTGAAAGATGCTCTGCTAAGAACTTTTTTCCGAAATAGGCCACTTTTTGAAACTAATTTCCTAAATAGACCACTTTCGAAATTAATTCCGAGAATAGACCAATCCTCATAGGCCGCAGTAAGGACCCGTGGCCTCTTTGATTTCGTGGTTGCGGTTCACAACGTGGCCCAACTATATATCATACATATTTGACTAATAGGCTCGGAGACTTGAAAAAAATTGTTCAAATGTAAAATGTGAAAAATAGGCTGTCGTAGTTAGGTTCTGCGACCTCGATATTATAGACAACTGCGACCTCAGTTATATGGTCAAATAGACATTATAAGGTTTTAATAATTAGAACCCATCGACCATATAACTGTGAACTGCGGCCTATGTATTATCGAGGCCGCAGTACCCAATTGCGACCTCATATTTCTCACATGTTACACTTAGGCATTTTTTCCCAAGTCTCCAGCCCTATTAGCCAAATATGTATGATATATAATTGGGCAACAGTTGTGAACTGTGGCCACGAAATTAAAAAGGCCGCAGTACTGTACTGCAGCTTATGAAGTATCGAGGCCGCAGTACCTAACTGCGGCCTCATTTTTCACATTTTATATTTGGGCAATTTTTTTCAAGTCTCCGAGCCTATTAGCCAAATATGTATGATATATACTTGGGCCGCAGTTGTGAACTGCTGCCACGAAATCGAAGAAGCCACAGTTCAGTACTGTGACCTATGAAAACTAGTTTATTCTCAAAATTAGTTTTGAAAGTGCTATATTTTGAAAATTAGTTTCAGATAGTGGCCTATTTAGGGGGGAAAAATCCTCTGCTAATACTGTTTGGAACTACACTGAACTGACTATAAAATATTGTGAAACATAAGTTTTCTGATATGATTTTTTTTATTAAGAGGATAGAGTCTTACGACTCCAGCCCAACAATAAATTAGAGCAAACGAAAATGTACAGGAATAATTTTACACACTGTAAAACTCGAAGAAAATAAAAAACCATGAAGGACACCGCACAGAAACAATAAATACAGGAAACAGAGCGCATTGCCCCACACACAGCAAGCGGTGACAGACACAAAGGGAAACAACAAAGAAACTGGCACAGGAGAGCCCGAACACATTTCGGTGCCTCTAAGGGAAAGGAAACGCCATTGCAACCTCCATCGACTGAAGCGAAAGAGACCCAAGGGAGAGAGGCTGACAGACTTTAAGCATCCGCCAATGCTGGCCGATACCCACAAAAAAACACGAAGGTGAAATCCAGCCCTAAAACGGAAAAACACTCCAGCCGCAACACACAACATGGCAGACCACACAACATGGCGGCCAGAGCAGGGACACCACAACCCTGAACAAACAAACAAAGACCAGGGGCCTGCCTGAACAAAGGTAGAAAAATAGTCCACCACAACAAGGCCAGACCAGTGCCAATCTAGAAACCTAAAAAACTCCACCCATTAAAAAGGGAGACGATCTATCAAGAGACCAATCTAGAATGAGAAGTAGAACGTAATAATAGACAATTTACAGCCAAATGCTGAAGGAAAAGAAAAGGTGCACAAGGGTAGGATAATAAATACAATACACAAGAGCACACATAGTGAATTGGTATAAAGAAAATCACAGGCATCAAATAAAGAGCAGCCTGAACTCGACCAAAGCAGGTTCAAAAAAAGCAGACCAGAAGCCGACATAACAAGTAGACGAAAGCAAAAATAACAACAAAACTCAACCGGTCAGCTTTAAACGTATAGTGCCAAAGAGGTACCCATAGCCAGCAACGGTGCAAAGCTGGCACGGGACGCAATCCTGTAAGCTGAGCCTCAGAAAGAGTCCACACTGATGGATTGCGTCAGCCATACACACAACCAAACTAAGCTGAGTGGAAGATGATATCCACCTGGGAATGACCACTGGACAAGCACAAAGTAGAATAAGGCCAGCACATAAGAATAGAACATAATAGCTGCAACAATCGAAATAGAATAGCTGCACATAAGGATAGAACAGAAGAGCATAGTGAACATAGTATAATAGAACAGAAACAAAACATAAACTGGTGACTGATCACAACCCAAAATCAAAAATCAAGGTAGAGAAACCAAGCCACATAACTTGCAGTGCCTAAATGGCACAAACAGCGGTGCCTCCAACCAAACCAAAAGAGGGGAAAGCACCTATAAAACAGCCCAGTAGAAGAACAAAATCCCACAGCCATACATACAAAACCAGAACTAACCAAAAAACTCCACTGCTGTTGGATTACCAGGGGAGCAAAAACAAAGCAGGGTGTTAACCCGAGGCCTGCCAAAAAAAAACAAAAGAAAGGGTAAGCGATAAACCAGACCGAAGTTAAGGAGGAAGAAAATTATAAGTACGAAAGAAATTAGCTCCCTCCTCGAGCCTTTGAAGACTCAAGGCCTCTACTTTAGCCTAAGCTAAAGTGGAGGACCAAAACTTGGATAGGTAAATGAAATCATCCATAAGACTTGCAATAGAACGAGAAAATTGGGAGAATATGCGATTGTTCCTTTCTTTCCATATGATCCAAAAGATGACCATGATGGAAAGACCCCAAGAATTACAATATTTCTTATTAATGTGACCGCTCCTCCAGTCGGTCCAGCAAGACAGGATCGAAGGAGGGAACTGGGAAACTTGCCACGCATACAAGCAAGTTTGCCAAAGGGGAAGAATGACAACGCAATGAAGAAACAAGTGATTAACATCTTCCGGATCTGAAAGGCAAAAAGGGCACACTTGTCCTAAAGCCAGGTTCCTTTTGTTGAGATTCTCGACCGTTAATAGCTTGTTGTTGATAGCTAACCAGGAAAGAATTTTAACTTTTAACGGAGCACAACATCTCCAGACGAGCTTGGAAAAGGGAGAAAGGACTTCTCCGTGATTAAGAAAATTGTAGAAAGATTTAACAGAGTAGATACCCGAAAGGGACCAACGCTAAAGAAAATCATCTTTTGGATGCCACGGGTAGTTGGCTAAACTCTGAAGAAGAGAAGCGTAATCAATAGCCTGGGAAGGCGAGACGGAGGAGGTGAAGGGAATGTGCTAGACCCTAAGGTTGTTGGTAATAGATAGGTAATCTACTATGGTAGCATTAGGGTTGGAAGCTAGACCAAAGAGCTGAGGGAAAGCGTACTCCGGCTTATAATGCTCGATCCAACGGTCGATCCAAAACTTAGTCTTGACACCAAGAGCGCACACATTGGAAAGACCACACTGAAAGGGATATACAACTTTCCACACTCCTTTCCATAAAGGAGAAGCTGTAGAGAAAGGGTCGGATGAAACTCCCAAACTTTACGACGAGAGTGACATTTCTTAGAGATTAATCGGGCCCATGATAGGTCATCATCTTTAAGCAATCTCCATAACTATTTACCTAGGAGAGCAAGGTTTTGGTTCCTCAAATTGAGGATACCCAAACCCCCAGAAGATTTGGAGGAACAGGCAATCTTCCAATTACAAAGATGAGTACCTGCTCGGTAAGAGTCAGAGCCCGACCAAAAGAAATTACTTCGGATTTGATCAATCCTCTTGATAACCCAGGAAGGCACATAGAAAAAGGACATCATGTATAAAGGAATAGAAGAGAGAACGGAGTTAACCAAGATCAATCTACCTCCACGAGATAGTTGTCTACCAGACCAGGGATTAAGTCTGTATTCCACTTTATCTACCATAGGAATCCAATCCAATTTATGCAGCTTTCCCCATCTCAAGGGAATGCCCAGATAAGTAATAGGGAAAGAAGCAATGCCACAATTGAAAAACTAAGTGATCTCGTGTTGACGGTTGTTAGACCCTTCGAGCCAAAGAACGGAAGATTTCTGGAAGTTAATAGCAAGGCCAGAAGCCTTTTCGAAGATATAGAGGAGAAGCTTCAGGTTCCTAAGAGTGCAACTGTTAGGTTTAGCGAAGATGATGGTATCATCAACATATTGCAAGTTTAGAATGCCTCTGAAACTATTAGAGCTGCACAAACCCTCAATAACGTTGGCTTCCCAGGTGTTATGAAGAAGCTTGCTAAAAACATCAGCTACAAGGGCGAGCAGGAGAGAAGAAACCGGGTATCCTTGGCGAAGGCCACATTTATATTTAAATTTGTGACCTTCTGTGCCATTGATGAGAATAAAGGAGGTTCCTGCAAACAGGCTAGATTTGATCCAAGCGATCCATTTAGGGCCAAAGCCACGGTGAATGAGAATATCCAGCAGACAGTCCCAGCTGACATTGTCATAAGCTTTTTGAAAGTCAAGCTTTAAGAGGATGCCTTCAGCATTGGATCTGTGGCACTCAGAAATTACTTCTTGGGCGCTAGCCACACTGTCAAGAATAAAACGATCCTTAATAAAGCCAGATTGGGCAGGATCAATTAGAGGAGGGATAATTATACTGAGGCAAGATGACAAAACTTTCAAGATCATCTTAAAAGAAGTATTATGAAGACTAATTGGTCGAAAAGAAGTTACTATATTGGCACCCAACATTTTGGGAATAAGAAAAATATGTGCATAGTTGATGCGGTCGAAAGAAAAAATACCTTGATGGAGGTCAGAAAACATAGCCAGTAGGTCTTCTTTAAGAAAATCCCAAAATTTTTGGAAGAAGAATGATGGAAAGCCATCAGGACCAGGAGAAGAATCAATTTTAAGAGAGAATACCGCTAATTTAATTTCCTCGGAGGTAAAGGGACCCTCCAAGGATGATAAATCATGAACTTCATTACCGTAGAGGCAATTCCAATCTAAGTTAACGGAGCGAGGTTTAGAACATCCCAAAAGGTTTTTGAAAAAGGACAGAAAGGTGGAATGAAATTGTGCATTGGAAGTGAGCTCAATGCCATTGTGAACGATGGATGAGATACGACTGCATCGCTGACAATGCGAAGCAAAATTATGGAAAAATGAGGTGTTGGCATCACCTTCCTTGAGCCAGCAAATTTTAGCCTGCTGGGCCCATTTGATGTGTTCGTTATGGAGAAGGCCCGCGAACTCCCGTTTGTACAACAGGCACTCACTGTGAAGGGAGTTAGGAATAGGACCTAGCTCCTCCAGCTGGTCAATGGCAGAAATAGCAGATAAGAAGTGATTCTTGAGTGCAGAAGCGTTAGCAAAACGTTCCTTACACTAAATTTTGCAACCATGCTTGACTGTGAAAAGTTTTAGTAATAAGCGACCAATCCCATGAGAGCCGGTAATGGCAGAGAGGCACTCAGTGATCATGTTGACAAAGATTTGATCTTGTAACCAGAATTTTTCAAAACGAAACTTAAAAGGTTTGGAGAAATTGAAGTTAGAATGAAGTGTTACTGGAACATGGTCAGAAGAGGGGTTGGTAAAGCACATGAGAAGGAGTTCTGAAACGAGGATATCCAATCTTGGGAGATGAGGAAATGATCAAGTTTCGCCATAGACAGCGAGAGTCTCATGTTGGACCAGGTGAAGGATTTACCATTGAGAGGTAGGTCAATGAGATTGAGGCTGCGAATGCAATCATTGAAACGGATAGAGTCCTCTCGAATCGAGTTGTTCCCCGATCTTTCATGGGAAAAATGGGTGACGTTGAAATCGCCACAGAACAACCAGAGACCGGAGATATTATAACGAAAGGATTCAAATTCACTCCAAAACAGGTTTTGTCGGTCCATAGTGGGCGGCCCGTAAACGGAGACCACATGGAGGGGGCAATTAAATTCATGCCAGTGAAGGCAGACAACCAGAAAAAAGGTCAGACGGCGCACCGAGATAAGAGAGAAGAGGGAATGCTTGAAGCCGAACGAAATCCCACCACGAGTGCCATTAGCGTCGAGGGGGATCCAATTGGAAATGATCGATCCTCCGATGGACTGAATGTAACACCTTAGTTTTCATTTATGAGATTTTGTGAATTTTACGTGCATTGCACGTATTAATTCAGTTTCATTTTTATAAAAAAATATTTATTTTGTATGAGTAAATATCTTTCCATCTCTCTTTTATTTTTATTTTTTTTGAAAGCCTAATTGTTTATTTTAAAAGCCCATCCTAATTATTTAATTTATTTTATTTAGCCCATTGAATTTTGAGCCCACTAATTAAAGCCCACTAATTATTTTCTCTTTTAAATAACATGACTTGTGGTGTAGATTATTTTTTTAGACAATTAATTCAATAATCATGCACAACTAGTAGTTAGGGGCGCTACATTTTGGCACGTGCATGCACAAGAGTGTGCATTGCACACCCTTCTACTTTGGCCGAAGATGGAGTCAAGGAGAGCGGGGAAATGGCTTAGTGGATGGGTGGTTACTTATTCATGGGTGGTTGCTACAACTTCCCAATGTATCCTGGCCATTTATCTACAACTTTCCAATGCAATCCTAGCCCTCTATTTCACCTTAAAACTAGTATAAATATCCCTCACTTGTATGCATACAACACTAAGAAATTTTTGTAAAGAAAAGAAAGAGAAAAAAAAAATACAAGTTGTCAGGCAAAAATTGATGAGTTTTGTGAGTTGAAAAGAGTGAGTCTTGTGTGTGTTCTTCAACCCAAGGAAAGGAGGCCGGAAGTGCACTAGGGGAGGCTCGGGTTCAAGTTGCAACAAGGAGAGGCACAACTTGGTGGCTTGCTCTAGGAGGAGAAGGCTTCGTTCATTCGTTGTAGGAGATTCTCTATGAGTTCTTTTGATTTTTCTTTCCATTTTAAGGTGGATGTTTCTCTTAAACTTCTAATTAGACATCATGTTAGGATGTGGTTGACAAATTAAGGAGAAACTCTAACTAATATAGCCATGCATTATGAGAATGAGACAAATTTCTACTAGTTTGATTATATGTTAAAAAAGTATTAAATTGATTGCCAAATTCATAATTTGTTAAATGATTACCATGCTACCATGCTCAATTTTGTTGTGATGTGCTAGATAAACAAATACATGCTTGTATATTGAACAATTGAATAAAGAACTACAGATCTAGGTGATTATGATTAATTTGTTGTTAAATGACATGAAAAATAAAATTTTATTACTGAGATAATTATACAATGTTAATAAAAATATTATAAGTGATATAGGAAAATTTAAAGTGTAATTTATAAGGAGATTGTGCTTATTTTCACCTAAATTCAAATTTGAAGAATAAAATGAAGTAGAGAGCAAATTATGTTGTTTTGTATCAAAAATCAAATTTTATTTTACTGAAATGTTGTAATAAGATAAAAAATAAAATCTGGAGTTTTTGAATGAATTTAGAGAAGAAAAGAACTCAAAAACAATTGTTTTAGTAAAAATTCGAAAAGAACCGAAACCTAGGTTATAACCCCCGTAGCCCAAAACATAACAGATTGGCCACATGGCCATACTGGTTAGTCGGTGCTTGGCGTTACTGTAGCTTGCGGGTGACCTTGGTGGCCTTGGGTTCGAAACTGGGCATGAGCATTTTGTTTTCTTTTTCAAAAGAAATCCGAAACCCGAGATACACCTTATCTTTAATTAACCCCTATCTATAATGTGTTGATGCCTAGGCCTTCTTGGCTTTCGGTGGCAGTTGGCTACTCGAAAAATATTTGGGACAAGATTGGACTAAAATAAAGATGGTTTAGAAGTAAAATTACATAAAGATGATATTTGTACAAAATGAAAGTTGATTATTTTGTCCTGAAAAGATTACACTAAGTTATAAAAGAGGAATTTTGAATGAAAGAAAGATTTAAGTGGGTTATCTATGAATTTTATTGCCTAATGTGAATGTTGAAAAATGCTATTTATGTCATTATGGAATCAAGTAAGGAAAGAAACTATAGTATGAAAATTTATTGTGCTTATGGAAAAGAAATTTGTGAGCATGAAGTATAAGAAGTGAAAGTGAACTTGATATGTGAGTTTTGATTCATAGAAATGAAAAGAAATCATGTTAATTGTGAGAAAAGAATTTATGAGTATAAAGATTCAATTTTTGTGATTATGAATTGAAATTGAGAACCAGAGTGTAGTTAAGCCTTATACCAGCATTGAAAGGAAATGTGTTGTGAAATGAAATTTGGGATGAAAAGACCAAGATTTGGGTCATGTTGAATAAATGGTTAAAACCGGTATAGTGAAAGGGCTAACTCTAGAGAATTGATTTTGTTCATGATTTAAATAACTAAGAATTAGATACATAGTGAAGATGTGATGAAGATAAGAGAAAAATACGAGTATGAGGGCCTCGGAGCTACAGTGTAAGAATATTCACAAGCTATCTTCACGATGCGTCGTGACATGACGTGGATATGCCTCCAGGAGTCCGTACCGCAGGCGACGCTCGTGGGATGTTTGGTGACTGCAGGTGGTGTCATGTCCCATGACGGAGGCTGAATTGTCTATAGGTTCTTAACGATACGTTGTGACATGACGTGGGATTCCTCTCCAAGCTGTCTGGATATGAGCTCGTAACTCATAGAACATCTAGGATACTTATCGTAGTTACAGTAGTAGTTAAGTCATGACGAGAGATTGAACCCTACAAGATGAAGAACGGTTAAGGGCTTGCCCTCAGACCTATGTAGTATGGGATGCATAGAATCTGAACAAGTGTGTATTAGTGTCATCTAATATAAACAACTGCATTAGGGACTAAGTGCACCGCATAACACGACATCTATAGGATAGTCCCTTGTAGTTTCTGTTTGTGATCAAGTTTGTGATTGTTTAAGTATTTGAGAATCGTTATACTGTTTCGGCATAGAGAGGATAGCCATGTATAATATTTCGTCGGTTGTAAGCAACTGACGCGCCCACAATTTCTATGCAGGGTAAAGTGATTAACAAGACTAAAGAATGCATGCTGATTATAGATTGATTCAAGAGTTGTACATTTCATTTCATGTAAATTGTTGTAAATTGCTTTCGCCGTAAATATGTAATGTAAGTGTAAACTCTGATGTAACAAAAAGGTTTTATTTCCTTGTAAAATTGTACGAAAGAAGTGTGAAGATCCTGTGGAACTTCGAATTCAGTTGTATTTTGGAATTCAGGGTGTTACAGAGTGGTATCAGAGCCACGCTTCCAAGTAGTACAAATTTATGAGGAATGACACCTTAGAAGTGGACATTAGGGCGTGTGTTGAGTCTAGAGATTTAAATGTAAGTCACTTACATTTGTGTTGCTATATGATTTATGCTTCTTCTCCTCTTTCTCTAAGATGGCAGACCACTTCGACCCAGCTGGAGATGATAACTGGCACATCTTTGAGGAAGATTACTACCCCAGGCAAGCTGATTCAGACGAAGAAGATCCTGAAGAAGTGGAAGAGGAATGGTCTGAGTCCTGAGAGATCACTCCACCTCCGGATTCATCTGATGATTCCTCCGACGAGGAAGAACCAGTTCCGAATAGTCTTATTGTGTCTCTTCAGAGGCAGGTAGAGACTCAACGAGAGAGAATCGGGCTACTGGAGACTCAATTGGCGAAGCGCAAGGATGATATTGTAATTCTCAGTCATCGTGTTTGGGAACTCGATAAGAGGAAAAACATGACCGATGTACTGAAGGAAGAAGTGTAAGAACTACGGGGAGAGCTTCGTGAGGCCAAGAGAAACCGTAGGAACTAGACTGTTGTATCTTCTTATTATTTTCATTTTGATGTCAGAAATGTTTTAAATTCGAATGTATAAAGTTGAAATTTAATGAAATGGAAAGTTTATACTTCGAATTTAATAGATCTTTTGCATCAGAATATGGCTAGAAGAGGAGCTCGAAATGGTGAAGGTTTGGACTTGGAAACGGAACTAGCGAGGGTCTATCAGACCCTCAATGCCGTTGCCATGAACCAGAATCAAGGAAGGGTGCCTGCGAATCCAGTACCCAAAGCAATCAAACTCGTGGAATCATTCAAGCGGATGAAACCACCCGTATTTTAGGAAAAGTCAGACCTTTACATGGCTGAGAATTGGGTCCGACAGGTAGAGACTATCTTCGAAGTCTTGGAGACTCCGAAGGACAGCAAGGTGAAGTTGGTAGCACTGCAGTTTGAGAAGGATGCAGCTATGTGGTGGCAGTCGATGAAGCGGACGATGGGAGGTATTGTTCTTGGCTGGGATGAATTCTTGGAGGAATTTCGCAATAATTATTTTCCCTCAGACGTCCAGGAGAAGAAGGCCATGGAGTTTCTGGCGCTGCAGCAGGGTGACATGTCGGTAAGGGAGTATGAGACAAGATTCACTCAGCTCTCGAGGTATGCGCCCGAACTGGTGATGGATGAGGCGAAGAAGGCTCGAAAGTTCGAGCATGGGTTGAGGCCAAGTCTGAGATCCAGGATGATACCCCTCAGTATTAGGAGATTTGACAAATTGGTCAAACGAGCTACAACCACTGAGGCAGATATAGAGCAGTTCCATGCTGTTCAAAATCGGAGGACCAACTGGAATGTTGGAAAGAGGCCCACAGTTTCTGGCAACTTCAGGGGACAACCGCCAGTCCAGAGGTTCAAACCAACGGAAGCAAATGCTGTCAACATAGCTGGGAGACCCGAAAAAAATTGGGTGAGACCTCCTGTGGTGACTTGCTTCAACTATGGCGAGACGGGATATTACAAGTCTCAATGCCCCAAGCCGCAAAATGTCACCCGTAATGGACCAACGCAGCAAGTTGGGAAGAAGCCGTACCAGCAGGGGCAGATATTTGCCTTGACTGAAGCTGATGCTGATGAGGTGGATCACGTCATCACTGGTACGAGGGAGGATGTTTAGAGTGTTTTCTGTTGTTTCTTTTTTCCCACCTTATATAGTGAATTGTTATGTAACGAGTGTGTGTTATGTAATAGAAGAACTTATTTTGAATGGAAAGAAAGTTGTTGTTTTGTTCGATACTTGATCCTCTCACATTTTTGTATCACCTAAGTTTGCTAAAATTTTAGGAGTCAAACCGAAAGTCTTTCCAGCAAGGTCTTGGCAGTAGTTACTCCATCAGGGGAGACTCTAACCACTGATCGGTACTATGCGGATTGTGAGATCGTGATTGGAGATAGAATTTTTGAGATTGATCTGATCGAGCTAAATGTTTTGGGAGTCAATGTTATCATTGGCATTGATTGGATGTCGGTGTACAATGCGAGCATCGAGTGCAAAACCAAGAAAGTAACAGTGAAGGCTCTAGGTGGACCTGAAGTCACTTTCCAAGGGAAGAAGAGATGTTTTGGTTTGGAGGTAGCTATCTGCAAGAGGGATGTTCTTGTAGAGGTGCAGCAAATTCCTGTGGTTCGGAATTATCCGACTGTGTTCTTAGAAGATTTGCCTGGGTTACCCCCGCATCGTGATGTGGAGTTCAGCATCACTATTCAGCTAGAGAGTGCACCAATTTTCAAGGCACCGTATAGGATGGCGCCTGTGGAGCAGGATGAGATCAAATAACAGATTGAGAAACTGTTGGAGAAAGATTTTATTCAACCGAGTGCGTTGCCCTGGGGAGCGCTGGTGCTTTTGGTAAAGAAGAAGGATGGTTTGATGAGGATGTCCATCGATTACCGGGAGCTGAATTAGGTCACTGTTCAGAATAAGTATCCTATTCCACGAATTGATGATCAGTTCGATCGTCTACAAGGAGCAGCTATTTTCTCCAAAATAGATCTTCGGTCAGGTTACCATCAAGTTCGAGTGAAGACTGAAGATGTGCATAAGACTGCATTCAGAACTCGACACGGGCATTACGAATTCTTAGTTATGCCGTTTGGAGTGACGAATGCACCTACAATTTTTATGGATATGATGAACAGAGTTCTGAGGCCGTTTATTTATTCTTTCATCATGGTGTTTATCGACGATATCCTTGTGTACTCCAAGTTGGAGGAGGAGCACACAGAGCATCTGGCAGCAGTTTTAAAGAAGTTTCAGGAGCATGAGTTGTATGCCAAATTGTCCAAGTGCAATTTCTAGAAATTTAAAGTGGCATTTCTGGGTCACATCCTTTCTAAGGAGGGAGTGGCAACTAATCCGCAGAAGATAGAGGCAGTGAAAGATTGGGTAAGGCCTACTACAGTGAAGGAAATCAGGAGTTTTCTTGGACTAACCAGATATTACAGGAGATTTATCCAGGGCTATGCTCAGATAGCCGTGCCGCTCCTTGGTCTGACCAAGAAGAATGTGAATTTCAAGTGGACTGAGCAGTGCGAGGCAAGCTTTCAGGTGTTGAAAGAGAGGCTAACTACTGCACCCATTTTGGCTTTGCCTAGAGCAGGTGTTGAGTATGATGTCTACAGCGATGCTTCACATCGTGGGCTTGGTTGTGTCTTAATGCAAGAAGAAAAAGTGATCGCTTATGGGTCTAGGCAACTACGACCGCATGAGAAGAATTATCCGACTCATGATCTGGAGTTGGTTGCGATTATCTTTGCCTTAAAGCAATGGAGACATTATGTGTATGGTGAGAAGCTGTACATGTACACGGACCACAAGAGCTTGAAGTACATATATCAGCAGAAGGATCTGAATCTGAGGCAAAGGCGATAGCTGGAACTACTTGAGAACATTCGTTCAGAAATTAAGTACCATCCTGGGAAGGCTAATGTTGTTGCCGATTCACTTAGCCGCAAGAGCAATCTAGCTAGTCTGATTACAACTCAGAGGCAGCTTGTAGAGAAGTTGGATCGGGCTTGTATTAAAATTGTTCTGCAAGGCTTGGGATCATCTTTAGCTCAGTTGAGGCTTCAACCAACGCTGAATGAAAGGATTATCGCAAGTCAGGAGGAAGATGAAGGAGCAGGTCGGTGCTGGCAGGTTGTCCGAGTTTCAGATCAGGGATGGAGTGCTGTGGTTTGGAGAGAGGCGATGTGTTCCGAATCAGTCGGACTTGAAAGAAAATATTCTTCAGGAGGCACATGCTACTCATTTGTCAGTACATCTGGGAGTGCTAAGATGTATAGGGACATTAAGCAGCATTTCTGGTGGTCAGGTTTGAAGCGGGATGTGGCCGAGTTCGCGGCAAGGTGTGAGATCTGTCAGAAGATCAAAGCCGAGAATCAAAAACCCAGAGGTCTATTGCAACCGTTACCTATTCCGAAATGGAAGTGGGATAACATCAGTATGGATTTCATCACGGGTTTGCCCAAGAGTTCCAAGGACAATGATGCAATTTGGGTCATAGTCGATCGACTAACCAAATCCGCTCACTTCTTGGTGATAAAACTCACTTTGTCGATGGACAAATTGGCTGAGCTGTATGTTGGTGAGATCCTCAGGCTTCATAGTGTTCCGTTAACCAATGTTTCTGATCGAGATGCACGGTTTACTTCGTATTTTTGGAGGAGTCTTCAGACAGCTTTGGGTACCAAGACGGATTTCAGCACTGCTTTTCATCCGAAGACCGATGGGCAGACCGAGAGAGTCAACCGTATTCTTAAGGATATGCTTCAGTGCTGTGTACTAGACTTTGGAGGCAGTTGGGAAAGGCACTTGGCTCTGGTAGAGTTTGCCTACAATAATAATTTTCAGACTAGTATCGGGATGGCTCCGTACGAAGTTATGCATGGTAGAAAATGCAGAGCACCTGTTTGTTGGTTTGAAGTTGGGGAGCGGCAGATATTTGGACCTGAGATTGTGCAACAGACCTCCAAAAAGATCGATCTAATCAGGAAAAGGTTGGTGGATGCTCAGAGTAGGCAGAAGAGCTATGCAGACAACCGGAGAAGGGACCTTGAGTTTGAGGTTGGTGACTTTGTCTTTCTAAAGGTTTCACCTAGCAAAGGTGTGATTCGCTTCGGCAGAGGTGGGAAGTTAGCCCCGAGGTTCATAGGCCCGTACAAGATATTGAAGTGAAATGGGAAAACTGCTAATCGGTTGGAGTTGCCGGAGGAGTTGTCTCAGGTGCACAATGTCTTCCATGTGTCTATGCTGAGAAGGTACATTCCAGATCCCAGTCACCATTTGCCCGAAGTACCGGAGGGTTTGCAATTGGATCTGAGTTACATTGAGCTTCCGAATGAGATTGCCGATCATCGGGAGAAAGTCTTGAGGAACAAGATGATACCGATAGTCAAAGTAGTCTAGAGAAACCAGTTGGTTGAAGATGCTACTTGGGAATCTGAAGAGAGGATGATGAAAGAACATCCTGAGCTCTTTGAGTGATTTGTATCTTCTTTTCTTTTCTTTTCTTATCTCTTTGTTGTATTCATGTTTTCTCACTCTTTAAGTGTAGTTCCGGTGACGGAACTATTCTAAGGAGGGAGTGTTGTCACACCTTAGATTTCATTTGTGAGATTTTGTGAATTTTACGGGCATTGCAAGTATTAATTCAGTTTCATTTTTATAAAAAATTATTTATTTTGTATGAGTAAATATCTTTCCATCTCTCTTTTTTTTTTTTTTTGAAAGCCTAATTGTTTATTTTAAAAGCCCATCCTAATTATTTAATTTATTTTATTTAGCCCATTGATTTTTAAGCCCATTAATTAAAGCCCACTAACTATTTTCTCTTTTAAATAACATGACTTGTTGTGTAGATCCTTTTTTTAGACAATTAATTAAATGATCATGCACAACTAGTAGTTAGGGGTGCTACATTTTGGCACGCACCCTTTTACTTTGGCCGGAAATGGAGTCAAGGAGAGTGGGAAAATGGCTTAGTGGATGGGTGGTTACTTGTTCATGGGTAGTTGCTACAACTTCCCAATGTATCCTAGCCATTTATCTACAACTTCCCAATGAATTCCTAGCCCTCCATTTTACACTAAAACTAGTATAAATACCCCTCAATTGTATGCATACAACAGTAAGAAATTTTTGTAAAGAAAAGAAAGAGAGAAAAAAAATACAAGTTGTAAGGAAAAAATTAAGGGGTTTTGTAAGTTGAAAAGAGTGAGTCTTGTGTGTGTTTTTCAACCCAAGGAAAGGAGGCCGGAAGTGCACTAGGGGAGGCTTGGGTTCAAGTTGCAACAAGGAGAGGCACAACTTGGTGGCTTGCTCTAGGAGGAGAAGGCTTCGTTTATTCGTTGTAGGAGATTCTCTAAGAGTTCTTTTGATTTTTCTCTCCATTTTAAGGTGGGTGTTTCTCTTAAACTTCTAATTAGACATCATGTTAGGATGTGGTTGACAAATTAAGGAAAACGCTAACTAATATAGTCATGCATTATGAAAATGAGACAAATTGCTATTAGTTTGATTATATGTTAAAAAAGTGTTAAATTGATTGCCAAATTCATAATTTGTTAAATGATTACCATGCTACCATGCTCGATTTTGTTGTGATGTGCTAGATAAACAAATACATGCTTGTACATTGAACAATTGAATAAAGAACTACAGATATAGGTGATTTTGATTAATTTATTGTTAAATGACATGAAAAATGAAATTTTATTACTGAGATAATTGTACAATGTTAATAAAAATATTATAAGTGATTTAGGGAAATTTTAAGTGTAATTTATAAGGAGATTGTGCTTATTTTTCCCTAAATTCAAAATTGAAGAATAAAATGAAGTAAAGAGCAAATTATGTTGTTTTGTATCAAAAATCAAATTTTATTTTACTGAAATGTTGTAATAAGATGAAAAATAAAATCTGGAGTTTTTGAATGAATTTAGAGAAGAAAAGAACTCAAAAACAATTGTTTTAGTAAAAATTCGAACAGAACCGAAACCTAGGTTATAACCCCCGTAGCCCAAAACATAACAGATTGACCACTTGGCCATACCGGTTAGTCGGTGCTTAGAGTTACTGTAGCTTGCGGGTGACCTTGGTGGCCTTGGGTTCGAAACTGGGCATGAGCATTTTGTTTTCTTTTTCAAAAGAAATCCGAAACCCGAGATACACCTTATCTTTAATTAACCCCTATCTATGACGTATTGACGCTTAGGCCTTCCTGGCTTTCGGTGGCGGTTGGCTACTCTTGGGTTGTGGGTTCGATGCTGGGTCTCGGCAATTAAAAACAGATTTTTGATTTTTGAGTTTTAAATTGATTTTTTCGACTTGTAAAAATTTGGGGAAAGTACTATAATTATTCTAAAATTATGTGGACTTGATGAAAAATATTTGGGACAAGATTGGACTAAAATAAGAAGTAAAATTACATAAAGATGATATTTGTATAAAATGAAAGGTGATTATTTTGTCATGATAAGATTACACTAAGTTATAAAAGATGAATTTTGAATGAAAGAAAAATTGAAGCGGGTTATCTATGAATTTTATTGCCTAATGTGAATGTTGAAAAATGCTATTTTTTTCATTATAGAATCATGTAAGGAAAGAAACTATAGTATGAAAATTTATTGTGCTTATTGAAAAGAAATTTGTGAGCATGAAGTATAAGAAGTGAAAGTGATTTTTATATGTGAGTTTTGATTCATAGAAATGAAAAGAAATCATGTTAATTGTGAGAAAAGAATTTATGAGTATAAAGACTCAATTTTTGTGATTATGAATTGAAATTGAGTCTTTATATTGATTTTTTCGACTTGTAAAAATTTGGGGAAAGTACTATAATTATTCTAAAATTATGTGGACTTGATGAAAAATATTTGGGACAAGATTGGACTAAAATAAGAAGTAAAATTACATAAAGATGATATTTGTATAAAATGAAAGGTGATTATTTTGTCATGATAAGATTACACTAAGTTATAAAAGATGAATTTTGAATGAAAGAAAAATTGAAGCGGGTTATCTATGAATTTTATTGCCTAATGTGAATGTTGAAAAATGCTATTTTTTTCATTATAGAATCATGTAAGGAAAGAAACTATAGTATGAAAATTTATTGTGCTTATTGAAAAGAAATTTGTGAGCATGAAGTATAAGAAGTGAAAGTGATTTTTATATGTGAGTTTTGATTCATAGAAATGAAAAGAAATCATGTTAATTGTGAGAAAAGAATTTATGAGTATAAAGACTCAATTTTTGTGATTATGAATTGAAATTGAGAACTAGAGTGTAGTTAAACCTCATACTGGCATTGAATGGAAATGTGTTGAAATAAAATTTGAGATGAAAAGACCAAAATTTGGGTCATGTTGAATAAATGGTTAAGACCGGTATAGTGGAAGGGCTAATTCTAGAGAATTGATTTTGTTCATGATTCAAATAACTAAGGATTAGATACATAGTGAAGATGTGTTGAAGATAAGAGAAAAATACGAGTATGAGGGCCTCGGAGCTACGGTGTGAGAATATTCACAAGCTTTCTTCACGATGCGTCGTGACATGACGTGGATGTCTTCAGGAGTCCGTACCGCAGGCGACGCTTGTGGAGTGTTTGGTGACTGCAGGTGGTGTCATGTCCCATGATGGAGGCTGAATTGTCCATAGGTTCTTTACGATACGTCATGACATGATGTGGGATTCCCCTCCAGACTGTCTGGACATGAGCTCATAACTCATAACTCATAAAACATCTAGGATACTTATCGTAGTTACAGTAGTAGTTAAGTCATGATAAGGGATTGAACCCTACAAGATGAAGAACGGTTAAGGGCTTGCCCTCAGACCTATGTAGTGTGGGATGCATAGAATCTAAACAGGTGTGCATTAGTGTCATCTAATATAAACAACTGCATTAAGGACTAAGTGCACTGCACAACACGACATTTATAGGATAGTCCCTTGTAGTTTCTGTTTGTGATCATGTTTGTGATTGTTTAAGTATTTGAGAATCATTATACTGTTTCGGCATAGAGAGGTTAGCCATGTATAATATTTTGTCGGTTGTAAGCAACTGACGCGCCCACAGTTTCTATGCAGGGTAAAGTGATTAACAAGACTAAAGAATGCATGCTGATTATAGATTGATTCAAGAGTTGTACATTTCATTTCATGTAAATTGTTGTAAATTGCTTTCGCCGTAAATATGTAATGTAAGTGTAAACTCTGATGTAACAAAAAGTTTTTATTTCTTTGTAAAATTGTACGAAAGAAGTGTGAAGATCCTGTGGAACTTCGAATTCAGTTGTATTTTGGAATTCAGGGTGTTACAGTGGAGGATAGAGGGAGAGGTGGAATCCAGTTTAGATGCTTGGATAGAGATCATATCACATCAAGAGGACGATATAAGATGGAACAAGGATTGTTGTTTACTGGGACAATGTAGACCCCTTATATTCCAAGATGCACTAATCATAAAGATGTTTAGACTCTATAGCTCTGGAGATTTCTAGCCTACAAATGGTTTGGAAATCAAAACAGTGGTCCGAATTCACTGCAAAACCCATATCAGAGGCAATGAGAAGAAAGTCCGAAGAAGATAAGGTGTCAAAGTGCACGCGATAGACAAAGCCTAAAACAGAATGGTCCAACAATAAAGGATCCGGTGGGGGAATTTCCAGGTTTCGAATTTGCGCAGCCAAAGAGGCTTTAGATTCTGAGGATATGTGAGAATTCTTTTTAGCCTTGAGACGGGCACTAGAATGGAGTAAAGAAATGGGGGTTTTGGAACACTTCAATGAAGAGAGAATCTTATCATCCTTGGAAGACCGGGAGGGAAGGTCAAAGGAGGAGGAGTCCAAAGAGCACGGACCGACTAAAGCTTGGATAATCGGACTAATAGCGGAGGGAGAGTCAGGATCAAGAGATGAAGTTAGAGGAGAAGCGGCTAACAACTCTTTCGTCTGAAAAAGGAGGTTGTCATCCGCAATCGAAGGGAAGGAAGAAGCAGGAAAATAGGGCAGTAACGGAGCGAAACAAACTGCATTAGACTCTTGAGATGTACATCAGAGAGGATCTAATCTCCGAAAAGGGTGAACGTGCAGAATAGAGAAAGGAAAAAAATTTGGAATGGGCACGTAAGGGCCCAAACTAAACTCAAAAAGACAAACACGAAAATAATATGAAGTAGAAAAATAAAAAAATTTTGAAGAACCAATAGGCAGAAGTACCTTATGCTAGAAGTCCTTGTTATCCAGATCCTTTTCCTCTTCCTGAAGAAGATTATCTTGATCCATCCAGTCCACAGCCGAAACAGAGAAAGTAGACGAAGCTTTAAGAGACAACAGGGGAGGCGAGAGCTTAGTCTCGGGAGTTCTGATCTTAGCCTTGGTGAATTTGTCCCAATCGGCTGCGAAGTTGAGATTAACGTCCCACTCCAGCCATTTGGAATCGGAGGCAGTCAAACGACTTTGAGAAGAAGAAATAATACCCTGAGTAGACTGTGGGGCCTCAGAAGTCAGAGCCGAAGAGGAGGGAACATTGGATCGAGGTAGATTAACTTTGGAAGCCGAATGAGAAGCAATGTCTGGATTGATCCAAACCAGATTGGGCGGCTTAGCAGGCGAGACCTTAGGAATAGGAACCGAACTTTTCCGATGGAATGCGATATTCTTTTTATGAAAAGTTTTTCCCTTGAAATTGGTAGACTGGCCAGGCGAGAGGATGGAAACAGCCGTGGCGAATGGGTTAGAGGGGAAGCTAACTGCTTGGCCAGATGAAGGAACAGAAGAGTGAACGGGAGTAGCAGTCTGAGAGGAGGAGACTATATCATGATAAGTAACAGAGATGGTAAACATGGCTTGATCAATTTGAAGCGAGTAAGCCTCAATTCTTTCTTCCACTTTGGGACAAAGAAAGTCTACTTCAACTTGGAGACACCTTGAAGCGAGGAGGGAGGTAGAAGAGGTGCAAATAAGATCGCCGATACATTTGGTGGTATCAGCTACAATGCGAGGAGAATCAAAAAAGGGCGGAAGCCCAACAAGGGTAACTTTGATAGGTGACTGTTTAAGCACAAAAGGAGGGGAACCAAGGTGAACCCATTTACGAATGGATAGGTTAATAGAACCAATGGAAAAGGATTTGATAGCAATCAATTCGTTCAGAGCTTTGGTCGAAGGACACTTAATCACAACATCGCCGTTGGAACAAGCATTGACTGCCCAAGTCTAGTCGAGGATGTTGCAGGCCTTGCAAAGAAAAGAATCGAGGGCATAGTTGGAAATGGAGCCCCCTCGAGAAAGTGACTACACCAAGGCATTCGGCTTGAAGAATTTTGGCAGAGATTTCTGGAAAGGGAACAAACACCAGGGTAACCTGCACCTTAGTCCTCGGAGATAAGGACGCAATAGGGGAAGAGTGAGACTTTGTAACACCCCGCAAAATTGAAAATGACAATTTTGCCCTCGGGTGTTATTCATGTGCATTTTGTACCATTACTGGTGATATCCGTAACGAATTTCGATATATATTTTGGATTCCAATTATTTATGCATTCTCGTATTCTTAAAATCCCATTTGAGACAACTCAAATGCTAAATTTCAATCTTTGTGTTTTTACGTGCTTTTGCGTATTATCGATGCACATGTCGATTTCTGGTATTCTACCATTATGTGCAATATTTTTGATGGGTTCAATTATTTATTTTTATGATGTGTTCAAATTCATTTTATAAATGAAAATCCACTTTTGTCTGTTTTGATTAATATACTTTTATACGTATAGTGCACGTGTTTTCAATCTACGTATTAATTACGTTATTGGATGCGCATATTAGATACATTTTTCTCCTATTGCAATCCGATTATTTATAAATATTTTTCGGTCAATATAGTCAATTTTGTGTTTTGAGATTTCACGCACAACGCATGTGTTTTCGGTACACGTGTTTGAGCGTATTCTTTTTCAAAATAAATTTCATGAAATGTGTGAATCTATTTTAATTGTGCATGAAACATTATAATTTTTAATTAAACTATTTTTTACGTGTATATTATGTATATATAAAATTTATGTTTTAAAATAATTAATTTAAGAAGTGTGTGCAAGTGCAAATCACGTGCACGTGATTTGCAGCATAAAATGGGTAGGTGGCCGGTTGGAAATTTTGGTAGGAGGGAAAATTGAGTTTGAATTGTGTTAGTGGATTAGTGGTGGAGTTAATAGAGAGTAGTTATCATAACTACTCTACTACACCCATATTAAATTACCCCCTTCACTTCTTCTCCTCCCATTCATTCCTTCCTTCCCTGTTATTATTTCTGAAAGCCTCCAAGCCAAAGGCAACAAATTTGCCTTTTGTTTTACCCATCATACATTTGAATGTATCCATATACATATGTATGCAATCCCATCATCTTTTCACATTGCTTCTCCTTCTTTCTCTTTGTCTCTTTCTGAAACCATCCAGCCAATTCCAATCTATGTTTGCCTTTCCCAACCTACCATTCTACCTATAAGCCTATACTAGGAATGTATATATAGTTGTGTGTGTGTGTGTGTGTGTGTATATATATATATATATATATATATATATATATATATATATATATATATATATATATATATATATATAGGGGAATGCTCCATTGAAAACGGGTTTGTTTTCACGGGTTGGAAAACACCAATCTGAGCTGTTGGATCACTTTTGATCGTGATCAGCGGCTCAGATTACCTCCGCCCATCACCCTATATCACTTAAGTGGCGGAGGGTTATTTTGAAAATTTCGTCCCAAATAACTCTTCGCCCGATTCGCTCTGATAAAATAAATATAACCTAGGCCGTTGTTTGGAACAAGGGAACAACGGCCTAGGTTATAAAAATTTTGAACAAGGCCGTTGTTCCAAACAACGGCCTATAATTCAAATTTTTATAACCTAGGCCGTTGTTCCAAACAACGACCAAGGTTATATCAATTTTTTTAGAATCTGTTCAGCGAAGAGTTATTTGGAACGAAATTCCCAAAATAACCCTCCGCTGATCAATTGAAACGGGTTATGGGGAGCTCGATCTGAGCCCGCTAATCACGATCATGAGCGATCCAACGGCTCATATTGGTGTTTTCCAACCCGTGAAAATTAGACCCGTTTTCAATGGAGCATTCCTCATATATATATATATATATATATATATATATATATATATATATATATATATATATATATATGAGATGAAGGTGCTACATGGTGCATGCCGAAATGGAATGCTTACTGTCCTGGCTGAAAGGGGAGATGGGGATGGGGAACTTTGCTTGGGTGTACGGATTTCGAGGAGTTTACCATTGAAATTTTCTATGAGCACTTATTTTAGGAGTTCAATTGAGTACAATCACAAATTCTTCAACTTTGGGTGGGTGTTTCTTAAATCCTTTCTAATTTAGGATTAGAAATTGCATGATAGATAATGTACAATTATTTGTTAATTGGTGTGATAAAATTGAATGCTAGTTCAAGTTCAAATTGCTAAATTTTAATTGCTGTGGTAGATGTGAATTGCTTAATCTAGTCTCTAAAAATTGTTATGATTGTTAGTTTGAACTGCGAGAATTGAAAAAACGTGATTTGTATGGAAATTGACGCATGTTAAGACATTGGGTAAAATAATGCAAATGTGTAGAAAAAAATTGTTTGATGCTAATGTGGTAAAGATGAGCGGATCTAATCTCACTAATATTCGTTTTTATGAGTATAAAAATTTTATAAGAAACATTTTGGTGAAAGACAACTTTTTTATTTGGAAAATTAATTATATGTGTTTTTATGCATTTTGAAGAAAAATTTTTATTATATTGCAAAAAATGAGAAGCTTATGAGTTCGAGAACAAGTACGATATTGTTTTTCAAAGGAATACATTCCGGAAATAATTTATATTTTTATAGAAGTACTTATCAATTGAAAGATCAAGTTTTATTAAAACACCCTTTGTGGGAATGTGTTGTCAGATTGTGAAGAAGTCATCATTGCCTTTCAATGTCGAAAATATATTTATGTTCCACTTTAACTGCAACCTGGTGCAATCGACAGTCGACCGAACTAGAGTCGACAATCGACTGTCAGGTATTAAAATTCAGATTTTTTCGGCAGAACAGTTGACTGTCTACTTATCCACAGTCGATTGCTACTGTCTTGATTATTGGTTTTTGAGTTTCAAAGTTTTGCAGAATAGTCGACTGATTCTTTGTCAATAGTCGACTGAACTGACTGGGTTATGTTTGAGTTTCAAAGTTCGCAGGACGGTCGATTGGACATTTTTCTACAGTCGACTAACTGGCTTTTGTTATTGAGTTTTGAGGTCTCGCAGAACAGCCGACTGGCCACTTTTAATAGTCGACTGCTACTGTCTTGACTGATGGAATTTCTTGAGTTTGGATTTGATTTCTGACATGTGAAAGTTGAATAAGATTCAATACGAGATTTTTATTATTATTAATACTTGATTGAGATTATTTTGAAATGCACACAAGGGTACGAATGATTAAATTGATTAAGAGGTTGAATTGCCTTATGTTGTGATATTATAAAGGAAATGTTTTTGAGAAATAGTTTGTGAACAAAAGAATGGAAATGATTATATGAGATTGATTGTGGCATATTGTTGATTTCTAGAAAGAGATAGTTGTTGGAATCTAGAGGCTAGGCGAGATCCTACTGACCAGCAGTTTTATTTATGATTTGAGAGCTAACCGTTGAGGATTGAGTGTCTCTTGAGAAGTAGCTAGGTAAGCTGACTGTCTCTTTTGTTTTGATTTAAGTCCGGTAGGGTAAGCTAGCTCTAGGTTGTGATGATTTTCTTTTAAAACAAACAAAATTGTAAGGATTAGATACATAGTGAAGAGGTGACGAAGGAAAAGAAAAACACGAGTATGAGGGCCTCGGAGCTACGATGTGAGAGTATTCACAAGCTGTCTTCACGATGCATCGTGACATGACGTGAATATGTCTCCAGGAGTTCGTACCGCAGGTGATGCTCGTTGGGTGTTTGGTGACTACGGGTGGTGTCTTGTCGCATGACGGAGACTGAATTGTCCACAGGCTGTCTTCACGATGCGTCGTGACATGACGTGAGATTCTCCTCCAGGCTGTCTGGACATGAGCTCGTAACTCATAGAACATTTAGGATACTTATCGTAGTTACAGTAGTAGTTAAGTCATGGCGAGGGATTGAACCCTACAAGATGAAGAACGGTTAAGGGCTTGCCCTCAGACCTATATAGTATGGGATGCATAGAATCTGAACAAGTGTGCATTAGTATCATGTAATATAAATAATTGCATTAAGGACTAAGTGCACAGCCCAACACGACATCAATAGGATAGTCCCTTTCTAGTTTTGTTTGTGATCAAGTTTGTGTTTGCTAAAGTGTTTAAGAATCGTTATACTGTTCGGCATAGCGAAGATGGCCGTATATAATATTTTGTCGGTTGTAAGCAACTGACGCACCACAGTTTTATATGCAGGACTTGGAGTTTACAAGAAGATATAAAGATGAAATGGTTGCTGATGATTATTCAAATGTCAAGTTGTTACAGTTGTACATTTATTATTGTTGTATTTTATTAATTACGCTGCTTGTTGATGTAAAAGACTCTGATGTAATTATTGTTGAAATAAAAGTTTTTAAAAATTCCTTGTAAAATTGTACGAAATGAAGTGTAAAGATCCTTTGAAACTTCGAATTCAGTTGTATTTGGAATTCGGGGTGTTACAAAGTGGTATCAGAGCCACGCTTCAAAAGTGGTACAAATTTATAAGGTACGACACCCTAGAGTGGACATTAGGGTGTGAGTTTAGTTTATAAGATTTAAATGTAAGTGATTTACATTTGTATTGCTCTATAGGCTAATATTTTCTTTTCCCTTTCCCTTTTGGATGGCTGGAGTCGTGAATGAAGTAGTTATTGAACTCTTATTCATGATGTTCTCCTCGTATACATTGATGTGAGATTGTATGCGAGCACATTTTCACTGGGTATCGGAGTGACGCAGTGAAAGCGTGGTTGGTTTAAACCGTCATTCATGATACCTTACACGTAGACACACTTTCCCCTCAAATTATTTTCAGTGGATTTTCATCATAGTAATTTTCAACATTTAATATTTTTCAAATAAATATTTTCCTATACTATTAAATCACTTAAATACCTATTATTTTGTCTATTTTCCTAAGTCTTGATTTTTTTTTAATTTGTTTTATTTGTCCTTCAGTCTTAAAGTTGTATTTCGTGTTTTAGTCACTTTATGTTTATTCGTTTATATCTGCTATTACTTTACGTATTTTGTTAAATTAATAATGCAACTATTATTTTTTTTCATTGACTATTAAATTTTGAATTTTGCTTATGAAATTTTCTTATGTGCATTTATTTTACATGATTTGATTTTGTGATGCTATACTTTTCATTTCCTTATATTGTCCTATGTATTTCAATATATTTATGAAAAGAAAAAAAAAGATTGAAATATTCTACTCATATAAATATGGTATACTATTTTGTTTTATCGCTTGCATTCGATACTACTGTTGTTGCACATTGTCTACTAATTTGTTTTGTTATATTCATTAATTTTGTAGGTTACGCTTCTTTAATATAATGCATATATTCACTATTTATACTTTACTTTATTCTCAAATTTTAAATTGTCTTTACATTCTTGATTACTACATATATTTTCCATTGATTTCTATATGTGTCATGTATTTCAAGATACTTACTATACTTATAATTTCACCTCCAATTACTACAATACTATTTTTATGTATAATTGTTTGTGTCAATTGTCCGAATTTGCTACACTACTTCATTATTATTTTCATTTGTACTTCCAACACATGCATATATTCTACATTATTTGTCTTAGTGTTATAAATAATTTTTCATTACTACTAATTAGTACCATCTATGTTTGATACATCCTATACACATATGTTTGATATTTCATCGTGTAACTTCTTTTACTCCTATTTTTATATCATTGATTTCAAACATAACATCATACCTTATTAAACACCCGATATCCAAATACGTATGGAAGATTACATCTTTCCATCTCCCGTTTTGGTGCAACCTGATATCGAGAGGGCAAATCTACAACTAGATATCATTGGAGGCAAACTGCAACTGGACGTCGGGGAGGTAAAGTGCAACCGGATATCGTAGAAGCAATTCTGTAACTTGAGATCGAGAGAGGCAAGTCTGCAGTTGGATACCAACGAGGCGAACCTACACCAGAAGGATATTTTCTACTTAGATAACCCCTACCTTGTTTTTCTATAATATTCACTTACAACTATTCCATTTTTGTACTAGCATATACTATTTTATAATATTTTACAACCTAGCATCATATTGTTTATACTGATTTCTATATCTATCAAACTTGTGTATTTACCACTTAATCTCAACTATCTTGCCGTCTTTTCCTTATTTTGGATCTTTTCATGAGTAGGTATTTCATACCACTTTATCGTATTTGCTATTTTAGATTTGGTGGTTACTCACCTAACAAAAATAAAATTTGTATTTATACTTTTCTTTGATTCATAATTTATTTTCTATATAATTAGTCTTTGCACTATTTCAATAATATGTGATTACTTTTACTACTATGATGTCTTGTTTTACTCCTACAAATCATTTATGATTTTCATATCATGCTATTTGTTTCCTCCCTATAATTTTGACGCCTATGTACGTATATGATCTATGTATGTTGTTTTTCTTTCCCTACTTGACAATTCGAAAGTATTTCGATGTATGCCTTCCGTATCTTTAATTTTCAAATCATATGTTGTTACCTTACAAATTATTTTATGATATTAATTGGTATACAAGATCATTTGATGTTGCCTATATTTTTTAACGAAATTTCATTCTCGTTTACTTTTCAAAACTATTACCCAATAGTCTTCTTTTTAAATTGCTAATTCAATTTTTCTTGTAATATACATTACCAATTTTGTTTACGATTTTCTACCACTTATTACTTTGATGAATTTTGACTACTAAATCTATTTATAAAGTATCTATTGACTATGTATTGCATTGTTGCCCGAGACTAATGTCTATGTGTACTTTTTTTATTTTTTCGATGGTTTGCCTAATATTATTATTTTTGTATGGAAATTTCTCTCAATCTATCCCATCTTTTGTCACATTTATTTTCTTATGCTACTTTCTAGATTTTCTTGTTCAGTTCTTATAAAATTTTGATACTCATAATTATTTTAAATAGATTTTGTCTTATTTTTCCACATTGCTTACTTTTATACTATATGTATTTTCTTAATGTTTGAAATTTTCTATATATAATAATGATATTTTCTTTGGTGTGTACAAAATACAATCATTACCCTAGTGAGTTCCGGGGACGGAACTGTTCTAAAGGGGGGAGAGTGTAACACCCCGTAAAATTGAAAACGACAATTTTGCCATCGGGTGTTACTCACGTGCATTTTGTACCATTACTAGTGATATCCGTAATGTATTTTGATATATATTTTGGATTTTGATTATTTATGCATTCTCGTATTCTTAAAATCCCATTTGAGACAACTCAAATGCTAAATTTCAATCTTTGTGTTTTTACGTGCTTTTGCGTATTATCGATGCACGTGTCGATTTCGGATATTCTACCATTACATGCAATGTTTTCGATGGGTTCAATTATTTATTTTTATGACGTGTTAAAATTTGTTTTAAAAACGGAAATCCACTTTTGTCTGTTTTGATTAATATACTTTTATACGTATAATGCACGTGTTTTCAATGTACGTATTAATTACGTTATTGGATGCGCATATTAGATACATTTTTCTTCTATTACAATCCGATTATTTATAAATATTTTTCGGTCAATATAGTCAATTTTGTGTTTTGAGATTTCACGCGCAACGTACGTGTTTTCGGTGCACGTGTTTAAGCGTGTTCTTTTTCAAAATAAATTTCATGAAATGTGTGTATCTATTTTAATTGTGCATGAAACATTATAATTTTTAATTAAACTATTTTTTACGTGCATATTATGTATATATAAAATTTATGTTTTAAAATAATTAATTTGAGAAGTGTGTGCAAGTGCAAATCACGTGCACGTGTTTTGGAGCATAAAATGGGTAGGTGGCTGGTTGGAAATTTTGGTAGGAGGGAAAATTGAGTTTGAATTGTGTTAGTGGATTAATGGTGGAGTTAATGGAGAGTAGTTATCATAACTACTCTACTACACCCTTATAAAACTACCCCCCTTCACTTCTTCTCCTCCCATTCATTCCTTCCTTCCCTGTTATTATTTCCGAAAGCCTCCAAGCCAAAGGCAACAAACATACATTTGAATGTATCCCTTTGTTTTACCCATCATACATTTGAATGTATCCATATACATATGTATGCAATCCCATCATCTTTTCACATTGCTTCTCCTTCTTTCTCTTTGTCTCTTTCCGAAAACATCCAGCCAAGTCCAATCTCTGTTTGCTTTTCCCAACCTACCATTCTACCTATAAGCCTATACTAGGTATGTATATATGTAGTATATATACATATATATATGTATATAGATATATACACACATATGTATATATATGAGATGAAGGTGCTACATGGTGCATGCCGAAATGGAATGCTTGCTGTCCTGGCTGAAAGGGGAGATGGGGATGGGGAGCTTTGCTTGGGTGTGCGGATTTCGAGGAGTTTACAATTGAAATTTTCTAGGAGCTCTTATTTTAGGAGTTCAATTGAGTACAATCACAAATTCTTCAACTTTAGGTGGGTGTTTCTTAAATCCTTTCTAATTTAGGAATAGAAATTGCATGATAGATAATATACAATTATTTGTTAATTGGTATGATGAAATTGCATGCTAGTTAAAGTTCAAATTGCTAAATTTTAATTGCTGTGGTGGATGTGAATTGCTTGATCTAGTCTCTAAAAATTGTTATGATTGTTAGTTTGAAATGCTAGAATTGAAGAAACGTGATTTGTATGGAAATTGACGCATGTTAAGACATTGGGTAAAATAATACAAATATGTAGAAAAGAATTGTTTGATGCTAATGTGGTAAAGAAGTGCGGATCTAATCTCACTAATATTCGTTTTTATGAGTATAGAAATTTTATAAGAAATGTTTTGGTGAAAAACAATATTTTTATTTGGAAAATTAATTATATGTGTTTTTATGCATTTTGAAGAAAAGATTTTATTAAATTGCAAAAATGAGAAGCTTATGAGTTCGAGAACAAGTACGATATTGTTTTTTAAAAAAATACATTCCAGAAATGATTTATATTTTTATACAAGTACTAATCAATTAAAAGATCAAGTTTTATTAAAACACCCTTTTGTGGGAATGTGTTGTCAGATTGTGAAGAAGTCATCGTTGCCTTTCAATATCGAAAATATATTTATGTTCCACTTTAACTGCAACCTGGTGCAATCAACAATCAACCGAATTAGAGTCGACAATTGACTGTCAGGAATTAAAATTTGGATTTTGTCGGCAGAACAGTCGACTGTCTACTTATCCACAATCGACTATTACTGTCTTGATTATTGGTTTTTGAGTTTCAAAGTTTTGCAGAACAGTCGACTGATTCTTTGTCAACAGTCGACTGAACTGACTGGGTTGTGTTTGAGTTTCAAAGTTCGCAGGACGATCGATTGGACATTTTTCTACAGTCGACTAACTGGATTTTGTTCTTGAGTTTTGAGGTCTCGTAGAACAGCCGACTGGCCACTTTTAAAAGTCGACTGCTACTGTCTTGACTGATGAATTTTCTTGAGTTTGGATTTGATTTTTGACATGTGAAAGTTGAATAAGACTGAATACGAGATTTTATGATTATTAATACTTGATTGAGATTATTTTGAAATGCGCACAAGGGTATGAATGATTAAATTGATTAAGAGGTTGATTTGCCTTATGTTGTGAGATTATAAAGGAAATGTTTTTGAGAAAGAGTTTTTGAACAAAAGAAATGGAAATGATTATTTGAGATTAATTATGGCATATTGTTGATCTCTAGAAAGAGATAGTTGTTGGAATCTAGAGCCTAGGTGAGACCCTAGTAACCGACAGTTTTATTTATGATTTGAGAGCTAACCGTTGAGGGTTGAGCGTCTCTTGAGAAGTAGCCAGGTAGGCTAACTGTCTCTTTTGTTTTGATTTAAGTCCAATAGCGTAAGCTAGCTCTAGGTTGTGATGATTTTCTTTTAAAACAAACAAAATTGTAAGGATTAGATACATAGTGAAGAGGTGACGAAAATAAGAGAAAAATACAAGTATGAGGGCCTCGGAGCTACGGTGTAAGAGTATTCACAGACTGTTTTCACGATGCGTCGTGACATGACGTGGATATGTCTCCAGGAGTCCGTACCGCAGGTGAAACTCGTGGGGTGTTTGGTGACTGCGGGTGGTGCCATGTCCCAGATAGATGCTGAATTGTCTACAGGTTGTCTTCACGATGTGTCGTGACATGACGTGGGATTCCCCTCCAGGCTGTCTGGACATGCGCTCGTAACTCATAGAACATCTAGGATACTTATCGTAGTTACAGTAGTAGTTAAGTCATGGCGAGGAATTGAACCCTACAAGATGAAGAATAGTTAAGGACTTGCCCTCGGACCTATGTAGTATGGGATGCATAGAATCTAAACAAGTGCGCATTAGTTTCATGTAATATAAATAATTGCATTAAGGACTAAATGCACAGCACAACACGACATCATTAGGATAGTCCCTTTGTAGTTTTGTTTGTGATCAAGTTTATGTTTGCTAAAGTGTTTAAGAATCGTTATACTGTTCGGCATAGCGAGGATGACCGTGTATAATATTTCGTCGGTTGTAAGCAACTGACGCGCTCACGGTTTTATATGCAGGACTTGGAGTTTTCAAGAAGATATAAAGATAAAATGGTTACTGATGATTATTCAAATGTCAAGTTGTTACAGTTGTACATTTATTATTATTGTATTTTTTTAATTCCGCTGTTTGTTGATATAAAAGACTCTGATGTAATTATTGTTAAAATAAAAGTTTTTAAATTTCTTGTAAAATTGTACGAAATGAACTGTAAAGATCCTGTGGAACTTCGAATTCAGTTGTATTTGGAATTCGGGGTGTTACAGACTTAACTGAAGGGAGAGGGGTACCTGTCACAGCTAGAGGCTAAGAAGAAAGAACCGGTGGTTGAGAAGCTAGCAGGGTAGCGAGGAGTTGAGAAGTGGGTGGAGTAGGGAGAAGGGCGGTCTGGACATTTAACTTGGGACGCTTAGGTTTATTGATCTGAGAATCCACCAATTTGGCTTGAAGAGAGGGGAAGTCCAGAGCGGAGAGAACTTGTTCGAAGATTGGAACCCCTAGGGAGAGTCTAAGAAGTTTTTGGAGGGAAAAGCATCTGTTGCGAGAGTGGCCTGATTTTTGGCAGAAAAAGCATTCCATCTTGAAAGCACAAAATTGTTTGAGGTGCCCGGGTCGAAGGCATCGAAAACAGCGTGGAGGGGATGAGCGCTTAGAAGAAGAGAAGAGAGAATGTGAAGAAACCCCAGAAAGGGGATGGCGTTGTGAAGAGGAGGCGGGAAACCTTAGAGTGATCGCAGAAATAGGCTGAGTATGGCCAAAAATGGCATTTTTTTCTTTTTTTTTATTGTCCTTTTAACCACATCCACCCACAAGAGGCCCATTGAGGCACACCGGCCCACAAAAAAGAACAGCATGTGGGGGGGGGGGGGGGGAGAGAAAAATCAGAAGATAAGAAAACAAAACTGTAGAGATTCAAAAAAAGAAAAAAAGGTCCACAAAAAGGAGTACAAAAAACAAAACAAAAGATGAGGTTAAAAAAGGGGCGAAGAAGCAACGGAAATCACCGAGAGCAAACGCAAAGAAAACAGAAACGTGGTCAATAATCAACACAAGAGAAGCTAAAAATAAGAATCATAAATCCTGGAAAACCCAGATAAAGACTACGAGAGGAAGAAAATTTAAAAGGGGGAACGTTAAGGGAGAAAACACTGAAGAGGAAGAATATAAACCGATAATAAACACAATCAAAACACTGAAATAGACCCGATCTAAAAAAAGAACAGGACAAGTAAGAGGAAACGATAGGATGAACAATAAAGAAAAGGAAAATTAACAAGTAAAAGAAAAAGGAAGAATAAAAGGCAAGTTAAGCAAGAGAGATGCTCATTAAAAGCAAAAGCGGATCCAGAACCACACCGCAGAACCACACGCCAAGAAACGCACCTCCAAAAAAACGCCGCCTCAGAGGAGAAATGGTGAGGAGAAGGAGGGAAGCAGATCCACGACAAAAAAGGTGGAAAGTGGTCGCAAGAGAAGGGACGCAGGTGCGTTGGGGTCCCAATCTGGGAGGGGAATAGCCAGGAGGGGGAAAGGGGCAGCGGAGAGAGAGGAGGAAGAGAAGAAGAGAAGGGGGGCAAAAGGGCATTGGGTATGAAGAGGAAGGAGAGCGGGGAAATTTTAATGATATGGGGATAGGTGAGATAAGGACAGGGATCACCGGATCTGGCTGAGGAAGACGCAACGCTTTCTAGGGCTTGTAAATTGAGGATTTCTAGGGCTTGTCAAGATGATCCTCTATGAGAATTAAGTTTTCTGATATTTTTAAAAATTAAAAAAAAATAAAAATAAGGTGTTTATACTTTTTTTTTAATTAAGGAGTCACCTTACTTCATTAATGAGATGATAACGAAAAATCTAAAAGTTCAGAATACGATTGAACTCAATAACCAGACAAACAACCCCTCAACATCAGACATAGCAATCTCCTAGCCACCGCAAATTTACTCAGCGTCATTCAGTCAGAGCCTCTTCTTCGCTCCGCATCAGTTGCCCGAATCGAGTGTACGGGTAGAGAATATATAAGATTTTTTAAAAAATTATATTGCGTGAAGTTGCATTGAATCTTACAGTAACTAAAGCCCCCGACAGTTTGTAGTTGTTTTTAAACCATAAATATGAGCTTGATTAGGTCAATGTCTGGTTAGTTTTGAGCCCCACTTTCAAGTTAAAAAACCATGCATTATGGATATTGTTGTTTGTCTCCAAATGATCAGAGAGGACTGCACCAGGGTGATAGCTCTGCAACCACGAGTTTTCACGTGGATGGAGGACCCCTACAAACCAAACACATGAAGATGAAAACAACTAATTACCTAATAATTACTGTTGAAAAATCTACTTCACAACTCGTAGTGCTAATAGCAGAAATACACCACAAACAATAGAAATTCGTAAGATTTAGATGAACCAAAAACAAGCCACCACAATATATGCAAGATCTCACAAGAACACAATCACTATGCAGAGATAATGAATACTTCTTATTCCCCAAGAAATACAAAGATTACAAAAGAGATTACAACTATCAATCTCTCTCTCTCACCTTTGAAACACTCGGCACAATCCCCTTTTGAAGTTGAACAATGATAACGGTTCACCTCTTGATTACACAAATTGATCTTTTCATATATCTAAACTCTAGAGTCTATAGCCATATATATAGCCCCCAAGTAACCCTAAAAGATAAACACAAATCTAGCAATTGAACCTTAAACTCGTAAGCCCAAAAAACGTACAGCGCCGAAGTCGGTCGATTGCACCCCCAAGGTCGGTCGACCGCAACGTGTAGAGCCAAACCTGAGACTCGACCATTCGACTGCACGGTCGACCGTCCCCCCCTCTGTTGGACCTGTACACTCGAAGAACTCTCAGCAGATTGGGTTGGTCGATCGCACCCCCAGGTTGGTCGACCGCAACTCTCTAGACTACACTTCTTCTACTTGCTGTTGTCTTCTCTTGCTGTCTTTGTCTCCTCATCTTCTTCTCCAACTTCAAGTACTCTGTGCCTACATGTATTTGAGGCCAAAACCCTAACAATCTCCCACTTGGATCAAATACACCAACGCTTCAAAGTTATTGCAATCTTTACCTCACAATCTCTCACTTTCATGGAAGACCCAAGTACTCCCCACTCTCATGAAGAGCACCTCCGCCACTCCACCACGTGGAGTGCACCAACCACCCCTCATCGCCTCATAAAGGATGTGCTCCACCAATCGCAAAGAGCACGAATACCGGAGAAACAACCTCTCGTGTCAGATTTCGTGTAATAAGACTCCCCAACTCACAGAATCTCCATCAACACCGGACATAGTTCAAAACCTATCAATGCACCCTCTACATTAGAAGTCTCTATGGACGACACCTCCACAATATCTGCAGACTGTTCAACCCTTACAGTCCCAATTCGGTTACCCTCATCGACATCACCCCGCATATCGATACCAGTACTCTCTATCACACAAGAGCGACTTGAAGCTTCAACTGCCAATTGGCAAAGTTCCCTCAATGCAGAAATGTCTTACCCTCTACGATCACTTCCATGGCCAGCAGCACTCACTAAATTAGTAACCTCCCCTCCACAACTAAAAGAACTCGGTTGCACCCCACACAACCTACTACTCGATTCCGGCTGAGAGTCAATTACAGAAGAAACGTCCCTCACGTCTTTATGCAAATACAGCGTTCCCTCACGCTTTCCTTTTACAATCACCCTTGAACCTGTAGCTATACACCACTCTCCACTACCAACTGTAGTAGACAACCCTTCTTTGTCTAGCCTTCCAATTGAGATAAGATTTTTCTTCAAGTCTGGAACATGTTTTGTCTCCCGCACGACAATACTTTGATCATCATTAATTTTCACACGAATAGTACCAACCCCACGTATAGGACACCAGTGACTGTTTTTCACAATCACATCTCCAAAAGAACCCTCCTTGTAGTCATCAAACACCTCTCTCCTCGGAGTGCAATGAAAAGAAGCTCCCGAATCAATACACCAATCTTGAGTGCCCAACTCCTAAAGCTGATAGCATAGATCCTCAACAAGCCCCACTTGAGCTTCTTTTGGGGTATCTTTCTTCGGTTTCTCCTGCTTCTTATTCATATAAGCCTTGCAACTGCACATCATGTAATCCTTCTTATGACAATACCAACATTCAGGCCCATGTCCCCCATCGTTGTCATCAGATCCACTCTCAGATGAACTACTCTGATCCTTTTTTTTTCGCCTGCTCTTAGATCTCCCACGTATCTTCTCAGCGTATATTGCGGAATTTCTAGAAGATGATGATGGATATCCCCCGTTTCTCTCCCTTCTCACCTCCACGCTCAGAATGCTACTCACCATATCCTGTAGAGTCGCGAATCTGTCATAGTGCCTGTAATAGTCTGTTCCACCGTTCCATAACTATCGGGTAAAGTAGATAGAAGTAACAATGACTGCCCCCTCTCTGAAAACTTCAAAACTGCAGCTTCTATCTGGTTGTAAGCCATACAATAATTGTTCACATGCTCTGCTACTGAACCCCCTTCCCTCAACTTTATATTAACCAATTTCTTCAAATGAAGAATTTGATTAGATGCCGACGGTTTCTCATACATATCCGTGAGAATCTCCATAGCCTCCTTTGTGGTCTTTGCCTTCGAGATATGAAATAACGCCTTCCTACTCAGCCCCAACTAAATCTACCTCAGCGCCTTCTGATCCAAACGATTCCAAATCCGCCAAGACCTTCGCATCCTTATCTGCACCTATCAGCTTCTCATCAAACAACGAACCATCAAGATCTTTCTGACGAAGATACACTATCATTTGAATATTCCACATTTCGAAGTCACTCCCATCGAATTTCTCGATCTTCATCTTGTTATCGGCCATCTCGAACCAACTTGGCTCTGATACCACTTGTTGAAGAATCCACCCCACAACTCGTAGTGCTAATAATGGAAACACATCACAAGCAATAGAAACTTCCAAGACTTAGATGAACCAAGAACAAGCCACCACAATATATGCATGATATCACAAGAACACAATCAATATGCAGAGATAACCAATACTTCTTATTCTCCAAGAAATACAAAGATTACAAAAGAGATTACAACTCTCAATCTCTCTCTCACACCTTTGAAACACTCGGCATAATCCCCTCCCTCTTGAAGTTGAACAATGATAACGGCTCACATCTTGATTACACAAATTGATCTTTTCAGATATCTAAACCCTAGAGTTTACAACCATATATATAGCTCCCAAGTAAACCCTAAAAGATAAACACAAATCTAGCAATTGGGCCTTAAACTCGTAAGCCCAAAAACCGTACAGCGCCGAAGTCGGTCGACCGCACCCCCAAGGTTGGTCGACCGCAACGTGTAAAGCCAAACCCAAGACTCGACCGGTCGACTGCACGGTTGACCGTCCCCTCCTCTGTTGGACCTGTACACTCGAAGAACTCTCAGTAGGTTGAGTGCAATTCTTCAGACTACACTTTTTGTACTTGCTGTTGTCTTCTCTTACTATCTTTATCTCATCCTCTTCTTCTCCAACTTCAAGTACTCAGTGCCTACGTGTATTTGAGACCAAAACCCTAACAATTACTCCATTGTTAATTTTAATTGATTGATTATTTTATCTTCATTTCATTCTTTTTTATATATATAATTTACAACAATCAATCATTGTATCTACTTCGTGGACACAACTAGCACCTCAATTTTTGGATTTTTTGTCCTTTGTTCAAAAAACCCTCCTCAAACTAGGGATTTCGTGGGTCTTATACTCTTACTATTCTAGTTAAAACCAACTTGCCCTATTTATCTTTTCTTATCGTAGATTAGGATTGTTTTTTTCTTTTTTTTTTCTTTTTGCTTTTAATATTCATTGCATGAAAAGGGAGCAATGTATTCATATGTGATTTTCTAGGGAACAGTCGATTAGAAGGCGTTACAGATGATTGATGATGTGCATTTGCAGCGATAGTAAAAGCTCATCACCGATAAATATATATATACTAGCAATTTTCTTATGACTGCTGTTTCCAGTAGTGATCAAGACAACTATAATATGAATGAATATTTCACTTTAAACAAGATGGAATGTAAATTTTCATCTCGAAAATTTTGGTTGAATTAGGTGTTGGCTCATATTCCACACAAGATATACTTAGCAAATCTTAACTAAATTATAGTTAAGTTCAAAAAATGCTAATTTTAGTGAAATTATAGTTTTGGTATTATTTCTAATTGAATATATTTTTTGCAGAAAATGTATATCAAATATCTTTGAAAATGATGAAGACAAGACTTTAATTGTGTGACACATCTATGGGAGTTCACACACACCGCATTTACACAACCTCCTCTAAACGTGCTCAAAGGAGAAACCTACATCAAGATTACCATTCATATGAACTTCAACCAACAAATATTTACGAGAGTAAAAAGCACCACACATATACAACTAGCATTGATATAAACACCAAAGGCCCGGACACGACCCGGACCTGGCATTGGACCGGAACCGACCCGGTCTATCCGGGTCTGGGTCCTGGTCCGGATCTGGGTCCTACAATGGGATCTGTTGTACTTTCGGATCCGCTCAAAAGAGTTCCGGACCAGTTAAAAAACCCAAAAAAATCAACATAAAAATAAATATTTTATCTTCATCCCTCCCTCCTTCCTCCTCAATTCTAAATTTTCCTCTTCCAAACTCAAAACCCATACATTTTTCTTCTCTCCTCTATTCTAAATCATCCACTCGCCGTCTCCGCACGCCGCTTACACTCCCGCTCCTACCCGAACGGATAGGAATATTTTAATAGGACCTGGACCCGGACCCAGAACTGGACCCGTTCCTCACGGGTCCGGATCCGGGTCCAATTTTTGGACCCCAGGTCCGGATCCGAGTAGTGATGGACCTGACCCGACCCGATACCAATGCTATATACAACTAACCAATAAGATATGTTTAGCAAAGACGACATATTAACTCATGGTATCAATTGGATTGACGCTCAATCTATAGGTTGCTCGAATATTCAAGTAATTACCACAAAATATATATGAAGAGTTTCAAATTCAGAACATCAAATTAAATTATAATGTATGCTGCATGAATTAAATCGAACCGAGTTTAAATAATAATAGCAAGAAGTTTGGCAAATGATTGTTGTTAAGGTGTTTTTTTAGCTAGCTAGCTGGTGCCAAGAGAGAATGAGATGAGTGAAGTGGCATTGAAGGGGACTTGGGACGAACTTTGATTAAGAAGTAGCTAAGCACTTGGTGGTGTTTTGGAGTCATGTGTTGTGACAATTAATTGAGTTTGTTGTTCTGTTTCTTAGTGCACATGGGGATGGGGGTGCATGTTGTCTTCTTGGAAGGTGAGGGAGAGAGAGCGCTAAGGTGTGCATGTGCCACCATGTGCACCACTCTTCACCCCCGCAATATAGGGGTTAATTTCTATTAGGTCTTTTTTTTTTTTTTTATCGTTAAACGGTGGATTGAATGTCCTCCGTATTTTATTTAAAAAAATTAATAAAATATACAACAAAAAATAAAACGTATGTAGTTCAGAAAATTCAACATGGATCATGGAACTCATACACCCCAACCAACAAACAAAAAATACAATAAATTAAACATAATCTTACTGATCGACCGACCTCGCTAGAGCAAGTTTCTTGTACCAATTTGAGTTCATTATCTCTCATTTCCTCTCTTGTACTCCATTTTCCATTGTCGTAACCCGCAACCGCCCCGCCGTCGCCCCCAGCAGTATCTCATACGTCAACTTCAAGCACCATACGTGAGACACATAAGTAACCACCAATCTGACATACCCATGTCCAAATTGTGACCTCGTTCTCATCCCCTCGCTTGACCACCATTGACTATCACCGCCGCCTCACAATGGATGCTATCATCGCTCTCCATTGCTCAAAAAACACCTTCCATCCCCCTTACATGAGAAAAATCCTAGGCACCCCTCATTTTGATCTAAATAGACCGAAGTTGAACCCAAACTATAAACTCGCTCGACTACCGTCGCCACAACAAATTTCTTGTACCGATTTGTGCTCACTCTCTCTCATTTCCTCGCTTGTACTCTGTTTGTCTTTAACGTCACTTGCAACGACACCGTCGTCAATCCAAACAATGATCCATATGTCAACTTCAAGCTTCATACGAGAGACACCGCAGGTACCCACCAATCTGACATACCCATGTCTTGTGACTTCGTTATCATCCCCTAACTTGATCACTATTGACTATCACAGCTACCTTGCAACGGAGGCTGTCGTTGCCCCCGACGGCTCCATAAATGCCTCCAAACCCCCTGACATGAGAGAGATCATAGGTACTCCTTACTTTGACCTGAATAGATCAAAATAGAATGCAAATTATAAACTTGCTCGACTACCTTCGTCCACAGCAACTATGATGATTCATTTTCTTGCTAATTGTAAGTTGGTTGTAATTTGGATATTAGGGAGAAAAAAATGGATATTAGAGAAGCAATATTAAAGGAGGAAGAGAGGAGTCCTTACTATTGCCTATTGTTGGCTTTGGTTTGGGAGGGAGACGAGGGGAAGGGAAGGGTTTCGGCTGGGAGGGAGAAAGGAAGGAAGGTGGTCGAAAGGGGGAGGAGGTAGGCGGGTCGGGAGGAAGGGAGAACGGGAGGGTTACCGGAAGTGAAGAAGGAGAAGGGGGCTACCGAAGGTGGAGGATGAAAGGTGGAGGAGGGGGAGGAGAAGGGTGGGCGGGAGGAGGTGGATGGCTACCGGAGGTGGAGGCGGAGAAGGTGGCCGGAGGACGGAGGAGATAGGAGAGAGCGGCGGATTTTCAAAATCAGTCAAAAATCGGCTCCCGGAATTTCAATAGTCATTTATACAAACTTATCATATCTAATTTAAGAAAGATTTTTTTCTTTTAAGAAAACAAATGGTCCTTGTAGGACATTTCATTAATTAACAAACAAATAGGAAAAAATAATTGTTTGCAATTTTTCACCCTTTTTTTTATTAAATAGGGGACATCGGTATCATTAACGAAAAATATTTTTTGCAATTTATTATTTATATAGTAGTTCATTATTATAGTGCAGATTTTATTCAGTCGATTGTTAGTCCTTGTGGGGTGACATACTCCTAGGCAATGTGGCTTTCCTTCTCCTTTTGGGCATACATGAAAGAGAATTTGGTATCTCATGAAATTGCGAATATCTGAAAATGATGAACTGCATCTATATATAGATATTTCAAAATCAAAACAATTAGAAATATGTTCAATCAGTTGGAATATTATTATCTAGAAAAGATCTTCCAATCAAGAAAACACATTGACTTGAGATGAAGGGAGAGATCAATCTACTTTCTTGAGTATGCTAGAGACTAATTGGAAATGTCAATTTGATAACCTATTTCCATTTTTACTCCCACACAATTTGGAAGGGTCTGCCCAAAGGAGGAAAAATAGCCTAGATACAACCTCTTATTATTAAGTTGTCATTTTTATATTTGACAACTCAAATAGTCCTTCACACTAACTTTCTATTTGGGTTGCCAAATTAAAAAATGATCACTTTTTGGTCAAATTTAACAAACCAAATGACATTGCTATATATCACATCACCATACTTTATATATATATATAGCAACTCAAATTGCAATCATGGGTGCAGAACTTATTACCATTTTTCTGCTAAAGTTCTCCTTTAGGTTGCCAAAAATAAAAATGACAACCCAAATGACTAGTGCATTTGGTGGAGTTGCTCTAAGGATTGAAGGATTAGCTTGTGTGCCTCATTGACTCAACATTCTGACCATTGCCCTAACATGATTAATGCTATACCCACTACCAATTTCACTATATTTCTGTTCACTAGCTTAAAAGTCACACTCCGGGGGGGGGGGGGGGGGGGGGGGGGGGGTGTTGGAGAGAGTAGGTGGGGAAATTCTCCAATAGGAGTGTGTCACCTGAGATAGTGAATAAAATGATAGTAAAATTGGTAGTGGATAAAGCATTGCTCTCCTAACATACCGATCTCTTAGGGGAATTTTTGTTAGATCCCTATTTTGATCCTAAAATATTTGTTGACTGTTTCCAAAGCAGTTTCAAAAGTAAAACAATCGTGTAACTTGTCAAACTGTGAAAACTACATTATCTATAAGAATGTTGTTAACGAATTGTAGGCAGAGACTAGATACATTTTCCGTTAACAAATAAGCCATTATAATAGAGAATTTTCTGTTAACAAATTATGAATCACTCGTCAAATTTATGTCGTCCACTTTGAAATATCGTCTATATATGCACACTGACCTGCACAGGCAAAGCTTTGATACTTTTTCACTCCTCGCCTGTTGAATGCCATGCCTTCCATATCCATTGGGCATCATACTGTGCAGATCGATTTTTGTTTTTTCAAAATTGTCAGGATCACAAAGAGCTTAATTAATTAAAGTTTGACTGAAGAAAAAGAAGAAAGAAAAAAAAAAGTCTAAAAGATAGAGAAAACAATTAGAGTCAGAATATATAGGGGACTAATGTTAATTTTCTCACCTCCTATTATTGATCTACTCTTTAGGAAAACTGGGTATAACTCCAAATCTTTCCCTCTCCAGCATTAAATTATTTTTGGTTTTTTTGGGCTGGCTGGCTGACTGGCTTCCATAGTGTATGTAAGTAAGAGCTATAGCCTTTTGTGCTTTAATGGCCACTACCAGCAAAAAATATATATGTTGCCAATTTTGCCCCTCCGGCTCCACCATTGCTCTATTCCAACCCCACCATTTTTGCTTTTAAATGGAGGCCAAACTTTCTCTTCTCTCTCCCACCACTGCTTCAACCATCTTTGAGGAATAGGAAGGTAATAAGCTTTAATTTCTATTCCTTTGTGTTTCTTTTCTTTCTTGTCTATTAGTTTATGGTAGTAGAATAGATTCATACAGTCATTAATTCTATTTTGATCTTCTTGTTCATCATATATATGTATGTACATGGCACTTCTTATTTCTATTTAGTTTCTCTATGCTATTATGTGTTAACTAGTATATATGTTGAGTTCTATTGTGTTTGTTTAGGCATGCAAGTAAGTCCATGTGCTTCTAGTTCGAGTTAGCCTAGTAATTTGAACATCATAATTGTATTTCTTTTCTTTTAGCTAGAAAGAAGTAGTTTTATATGAAGCACAAGAACTTGACCAGGATACGCTAATTAGTTATAATTACTTTAGTTATAGTTGATGCTATTGTACTTTTATTCAAAGCAGATGGACATATAAAATCCTGCATTCCATGCATGCACACACATTAAGTAATATTACTGAAGTTTTTACTATTATTTCTGGAAACTTACCTCCTTAATCCGATTTTGAAGCTGGCTTTCTTGTATAATCATTTAATTTTCAATATTGCTTAACAAATACATTCATAATCCTATATATATCTACAAATATCAAGAATAAAAATCTCATAATTGGTCAAATAGATTATGAAAATTAATATATGTTCACTTGTGTTTGTTTGTAATTTACTGCAAAATGGACATTGGATAGATCAACTTAGAAAATGGGGGTAATATCTATAATGTTGAAAGCATGTGTGCGTAAAAGAATGTTGGTTTAAATAGAGTTTTGAAAGTACGTAATTTTCCATTACTTAATTCATTCCTATGTTTTTATGGTTACTACAACTTGCTTCATAAACTTGCCTCTAAAACCATCTTGTTCCTACGTTGCAGTAAGCTGGAGTGACCACACTGTACATATAATGGAGAAAGAGATGCAATGCAAGCGAAGGCCGGTGTACTCCTCCAACCCAAACCCGATATCCTACACGGCCTTCTCCTACAAGTACATATCTTATCTCCTCCCAGCTCTTCTTAGAGTGACCAACAGTGGAGGAAAATGTAAGGCTACTCCAAATAACAACATCGAAAAGATTGTGAGGTTTGAAGTAGACATGGCTTTGGTGCACTCAACCACAACCAATGAGTTCAAATGGGCCATTGCTCTAAAGAAAAAGCTTGTTAATGAAGAGGAAGGCATTAAAGCTAATAAGATGATTCATTACATGTCCTCTAAATGCAACTACGGTGTAATTCTACACTTACTTCCGACGATTCCTAGGTCTATTTATGTTAAGGAGGAAACTAGACCAAGGAGGGGTAGGGGTTTGAAGAGTAGTAAGAGGGTTTTGAGAGGAAATTATGAGGAGTTGAGTAGTAGGATTAGGGTTTTGAGGAGGATTTTACCCGGGGGAAGTGAGACGGGGGTGGAAGAATTGTTTGGTGAGGTGGAGAACTATGTAATTTGCCTACAACTGCAAGTGAATGTGCTTAGGTCTCTTGTACTTCGTGCACATCTGTTATAGCAAGATTATTTAGTATTTTGGATACAATGCAATGGCCAAAGAACAGACGTCAAAAGAAAGCTTTTAGACAACCTTCGAGTGACCTGCAAGTTGTAATAAAGTATGTCTATTTCTTTTGTAACTGATCATATATTGCTGGCCACATCGTAAACCTTTTTCCTTTGTTGCAGAAGGGATTAAACACTTGAAAGGGAGTACGAGATACATATATTAAAGAAGTGAAAATGTGAGAAAATGTGAAAGAAGTGACTTACCGTAAACAATCTCTAAGATTTAACTTGTATAATAATATTTAAAGAAAAGTGAAATATTGAAGAAAAACTATATGGAATTATCTGAGAAAAGAAGACAAAAGGAAGAAGCGGGAAGATGCTTGTTCCAGGCCAGGCTGTTAACAATGTGAAGGTCCAAAGCTTTTGGGCGGCCATTGTTGGAGGCCCATTGCGTATATTAGTCTGAAGCGTAAATTTCACTAAACTATACCACCCATGTTTCACCAATTTGCATACATTGATGGCTGATGGACCGGTTTCCTCCCAAAAACGGCCCAAACCGGCCCGTTTTGTAGCTCGAACCGGACCACTATTGTAGTTGTCTAGTCCCGGCCCTGCCTGCCTAAATTAGGCAGCCCGGTTAGGTCCTTGATTTTTGGGAACATGGCCCGATTGAAACTGGACCACTAATGTAACACCCCGAATTCCATTTACATATAATTCGTAGCACAACAGAATCTTTTAATTCAAATTTGTACAATTTTATAAGGAAATTAAAACTTTTTATTATACAGCAATGTTCTTACATCAACGCAGTGGAAATTAAAAAGAAAACCCAACTTGATACATATACAACTTTAACATCAACAACTTAAATCATGAGAATAATCTTTAACATCAATTCATCTTCATGCCCTTTTGCTAATCCAAGTCCTGCACTGGAAAAACTGTGGGCACGTTAGTTACTTACAACCAACGCAAAGTTATAAAACAGCAATCCTCGCTATGCCGTAATATAGCGATTCTCTTACTTAAACAAACACAAACTTGATTGCATATTAAAGTGTAAAAGAGTGACTATCCTAAACATGTCAGTGTATAATATGACTTAATGCCTAATACAGATGTTATACTACAATAACACTAATGCATACTTGTTCGGATTCTATGCATCACATTCTACATAGGTCCAAGGGCAAGCCCTTATCGTACTCCTCAATATAGGGTTTAATCCGTCGCTATGAAATATTACTACGATGACTAATGTATGTTTTGGATATCCTGTGAGTATCTAGTATCATCGCAATAATTTTTGAGTATCGCACTCCCACCACAAGTGATTTTGGTTACACTGCCTCACACCCCGATAATTCTGGAGGCGAATACCCACACCGCGAGTTATGACACCGATAATTCTTGAGAGTCTCTCTCCCACAACAAGTAATTTTCGGTCATCACGCCTCACACCCCGATAATTCTGGAGACAAAATCCACACCGTGCTGTCATCTGTAACCCCTGTTTCTGATTATACGGATTCCCATTTCTTTTCTTTTTTCTCCATGTATTCTTGTATTTCAATTTCTGTATAAATTCTTTCTGATGCATTTAAATCCTTTTGAATCTCTTATTGAAACCCAAATTTATATTCCAAACTAGAATCTTGTCTCTCTTCTTTTTATTTATTTACTTTGAAGCCCAAGTTAATCCATACTATCATTTTATTGATTATTTTGAATTCATGAAAAGCCCAACAATTATTACTGAATTTATTATATTTAATTGAAGCCCGAACCCAAACTCATCTCCTATTGGACCCTAACCCTAAACCCAAACCCACATATTGTTGGATCCAAACCCAGTACCCATCTATATTTGTACAGAATCAATCCTGTATACTCACCCGTATACAATTTCTCCATTTTTCCTCACTCTTCCCATATTCCGGTAACTACACCCCCATTATCTAGTAACTACCCCCATAATTAATATTATAATATTGATCTATTAATTTTTCCCCCGTCACTCTCTCTCCCCATTCCTCCCTCTCTGTTTCAAAACCAAAACACAGAAAACCCAAACCAAAACTACTTACCCCACTTCATCTTCCTTCTCCTTCCGCTCGAACCCTGTCGAGCGTCCGGCCCCTGGACCCCCCGCTCGCGTCCACCACCATTGCCGTCATTGCTGCTCCTCCAGCCCCCTTCGTCTTCCTCTCGACCTCCGAACCTATCTCTTTCCTCCCGCCTAACACATCATAGCCACTCGCCCTCCGCCTTCCATTCCCCGTCGCGACCCCCATGCCGCTCAACTCCCTCTCCCTACATCGAAGCCCCGCTCAACTCCGCAGCCCCATCCCGCCTGATCACCACCACAACCCCATCGCCACTGCACCGTCGCTCCCCATCGTCTTCGCCATCGCTCATCATCCTCGCCATTGTCTTCAAGCCCCCACCATGGTCGAGCACCCCCTCGTCTCCCCGCTCGAACTGCAACCGCTGCTCGCCACCTTCGAGCTCACGCCCTCCGTCCTCGCCTCTCCCTCCGCCATCTTAGCCCGAAGCACAGAGGCTTCCCCTCTTCGTCGTCGTCCAAGCCAATCGCCCTTGCCGTTCTCCTCCTCTGTTTCGTCAAAAGAAACAGAGCCACTCACCTCGCCGTCGCTCTCGCCGTTGCCGTCACTTCCCGACCGCAGCGCCGCCGTCATCAGTGTCTTTTCCCCGTCGTGGTGTCGTCGCCAATCCCCAGCATCGCCAGTTCTCCGCCCGTTCTCTCTCTCTCCCTTTCTCTCTCTCTATCGAAAGGTAGGAGAAGGGTTTTGATTGGCCCGTTCGGTGCAAGGTGTTTTGTAGAGTAGGGGGATCTTGATCCGGTGTGCTGTTGGTTACTGTTGTGTGGGAAGGGGATTGGTTGTTTTGGTGTGTTGCTGTTGTGTGGATTGGGATCCGATAGTTTCCGTTTGCTATTTGTTGGATCCGGTGCGCCATGCAGTTTTGCTAGTTTGGATTGCACGTGTCTCGCATGTACTCTTGGAGCGTCGCTCGGAATTCCGATCCCGTTATTCTCGCATATTCGGACTAATCTAATCGTCTACAAAAGGCAAGTCCACTTGAACTCATTTAATTTTCTAGTTCAAGTTTATTGATCTCCCGCAAGTAGTTCCCTTCAATTATCATAATATTGCTTTGTGTACTTCCGTTGGGGTATCGAAAGTTTACACGAGCTAACCCGACGTACTCTTGACAACGTGTTATTATCCATTGACTCAAACCCAAACCTATATACGCACACGACATGAACAAATTGACTAGAACTTGCATATGAGGAAAATATATTGTGATCGAATATATGTTAATTAATTGAGATCTTGTGACTTGAACTATGACATAATAAATTGACTTGTACACTGTAAAAATCCATTCTAATTGCTGTACATTAGTGTTAATATATTTCATGATACAATAACATGTTGATTATCCACTTTGATAAACATATATGTGATGACATTTTATGAATTCCTGCTGCCTATTCTGTATTGCACAGAGGTTTCGGTCTTGTTACCATAAGAATTAGCACAAGTTATATAAAGATGAATTGTAGCCCTAAGTGTCTAGTTGCCAATATCATCCAGAATTTTTGAATTCCGAATTGTAGTCTATGAGTTATCACTGTTTTAGTGTTACTGTATCGGCTGTTTTCAGATTTACTATTTCATGTATATTATTATGCATTGTATCATGTTGCTGCATTTTTATCATCCCCTGACATTCTTATACACATTTGCATGAACATGAATGACTTAATAAAATACTAAACAAGCTAGGGTTAATAAGGGTTGACTTAGTAGTGGATAGTCTCAGAAAATGTACTCGGTAGGGCCCTTCTTGTTTACATGGAATATTGACATAGAAGGTGGAGAATTACTTGTGAACTCGTGAACTTGTTATCTTGTTATCTTGTTATCGTGTTACACCGAGTACACGCTCTGTAGTAGGGGTGGGCATCAGTCGGTATCTGACCTAATATGGATCATCAACCACCGATCCAAAGAAGATCGATTTTTTAGTTTTCTCATCCGTAACCAATCCAAGCCTTAATTGGATCGGTTTCCATCCAAGCCGATTAAACTTGATTGGATTAAATTGGATGGTCGTTTTGGCGAGCTACTTTTCACCTTAAACATCATTCACAATTTTGTTGAAATTTAAAAGATCAACTTCAATCAAACCTAAGAAACAACCTGTTATTTGTTGTTTAGCAATGAATTTAAAATGAAGATTCATAAAACCACAAGTTACTAATGAATTTTACACTAATTGTTTGAGATGATGACGTTTAAATGGATGAGATACATTGCTTTTTCACCTGCATACTTCTGTAATCTTAGTTTATTCTCATAAAAGAAACATCAATAGCCATAGCTAATTGAATTTTAGGTACTATAAAATAGATTTAGAAAATAATTTATGCTTGACTTGATTAAAGTAACTACTAAATGTTACATTAACTTCATTATTATATTAAGCTGAGCCACACTGTAAATCAAGCATTTCTCAACAACATAACACACATGATTATAGAGAATCAAAACATAGGTAGAACAACTGCTCGGTTTGTATTAAAGAAATTAAAGGAGACGTTTGTATCTCCAAGAAAATGAGAAATGACTATTTGTATATTCAAGAAATTAAAGGAGAACTAGATTTTTTATGAACTAATGCATAGAGGTACGGTCGGTTCGGTTTCATCGGTTATTTGAAAGCTTCATCCATCAATCGATCTGGTCTAGTTGGTTATTAAAGATCAAGAACTAGACCAACCTAAACCCCCAATTGGTTCAGTTAAAAACCGGTCGGTTCGGATTGGATGGTTCGGATTGGTCGGTTCGGATAATAGTTGTCCACCCCTACTCTGTAGATCCCACCACTATGTCTAAAACATACACAGTTTTGCGTGCACCGAACCTATGGTATAGGACGCAGTAGTGCGTGCACTAGATGGAAAAAAAACAACATACTAATAAACCTAAGTTGACACGTATATACTTGATCGTGATCATTGTTTATTGATACCATTATTGTTTTTGTAATTTGATCTTGATCCATATTCCTTGATGAACCTTGTTCCCTTACTATCTGCTTTTCACTACTTGTTGTCCATACTTGCTCTAAAAATATTTCTTTTTCACTCTAGTTGATCCAGCTACAGGTGAACAAGGAGATTTGCTAGGAGGCATTGGTGAGCAGTTCTTCTAGAATTGGAGCAGGAGCCTCTCGAGCTATTTGGTAAGTTCTTCTTTTCCATGTTTGGTTATTAAATTTTATTCTCGTTTATGTGATTATATTTTTTGCGTGGTTGTGATTCATTTTTTTTATATTGTTGAGTTAAGACTGGTACAGCTTATGGATGATGTTAATATCATTCGCCGGGCCTTCGTCACGGGCTCGTATTCCCATATTTTGGGAAACGGGGCGTGACATCATTGGTACCTCATCACACAATTACCCCATGAGTGTCGCCTCGATCCCGGTAATTCTGAAGGAATATCTCCCAAACCCGAGCCGCAACCCCGATAATTTTGGAGATAACCACTCACCGCGCTATCAATGCCCTCGTACTCATGTTTGCCCATACTTCATCACATCTCCCATTAGTGCCTGTCCTTAAGTTTAAATTTAAATCACCACAACCTAGAGTTAGCTTACCCTACCGGACTTAAATCAACACGAGAGAAAGTCAGCCCAACCTGGCTACTTCTCAAGAGATACTTAACCCACACTGGTTAGTTTCTCAAATTCCCATTATTCACAATGCCGGTTACTAGGGTCTCGCCTAGCCTCTAGATCAACATCTTTCATATTCAACAACTGGGGTCAATCATGTCCTCATTATTTATATTTACGATTTAATGTATTCATATTTCAATTAATTTCTTCATTGATTCTTAGTCATCAATCATGAATTAACACTTCTTGGTTGGACACACACAACCAACAATTCACTTTAATAAGCTACAAAGTTTCTTCGATTAAATAAACCCTTTTCATATTCATCTATATTTCAGTTATAAATCTCAATTCTATTCAAAAGATAGACTTATTAGTTTCATAAAGGATCTACTATATCTTTGTAATTAAGATCATCTAGAATCATCCTTAATTACTTCGTCTAAATTCATTTGCAAAATAATAAGTTCAAAATCAGAAAACTGCAACTCAGGCTACTTGTAAAAATTATAGAAAATTATATACTTCATGAAACTTTGAGTTATTTAGATCAAAATAAAGGTATACAAGTCCACTACAATTTTTTAGTTATAAGTTTCTCCAAAATACTGTATCTATAACCATGAATTTTTCGAAACCTACAGTAGGGTCGAAATATTGAAATACTGATATTTATTCAGTCTTGTAAAATTCATTATAAATTCAATTCTTTGTGAAAATTTGATTTCTTAGACTTTACAGAAAGTGTAATGAGTCGAATTCAATTTCTTAGTTTTGATGTTTCTCAAATTACTTCATTTAAGATGTTGAAATGATAAAAATTCAAAATGTGTACAAATTTCCAGCAACTAGTCCACTGCCAACCAGTCCTAAGTTTGGATTTTATTAAAATAGTAAACGAAATAAAAAATTTATGAAATTTTAAAGAGATATTCCTGACATATACGAGATGTTCCTATAAAAATTTTAGCTCTAGCTTTCATCTAATTTATTATACATGATTTTCTGAAGTGCAACTAGAACTTAAAACAACAACTTTCTTTGCATAAATTAACAATTTTGTGTATGAATTTATACCCAATTCATTTAAATTAAACATAATATACTAGTATGCACACAATACCTAGAAAGCAAATGAAATCACCCACCTTATTTTTTATGCAATGAAATAGACTCCTACAGAGATTGTTCCAAAGCTCCAACCAAGCAAGCATTCACCTCCTAGCAATTTGCCAACACCAAAAGCTCCTATCTTTCTTTCTTTTCTCTCTTTCTTCTGTTTTTTTTAGTGTACATTTTTCATGAATGAGAGAGGTGTTTACAGGGCTAAATGGGTAAATGAAAGGACACCACTACCCAAAGTAAATACCCATTATCCAAAATAAATACTCACTCACCCAAATTAATCACCCACTACACAAAACCACTCACAACTCTCTCCTCTTCCTCTTCCTAATGCATGGCCAACCTTTTTGTGTGCATACACATGTACGTGCACTCTACGTGCACACACTTCTCATTCTTTTAATTATTTGTTTATAATTCATTTGTGTGTGTTTGTTACATGATAAGTGTGTAGGATTAAAACATGTACATTTAAAGTGAAAAATAAAGTCATGGACCACTCTTTTAATTAATTTTTAGTGGGCTTTAAGATGGACTTTAAGCCTATGAGTTTTTAATTAGCAAATAAATAATACCATTGCTGACAAATAAAATGAGAATAAAAAATGTACATCTTTTGGAAAATTTTAGAGACTAAAATACATAAAATTTTACGTGTAATGCACACAAAAATAAATATTCAAATACCAAATAGATTTGAGTAACGGAAAAATATTTATAAATAATCGGAAAATATTTATTTTGATAATTCTACGGATATTTCATGTAAAGGTGAAATTTACGTAATCGACACGTGTATTGAAAGCACGTGCAATGTACGTAAAACACAAAGATTAAAATAAATATTTGAGTTGGCTAAAAATATGATAGAATGAGTTTTGAGAAAACGGAAAATATATAAATAATCACAATATAAGATACGTATGACATTTATATAAAAATACGTTAAGAATATTACTCGTAACAGTATAAAATACAAGTACATAACACGCGAGGGCAAAATTTTCATTACTCAATTTTGCGGGGTGTTACAGCTAAGGCCCGAGACCTGCTGGGTCGTGAATCAAACCGACCGATACCGTAACTGGGTGGTTTAGCCCGCCAAACCAACAATGGTCGGCCCAACTTTTTTACATTTAATATTTAGGGTTGATAAATGACTAAAAAACTCTTTCCATCAGCTATAAATGGTTAGTTTATGGGGGGTAATTTAGGAAACAAACAAAATATGAAATTCTATAAATGGAGAAGTATTCCAAATCATATATATATATATAAGCAGAGTTATAAACTATTACAAGTAGAAAGGAGGGGGTTGGAAGACGAGATGAGCATTGTGAGTGTCTGAGTTTGAGATGGTATAACACTGAGTCATAGAGAGGGCAGTGGACTATTGTTGTACACCTCAACTAGACTCAAGGATATGATCTCATCCCCCTACACTCAACAAAACAACCCCCCGAACAAAAGAAACATCCCTCCTGAGAACAACTGTACAAAAACAAATGATAAATATTATAATTTCTGGGATAGATAGAGTCCCCAAAAAGAACAAAAAGAAACTCCCAACAAAAGCACAGAGCAAGGTTCGGTTAACCTTGGGTGCTGCCCACGCTTCGGAGCGAACAGTCTCTCCCAGGTCTCATGAGATCTCGATCTCCAGTATCCTCAATCTCTTGAAGTATTTTGGCCTTTTTCTTAGAGCCTCCGCTGCTATCTAGCAAATGAGAGAACCAAAATTTGATGTTAGAGATGAGTTTATCCACACTAATAAGCTTGTTATTAAAAATTCTATCATTTCTAGCATTCCAGATGCTCCAACAGGCAGCAAGTGTAACCATATGCCAAGAGTGTCTGAACTTGTGATTGTGAGAGTCAAAACACCATTGTGTGAAGCAGTCAGCAGTGGATGCATGTAAGCTAGAAATGTTGCACGGTGTGTGAAGTGTTGCCAAGCCTGAATAGTCAGTGGGCATTGAAAGAAAATATGGAAGGTGGTTTCGACCGGACATGCACAAGTCGTGCATGTCTGATCACCATCCCATCCCTTAGAATGTAATCTCTCCTTGGAGTTGAGTATCTCCCAACTCAGCATCCAGATGAGAATTTTGCATTTGAGTTGTGCCAAATTCTTCCAACAGGCTCGGTAGTAGGGGGATATAAGGCCAGAGATGCTATAGAAATCGTAAGCAAACTTGACAGTGAAGCTCCCTGAGCTAGAGTGTCTCCAAGTTGTAATGTCTGCGGTTGTAGATGGTTGCATGTGAGAGATAAGTTGCAGTAGCTGACTCTTCTCGAGGAGAAGACGGGTAGATGTAGTAGTATGTAAACTTGGTCTCCAAATCCATCTGTCCTGCTGAAAATCGCCTTGAGAACAAATTTATTCTTGACTCTCAACTCTAAATTTATTCTGGCAATTTGTGAAATCTCAAAGTTTGAAGATGTGAAAAAGTGCACTTGAAGTTTTTTTTTCCTTTTTTTTTTCTGAATCAATCAACATTGAAGAAACATTCACAACTCAACTTTGAGAATTCTTCTAGTGCGGTATCTTTTTTATAATTCAATATTTGATACTTATTAATCTGTTATTTGTTTAATATCAATTTTATATTTTTCATATAATTATGGCATCATTACATAGTCAAAGTGCACAAGAGTCTACCAATGCATCTCACCATATTTATGTTACATATTTAGATACTGAGGTTGTTAGAGAGTTGAATACTACAAACATTCCCGATTTTGATTTTTCCAGCCTTCCCCACGATGATGATGAAATTCATTTAGAGGATACCAAAACAAAAAATACCGAGACCGCATCTTCTTCCCAAAAATTTAGATAAAAAACTTATGATGTGCACCAATTTTTTACTTTTTTTTTTCATCTACGTCCAATCCAAAAGAGAAAAATATGGTATGTAGCAAGTGCCAAATGACTTACAAATAGAAAGTGCGTAGCGGGAGGGGTAGACTTATGCATCACTTGATTAGTAAACACAAGGAAACATAACAATATCTTACCCAACAAAAAATAAATCCCAAGACCGGTCAAGTAGATAATTTTAGTTATGATCATGAAATTGTACGTAGGAAATGCCTAAACTCGTTATTAAGGATGAGTTATTACTTATTTTCAAAGTAAGAACCTAGAAAAATTTAACCATCTCACTCTAAACCCTCATTTCAAAAGAATTCCTATAAACACCATTAAATCCGATTGTTTTAAATATATAATGTGCTTAAAGATACTTTAATTGCTACTTTATCTTCTTTACCTTCCAAAGTTGCATTAAATAATGATTATTGAAAATGTTGTAACGATATTCATGCTATGTGCACTACTTGTCATTGAATTAATAGTAATTGGATCCTTCAAAAAAGATTGTACAATTTGGTTATTTGATGTATCCCCATAATGGTGTGGTTATCGCATAAAAAATTAGAGAAGCACGTAATATTTTTGGTATTGAAGATAAAATTATTTCTATTAGCCTTGATAATGCCACCAATAATTTTAAAAAAAACGGTTTCTTCATTAATTGATGCATTTATGCCGCCATTGCATGAACTAATTCATATTAAATGTGCATGTCATATCCTAAATTTGTGTATGCAAGATACTTCGAAGATAGCCAAACCATATGTTAATGCAATAAAAGATTATGCACATTTTGTTGATTTGAGTGGTTCTAATCTTCAAGAATTCGAACAATGGAAACTTAGAGGAATAAATTTTAGAAAATTTCCTAAAGATATTAAAACTTGATGGAATTCTACTTACAAATTGATTATAACTGTTAAAAAATACAAAGATATATACATGATTTTTGTATTGCAAAACCCATGAAACTTTTGCATGAATCAAGATTATTGGAATTATGTCGAAAGTTTATTAAATTTTTTAAAACATTTTCAAGATACAATTCTTCAATTTTCAAGTTCCCATCTATGCTTTATTTAATATAGTTAGTATGATGCAAACTTTCTAAGAAATGAAATTTGACCATTTGATTAGCACATTTGTTATTCTTGCTTACGCCAAATTCATGAAATATTTTCATCCTCTTTCTATGTTATATTGTATTTCAAGTGTAATGAAATCTCGTATCAAGTTAGATGTTGTGAAGGGCTTGGTTGTTTTGTTTTGTAGCATGGTTGAAGAAGTAAATTATGATTATGATGAATATGTTTTAAATTTTGAATCAATATTAGATACTTTATATGATACTTATGTCTCAAACTCTAGATCACCCACAAGCTTACCCTATTTTTAAATTATCTCCTTTCATAATCTGTAATAGTACTAACTTCTTTTATATAATATATGCTAATATGAGGTAGGGCTACTCTACCTTTTTCTAGTTAAAAAAAAACTCAAACTTTAAATTTCTATTCACTGCAATTGTAACTTTTTACAATAATAATAATTATACTGAGGTATGTTTTCAATATTGCATGTTTTTTTATTTTATATGTGATGAGAAAGGGGGGAAATTTAAAAGAAAATTCAAAAATCGGTCTGGCTCAGCCAAGAACCCGAAGAACAGACTGGCGGGGCGGTCCGGGCTCGCCTCCTTCCCCCTTGGAACTGGTCTGACCTGGACCGGTTCTGATCAGAACACAAACCGGAACCAGGACTGGCCCAATACAGTCTTTGGCTTAGCATGTTGCACCCGTTTGCCATCCTTATTTGCAGATAACTAAATCCATATCTGTTTTGCGGATGGTGTACTTGTCCACATTTTTTGTGTGGATTGATATACTCCATCAATTTTAGGTATCACATGATGATTTTTGGTTGTTTTTGAGTTATTTCTTCTTGATATACCCTTGATTACTGTCATTGTTTAAATAAATTATTTTTCATTATTAAATATGCTTATTATCCCATTCTACTATTTAAAAAATAGAAAATAAGATAGAGAGAATGTGAAGAGTTGTTTTTAGTAAGTATATTTTAATTACTTTAAAAAATGAAAATAATGTTAAGTTGTAAGGTAGAGTGAGAAAGAGTGCTTTGGCCGACCAAAGCAGGGATATAACGATTAAACTGATCAAAAGTTGACGTAGTTAATATTGAAGCAGTGAACTGCAATAAGTTTATGTATATAGTATACCGACCAACAAAAAAAAAAAAGAGAGAGTGCAGCTATCTACAAAATTTTGAAACATGGGTATTGTTTAGCAAAATTTACCCATTTTCTTTTTGTTCTGCGTAAGGCACAAGGCTCATTTCACTTATTTGTGAAAGGCCATCGACCCACTTCTGAAGAAGCCTAGTGCACGTGTTTGATTTAAGGTTGCGTTTGGCCCAGCTTAAAATTAGCTTCTCTTCTCATTTAAAAGGAGAAACTGGGCCAACAACAATATTTGAAAAGATCTAAAGAAGGAGAAGTAGCTTAATTTTAGCGAAGAAAATGAGCTTCAATAGAAGCCCTCCAGAGCAACTTCTGGCTTCTCCTTCAAAACATCATAACACAAATTTTTTCCCCTTCCCCATTCTCACCGAACAGCCGCCGCCGAACGCCGCGTCGCCGCATCCCCTCGCCGCGCCGCCGTCTCCCTCTCCTTTCTTCGCCGCCCTCCATTCTCCCGCTGCCTCCATCTCCTTTCTTCGCCCTCGAACGCCGTCGCGCCGCCGCCTCCCCTCGCCGCCTCCCTCTCCTTTCTTCACCGTCGAACGCCGTCGCGTCGCTGCCTCTCCTTTCTTCACCGTCGATAGTCTTTTTTTGGGCTTTAAATATCTTTATTAGTAATATAAAGATATTTTTGTAATTTAATAACTTATATTTTACTCTTAAATAAAATCAAAAGCTTAAATTGAGTATAAAAGTAGCTTACAATTGATATCTTATGTCAAACAATTTCTAACTTAAAAGTAGCTTTGAAGTTAAAAAAAAATATAGACTTTCCAAACAGCTTCAACTTTTAATTTTAAATATCTGCTTTTTTTCTTCTTCTTCTGAAGTAGCTTTAAAGTCCAAAAAAAATTTAGAACAAACGCAGCCTAAGTCCTCAGTGCTCTGCTTTTGAAGCACTTATTATTAGCTTATCTTTGGATGCCCATTACCTCAGTTATCATGTTCTTTTATTTGACTTACAAGTTACAACTAGTGGCTTCTCTCTTTACATTGAAGATTAATAAATTACTAGTTTATTAGATAGTTCAATTGCACAAATGAGAGTAGAAAATTCATATATAGAATTTAAAATATGCGAAAAAATAGTGAAGAATGCAACAATATTTCGCGTGATGGTTTATTATTATTTTTGCTACGTCAGTAAATAAAACAAACTATCTACAAAGTACTAATTAAAATGAGACCATTGAACCCCTTTAGCATCCTCCTCAACAAGATATACAAGCTCATCATCGGTAACTGCAGTCTACACAAAGTTCCGAACACTCCTCCGACCTTTCTTCGCCGCACAATGATCTATTCCACCTACAATAATTCGGTATTACATTTCCTATAGATGTGATTTAGTCCGCCTAGAGTAATATCACTTATCAACTGCATGATATCATATGAAATATGATCACTTATTATGTCTTTAGTAACCTCATTAATGACAATCTTATAGGAAATATGCTAGAGCCACTACCAATTTCACTACATTTCTCTTCACTACCTTAGGTGGCACACTCCAATAGGTAGGGGATGATATAGTAGGTGGGAGAACTCTCCAATAGGAGTGTGTCACCTAAGGTAGTGAAGGAAATGGTAGTGAAATTGGTAGTGGCTAAAGCATTACTCTATCATTTAATCAAGACCGGACCCTGGTGAAAAAACAGATGTATAGTCCTCAAAGCCAGCCACAAACATCTCTTTTTAATGACATGAATCGACTTTGAGACAACATGTTCACCACCAACCAGTAACAACTTACCTCTCCAGGCTCCGGTCACAAAAAACAAAATCGCAACCTGCTGAGTTACCCTCTAAAGAGCCATCAAAATTGGATTTTTTCCCCAAACTGTCCCACTTTTTGAAATTTTTTTCCAAACTGCCCTACTTTTTATAAAAATTCTCAAACTGCCTCATTCGCTTTCTGAAAAAGCTAGTGTTTAGAAAGTGAGTGTGAGGCTTTTGATTTTCGAAAAACCGATTGGGTTTTAACCACACTCGTTTTTTCAAAAAACGAGTGTCACTTAGTTCATATCAATTAGTCACTCAGGTCTTATTGGTCAGTGGGTGTGTTTTAGGGCTATTACTGTTCATGGGGCTGTTGGGTCTGGGTTTGAATCCGGCATTTCTCCACTTTTATTTTTAATTCGTTTTTTTGAGTTTTTGGTGAAATAAAAGTTGGAAAAAAATATTATGATTCCTTATAAATTAATTAGATCTTATGCATTATAAGATCTTTATTAATCTTATAAGATCTGCTTAAAAAAATAAACAAAGTTTATTGAAAGGTCTGATTGCTACAAAGTTTATATTATTAACTTTCTAGTCAATTATTACTGCTACTTGGATTATCATTTGTTTGCTACTTTAGACTGCGACTTATACTTGCTACACTGCAAACATGCTCTAGTGCTTACAAGTTTTAGCTTTATACATTCTATACGAATTCAAAAAAGCTCTCATATATTAACACTTCTTACTGATTACTATTCAACACTAGATCTAATATTTGCTCTAGTGAACACTACTTGCATAATTAAACACTATCAACTTTAGAGCAACAATATTCTTTCTCCTTACGCTGCAAATACTACTTGCTTTAGCTATTCTTTAATACTCTTAAGTATGTGTCTATATTCTTACTATGAGCAATGCTACAGCCACTACCAATTTTACTACATTTTTCTTCACTATCTTAGGTGGCACACTCCAATAGGTAGAGAAAGATAGAGTAGGTGAGGGAACTCTCCAATAGGAATATACCAACTAAGATAGTGAAAAAAATTATAGTGAAATTGGTAGTGGCTAAAGCATTACTCTTCTTACTATATACTTTCAACTCGTAGCTCCTTAATTAATTGATGCTCGCATTTGTTCTTTAATTTAAAAACTTTAGTAAGTCAATCACATTAATTAGTGCAATATTCACAAAATTTATTAAATGCACCCAAATCTCCTCTGCAAAACAATTTACTTATCTTTAACACTTTTATGTTAACAAACATCTTATCCTTTTTTTTATTGTATTCATGTTTACTTAAACTACATTTTCTCTTAATACACTAAACACCTAACTGGACTCAATAGTTGGCGACATACAGAGTTCATTTAAGTTTTACTAGCTATTTGCACGCGTGCGATGCACGCCCTAATATTTAAAGGTGTGTAGAATTTTAAGAAATGGGCAGATCACCGAAGAGGTTGCATACAAAGTTGACATTTTGATATTTGCACAATTTTGATTTCTACAGGCATGCACATATTAGTTTAGACAGTAACTTATCTGTATTGTTTACTTTTTAAATTTTGATCAACTTAGTACACCTGCATCGTTCTTCCTAGACATTGAAGCCAACAGGAACTATTAATGGTAACAGATTAATAGTTTCCTCCTACCAATGTAATTGCAAGCAAATTTATTCATCAGCAAAGTAATTGCATAAGTAATTGCATGCAAATTTATTCATTTTGATATTTGCATGCATTTGTTTATTTTTTTCGTAATACATAGAAATTACATTTTTGACCTCCGATATTAGCCCTATCTTTTTTTTAGCTTTTTATATTTATGGGGGCATGATAGTAAAAAGCCGCCAAAATGGAGCTTTGCTTAATAATAGTATAGATATTTGCATGCATTTGTTTATTTTTTTCGTAATACATAGAAATTACATTTTTGACCTCCGATATTAGCCCTATCTTTTTTTTAGCTTTTTATATTTATGGGGGCATGATAGTAAAAAACCGCCAAAATGGAGCTTTGCTTAATAATAGTATAGATAAGAAATTATAATATTTTTTCCAACTTTTATTTTACCGAAAACTCAAAAAAAACGAATTAAAAAATAAAAATGGACAAAGCCATATTTGAACCCAGACCCAATAGCCCCATGAACAGTAACAATTCTAAAACGCACCCACTGACCAATAAGGCCTGAGTGGCTAATTGATATAAACTAAGTGACACTCGCTTTTTGAAAAAGCAAGTGTGGTTAAAACCCAATCGATTTTTCAGAAAGTGAGTGTAGGCTTTCGAAAATCAAAAGTCTCACACTCGTTTTTTGAAAAAGCGATGAGACTTCACCCACACTCGCTTTTTCAGAAAGCTAGTGAAGCAGTTTAGGAATTTTTTAAAAAAGTATGACAGTTTGGAAAAAACTTTCAAAAAGTGGGACAGTTTGGAAAAAAATTCTCAAAATTGAGTTTGATTGGCCCCTTAGAGCATCTGTAGTCGTTGAATGTAAAAATATGGATATATGGATAAATGGAAATAAGAATCGCAGTTTTGCTGCACTCGTTTAAAGCTATATTTTAGCTATCTATATTAAAATAATAAGCAACGACACATGAAGTGCCGTCTGAGAAAAAAAAATTAAAAAAATAATAAATTTTGTGGGACGGCACTTGAAGTGCCGTCGGAGCACAAAAATAAAAAAATAATTTATTTTATTGGAGGGACGGCACATGAAGTGTCGTCGGAGAAAAAAAAAACAGGACCGAAAGCACGGACGACACATGAAGTGCCGTCCAAGAGGTTAGTGAAATTTTTGTTGTCGTTTTCCACTTTTCCGGAAATTACAAAAACATTTCAGTAATTACAAAAAATTACAAAAACATTTCAGAAATTGCAAAAACATTTTCAAAAATTGCAAAAAAAAATTTAAAAATTACAAAACCCTCCGGACGGGCCGTCCGAGGATTTCGGCCTGCGCTGGGATTTTTTTAATTGAAAAAAAAAATTAAAAAAATCAAAGGACGGCACATGAAGTGCCGTCCGAGGGATTTGGGGAATTTTTTAATTGAAAAAAATTATAAAAAATCAAGCGACGACACTTGCAAGTGTCGTCGCTCAAATATGGATAAAAGCTATATCCATTCTCAAATATAGCAATCGACTGTAGCAAATTATCGATAATATGGATATTTGGCAAATGAGTACAGCGAGTTTTTTAGCCAAATATCCATATTATCGATATATAGCAAACGACTACAAATGCTCTTAGTGGTGCATCTCAGCTGATCAAGAAATCCTGCACATGGTAAGGAGCGGCGATCGATTTGACAATTTATGCTCTCATGAAGAAGAAATATTAAAACTACATTAGAGAGTGATCTGGGCGTCCAATAATGGGCCTCCAACAATGACAAGGCCCAAATATATGCCACACTCTTTGTACACGCAACTACAATGGGTTGAAAAGCTGAAATTGCGTATTTCACAATATAGAAAAAATTATGGAAGTCACTAGCTATCTATCATATATAACTATTTTTCAATTCGCCCCCCCCCCCCCCCACCCACCCACCCACCACCACCACCACCACCACCACCACCACCACCAAAAAAAAAAAAAAAACAGTACTATAATGGTACAACTACGATGAGTTTTTTTTTTTTTTTTTTTTTTTTTTTTTTTTTGGAATAAAACTACGATGAGTTGAAAAGCTGAAATTGACGTATTTCACAATATAGAAAAATTGATGGAAGTCACTAGCTATCACATATATAACTATTTTTCAATTAGGCCCAAATAGAAAAACAATTCAGTACCATAACGGTACAAAGTATAATGCTAAATATAAATTATGAGTTTTACTAAATGTGCTCTACAGTTCCAAAAAATATATAGACAATTATCAAGATATTTAATCAGGGCTAAATTGCAAAAAACCTGACTCAATTATGACCCTCTTTCAAAAAATCACACTAAACTTTTTTTTTAGTGCAAACAACCACTGTTAATTATGTTTTCAACACATTTTTTTTTTTAAAAAAAAAACCTAACTCTTCTCCTTGTTGAAAACATAATTGATGGCCGTTTTTTTTGTACACAAAAAAGTTTAGTGTGGTTTGTTGAAAGAGGGCCATAGTTGAGTGGGGGTATTTTACAATTTAGCCTTTAATCAATTTTCACGTCCAGACATAGTTTTCACCTAGTAAATGTACACTCGCCTTCTAAACATACTGGATATCGACTATATGATCGAGTTAGCTAGTAAGCATTTAACGATAAAAAGAATCCGAACTGAAGTATTCTCTTCTGTTTGCACCCCTACCTTAAGTCTACAATTATATATATATACATGTGAGAATTATCGATATTTTCGTAGAGATTCATTGAGAATATATATATATATATTCTTCTTAATGAAAGAATAATAATAATTGGAAAAGATATTTTTTGCGAACCTGGGGAAAAATTAAAGCAATTAGAATATGGGAGCACTATCACTATGATGGGTAAGTGAAATCTGAGATTTGAAGACACGCTACCATGTAGCTAACCATTAATTTCCTTTATTCGAACAAAAATGTGGGAGTACTACTAGAGACTTAAAGCAATCAATCAAAAATTGAGGTAACTGATGAGAATGAGGCTCACTTGGTCCCCCTGCAACCTTGTCATGATAGTAAGCTAACATTAGCTACTATAATTCTAAGAGAATTAGCCACCTTTCAGTACGTGTTTGTTCATCATCAATCACCATTTTCTATGGTGTCAGATTTAGACAATGAGTCGGGGTTGGCTTATGTTGTTTTCAATCAAATGAGACAAAAACTTTCTTTACTGTCATATATATCAATCATCATTTCAATTCGCCCCACCTATTCAAAACAAAGCATTAAAGGTTCTAACCTAAGTATATATATTAGGATGGTCCCCGTTGTAGGTTTTGTAAGAGTAGTTAGGGCCCAAAAGAGTTCAATGAATCTAGCAAGCTGTAACTTGTTTGTTACTTAGAGAAGGGTGTTCATTATTTGAGTGCAAAAGTGAAATGGCCCAATGTCAAGATCTTCATGTATGTAATCTAAACTAAATGAAAAAGGAATATGTAGTTTTGCATGGTCCAAATTAGCTTGCATGCAAGCTTGACCATGGTTTAAAATGGACAAAATAGATATTTATGATACATTATTTGTTTTATTTTTTGAATAAAGTTCGAGATACATTATTCATCACTATTTCCACCTTTCAATGTAAGGATGTTTGAGTGATTGATATATAGTAGTCGTTTTCATATATCTCTCTCTAATCTTTAATATTATCTCTAATATTATAATGGGAGAGTTAGGATTGTCATTTTGTCAACATACCACGTGCACTTCCAACTCTCCCATTAATTACAACAAAAACTAACAAAATAAAAAAAAATCGCACCTATTTAAAACGAGCAACGCACGCGCAAAACAATTTTATAATATTTTTTATCACGAAATATATAGGTATGTTGCACGTACAACTCAAATTCTGCTTATAAACACGTGCATTGCACGTACAAATTGTAGATTTTCTTTCAAAATATTTTTTTCAATTACGTGCAATACACGTCCAACTCCAAAACTATTTCTTAACACGTACATCGCACGTACAAATTCTTCAACTCTTATCAAAACGTGCATCGCACATGAAAAATACTAGTAATATTATAATGAGAGAAGAGAAGTTGTCATATATAAATTTATCAACGTGTGTAATGCACGTACATAACAAATATGAATGAGGTCTCTGATTCAAATCCAGACTACGTCTGAGTTTTTACTTTAAAAAAATTATATATTTATCAAAACGTGCATCACATGTGTAAATCTAATATTGTAATGGGAGGGTTGGGGTTGTGTAACCAAACAAACGCATGCATTGTAACTAAACAAATACATGTAATGCACATGCATAACTAATATAAAGGAGGTCTTATGTTCGCATCAGAATTTGTACTTTTAAAAATTTATATACAAAGACGTGCATTGCACATGTAAATTACTAGTTATTATAATGGGAGAGTTAGAGTTGGAGTTTGTAAATCTACCAACTTACATGTATTGTCCGTGCATAACTAATATAAAAGAAGTCTCAAATTTGAAGCCAGACTACGTCGGAATTTCACTTTGAAAAAAATATATTTATTAAGACGTGTATTACACACATAAATTACTAGTGGAACTAATTGTACAAAGGATAGGGAAAACTTATATCTTTGGCTTACTATATACCAATTAACAAGTTGAACATGTGAATTAGATGTATTAAGATGAGTAAAAGTCATTCACTAAGATTATTCTCTTTAATTAGTGGTTCTTGGTTCATATTTTAACCTAGAGTTTCATGGTTCAATTTATTTTTCAACACTTTAAACTTTTAAAGTTCCCCAAAAACTTGGCTACTTTCCAAAAGATTAATATGAACACATTCATTCAAAATTTGCAGCCCGCCTTTTCACTGGTTTCAATAATATAGTCATCACTTAACAAAATCAACTTACTAATATATGCCTGGTATACATTTTTACCAAATATGCATGGTATGTATTAACCATCTAATTATACTCAACGAGTTAACTTTTAGGTTTAATCTAATGAAACAGTTAATGCATGGTATATCTTGGCCTGTCACCAATTCCTAGACAGCTCCCTCTCTCCTAGAACCTAGCTAGTGCATAAGTGCATATACAATGCATTCAAATAGTGTACTAAAGATTGATTTCTCTTAAATTTGCACGCCTTGCTTTCGATCGTTTCACACAGCAACAAGAAACTTTGAGCCATGCTTGGTACAATGCCAGCTTGTTCCCTTGACCCACAATCCTTCCTGTTCATTCATGTTCACTACTGCCATGGCCGGGGTCACCCTATATGTTGCTGATTGGGCTTTGATGTGATTGATGTCATGGATTTGCCTTCTAAAAGCTTGACACTTGTTACTTCATTAAAAATAATTACCCTATGTATGTATGAATGTGTGTACGTGTGTGTATATATATAAGGACTTCAAATTCATGAGGTCGAACAAAATTATGACGATTAGGCTTTTGATGGAGATTGCCTTCGTGATATTTTCAAACACAACGGAATCAACATATATACATCCTTGAAGCATTGGAATTATTGTTAGGAATTTAGCTGCAATAGAAGGGTGTGGTTGTAGATAAGATATAACATTTACGATCACTTATGCTAAGAACATATCTTTTTCTCAAGCTTTACTAGAAGATATTTTTGGCACACCTCTCAATTGAGGCCATTACAATATTATATAGAGATCTAAAGAAACTCTGGGTTATAATCTTAATACTAACTGTCCGATATACCCTGAAAAGAAAGCCACACGATAGCAACCGTACGATTTAACTTGGATAGGAAGTTGGGTTCAAACAGATCCTCCAAGAATCGGCCCAAAACTGCAACAGCCGCCAATGTCGGTCGACTGTGTAAAATAGCAGCCGTCCCTTCACTACAGTCGACCCTTAAAATTGCAGTTGACCCTTAATTGCAGTCAACCCTTAAAATAGTAGTCGACTACATCGTGCTAGACAACTGAAACATCAGCTCTTCTTTGCTCTAATATTCGCTTCGAACATCTTCTCGCTTCACCATCTTCTCTTCACATCGAATGTAGTATGCAAGACAAAAACCCTACAATCACCACCTTGAATTGTATATTCATACTTCCACACTTATGTGATTAATTGATCCTAGACTCCTTCTTTCTCCTCTTTCAAACAACCCTGTTCAATGGCTCATTCTGCTAGTCGAATTTACATTCACCTGTAATTTCTCCAGTTGTATGCCCTCTTCAAGGGCATACCCTAGGATGCGTCAACACAAAGGTGTCACCCTTCACACAAACTAGATAATGGTTTAGGAACGATAGGCTTTAATGTTGGATATATAGGTATATTCTCAATATAATAGAATATTATTGTGTATAATGTTCTATGGGGCAACACGTGCTTTGCACGTGTTATCTGTTTAATTGTTGGACCGGATTGAGTGGGCATAAAGCCCAATACCGTAAACCCAGCTCATCTCATATAAAAGCTGGTCTAGAGGTAGTGCTCTGTGATATTCCAATACTGATAAGTAGAGTATAATATCTTAAACGGCTATGAGATATAAACCCTAACCCTAATTCCTCCTAATCACCTCTAACAATCTTAAGATATTATACCCTGCTTAATTTAATTTTGAGATTAAGAGAGATCGTGAGTTGACCGTTCGTCGGACTCCATTATCGGCGCCGATACCCGCCGCCATTGACGCTGTCACCGGCGTCTTCGCTGGCCACTGGTCCACCCAATGCAGCCGCTGCATGTCGCCGCACGTGGGCCCGACCGATCCTGTCGCCACACGTGGGCCCAGCCGATGCTGTCGAAGCTGCCGTTCACCTCTTTTAGATATGAGAAGAGATAGGATAAGGTGTTCCCACAGGGTAGCGGATCTATCGTGATCCAGCAGATCTTTTTCACATCTGAGAAAGGAATGGGATATGGTGTTCCCGCGGGGCAGCGGATCTATCATGATCCAGCAGGAATTTTTGAAGAAGACCAAATCAACCTTTCATTTCTTAATGGATGGGTTTTTGGTGTTTTGTGTTTGGGGCTGAGTAGTGGATCTTTTGTTGTGTACTTTGAATCGGATCTAACCCTCCACTTTTTCTTGATTCTTATCAAGATACGGTCCACTCTAAACTTTAAGATTTGTGCTTACTCTTTAATATTATTTTCTGTTTTAATTGTTTATTACACACTTTACAGAAAAATCATTCCTTTTACTGAAATTATACTAGTAGTAATTATTCAGAATATACCCTCTAGATTTTGGAATTTACTGTTTATTCCTATAAGATGGAAAAACTCAATCGTGTGTAAAGATTCCGAAACTAGAAATATTTGATCATTCTAAATTTAGCAATTGGAAAGTCAAAGCACAATAAGAGATGTGGATGTAGTTCGTGGAAATAATGTGGGCAGTGAGGATGTTATTTGGACTAAATCCAAGTATGATTAAACTGAATCAGATCTAAATTAAAGATAAGTTCTTCACCTACATATATATATTTTAATTATCTGTTGTTGCTAAGTGCAAAAGTCTTAAAACCGTGTTGATCATTGGTTAAATAAATACAAGTTTGAATAACTGTTTTGGCTATATGCTAAGGATCAAATATATATTATGATAAGTTAAACTGTATATTATGACTATAAAATTGAATCTCCAATTAAATTGTTGTGAATTAGATAGCGTTAATAATTTGTTTAATTGACTAATCTTTAACGATTTGATGAATGTAGGAACTTCAAAGTTAATTACAAATTATGTGTATTGAAGACGATGAATTTGCATCATGGTATAATAAGTCTGCACTACGCAGGCTTCTCCATCGAATTTGAAAAACACTTCTAACTTGAAGTGTCGGTATGATCTATTCTAATCTTTCTTAGTATTTTCATGTGATGAATGTGTTAACGTTTTGTGCGTTTGATCATATGATTGAGAGTTTTAGATCATAGTTATTGTCGCTTTGGAAAACTAGCATGTTTAGGGTTGTTAAGTGTTTTATCATACTATGTGTATAGATATTTTGACAAATCCATTGTCTATAGTTTGTGTGAGATTATATATTTGCTTCTCTCATTAAAATAAATAAATGATGCATAAGATCTGTAACAAATATCTGTAACTTAGATAAGAGTATTTTGTAATGCAGCATATGACTCCATTAGTTACGTTTTGTTCTTTCTCATTCATTGTACTGTGTGTGCAAAATTGAATTATAAAATATTGGTCATTGTCTCATTTAGCGTTTCGAAAATGATGAAGAACGAATAAAGAAAAACATAGCTCAATATGTTTGAGCAAGTGGACATTGTTGGAATCACTAGGAAAAACAAACAAATTTGTAAAACGTGATAGAGTAATTTTGTTTTAACTCTTATAATGTGCATTATTGTCAATCACATGTATAAGTTGAGTTTAACAAATGAGACAATTAATAATAATAGTTCTAATTGTGTATAGTTCCTGAACATAGCATAATTGGCTAGGATTTGAGAACTGTATATTAAATTGTTTGTTCTTGTTAAAACTCATAAATCTGCTAAATGACACTCCATTAAATAAGACAAATATGAAAGTTATGCTCAGATTATGATCACTAGAAAATCATTTAGTATGGTATCTAGGAGCACACAACTTCTTGAGTCAATACATTCTGATATTTGTGATCTCGGTAGCTTTGAGACTATATGAGACGATAATTGGTCAGAACTATTTAATCACCTATGTAGCTGATTATTGAATGTTTATCATACATATATGGAGAATGTAGCACTCACTATTTTGATGAATTAAAATCTAGTTAAATGCTAAAAGTCAAGGATTCAGAGTTGATGGAGGTAGTGAATATGTTTAATAATTTTAGAGTAATTTGCAATTGGCATAATCTTTAGTGCACTATATTTACCATTGTCAAACAGTATTGATAAAGTTAGAATCAAACACTCAGTGAAATATTGAATTCTATGTTACTGACTGTTAGTTTGACTTTGAGTAATTATGAGTGATGTTACATTATCAATCATATTTCTAATTTGTTACCACACTCTAAGTTACTTACACCTTGTAGATTAACAGTATAAAAACAAAAATAATTTTGTTAAAGTGAAAATTTTGTGTTGTGACACATCTGTTAGAGTACATGACTCTAAAAGGCCTAAAGTATGACCTACAACAAATATTTGTGTATACTTAGAAAGTACAGAATGTAGTTCGGTGGACAGATGTTGGATCTAACTAATTTGTGTTAGAAGAATCTAGACTTGCAAAGTTCTTTGACGATGTGTTCATCAAAGACAAATCTATGAAATTATCAGTCCTCCTGTCACGGTTAACGATTCACAGTTTGAATCAAGAACCAGACTTACTGACACTTAAACTTGAATGACAAATGAGCTAAGAAGAGTCTTTAGTAGACAATGAGATAATTTTGTGCCATACAATAATACATTAAATTAGTTGATCTGCCAAAATGGGCTAAAACTATAGTAAGTAAGTGGAATTTTGTAGAAGAAACTTAATTTTGATTGTTCATTAGCAATTTTAATGCACTTCTAGTAGCTTAAGAATTGACTGAGATAAATGGGGTAGACTGATTTGTTGACTACTCACATGTTTGTCATATTGCTACAATAAGTATTCTTCTTACCCTTATATCTATTGAAAATTTTGTCATTCATAAAGGATATTTAAAAAATTTTGTACTTGATATTTTGTACTGAACAATTTTGTACTGGAAAGTTTTGGACTAATATGTTTAGTAAACAAGATTTACAATTTAGTAAAATCATCGTATGCTTTAAAACATGTAATATAGCTAACGTATAAATAATTTGACAAATTTCTCAAAGAGCCTAGTATATGAATTAAGTAATTCAGATCAGTGCCTTTAACTTTGTGGTGTGTCGAATATAATGGCTATTATTTACTTGGTTTTATTGATATGCTTGTTGATTGGAAGTGACATCTCTATTATAAATGGAATTAAAATTGTGCTATCCAAATAAATTTAGCACCTAAGTGGTGAGTACACCATACTATGTATAAGGGTGAGTTTTGGTTGGCAAGGGATAACCCTTAGTCAGACTCGATAAATCAATAATGTGTTTCAAAAGTGGAGATATAGTGATTAAAAGTGTGTTTTGAAAACACCTTATGATTATGATAAAAGGTTGACACCTTATGATGGTGCAACTATGAGACAGGTAGATCATTCTAAAAGAATTGAAAGTCTCGTGTATACAAAGATCTGCACTAGAATAAACATAGCCTTTGAGGTAGGTATGATCTGCAGATTCACTAATAATCCCATACACATTTGAGTGCCCTTAAGAGGCTAATGAGATACCTGAGTGGTACTCAAGAGTTTGCTTTGTGCTACTCAAAGTTTAGTGAAAGTCGACAACTAGTGAATATGTGTTCACACTAGGAGGAGCAGAAAAACTATGGAGATTAAAAGGCAAGCAAGCATTGCGTTTTCATCCAAGAAATCAGACCTCTATGTGTTATCCTCTGCAGGGGAAGAGGCTGAGTGGATTGAATGACTTATTGCTAATCATCCATTAAGAAGTTTAAAGTAAATTCTCTAATTCTGTTATGCAACTACCAAGCTATAATGCATTGTAGCTCATAACTCACTCTATAATAGTAAGAGGAGTATATTAAGGCTGAAAGAAGCCTAGTTGAACTTTCTCATAGATAAAGTGCAATTGCGACAAGTATGGCTAATGTTCTTACTAAGAGACTTGAAAGTGATCTAATTATCAAAACTGTGGGAAAAATGGAGTTAAAAGCTATTGATTCAAAAGCTTTAACATCCAAGTTGTTTTGAGATTTAGATTCCAATTGGAGCCATAGAGAAGTTCAAACTGAAGCATTAATTTTAGGCAGTTGGCATGCTTTAGATAATTTGAAATGTTCTATGTAAATTCCGTTAATATATAATTTCATTCCAATTCTGATTATGCTATATATTTTCATAATTTACTTAGAATCATCTTATTATTCCAAAAGAAAGCATGAAAATTTGTCGATGTGTTTTCGATGTTTAGAATGGTTGTTATATCATTCCAATTTTGATGATATAACTCTTTTATGGATTCATATTTCATTCTAATTTTGATGATTCAGAATTAACCATAATTGATTTGACTGTTCTATCATTCCAATATGAAACATGGTATAGTTCTTGTGCAGAAACTATAATAGTTCTTGTTCTTTATTTTGTAAAAGAAACTTGATTGTGATGTTTGCGTTACATTTTACTAAGCTATCGTTGAATTGTATTAAGTTCTTTAGTAGAACCTGATACTTTATGAAATTTGCTAGAATTCTTAGAGATGTGTCTCTTGATATTCTTGTTTTTAATAAGCTAGCAAAGATGGAGGAGTTGAATCTGTCAACATAGATTTCAGAATAATGATTTACTCAAAATGGAGGAGTAAACATAAAGCAGTTTGCAAGGATATAGTTTTGGTTTATTTATCTAAAGAATAAATTTGTCACTTGCGTGATAAAATTTCTGTTGAGTTTAAGACTCTTGTGTTCATGAGCTTAAAACTCATATTTTGTTCTTGAAGTTTATTTGCTTTGGTTGATTTTGAAACTATGACAGGTCTCTCTTGTTGGTTTAGTCATTGTGAACTATTCTGTTTTGATATGGTCTTTGAACTATTTGATTATTTTGGTTTAGTCTCATTTGAACTATTCGAGTTATAATTGATTTAATCTGTGAACTATATTATTTTTGTGAGCCAATGATTTAACGGGGCATTGCCTAATATATTGAAAATATAGAAGGAGATTGCTGGATATATAGGTATATTCTCAATATAATAGAATATTATTGTGTATAATGTTCTATGGGGCAATACGTGCTTTGCACGTGTTATCTGTTTAATTGTTGGACCGGGTCGAGTGGGCATAAAGCCCAGTACCCAAAACCCATTTCATCTCATATAAAAGCTGGTCTAGAGGTAGTACTCTGTGATATTTCAATACTGATAAGCAGGATATAATATCTTAAGCGGCTATGAGATATAAACCCTAATCCTAATTCCTCCTAATCACCTCTAACATTTAAAACACGCGGCTAAGTCTTCCCATTCCCACAAAGCTTGTATAAGTTTTCTTGACCTGGTCCAACACCCCTCATCCCCCTTATCATCTTACGAGGATTTTCCCAAACTGATAGAACTCCATATCAAGCTGTGTAACTGCAGTTCCGTACTTTCTGAGTTCCCAAGAATATCATTTTATGTTTCAGCAAAGAAATATGGATGACATTCTCCAATGTGAACCCATTTCTATCTGACATCTCTAACTCAATTGTTTCCTCACCCACTACGTCATAAATCTCACCAATCATCGTTCTCACACAACGACCTGTTGTAAACTTGTAAGAAGAAAATATTTCCCTCTTAGAGCAAATATAAGAAGATCTACCTGAATAAAAAAAATCATCCAAAATCCACATATAAAAAACTTGAGACAATACGACATCTAAGTTTTCATCTGATTCAACGACACTGACTTCGTTGGCACCTTTCTGATTCAATCACTTGCGACAATTAATACTTCTTGCAATGCCCAATTGTTGAAGCATCTACCACACAACTCATAGTGCTAATAGCGAAAACACACCACAAGCAATAGAAACTCTCACGACTTAGATGAACCAATAACAAGCCACCACAATATATGCAAGATCTCACAAGAAAACAATCAGTATGCAGAGATAACCAATACTTCTTATTCCCCAAGAAATACAAAGATTACAAAAGAGATTACAACTCTCAATCTCTCTCTCACCTTTGAAACACTCGACACAATCCCCTCTTGAAGTTGAACAATAATAATGGCTCACCAAATCTCTCTATTTGGATTATCAAAGATATCTAAACCCTAGAGTCTACAACCATATATATAGCCCCCAAGTAAACCCTAAAAGATAAACACAAATCCAGCAATTGGGCCTTAAACTTGTAAGCCCAAAAACAATCAGCCGCCGAAGTTGGTCGACCGCAACGTGTAGAGTCAGACTCGAGACTCGACCGGTCGACTGCATGGCTGACCATCCCCTCCTCTGTTGGACCTGTACACTCGAAGAACTTTCATCAGAATGGGTCGGTCGACAACACCCCCAGGTCGGTCGACCGCAACTCTCCAGATTATACTTCTTCTACTTGTTATTGTCTTCTCTTGCTATCTTTGTCTCATCCTCTTCTTCTCCAACTTCAAGTACTTCGTGCCTACGTGTATTTGAGGCCACAATTCCTAACACCAATCCCACTGCACTGGTGCAACATATCCAACCCTTATGCGCACTTTTCTGTCTAATGAAGTATCATCCACAGCCAAACAACTCATAGATGTATACGTCGATTTCTGAGTCTCCTTCATAAGTTCATCCTCCTCCAAGTCCTTGATCACAACGGCCACTGAAAACTTCTCAATCACAGAATGTAACATGGTGGTGATCAAATGCGTGTATGAATCTGGCAGTGAAAACATATATATATTGCAAAGAGAGGCTTGAGAGATATATAGTTCTTGGTGAGTAAGTTTAATTCCTTATATTGAGTGAATCATTAACTCCTTATAATCTCTTCTAGTTGAATATCAGATCTCCCTATACTTCTCCCCGGATTAAGCAAAAGCTAAGCAGGATAAATCCTCGTTGTGTTTGTATTTGGATTGGTGATAGGTATCCAAACATGAAAAAGGTACAACCAAGAGGCTGAAGATCGGAGATGGTGGATTTTGGAGTCGAATTCCAGATTCATGGTATCTTCACTATACAGAAGACTGAATAATGGAGGAAGAAGAAGTGAGTTTGCAGAAGTTATATGGTGCATTAACATCCCTGCTAAAGTGAAAGTTTTTCTATGGTTGCTGGACAACGACGCGATCTTAACGAAAGTAAACATGATGAAACGAGGATTTACAGTGAATGTAGCCTGCACTAGATGTCAAACACAGGATGAAGACACGAAGCACATCATTTTTAATTTTCCTAGAGCTAGAATGGTTTGGAAAAGGATTGGATCTAGATTCGGAGTTTTAAATTGTCCGAGGTCGAGCTCGGAGGTCTGGGGTAATATTAGATTCAACAGGATTAGAAAGGAGGATGAAAAACATTGGGATATAGTTATTGGCTCTACGATATGGAATCTATAGCTAGATCGAAACGATTTATGTTTTCGCAATATTAATCATAAATTTTCAGTTTTGATGCACAAAACTCACATATTCATTCATGAATGAACAGGGCATGATGGATCTAGGAAGAGGTTACGTCTGGAGGAGAATGAGGAGTAGTTGTCCTTCAGTTTGGGCGGGGTCAAGCAGGCAGTGTGGAGTTATTATGTTTTAGTTGTTGGTTGTATCTATTTTGTAGCCAGTGGTAGGTTGTCGAGGTTATAGCCTTTGCTTTGGGAGTTCTTGATATTTGATTAGCCCTTCGGGCTTGCTATGTATTATTATATGTATATTTCATTAACTTTCATTAATGAAGCGATGACTGAGTTATTTTTTTATAAAAAAATAAAATACGAATACATATAGTACTAGACTCAAATTTTTATTTTATTTTTTAAATTTTTATGGAGAGGCCAAGCCAGGCGTACGACATGAAGATTTAAGAATCTAATTATTGCGATAATATTGTTGCATAAATGTTACTGTATTAGTATTTGACAAATGCCTGTAGGGCCGGAGTACCACGTCTTTTTATTTCTTCAATTATCCTTCCTTACATCTTAATCGAACGTACCACTAAAGTGTGATTGGCATGTGCAGAGCTGCAATGGCATTGAGGACAATGATTTTGATGTGGGTCATTGTTTACGATGATATAACAGATTTGCAGAACGCTATTACTTTCACAAGGTTAGTGTTATTTTTGTTTTTTTATCGATAACAAAACGAGAAAGTTATTTTTCTTGCACTCTCTATCGAAAAAGATAAAAGGTGTATTTAGGTGATTGCAACTAAATGGTTCTTCTGCTTTTCAGCTTTTCTTATTTCTATCTATATTTGGCATCCATTTTGAAAGTATTTCTTTTGTCTCATGAATTTCTATTATCATTTACGGGTAATTTACACGTGCAATGCACGTTTTATATATATATATATATATATATATTTTAAAAATCCGACGCTGTCTGACATCGAACCTCAGACCTCATTTATAATAGTTATATATGTGCATTGCACGTGTTTGTTTAGTTACAATGCATATATTTGATTGGTGACCAATTCTTCCATTAAAATAGTAGAGATTTTAATTTAATATAAAGGCTAAAATTTAAGCAAATATACCACATGTTTTATGAGTTTGCAGATAACACATTCCATTACTATTTTTTCTTTTGTTTGCCTACCTATTTGACAAACTTGGTTACACATAGCATACCTCCACGTAAACGATTGTCTCCTCCGTAGGAGGTTTTTCCCAAAAATCTATTATTATTATAGAATTAATCTATCACTAATTAAATAAATAATCTAACCCTAATTATTATAAGTTTAATCTATCCCTAATTACAGGATAATAAGGAGGTGAAGAGTTTTGTTTAACTTTTTTAATAGTGTTACCATGTGCAAATTGCACAGCCTAAAAAAGTTTTGATGGACTCATAAAATTATACATAACTCCAAAAAAATATGAGAGAGTTATCATAAACTTATAAATATCATCCCTACTGTAATTACTGAAATCTTCATTATCTCCTCACATAAGCAGATGGTTTAGAGAATCACTGCCAAACTATAATGTTATCCAGTTGGATATTACTAAAGCTAAAAAATGCCTGCAATGAACTGAATAAAGCGAATATTTATGATACATAAACTCTTCATCCTCGCTCTCTTCTTCAACTCCAACCCTTTTTTTTTAAAGTATCCACTATCCTCATTCTCATGCATTTTCTTTAAGGGGGTGTTTGGTTGTACGTAAAATTTTTCTGAAATTGTAAGATTACTGTAGAGAAAAGAAATCTGTGGATTTGAGTTCCTAAAAGTGGTTTGGTTGGATGGAATTTTATTGTATTATAGGATATAGAGGAGAGAGAGGGAAATTTAACATACATGATTAGGTGGAATTATTTTAGTGGATAGAGTAAAAAAGTGGAAGAGATAAATATTTTTAAATTCGCTACAACAACGCTACAGTGCTCTTCAGCTGAGATCTCTAGGTTTTTTTTTGGATTTCTTTTGATGCTACTGTAACGCTACAATAGCTGCTGTAGCGCTACAGTGCGAAAATAAATCAAATCACAATTCGAGCAACCAAACCAGGTGAACAGTAGCTTTCCACCTGAATTCTTTTCCCACAGTGAAGTTCCGGCCTACCAAACATGCCCTAAATGAATCTTCACATAAAGCCCTGAGTTAAAATCCAAGTTAGAACACAAAAAAATACTTAAATAAAAATGCACTTAAGGTGAAAGTCTTACCCTTTCACAGTCCAATTTTATGTGACAGTTCAATATGAGTTCCACGATACCCGTGTGCAAATTTCAAATACTTTATCAAAATTTTGGCAGAACTTATCTGATATATAAAGCTTTTGCGCTGTATATAGTTCTTCCAGTATACCAACATTCAACAATTATTTAATAAGGATACTGAAAAATCCACTGTAAAAACTCAAGCATCTGATACAATAATGTACCTTTCAGACCCAATCACAATATTCGTTCAGTTGTCCAAATACTGAAACTCCAATTATAACTAACAAATGGCATAAATAAATTGTAAATGATAATAAAAGACTTCAATCTAAAAAAATTACATTGAATTTATGAGAAGATGTCGCAAATTTAACTAATTTATGTTAACATATATATTATAACATCATTAACATTCACTAAACATGTTATACATTATAAATCATGCATTATAACATAGGTTAGGGTAAAGATGATAGACTAAGAGTATCATAAAAATAATTTTATAAAGTGTGTTTGGAAAGAGCCATTAGATTTTGTGAGATTGAGAAAGTGTGAAGGGAAGTAATAGTAATTGAGGGATTTGGGTTTTTATTACATTTGATTTATAAAAGCGTACGTAGTGGACATGTTAGTTAAATAGAAATCCCTACTATTCCTCTTATTGAGTTCTAACTGCAGAATAACTCACCAACGAGATGCAAAAGAAAAGAATCAAAAGTATGAGAATAAAAACAATCAAAAGTAATCACACAAGAACACACGAGATTTTTTCGAAGTTCACCCAATGCAATGGCTAATTCCCCGCGCAGTGGCACTCTTACGATTTCCACTAGAAATATGAAGAAAAAGTTTATAAATCTCTCAAGAAATCACCCCCAAAATGTAGGTTTCACTCTATCTCTCTCGCTCTTTCTGACGACTGATAGATCTTTTTTGTTTCTTAACCCTAAATTCTTACACAATACAATATATAGGTTTTTTCAAGTTCTAATCTTAGCCGCAAATCAATCAGCATCACGATGTGTTAGTGTATGTCCTAAAAGCCAGTTGTGTATTGATATTACTAGTTTACATGACATCATGACATTTATTTTATATATGAGGTATTTTATTTATTATGTTATTTATTGTGATTAAATAAACATAATAAATTACTTAAAATAGTAGGTTCAATACCATGAGACATGAAGTGCATGACTTGATTGCACTACAACAGACAAGCTATTCGCCGGCATTTTTTTAGATATTCACCGGCGGTTTTTTACGCCGGTGAAACATTTACCGGCGTTTTTATAAATGCCGGTGCAAATGCCGCCGAAGCGAGCGTTGCGGAAAGATAGGGGTATACACCGGCGTTTCTACTGGATGCCGGTAGATCTTGAAAATACACTGGCGGTCAGCTAACGCCGGTATATGGGCATTTCTGAGTGCCATTCTTTTCCCCCAATATACATTCACTGGCGGTCACATAACACCGGTATATTTATCTTCACCGGCGTTTCCACAAACGCCGGTGTATGTTCAATATTTACTGGCGGTCGACAAACGCCGGTACATGATTATTTAAGAGTGCCCTATTTTTCCTACTTACAAGCACCGGCGTGTTGTAAAAATGCCACTATAGTGAGCTTCACCGGCATTTTATAAAATGCCGGTGTTTCTTAGCGTTGTTACGACTTATGCGTACACCGGCGTGTGTGGAAACGCCTCTCTATTGAAATTTCCAAATAATCAATTGGATGCACCGGCATTTTATGAAACATCGGTGTATGATCGTTTGTTTTTTGTGCTCTAGTTTTTTTATTCGATTTCAATTCACAATTTCATTTAAAAAACCTGTAAATTAATTCACAACCGATTCAACCAATTTCAGGCATATTAATGCACAAATCACAACCAAATACAAGAATTAAAGATAATAAAGTTTCACACATAGTCCATTAATCGTCCAAATTCACCGCAAAATTAACAGTGTCATAATTAACAAATACAGTAATGAACATCCCAAATATCTCAACAATTACTTAAAACAACAATCCAGGACATAACAACAACAAGGACAACATAACAACAACAACTAGACTAGGCCGACCACAAATTCATACCCCTCGAGTCGCTTCAGTCCTGATCATCAGAATTTCCTTGATCTGGGAGACTCATATTTGATTGATTGATCGGATTGCTCTATGAAAAAAAACAATAATTTAGTTCAACACTAGATCACAATACAGAATATACATATTTTTTGAACTTGCAAAAAGATCTACCCTATTCATAAGTTCTAAGATCAAAGTGCCAATTGCAAATGGAATTGTTAATGATATATAGAGAGGTAAAATAATTATATTGCAGTGCTAAAAAGTTAGTACTTAATTTTGTTTTTGAATATATCTAAAACAGTAAAACAAATGAAAATCAAGTATCTAACTTGAAACCTTTATATTCTCCTCTAATTGGGAATATCCAGTATCTAAAATAGAAAAACAAATGAAAATCCAGTATCTAAGCATGTCTTTCATGGATTGTTCAGACAATCCATGAAACTGTCATCGTGGAAAGAAACCAAATATAAGAAAAATAAGAAAAATAAGAAGGGGCTCATATCAAGTGTAGTTTTAAGGAACTGTCATCATGAAAGGAAACCAAATATAGAAGCCATAAATGGAAACAGAAAGAGGAATGGTGGAGAATGAGGATACACCAGGCTAACATAGCGGCATTTTCCTCATCTCTCTCTCTCATCCCTTCTTTCTCTTCAGCACACGCACACAAAGAGACATTAGCAACAACAGCAAGAGCGACAACAACATCAATAATAATAAATTATAATAAACGAGATGTCTCTATATGGGTTTCCAGATCTCCACTCGAGCCCTCTCTTTCTAATCACAGCCCAATTAAGAACATAGACGACAGCCACTAAACAACTAAATAGTAGGGTTTTCAGATTCTCAAAATGGCATTTTCTGACAAATTATCTCACAAACACTAATACGCCTCTTTCATGGATTCTACGACCAACCCCATTTTGGTATACAGCATCCTTAGATGCCAATTAACCCATTTTGGTAAATAGCATGCTTAGATGACAATGATATGGCTAATATCCAGTATCTAAAATAGTAAAAGAAATGAAAATTTCCAGTATCTAAGCATGTTTGTCTATTCTTCATCCCAACTTTGCCAATGATGTTTCCGGCTCCAAAAGAAACCTGCACACAGGTTTGTTCAAATCGATTCTTGACAGATTTGGGAATTCTGAAGATTTTAGATACATGATGACAAATTATATCACAAACACTAATATGCCTCTTTCATGAATTCTATGACCAACTCCATTTTGGTATACAGCATCCTTAGATGACAATTAACCCATTTTGGTAAGTAGCATGCTTAGATGACAATGATATAGCTAATATCCAGTATCTAAAACAGTAAAAGAAATGAAAATTGGTCAATATCTAAGCATGTTTGTCTATTCTTCATCCCAACTTTGCCAATGATGTTTCCGGCTCCAAAAGAAACCTGCACACAGGTTTGTTCAGACCAATTCTTGACAGATTTGGGAATTCTGAAGATTTTAGATCGATTATTTGATTGATTATTTGGAGACCGATTTTCTAAAGAAAATGCCATTTAGAAGTATGAGGATACATGTTTGTTGGATCACCAAAACTCCCATTTTTATTGAAGAAAAATAAGAATAGGGCTCATATCAAGTGTAGTTTTAAGGAACTGTCATCGTGGAAGGAAACCAATTAAATATAGAAGCCATAAATGGAAACAGAAAGAGGAATGGTGGAGAATGAGGATGCACCAGGCTAACATAGCGGCATTTTCCTCATCTCTCTCTCATCCCTTCTTTCTCTGCAGCACATGCACACAAAGAGACATAAGCAACAACAGCAAGAGCGACAACAACATCAATAATAATAAATTATAATAAACGAGATGTCTCTATATGGGTTTCCAGGTCTCCACTCGAGCCCTCTCATTCTAATCACAGCCCAATTAAGAACATAGACGACAGTCACCAAACAATCCAATCATAGCCCAACCAAAATTTGTCATCCTGGATCTAAAATCTTCAGAATTCCCAAATCTGTCAAGAATTGGTCAGAACAAACCTTGTGCAGGTTTCTTTTGGAAGCAGAAACATCATTGGAAAAGTTGGGATGAAGAATAGTCAAACATGCTTAGATACTGGAAATTTTCATTTCTTTTACTGTTTTAGATACTGGATATTAGCCATGTCATTGTCATCTTAGCATGCTATTCACCAAAATGGGTTAATTGTCATCTAAGGATGCTGTATACCAAAATGGGGTAATTGTCATCTAAGCATGCTATATGCCAAAATGGGGTTGGTCATAGAATGCATGAAAGACACGTATTGAAGAAAAATAAGAATATGGCTCATATCAAGTGTAGTTTTAAGGAACTGTCATCGTGGAAGGAAACCAATTAAATATAGAAGTCATAAATGGAAACAGAAAGAGGAATGGTAGAGAATGAGGATACACCAGGCTAACATAGCGGCATTTTTCTCATCTCTCTCTCATCCCTTCTTTCTCTTCAGCACACGCACACAAAGAGACATCAGCAACAACAGCAAGAGCGACAACAACATCAATAATAATAAATTATAATAAACGAGATGTCTCTATATGGATGTCCAGATCTCCACTCGAGCCCTCTCTTTCTAATCACAGCCCAATTAAGTACATAGACGACAGTCACAATACAGACTCACAAACACTAATACGTGTCTTTCATGCATTCAAAATTATAAGCTCTTCAAAATTACGAATTTAAAGACTTACCGGTGGTGGATTGCTGCCTTATTAACTGGGACATTTGTTCTTGGAGGAGTGCCACTTGTGCCTTTAATTCTGTCATCTCCTCGTCTCGAGTCCCACTTGAAGTAGATTCACTCCGTCCGAATAACCGCGAGGGGGTTGATCCTAACCCCATACCACGGACACGTCCATGCCTCTCCTTTCCCCTCACTGCGGTCAAGGCAAGTCGCTGCCGGGTACGGAAATCTGTGGAAGCCGTCGTACGGTCAGAATCTGAAGCGGAAGAGATTTCATCATACTTTTTCCGAGCATTAGTCTGTAAAAGGACATATAGTCAGAGTTAAAAGCAGAAGAGATTTCGACTATCATTAGCCATTTACTAAAATAAGTTATAAATCATCAAAAAGTAAAAGCAACTGAAGATATATATAAACAATAAAATCAGATATACACATATAAAAAGATGAGCAAACCTTTAAAATAAAACCACTATGAAACTGTTATTTTACTGTTTGTATAATAGTGCACCCGAACATTTATATTACTATTTGTATAACAATTTTTTAACACCATTGACCCTGTCATTCTTATGTCAATTGCTAATCGGTCCCGGTGTTGTCTACTAGTATTACTAATTGCATAAACATGTAACATTGCTATAGCCTATAGTAGTAAATTTCTTAAAGCTCATCACTAAAATATTATGTCATAGCCTAGAGTCAATTTTGTGTTCCAACTCAATTCACCAAATATTTAATTACCCATCACTAAAATAGTTATAATGATAGTCAATTGTAGATCTGATAGATATTAGTTCACAAATTACCACAATCCGTTCCGCCTCAGGGGTTGCATGCGTCCCATCCTTCGACTTGTGGGTGGCATCGAAAAATCTATGTCGCCAAACTCCGTAGGACCCCCCAAATCTTCTTCCTATATATTAGTAAGATGAATTTATTATAAACAAATAACTGTAAGTCAAAACTGTTCAATTTGATTGCGCTTACCAATTCTTCCCGAACGAGAGCAAAGCTCTGTGTGCCAGTGGTGTGCAACACCAGCTGCTTTGACCGACTGGCAACACCGACCTCCGTCCTTTTCTGTACATGCCACAATGAAGTTAACAAAAAATTTAATTAGAGTAGCCATACAACCACAAAGTCATTAAATTTTGGTTAGTAATGTAAATACCTGACCGACCGCCGAACTCCAGTAGTGCACAAGGAATTGCCAATCCGAAGGCTCCACATCGGGTGGCACATCCCTTGCATTATCCGCCTCTGACTGATTTTTGTCAAAAAACTTAGCCTTCAAGTCACTCTTGTAGTCTCTCCACTTTTTGGTGAGTGACTTTTCAACCCAAGGCGTAAGGGAGTCCGGGAACGAGAAGTATTACTGCAAAATTTATGAAGTTTAACAAAAGGATAACTGAATCGCATAAACCAACTATCCATCACTAAAAATACATATTTCATTAATATATACATGTATGAATTCCCTAATTTGATTTCATACTGTACATGGTTTGATTTCATTAAAACAGGATGTATATAATTCTATTGTGGTGATAATCCCTTTTTCATACTTTCAGATTGCCTATACATATGAATTGCATAAACCAATTATATCTTTTAGATGTAAAATACCTTGATTGTTGTAATTGTAGTTGCCTTTGTCGTGGTTGGCACCTTCGGCCAACTCTCGTACGACAAAGGAATTATCCGTGGGTTCCTTGCTATTACCCCAATAAAGGATGAGAATTTGCTTGCATTATCACCAACCGGTTTCTCGACACTGTTTTCCTCCACCACAATCCGTTCGTCGTTCTTAAGTTTCCATATGTCCGTCATCTTAGTTCGCCCTCGATATTTCTTGACAGTGGGCGTGCTACCCTCCCCCTCATCTATCTGACTGTCACTATTATGTAGTGGCTGCTCATCCCCATGGATTTCGTTGCCATCATTTACGTTGATCCTTTTTCCACGCCTCGGCATCTTGTACTTATCAAAGATTCAATAAATTCATTAGAGGAGCAAAATTAATTAATAACATAGTTTAATGTAAATGACACCAAGCAGTAGAAAATAGAAACCGTCGTTGCTAACATCAAGATTACAACAATACACTAATGGTTGAGAGCAAATTGGTAGCTGAAAAAGAATGAATGTATGACCTACATCCATCCCATGTTTAACTTCAATAACGCTAGGCATTGGATTATATAAATTGCAGGCTAAATGGTAGATGAAAATAAAAACATTTGCAATGTTGCTTTGTTAAAGTTAAGATTATTATTATCTCCTCAGACTTGGAAACGCAATGTAAGGAAAACTAGTAAAAAGGTAGCACAGCATTAAAAATCTAGCATCCATAGCCTTAAATGGTATAGAATAACCATCAAAGGTAATCCATAACCCAAGCGACAAAGAGTAACAAAGAGGAACAATCTATAGAAATCGTTCCATTCTTAAATTAACAGATAATTAAACCAATTATTAAATTCACAAACAACATGTTCGGAATTACAAGACATAATATTACAACAAGATATAAGACACGAAAATTACAGGACATATAATATTAAGATTGAAAATCAAGTAAACTAAAATAGACATCTTCCAATACATCGCCCTCTTCTCCATCCTTGCGGAGCCAAGTCCCGCAAGTTCCGTCGTCGATTGTGTTTAAATCAAACATAGGAAACTCAGAAGCAATGTAACTGTTCATGACTTCATCATCTTCATCTTCTGAAGTATCGCCCAGTTGGAATACATCTCTTGGTTGCATAATGAGAGCCACATAAGATTTTGGCAGGGTTGGATCTTCAATGTAGAACACTTGTTGCACTTGGGATGGGAACACAAATGGTTCGTGGCTAATGTGTGTACCGATGTGAATCAATTTTGAGAAGTTTACAGCTATGAAGCCTAACTTATCCTTGTTATTAGCAAAATTCCTATCAAACTCAGCCAAATCCCCACGAAATAAGACAACACGAAAATGACCAAAATAATTCAACTCAATGATATCCGTGAGCACTCCATAGTAGTCTGTTGATTCTTGATTTTGATGATCACAACACAGTGCAACATGTGTCTGTGTTATACAGCTAACATTGCAGTGTACATACCAAAGACAATTCTAGCTGAACAAATGAACAAGCTCAAAAGGATACAGATGAAGACTTCACTCAAGACAAGACTCAAGACTCAAGACCTTAGCTCAATTGTGTCAAATTATAATGTCTTGTAAAAACAATTGTATCTTACTTTCTGTTGAGTCTTAGTCTGATGTAAAGCCTTGTCACAAACACACACACTCAAAATTTCATAATGTGTGTCTCTTAAAAACCCCTAAAAAGAGTCAAAACAGTTTGAAGAATTTTAACTCTTGAGTACCAGTCGACTTAAGCTTCTGCCAGTCGACTGATAGTACAAAACTGTTTAAAATTATTCAAACTCTGATCAGTCGACTCATATGGCAACCCAGTCGACTGTTCGAGAGCTTTTGATCGTTTTCTGTTTTTCAAAATCGAATTTTTTCAAACTCAAAAGCTTGGATCCGTTGGTTGACAGTTGAGTAACTGTCTCCCAACGTTCAGGAGATCAAAACTCTTTAAGTAGAGTTCAGATCTCACTGAAAGCATGATGAGAATTCCTTTTGAAAATCCTAGTATTCTTGTGAAAAAGTTCTAAGTGAATTTTTGAGAAATAAAGCTTTCAAGATCATACTCTCTGATTCTCTACACTCAGTCCAGTATAGCAACGAATTCGCTCTGGACTGAGTATAGAAGTCGACCTTGTTTATTAGCCACGTGCATCAACATATACACCAACAAGGCTATAGGTTGACTGTAAAGTATTTCTTTCTCTTGCTCTCGGTTGGAGAGTGTTTTTGACTCTAGGTTGTAGAGTCGGTGTTGTTTCACTCTTGGTAGTAGAGTGGGTCGGCTTTCTCTGGTTGAGAGAAAGGACTACGGGTTAGACAAGGTTGTTGTCGTAACGTCGTAGGGTATTCTTGTAATCTTTTTCAAGAATAGTGGAAATCTCAAGTGGATTGCTTGGGGACTGGATGTAGGTCGGGAGGACCGAACCAGGATATATCTTGTGTACTCTGTGATTGATTTTCTTCTGTTTGCATTCACTCTTGTTTATTTAAGTTCTGCAAAAAGCTTCTGGACAGTCGACTCCTTGCACTATCAGTCGACTGGTCAGTGCCGTTTGTAGTTGTAGTTTCATTGTGCTTTCAGTCGTCTGTCTCATTCATCAGTCGACTGCACAGAGTTATTATTTTCAATTATTTTGGACATATCAGTCGACTGGTTCATAACTCAGTCGACTGCACCGAGAAAAATTTCCGCAGTATTTATTAAACACTTATCACCCCCCCCCCCTCTAGTGTTTGTTGTCTTGCCTACAGGTTCCAACATAGTCGAGATCTCCATCTACAGACCTCGTGTCTGACTTGGAAGCAGAACTTCTAGTCTTAGAAGTCACTACCATTCCACTATTTTGATATTTCAAATTACAGTCACGATCCTTAGTATGAAATCTAAAGCCATTGAACATGTATCCTCCGTATCTTTTGACCATCTTATAGGGACCTTTGGCAAGTACTTGTATTTCAAATGACACACCTTCAGGACCCAAAGAATGTACCTATAAATTTTGCGCAAATCGTATCAGCACCGTGGATAACATAGATATAATCAAGATTAACTTGCATTTTCCTAATTCACTTACATGAGATTCAAACCACTTATGAAATTTTTCATTCATCAACTTGTTTTGTTCACGTGGTGGCAGACTTCTTGGTCTAGCCCTTCATTTGATGTCCTTGACAAATTCGCTAAAATGCAAGCAATTGAAATAAGGAATATCAAATGTAAGTTAATATCGAACTCTGCGGTTTTCACTATATTCGATTTAAATTCAAAAGCAACTTACTTTCGAAATGGCTCCACTGATGCATGGTGGTCTAGCACATATCGATGTGCCTGTTCCCACGTTAAGTTATCTAGCTCAAATGCATCAAATTTACCAATAGTAGTGCCAGCGGTATCGAAAAGATATTTAGCACCATCAAGGTTGGAAATATCTGGATTTCTCCTTGGTCTAGTTAAAGATGTCTCTACACCCTACAGATACCTGGAACAAAACTGTGAACACTCCTTTGATAGATATCCCTGAGCTATTGACCCTTTAGGAAATGCTCTATTTTTAACGTAACCCTTGAGTCGGTATAGGTACCTAAACATGTACAATTAATGAATTAGAGCGGAGTAAGGGAATAAAAGAAATGAGCTTTTGAGAATTCAGTTTTGTAAGATGCATTAATTCTTTTACCTCTCAATGGGGTACATCCACCGATAATGAACAGGTCCGCCGATTCTAGCTTCACTAGCAAGGTGGATTATCAAGTGAATCATTATAGTGAAGAACGATGGAGGAAATATCATCTCCATTTTACTAAGTGTCAATGCCGTGCGCTGCTCCAATTGGTCAATATCTTCAACACGAAGCATTCTTGAGCAAATACCTTTATATATGCTACAAAGATCTTTCAGGACAGTAGTGATTTGCTCACACATTGAAGACCTTAGGGCCACAGGAAGGAGATCCTGCATTAGGATGTGGTAGTCGTGTGACTTTAGACCCTGAAGCCTCTTCTCCTTAAAGTTGACACACCTTGCTATGTTAGAAGAATAGCCATCAGGAACTTTAAGTTCCAGTAGAACTTTGCAAAACAATTCCAACTCCGATTTTGACATTGAATAGATTGCAGGAGGTAGGAGTACTCTCCCGTTCGGTAATTCCTCTGGGTGCAACTCATGTCGGATGCCCATTGACTTCAAATCAAGTCGGCTCTTAAGATTGTCCTTTGTCTTCTGGTCATCTCCCATAACTGTTCATATGCAATTTTCACCAATATTTTTTCCGATATGCATCACATCTAAATTATGTCGCAATAAGTAGAATTCCCAACACGGTAACTTGAAGAAAATACTCTTCTTCTTCCATGCACTTAAACTCTTCATGTTCTGATACTCATCTTCGCCATATAGATCGGTCTCCTCATCTTGCTCCGGCCTTGCCATTTTCTTGCCCTTTTTACTGACTTGTGGTTTTTTTCCATATTTGAACTGATGACCATCTACCCGCCTCAGAATATCTGACCCAGAAGTAGCTCCAGGAGCATGTTCCCACTCGTCGGTACCATCAAATGTCGCTGTCTCGGTCCGAAATATATGTGTGTCAGGCAACCATCTCCTATGACCCATATAGCAAAACTTTCTGCCATTGTACAACCACCTTGAACTAGTTTGGTCAGCACAACAAGGACATGCATAACGTCCTTTAGTACTATATCCAGATAAATTTGCATATGCTGGAAAATTATTGATCGTCTAAGACAACACGACCCGAAGAGAAAATGTTTCTTTACCCATTGCATCATAGGTTGGAACACCCACCCACAATTTCTGAAGTTCATCTATTAACGGCTGTAGGTACACATCTATATCATTTCCAGGACCTTTCGGTCCAGGAACTATCATGGATAAAATAAATGAGGACTGCTTCATGCATTTCCAAGGCGGCAAATTGTATGGTATCAACACAACAGGCCATATACTATATGTACTCATTTGCCTAAAAGGGTTGAAACCATCACTAGCTAGTCCAAGTCTAACATTCCGAGGATCTTCCGCAAAATCGGGATATCTTTCATCAATTTTTTTCCAAGATTAAGAATCAGCAGGATGTCTAAGAATCTCATCATTAATGTGACCTTCAGCATGCCATTTCATATCAGAAGAAGTTTTCGAAGACATAAAAAACCTTTGTAGCCTAGGAATCAGAAGAAAGTAACGCAATAGTTTGACAGGCTTCTTTCTCCTACTTCGCTTAGTAGATCCACTGGCTTGATCGTCCTGATTTGGTGTTTCTGACCATTTCGAAGAACCACAGACTTCGCAATTCTCCAGACTTTCCTTACCTCTCATGAAAAGCATGCAGTCATTTGGACATGCTGCTATCTTCTCATACCCTAGATCGAAAGAACTTAGGAATTTTTTGATTTTATAGGCTGAGTTTGGAATACAGATTTCTGGAAATGCTTCATTCAACAGTTCAAGTAGCATAGTGAAGGACTTAGCAGACCACCCGTTTAAACATTTAATCTGAAATAGTCTGACAATGAATGAGAATTTAGAGAATTTGGTGCAATCGCGGTACAGCGGAGTACTTGCATCTTCAAGCAACTTAGCAAAGGATTCTTGCTGTTTATTATTTTCAGAGGCAGGGTCAGGCATTTCCTCATCCACCTCACCACCAATGTGTGATGTTTCTGTTGACTTATTATGAACTTGGATTGTTGGATTATTGGTGTGGGAAGAAACATTATGAATCCCCAAGGCGTCTTGCAACAAAGCATGCATCTCATCGGGAACACTTAAGCCTTCGTTCACTAAGGACTCATCTTCATTTTCTAATACGACCGGACGAACAGGAGCTGACGTATGATCCTCTCCATGACAAAACCACTGTGTGTACCCTTGAAGAAAACCGTTGACAACCAAATGTGTATGTACTACGTCACATGTCCTCAAATTACAATTTGTACACCGGAGGTATGGACAAAGGATTAGGTTGGGATCACGGGAATATCGTTTGGCAAAGATAATAAAATCTTTAATACCATCCGGTACTCCTTGGATAATCGTGGTTTACTAATCCAACTTCTATCCATTATAACAATAGCAGACAATCTGAAATTAAAATTTGATATATTAAATAGTATTAGATTTAAAAGGCTTTTTTTATATTTAATTTCACCTTTTTTAAAACCATCCCTAGCTGCAAGTAAATAAACGATATAACAATTAACTGTAAAATAAAGAAATCTCAGTTCCAAAAATGTATAAAAAACAATTAAATCTTAATACAATCTACTCTATTCACATAACCCTAAACAACCTTTGTGGAAATTATCTCAACCACCTTAATGGCATTTATCGCACACCTTGTGTTCGAGTGTAATATCGATTCGACTATAGTCTCCCCTGTATTTGGTTTTCCGTTCAAGGAGATGATGATGGTAAAGGGTATTTGCTGAGGAAGAAGAATAGGAAGAATAACGAGGGCACCGTGCTGTAAATACGATAACAAGAAGATCTGATGACTCATGAACTATTCTATTCATGGCTACTAATAATCAGTTACTTATCCCAAAATAATAATAATAATAATAATAATAATAATAATAATCCCTATACCTCATCTACATTTGTTCTCATTTAACCTTAATTAAAGTGTACTACATTTGTTCTCATCTATCCCAAAATAATAATAATAATAATAATAATAATTTGAACTATCAAAGAACAATGTCAAAAGGTATCCATCACCCCAAATCACCAACTCCAAATTTACATTTACTCATTCTCTCATAAAACACTCATCCCTAAATACCACAAATGAATTATATTCTCCTCTATTATCTTTTGTCAAGCAAACAATTTACTCAATGATGGACAACAACTAAAAAATGGAAATTTCTTATTTTGCTTCCTAAGTTTACTCCATACTTGCATGACATCTCAAGCATCTAAAATATAGTCTACAAACTATTCCTTACCAAATGTCAAAACACCTAAACCATGGACCAAATGGCATATCTAACAAAGAATTGTAAACATTAAATGAAATCTCACACGATAACACATCAATCTAGTAAACCCACTTAATTCCACAGCCAAAATCTCATCTCGCGATGCATCAATCATCATTATGCAATCAAAAAGACCTTCATGTTCTAGTTCACAGTATTACAAACACAATATGTCCAACATATTTTGTAAACAGTAACGGATGAAAAATAAACGAGGAACTCTTCCATCATGAAGATGTTCTCATGAAATCCCAAGCATCGAAAAAAAAACGAGAAGAATAAAGCATTATACCACTCAATGTCCGAGGAGTTGTTGACAGTGGAGGGGACTGGGGCTGTCGGAGATGGCGATGGGGGGATTAGGACTGGGGCGACGACGGAGGATATAGAGACGGTGACGCCGGCGCGAATGGTAAAATGCTGGGGAAGATATGCCGGTAAATCGATGATGTGTTGTAGTGTTGTGAGATTCTATTGGTTGTAATCAGAACAATATTCTTAAATGTCCCTAGTCATGTATTATTGTGAATTAGGACAACAATAATACATAGAGCCTAGTATGTGCGTAGAGTGATGACCATATCTCACGGGTCATAGATATGAGATATAAAGTCTTCACATAGGTACATTTTAGAGTAATAATGTATTGGACTGACCCACCATGAGAACGTTACATGGATCGTTACGTGAGTGTCATAACAGGTTCTCACAGTGACCATGGTGTACGTAGTCCTTTAAATTGGAGTCACTACGGTTCCCCACATGAGAAGTTGGATTGTTGGACTCATTTGATTTTGAATCATATGAGGTATGTGAACCTTGTTTGTTAGGACAAGATCACCAAAGCTCCATTCACTGAAAAAGGTGAAAGGACTAGTGATCTTTTAGGATTCATACATAGTGATGTCTGCGGATCATTCAAAACATTGGTTAGAAGAGGTTTTCAGTTTTCATTACATTTACTGATGATTTTAGTAGATATGGTTTTGTGTATCTAATGAAACACAAATCAGAGTCATTTGAAAAGTTCAAAGAATTCAAGAACGAGGTACAAAATCAACCTGGTAAAAGTATTAAAGTCCTTCGATCAGATCGAGGTGGTGAGTACTTAAACAAAGATTTTCATGACCATCTAAAAGAGTGTGGATTAATATCTAAACTCACACTCTCTGGAATACCGCAATGGAATGGTGTCTCTAAGAGAAGGAATCAGACCTTGTTAGACATGGTCAGATCCATGATGAGTCATGCAGATCTTCCAAACTCCTTCTGAGGACAAGCTCTATTAACATCTGCTTTCACACTTAATCGTGTTCAATCTATCACTGTCAAGAGAAACCATATGCGATATGGACTGTGAGGCATCATAAATTATTTTTATGAAAAGTTGTGGTTGTGAAGCCTATGTAGGGCACCAACCTTCTGATAAACTTGGTCACAAATATGATAAGTGCTTAACTGTAGGATATCCCAAGGAAACCAAGAGATATTATTTCTATAATCCCATCGAAGGTAAAGTGCTTATCGCACGGACTGCTGTATTCCTAGAGAGAGAATTCATCTCCAAATGAACTGGTGGGAGAACAATAGAACTTGAAGAAATTTAAACTTTGTAAAGATGCAGCGAACCAATGGTGGAAAGAGAGAAGACTCTACAAATCGTTGTGGAACAACAAAACCTACTTAAGTAGCACAAGGCCTACGTAAGTCTAGTAGGATACATCATTAACCCGAGATATATGAATTTCTCGTAACTCAACATGGTGATGTATTGCTCATGGATCAAGATGAGCCTACGACTTATGATGAAGCTGTAAAAGGTCCAGACTCTGAGAAATAACTTGAGGCCATGAGATCTGAGATGGAATCCATGTATGCCAACCAAGTCCGGACCTTGGTAGACCCACCTGAAGGGGTAAAACCTATTCGGTGCAAATGAGTTTTTAAAATGAAAACTGACATGGATGGTAACGTGCATACCATTAAGGGACGGTTGGTGGCAAAAGGTTTCAAGCAAGTTTATGGTGTAGACTATGATGAGACTTTTGTTTTCCAGTTTCCATGCTTAAATCTATTCGGATCTTGCTTGCTACTTCAGCACATCACGATCATGAAATATGGCAGATTGATGTCAAAATTGCTTTCCTAAATGGAAATCTTCTTGATGATGTGTACATGACACAACCTGAGGGTTTTTGTCACTCCAAAGGATGTTGAAAAGGTGTGTAAGCTACAATGATCCATTTATGGATTAAAGCAAGTTTCTAGAAGCTGGAATCTTCGTTTTGTTGATGCAATCAAAGAGTTTGGTTTTATCAAGGACAAAGATGAACCTTGTGTCTACAAGAAGGTTAGTGGGAGCATAGTTGTATTTCTGGTATTGTATGTAGATGACATGCTACTCATTGAGAATGACATTCCTACCTTACATTCTGTAAAGACTTTTCTAGGAAAATGATTTTCCATGAATGACTTGGGTGAAGCTACCTATGTAATAGGTATCAAGATCTATAGAGAAAGATCAAGGAGACTGTTTGGCCTGAGTCAGAGTACATACATAAACAAAGTATTGAAACGCTTCAATTTGCAAGAGTCCAAGAAAGGATTCCTCCCTATGTCGCATGGTGTAAGCCTATCTAAGGCTTGATGCCTTTCCACTCAAGATGAGAAAGACCACATGACTAAGATTCTACATGCATCTGCAATTGAATCTATCATGTATGTCATGTTATGTACTCGTCCAGATGTCTCATATGCTTTGAGCATGACGAGCAGGTACCTGTCAGATTCTGTTGAGATTCACTGGACTTTTGTCAAGAAAATCCTTAAGTACTTAAGAAGGACTAAGGATCCGTTCTTGGTATATGAAGCCGAGGAAGAGCTTTTTGTAAAGGGTTACACTGACTATAGCTTCTAGTCCGATAAGGACAACTCCAAATCACAATCAGGTTTTGCGTTTTGCCCAAATGGTGGAGCCGTGGGCTGGAAGAGTCCGAAGTAAAAGACAATAGCCGATTTTATCACAAAGTCTAAGTTTATTGTTGCCTCCAATGCAGCAAAGGAGGTCATTTGGATTAGAAAGTTCATCACTGAAATTGGCATAGTTCCTTACATTGTGGATCCGGTGGACCTCTATTGTGATAACAATGGGCCATTGCACAAGCTAAGGAGTCTAGATCTCACCAGCGATCCAAACATATACTTAGGCGCTTTCTTCTTATTCGAGAGATCATTGATAGAGGAGATGTGAAGATATGTAGAGTACCGAAAGATGATTAAACCACTAACTCACTGACAAAGCTTCTTGCACAATGAAAGCATGAACGTCACATTATGTCTATAGGCATTAGATGTATGCCGATTGACTCTCATGCAAGTGGAAGAATGTTGGTGTATGTCCTAGAGGCTAGTTGTATATTGACATTACTAGTTTACATTGCATCAAGACATTTATTTCATATATGAGATATTTTATTTATTGTGATGTTATTGTGATTAAATGAACATAATAAAGTCCTTAGAATAGTAGGTTCAATACCATGGGATATCAAGTGCATGACTTGATTATAAGATCCTGTTGGTTGTAATCAGAACACTATTCTTAAATGTCTCTAGTCAATTATTATTGTGAATTAGGACAACAATAATACATAGAGACTAGTATGTGCGTAGACTGATGACCATATCTCACGGGTCATGGATATGAAATATCAAGTCTTCACATTGTTACATTTTAGAGTAATAATGTACAAGACTGACCCACCATCAGAACGTTGCATTGATAATTATGTGAGTGTCATAAGTAGTTTTCACACTGACTATAGGTACGTAGTCCTTTGACTTGAAGTCACTACGGTTCCCCACATGAGAAGTTGTATGTTTTAGTGCCATCAAACATTGTCTGTAATAAGGTGATTATAAAGTTAACTATTGGATATACAATAAATTATGCAGAGGGAAGTGAGTGACTTAAATATGATTTGTCCATCTTACATAACATGAGCAATATCTACGGGCCACTTAATGCCCGTAGATAACATAACATGTGAGACTGAAAAATGTATGGTCGTGCTCAAATGGGTCAATATGAGATATTGAGCTCATTTGCTTAAGTAAGTATACTTGGACACCAAGAAACCAAAGATTAAACTATACAAGGGTGACACGCTCTATGCTTTGTGATCAATTAAGATATATGGACAAAGGGACAAGACTACATGGTAACATTAGTCACGGTTAGGTTATGTCAAGTCACTGATATTCTCGTTACTTGAGTAGTAGTGATGTATTGCTAGATATCGCTCACTATTTGACTAGAATATGATTTTAGTATTACTGTCAATGCAATGGGAGCCTACAGGGTCATACACTTAAGAGTGGATCAAAATTGAGATTTAAATTCAGAAGATGAATTTAATTAGGAATCCAAGTAAGACTTGGACTCCTAATATTGGTTGGACATTTAATTAGATTAATTAGGCCGACTAAAGTTCAAAGGCCCACACACGAATCTGACCCAGGTCAGATTCTGAGCCCAACAACCTCATTACTCTCTTAGGATTGATTTTCTGCACCTATATATATGATATGTATCTGTGGAAAAGACACGTAAAAAAAATCCTAGCCGTCACAGAAAGTGAGAAAGAGAGATCATGAGGAGGAACATCCCCTTCCTGTAGCTAGCACCGCGGTCTGAGGGAGAGCCGCTTTTCGTTCCGTTCGTGTGGATACCGTATAGGCACCGCAATATTGCAGTGCTGTGATCGGCATACTGTGGAGACAGCAGAACCATCTTTAAGGTATAACTCATAAACAAGATTTATGGTTTTTGCATGGATCCATGGCTAGGTTTCGATATTTTTGTAATTTTTCCATTGTATATTTAATCTATGATTGCCCCCGAAACCTAACACGACGGTCGACTACAACTCTTGGACAGTCGATCGGTTCATACCTTCGACTGTACTTGATCTAATAGAGAGTGGGTTGGTCGACTGCGCAGTCTACCAGTTGTTTCTTCAAGTGCACATTGTTGCAATTGAGAGTGAGACGGTCGACTGCGCGGTCGACCGTGCACTGTCTGTACATGGTCGGGTGGGGGGTGCGGTCGACCGCAACTCTGCTTGTAGCTTCAGACTGCTCTTGACCTGCTTGCTCCCACTTTGACTCTCCATTTCGTTCGTCTTATTCAACCCATTATTGTGTATTTGGATCCACAAACCCCAACAACCTCCCACTTGGAGACATATACACGAAGTCTCTAACTTGTTCTTCATTCTTCCATTGGCCTAGTCTAAGCCTGTGCCTCTACTAGTCTCCTCGTCAATTAACCTGAAAATAGTCCAGTAGTTGTATAGTAGTTTTGATGCATGCTGTTATCCACTACCTTTGTGAGCATGTCTGTCGGATTCTTAGTGCCAATAATTTTAGATAGCTTCAACCATTTCTTCTCAATATCCATTCTAATAAAATGATACCTCATTTGATGTGCCGATTTCTAGTGTGATATGCCATCTTTTTCGCCAAGAAAACCGTGCTTTGATTGTCACACCATAGCTCACCTAAGGGTTGCTTTCTGCCCAACTGTTTCATAAGCTCAGAAATCCACAACATGTCTTTCGTCGCCTCTGTAAATGCCAAATACTCTAACTCCGTGGTTGACTGTGCTACAACATTTTGTAACGGCGAAACCCAACTAACAGTTGTGCCTCCAACTGTAAATACGTATCATGTAGTACTTCTGCAACCATCACGATCGCTCTAAATATTCGCATCCATATAACCATATATATGCAAAGAATCTCCCCTAAAACAAAGAGAATAAACTGAAGTACCTTCAAGATACCTGATAATCCAATTCATTGCATTTCAATGCTGTTTACCTGGATTTTTCATGTAACAGCTGAAAACTATCACTACTTGTGCGATATCTGGTCTTGTAGAAACCATCACATACATCAAACTCCCAACGTCTGAGACATAAGGAATAAAAACCATTTCCTCTATATCTGCCTTTGTTTTAGGACAGAAGTCCATCGATAACTTGAAGTGAGCAGCTAAGGGACAAGTGACTGGTCTCGTGCCATCCATATTTAATCTATTCAACATCTTCTTCATCTAGTCCGTTTGTGATAACCAAAGCTTCTTACTTTTCATGTCTCTACTTATCTTCATGCCGAGGATTTGCTTTGCTTTACTCAAGTCCTTCATCAAAAATGCAGAAGCTAGCATCTTTTTCACTTCCTTGATTTTCTCCATATATGAACCTGCTAACAATTTGTCGTCCACATACAATGCCAAAGTTACTATATCATTGTCCTCATATCTACAAACATACCCACAATGAGTTGTATCACATCTATTGAAATATTTTCCTCTTATAAAGCAATCAAACTTCAAGTACCATTTCCGTGGTGTTTGTTTGATCCCATAAAGACTCTTCTTTAGTCCACACACCATGTCTTCTTTCCCTTTATCTTCAAAACCTGTATGTAGTCTCATGTACAGCTCTTCTTCGACATTATCATGGAAAAATACTGTTTTCACATCCAACTACTCTAAGTGTAAGTCTTCAACTGCCACAATACTAAGCAGAACTCTGATTGAAGCCATCTTCACAATGGTGCAAAGATCTCATTGTAATCGACACCTTCTCTTTGAGAGAACCATTTCACAACAAGCCTCACCTTATATCTCTTACTACCATCTGCCTCATCTTTGAATTTGAAAATCCATTTGTTCATAAGAGCGTGTTTCCCTGCAAGTAACTTGGTCAAATCCCAAGTTTGGATATGTTCCAAAGAGTTCATATCGTCCCTCATAGCTAACTCCCACTGAATTCGAGCCTCATCCTTAAAAGCCGCCTCATGCGACTCTGGCTCTCATGAATCTAGGTACAGAACATGCTTGTGAACAATACTAGTTGATGGATCAAATATCTTGGTTGGTCTTCTCTCTCGTGCCGATCTCCTCAATATGGGTACCGGTTCATCGACCAGTTCAGGTTTCCTGAACTGCTCTAGCTGTACATGTTCATCTTGGATAACCAGCTCATTCCCAATAGGTTCAACATGAGCCTCATGTGTTGTCTGTGGTACCTATACCTGTTGCTACACTGTAGGGCCCCACCACTAGGGTCACCTTTAGAAACTGAATCTGAATCTGAGTCTAAATCACAATCTGACTTTGAACTAGTTGTACTGACATGTGTGTCTGTCCTTGTACAAGACCTCTTTATTGAATAATACATTCCTGCTGCAAATGACCTTGTTATCCACAAAATTACAAAGTCTGTAACCATACTGATTGTCCCTGTAGCCAATGAACACACACTTTCTAGATTTCAAATCCAGCTTCGTTCTTTCTTCCTTGTTAATTAGTGAATATGCAGTACAACTAAAAACTTTCAAATGCGAATAATTGACAATTTTACCTGATTATAGTTCTTATGGAATGACCCCATGGAGGACATTATATGGGCAACAGTTGATCAAGTAAACTACTGTATCCACTGTGGCGGCCCAAAGATGGATCGAAAGACTCGCATGAAGTTTCATGCATTTCGTCCTTTCAAGTATCGTGCGGTTCATTCTTTATGCTACCTCATTCTCTTGTAGAGTCATCTGAACTGTCCTGATTCCTTGGATACCTTCATTCGTCAGTAGCATTGGTATAAATACGCGAAATCTGGACCCAGCCTGGACCCAGCATTGGACCGGAACTGACTCGGCCTATCCGGATCTGGGTCCGTGTCCTAAAATGGGACCTGTTATACTTTCGGGTTCCGGGTTCGGGTCCGCTGAAAAGAGACTCGACCTGGACCCGGACCCGGACCCAGACCCGGACCCGGACCCGGACCCGTTAAAAAAAACCCAAAAAATCAACATAAAAATAAATATTCTCCTCCTCTCTCCCCTCCTTCCTCCTCAATTCTAAATCTTCCTCTTCCAAACTCAAAACTCATGCATTTTTCTTCTCTCCTCTTGTCTAAATCCACCACTCGCTACCTCCGCTTGCCGCTCACACTCCCGCTCCTACCCGAACGTGTAGGAATATTTTAATAGGACCTGGACCTGGTCCTCACGGGTCTGAGTCAGGGTCCAATTTTTGGACCCGTAGGGGACCGGGTCCGGTTCCGGGTAGTGAAGGACCCGACCCGACCCGATACCAATGCTATTCGTCAGATAGTCAACGAACTCTTTACTTGTGTGCTCACCACCGTTGTCTGAGTTTAATGCATTTCACCTTGCAGCCCGTCTTATTCTCAACCTTGGCATTCCAATCTTTGAATACATCAAACACCTCTGATTTCTCGCGAATTGCATGAACCCAAATTTTCCTTGTAGTGTCGTAGATGAATGTGACAAAGTATCTCTTACCACCATAAGAAAATTTCTAAGCTGAACCTCACACATCTGTATGTACCACCTCTAGCTTCTTAAGCTTCTTCTCATACCTACTCAACTGAAAACTAATTGTCTTCTGTTTGCCCATCACGCAGTTATCACAGAAATACATCTCAAAATACTTCAGCCCTGGCATAAGATTCCTAGAACAAAGCTACTTGACACTCTTTTCACCAAGGTGCCACAACCTAACATGTCATAGAATTGAAGAAGAACTGCCTGCTGATGTTGTGTTAATGATATTACCTGAATCACCTACTCTGAGTAAGTACAACATGTCACCACACTTTTCTTTTGTCACCAACCTAGAACATGTAGTCACCATCCATTCTGTATGTCTAAAAGTTGTTGTGAATTCTTCTTCGTCTAATTTTCTAGTTGAGATTAAGTTTTCTTTTAATCCTGGAATGTGTCTTGTGTCATTCAAAACCAATTTCCCACCATTGCGAGCCATCACTCTCATTGTGCCTCTACCTACAACTGGACATATTTTTCCATTGCCAACTGAAACTGCACCTTACTTGTCCTATAATCCTCAAAATCATTCCTTATGGGCGTACAATGATAAGAAGCACCTGAGTCTATGTTAGGTTTCGAGGGTAGTCTCCGATCAAATATACAGTGGAAATTTCAGAAAGAAATATCGAAACCTAGCCATGGATCCATGCGAAAATCATAAATCGTGTTTAGGAGTTATACCATGAAGATGGATCTGCTGTCTCCAATTAATGTCAATCATAACACTACAATTGTGTCTCTACGGTATCCATACGAATGGATCAAACCAAGATTTCCCTCACGCCGCAGTGCTAGCTGCGTGAACGGGATGTTCCTCACGATTTATCTCTCATAATATCTGTGACGGCTAGGATTTTCTCATATAACAGTTTTCCATAGATACGTATCATATATATAGCTGCAGAAAATCAATCCTAAAAGAGTAATGAGGCTGTTGGACTCACAATCTAACCTGGTTCAGATTCGTGTGTGTGCCTTTGAACTTTAGTCAGCCCATTTAATCTAATTAAATATCCAACCAAAGCAAAGAGTCCATGCCTTACTTGGATCCCTTTTTAAATTCATTTTATGAATTTAAATTCCAATCTCGATCCATTCTAAGTGTGTGACATTGTAGGTTCTCATTACGTTAACAATAATACGAAAATTATATTCTAGTATAACAAACAGAGAGCAGTACATAGCAATACATCACTGCTACTCTAGTAACGGGAATGTCAGTGATTAGATATAACCTATTCGTGACCAATGTTACCATGTACTCTAGTCTATTTGTCCAGATATCTTAATTGGCCACATGGCATAGGGTGTCACCCTTGTATAGTTCAATCTTTGGTTTCTTGATATCTGAGTAGACTTACTAAAATAAATGAACTCAATATCTCATATTGACTCATTTGAGCATGACCATGTATTTTGCAGTCTCACTCAATAAGGGGGACCATAGATATCGGTCATGTTATGTAAGAGGGACAAATCCTATCTAAGTCACTCACATCCCTCCACGTGATTTGTAGTATATCCAATAGTCAGCTTTATAATCACCTTATTATAGGCAACGTTTGATGATATTAAAACATACAACTTGTCATGTAGGGAACCGTAATTACTTCAAGTCAAAAGACAACATACACCATGATCACTGTGAGAACCGCTTATGACACTCATATAACCATCCATGCAGCGTTCTCATGGTGGGTAAGTTCAATACATTATTACTCTAATATGTACCCATATAAAGAATTGATATATCATATCCATGACCAGTGAGATATGGTCATCAGTCTACGCACATACTAGTCTGTATGTATGTAACCCCCGTTTTCGTAAATAAATATTTTCTGAATATTTTCTGTATTTTGATAAATTATAATTTTGTAACACCCCGAATTTTTAAATGAGGATAAATTCGAGATTTCACAGGATCTTTACTTCACTTCGTACAATTTTACAAGAAAATTTTAAAACTTTTCATTCACAATACATCAGAGTTCCTTTACACTTGGTTTTGCACAGCGGAAAAATGAAATTTACAATAAAATATTTACAACATCTTTAAAATAAAACAGCATCAGCATATCCACTTTCTAGCTCCATGAATAGTCCTTTACCTGCATATCAATCTGTGGGCACGTCAGTTACTTACAACTGACGAAATGTTATACACGGCTATCCTCTCTATGCCGGGAATAGTATAACGATCTCATACTTTAACAAATCACAAAAAGATTGAATGAACAAGTAAAGTGTCCAAGGTGATTATTCTAAACATATGTATATGTCATGCCTTAATGCTCAATGCACACATTTCTATACTAGGATGACACTAATGCACACTTGTTCGGATTCTATGCATCCCATACTACATAGGTCCGAGGGCAAGCGCCTACGTACTCCACATTGAAGGGTTCGATCCCTCGCCATGAGACTACCCAGTAATAAAACAAGTTTTAGAGTTATTTCACAGATACGGATCTCAGCCTCCCTGGCTATAATAACAGATCCCAGCCTCCTTGGCTATTATATCGTGAGAATAATCCCGTAAATGCCCCTCTAGCCCCGGTATTTACATATTCTTTGGAGTATGGTAAACATCCGTCGACTACCCTAAGTCCCGGATAAAATACAGTCCATCTCCTATGGGGCAACCACAGTCCACCAACTGGGTCTATAGCCACCGAGATCCACCGCCGACTATATAGAAGCACTCATTTACGTTTGCACAGGTCTATTACATCTTCACCTAAGTGCCTAATTATTTTTTTAGTTCAAGACATGAATATGTTATCACCCTAGAATCAGTTTTACCTCCTACCGGACTTGTTCACAAAATACGAGATCGCCCCACGGCAATATCTCAAAATCATATCAATTCTTTCTTTCAAAATTACCGGTAACCGAGGTCTTACTAATTCTAAATCATAAATCTTTCATGTCCAAGAAACATGGGTACACATACCCCTTAATAATCATGTCTTAACTTATTATATTCATGTCCATAATTTGTTCTATGTCTCATTTAGCATCAATCGTAATTCTCTTATAGTTCATTCATGAATCAACAACAATAGCAATTTCATTGGCAAATTTTAAACTCATGATGTCTCTCCAATTAATCAACTACAATCTCTTCAAGAGAAAATAACTCACAACTTAATCAATGTTCTATTCATGATTCACTTATTCTCAATTCTTTCCAACAAGAATTCTATTCATGTATTCATCTAATTTAAACTCATTAACAATTTGAGTACACATAGAAATCTAGAATTTCACATTCAACATAATTGCATAATCTCAACAAGAGAAACTAATTTTCACATCAAGGCCCAAAAGAAATCATATTCTTAAAATAATTAACTTAAGAGCAAAATTTCATTTTATCTTCAAATATCTCTTTACTTCTCAAATATACTTGAAAAATTCTACAACTATTTTTACTATACTCTATTTCATTTTATAAGAGTTCTAGAATTTTTCCCAATTTGAAACACTTTTGAAAGTCAAACTGACCCACTTTCGAAACTATTTACCAAATTGACCTACTCATTATCAAAATTGCAGATCTAGTTTCAACGGAACTTTTGAAAGTTTTTACCAAACTGACCCACTTTCGAAACTATTTACCAAATTGACCTACTCACTATCTACTCAGTTCATTTTAAAAAAAATATGTTTTGGGATTCGTAAGAATCGAACCCAGGCCGAACACAGAAGCAGCGCACGGCCGAGCCAACAGGCCAGTTGCGCCCAACGTCCTAAACTCGTTTCTTGGGTTTTTGTCCCAACTTTCTGTTATTCTATTATCTTCAACACTCGATTTTTCTCTTGCTCTAATCTTTCATATAATTATGATTTGTTCGTCTATACTGAGTCTACTTTCTCACAGTAACTCATAATTTTATAATGCATAAAAATAAAACTAACTTTCAAATTATTACATGAACTTGCATTTATTCAATTCAATCAAAGTAGCACACTACATCTTTTGCAATCAATGAGTTGAATAGCATCAAATTTACTTTACAAAAATATAGTTGCTTATCAAAAGAAAATGTCAACAATTATTCACATAATCAAAAATCGCTACATTCATGTATACTAGTTTATGACAAACTAATCAATTATTCTTTTCTTATTATCAACTAACATAATGTTGATTAATTTTCTAAACATCGCATCTTTCATTACACCCTATGCATAGATTTGTTCTACTCTTTTTTTTTCAAAATCAAATTCTACACTACACATTTATTTTATTATTAGCATGCACATTATCTATAATTAGAAAGTAGAGAACACCCACCTTGATTGAAGCTTGAAGACTACAAGAGAATGGTTCCTTCTTGCTCCTAGCTTCACAAGCACCTCCTAGTCCTCAAAAGCTCCAAGCAAAAGAACACTTCTTTTCTTACTCTCTTTCTTCTATTCTTCTCTTTCTCTTATTTTTCTTTTATTTTTTGGTGTGAAAAGAATGAGGAATGGAGGGTGCTATTTATAGGATTTTGTTATGGTTCAATTTGCAAAATTACACACCTAATAACTCACTCAAATTAATTTTCCAACCCTACATATCCCTAACTCCTAAAACTCCCACCCTTTCATATACCCACTTCTCTAATTCTCTAACTCCCAAACTCTCCACTCTCTTCTCCCATTATACTTCTATCCTAATCCACCTAATACAACCCACTTCAGATCCTATTAAAAACCATGATCTTCTTATTACTCCCCAGAATCTTTATTAGCCATATATCATTCATTAACCTTTCCATATATGTACCCCTCACCTTAATTCTACCTGATTACATACCGAAAACATTGCACCTTCCCACCCGGTTTCATTTCTGTGCCGCCCCCTAGCCATACACCACAACCCACACACTTAATCCACTGATTATGAACCAATGTTTATAACCAACACTATCACACATTAATCCACTTATACACTTATATAATATGTATATATATATATATATTTATACACACACACTATTCATTATTACGTAAAAATTTATAATGCTAAAATAAATGTGCACACATTTTATAAAATTTATTTCAAGAAAAGATACGCCCAAATGCGTGCACCGAAACAAACACGTGCGTCGCACGTAAAATACCGAAATACAAAAATTAACTTTATTGATGAAAAATTATTAAATATAGTCGAAAACAATATACGCAAAATTATATTTACTAGTTTATATATATTTCATGATGAAATCACAACACGTAGAAAGCACGTGCATTATACGTGCAGAAAATCGAAAAATGCATTTTAATCGAAATAGGGGGAAAATAAATTTTCGTTTTATAAAATATATTTAAATACATAAAAATAAATAATTTAAACCTATAGAAAACATTGTACATAGTGGTGGAAACACGTGCATCAAAACACGTAAAAAGCACGTAAATTCCAGGGATTGAAATATTATATTTTAGTTAACTGAAATCAATACGGAAAATTATAAATAGTACGAATCCAAAATATGTAGTGAAATATATTACAAAAATATACGTACGTAACATCCAGGGGCAAAATTATAATTTCCAATTTTGCGGGGTGTTACACTCTCCCCCCCTTAGAGTAGTTCCGTCCCCGAAACTCGCTAGGGTAAAGATTGTATTTTGTACACGCCAAAGAAAATATTATTCTTGTATTTAGGAAACTGCAAACTTTAAAAAAAATAAATGTAGTATACGCAACAAGAAAAAACAAGACAAACTCTTTATAAGGAAACTATGAATATTAAGATGTTACAAGACGGAACAAGAAAATTAGGAAAATGGCATAAGAACTGAAATGTGCAAGAGATAGAATAGTTTGAGAGAAATTTTCGTACACAAATAGTATTAGGTAAGCTATTAGATAAAAGGGTAAAGTCAATTAAGTCGTTAATTTTGAAATAGTTCGAAAAACAATGTGGCGGAGAAAACATAGTCGATATGTAATTTAGAAAAATTTATCAATGAAATAAACGGTAGAAAATTCGCAAGATTTGCAATTTAAAACATGACCATTGAATAAGATTTTGGAAAAATAAATGGGAATAAGACTTTGTTGAAAACATAAAATGACTTTGTATATCAATTAATAAAATAGTTTGTAAGGGAACTATAATAATTATATACACAATTTGAAAAAAAATAGAAAGCATACGTTGAAATACTTTGTGAATATACAAAACTTTGTAGTGATGAAAATAATTTATAACATTAAGACAAAATAGTGTAAAGCACATACACAAGATGAAAACACAATTGAAAACAATAATTATATAGTACAGCAAATTAGGACAATAGACATAAACAAGTATATACAAAAATATTAATGTAGTAATTAGATGATGGTAAAATGATATGTATAATAAGAATATTGAAATATATGATATATATAGAAATCATTGGGAGAATATATGTAATAACTAAGAGTGTAAAGACAGTTAAAATTTGAGAAAAGATAATGTATAAATAGTGAGTATATACAGTGCAAAACTATAAAAGTAATGAGTAGCGATTAATAGTAAAAATGAATATATCAAAACAAATATGCAATAATAGTACCGAATGTAAACAAATAAAACAAATAGTAGGTCACATTTATATAGGTAGAAAATTTCAATTTAGTTTAAAATATATAGGATCAGGTAATATTGTGTCACAGAAATTAAAATCAAATAAAATGAGTGCACATAAGAAAATTTCATAAGAAAAATCCAAAATGAAGAAAATAATTGTGGAAATATTAACTTAATAAATGGCAATTTAAAACTTGACAAAAAATACGTAAAGTAATAGTAAACATAGACGGGTAAACATGAAGTGACATAAATACATGAAAGGCAAAATTTTAAGTTTGAAAAACAAGTTTAAAATATCAAGACTAAGGTAGATAGATAAATAATAAATATTCAAATCATTTAATAACATAAAAAAATATTTATTTGAAAAATATTGAATATGTAGAAAGTAGCATTATAATGATCTACAAAAATAATTTGAGAGGGAGGTGTGTAAGGTGTCTTGAATGACGGTCCAAGCCAACCACGCTACCACTGCGCGACTCTGATACCCAGGAGAAAAATGTGCTCGCATACACTCTCATATCAATGTATACGAGAAAAACATCATGAATGAACGTCAATAACTACTGTATTCACGACTCCAGCCACCCAAAAGAAAAAGAAAACATCAGTGTATAGAGCAACACAAATGTAAATCGTTTACATTTAAATCTCTATCAGCTGAAACTCACACTCTAGTGTCTGCAGGAATAATATTGTAACTACTCAATAAGGTGTCACGGGTTCTAGACTATAGTCAATGATCTTACTACTCTTTCCTAAACAAATCTTTAGTCTATCAAGTTCTGATTCACTTGGGTTAGCTGTAAGAGTCGGTTCCCAGCTAGCAGTGGTCCGAAGACGCTTAAATACCGTGTCGCTTAGGGCTGTTTACACCCGGTTGATAGAAGGACTCTTTTAGCTTGTTCCCAAATTTATCGTCCCTTTTTATCGTTCCTTATAAACTTGTACTACTTGTGAAGCATGCTCTAATACCATCTGTAACACCCCGAATTTTTAAAAGAGGATAAATTCGAGATTTCACAGGATCTTTACTTCACTTCGTACAATTTTACAAGAAAATTTTAAAACTTTTCATTCACAATACATCAGAGTTCCTTTACACTTGGTTTTGCACAGCGGAAGAATGAAATTTACAATAAAACATTTACAACATCTTTAAAATAAAACAGCATCAGCATATCCACTTTATAGCTCCATGAATAGTCCTTTACCTGCATATCAATCTGTGGGCACGTCAGTTACTTACAACTGGGGCCCCCAAATTGAACCCTATTATTTATGAATTAATTGACGAAATGTTATACACGGCTATCCTCTCTATGCCGGGAATAGTATAACGATCTCATACTTTAACAAATCACAAAAAAATTGAATGAACAAGTAAAGTGTCCAAGGTGATTATTCTAAACATATGTGTATGTCATGCCTTAATGCCTAATGCACACATTTCTATACTAGGATGACACTAATGCACACTTGTTCGGATTCTATGCATCCCATACTACATAGGTCCGAGGGCAAGCGCCTACGTACTCCACATTGAAGGGTTCGATCCCTCGCCATGAGACTACCCAGTAATAAAACAAGTTTTAGAGTTATTTCACAGATACGGATCTCAGCCTCCCTGGCTAGCCCCCTGGCTATAATAACAGATCCCAGCCTCCCTGGCTATTATATCGTGAGAATAATTCCGTAAATGCCCCTCTAGCCCCGGTATTTACATATTCTTTGGAGTATGGGAAACATCCGTCGACTGCCCTAAGTCCCGGATAAAATACAGTCCATCTCCTATGGGACAACCACAGTCCACCAACTGGGTCTATAGCCACTGAGATCCACCGCCGACTATATAGAAGCACCCATTTACGTTTGCACAGGTCTATTACATCTTCACCTAAGTGCCTAATTATTTTTTTAGTTCAAGACATGAATATGTTATCACCCTAGAATCAGTTTTACCTCCTACCGGACTTGTTCACAAAATACGAGATCGCCCCACGGTAATATCTCAAAATCATATCAATTCTTTTTTTCAAAATTACCAGTAACCGAGGTCTTACTAATTCTAAATCACAAATCTTTCATGTCCAAGAAACATGGGTACACATACCCCTTAATAATCATGTCTTAACTTATTATATTCATGTCCATAATTTGTTCTATGTCTCATTTAGCATCAATCGTAATTCTCTTATAGTTCATTCATGAATCAACAACAATAGCAATTTCATTGGCAAATTTTAAACTCATGAAGTCTCTCCAATTAATCAACTACAATCTCTTCAAGAGAAAATAATTCACAACTTAATCAATGTTCTATTCATGATTTACTTATTCTCAATTCTTTCCAACAAGAATTCTATTCATGCATTCATCTAATTTAAACTCATTAACAATTTGAGTACACATAGAAATCTAGAATTTCACATTCAACATAATTGCATAATCTCAACAAGAAAAACTAATTTTCACATCAAGGCCCAAAAGAAATCATATTCTTAAAATAATTAACTTAAGAGCGAAATTTCATTTTATCTTCAAATATCTCTTTACTTCTCAAATATACTTGAAAAATTCTACAACTATTTTTACTATACTCTATTTCATTTTATAAGAGTTCTAGAATTTTTCCCAATTTGAAACACTTTTGAAAGTCAAACTGACCCACTTTCGAAACTATTTACCAAATTGACCTACTCATTATCAAAATTGCAGATCTAGTTTCAACGGAACTTTTGAAAGTTTTTACCAAACTGACCCACTTTCGAAACTATTTACCAAATTGACCTACTCACTATCTACTCAGTTCATTTTAAAAAAAATATGTTTTGGGATTCGTAAGAATCGAACCCAGGCCGAACACAGAAGCAGCGCACGGCCGAGCCAACAGGCCAGTTGCGCCCAACGTCCTAAACTCGTTTCTTGGGTTTTTGTCCCAACTTTCTGTTATTCTATTATCTTCAACACTCGATTTTTTTCTTGCTCTAATCTTTCATATAATTATGATTTGTTCGTCTATACTGAGTCTACTTTCTCACAGTAACTCATAATTTTATAATGCATAAAAATAAAACTAACTTTCAAATTATTACATGAACTTGCATTTATTCAATTCAATCAAAGTAGCACACTACATCTTTTGCAATCAATGAGTTGAATAGCATCAAATTTACTTTACAAAAATATAGTTGCTTATCAAAAGAAAATGTCAACAATTATTCACATAATCAAAAATCGCTACATTCATGTATACTAGTTTATGACAAACTAATCAATTATTCTTTTCTTATTATCAACTAACATAATGTTGATTAATTTTCTAAACATCGCATCTTTCATTACACCCTATGCATAGATTTGTTCTACTCTTTTTTTTTTCAAAATCAAATTCTACACTACACATTTATTTTATTACTAGCATGCACATTATCTATAATTAGAAAGTAGAGAACACCCACCTTGATTGAAGCTTGAAGACTACAAGAGAATGGTTCCTTCTTGCTCCTAGCTTCACAAGCACCTCCTAGTCCTCAAAAGCTCCAAGCAAAAGAACACTTCTTTTCTTACTCTCTTTCTTCTATTCTTCTCTTTCTCTTATTTTTCTTTTATTTTTTGGTGTGAAAAGAATGAGGAATGGAGGGTGCTATTTATAGGATTTTGTTATGGTTCAATTTGCAAAATTACACACCTAATAACTCACTCAAATTAATTTTCCAACCCTACATATCCCTAACTCCTAAAACTCCCACCCTTTCATATACCCACTTTTCTAATTCTCTAACTCCCAAACTCTCCACTCTCTTCTCCCATTATACTTCTATCCTAATCCACCTAATACAACCCACTTCAGATCCTATTAAAAACCATGATCTTCTTATTACTCCCCAGAATCTTTATTAGCCATATATCATTCATTAACCTTTCCATATATGTACCCCTCACCTTATTTCTACCTGATTACAAACCGAAAACATTGAACCTTCCCACCCGGTTTCATTTCTGTGCCGCCCCCCTAGCCATACACCACAACCCACACACTTAATCCACTGATTATGAACCAATGTTTATAACCAACACTATCACACATTAATCCACTTATACACTTATATAATATGTATATATATATATATATATATTTATACACACACACTATTCATTATTACGTAAAAATTTATAATGCTAAAATAAATGTGCACACATTTTATAAAATTCATTTCAAGAAAAGATACGCCCAAATGCGTGCACCGAAACAAACACGTGCGTCGCACGTAAAATACCGAAATACAAAAATTGACTTTATTGATGAAAAATTATTAAATATTGTCGAAAACAATATACGCAAAATTATATTTACTAGTTTATATATATTTCATGATGAAATCACAACACGTAGAAAGCACGTGCATTATACGTGCAGAAAATCGAAAAATGCATTTTAATCGAAATAGGGGGAAAATAAATTTTCGTTTTATAAAATATATTTAAATACATAAAAATAAATAATTTAAACCTATAGAAAACATTGTACGTAGTGGTGGAAACACGTGCATCAAAACACGTAAAAAGCACGTAAATTCCAGGGATTGAAATATTATATTTTAGTTAACTGAAATCAATACGGAAAATTATAAATAGTACGAATCCAAAATATGTAGTGAAATATATTACAAAAATATACGTGCGTAACACCCAGGGGCAAAATTATAATTTCCAATTTTGCGGGGTGTTACACTCTCCCCCCCTTAGAGTAGTTCCGTCCCCGAAACTCGCTAGGGTAAAGATTGTATTTTGTACACGCCAAAGAAAATATTATTCTTGTATTTAGGAAACTGCAAACTTTAAAAAAAATAAATGTAATATACGCAACAAGGAAAAACAAGACAAACTCTTTATAAGGAAACTATGAATATTAAGATGTTACAAGACGGAACAAAAAAATTAGGAAAATAGCATAAGAACTGAAATGTGACAAGAGATAGAATAGTTTGAGAGAAATTTTCGTACACAAATAGTATTAGGTAAGCTATTAGATAAAAGGGTAAAGTCAATTAAGTCGTTAATTTTGAAATAGTTCGAAAAACAATGTGGCGGAGAAAACATAGTCGATATGTAATTTAGAAAAATTTATCAATGAAATTAACGGTAAAAAATTCGCAAGATTTGCAATTTAAAACATGACCATTGAATAAGATTTTGGAAAAATAAATGGGAATAAGACTTTGTTGAAAACATAAAATGACTTTGTATATCAATTAATAAAATAGTTTGTAAGGGAACTATAATAATTATATACACAATTTGAAAAAAAATAGAAAGCATACGTTGAAATACTTTGTGAATATACAAAACTTTGTAGTGATGAAAATAATTTATAACATTAAGACAAAATAGTGTAAAGCACATACACGAGATGAAAACACAATTGAAAATAATAGTTATATAGTACAGCAAATTAGGACAATAGACATAAACAAGTATATACAAAAATATTAATGTAGTAATTAGATGATGGTGAAATGATATGTATAATAAGAATATTGAAATATATGATATATATAGAAATCATTGGGAGAATATATGTAATAACTAAGAGTGTAAAGACAGTTAAAATTTGAGAAAAGATAATGTATAAATAGTGAGTATATACAGTGCAAAACTATAAAAGTAATGAGTAGCGATTAATAGTAAAAATGAATATATCAAAACAAATATGCAATAATAGTACCGAATGTAAACAAATAAAACAAATAGTAGGTCACATTTATATAGGTAGAAAATTTCAATTTAGTTTAAAATATATAGGATCAGGTAATATTGTGTCACAGAAATCAAAATCAAATAAAATGAGTGCACATAAGAAAATTTCATAAGAAAAATTCAAAATGAAGAAAATAATTGTTGAAATATTAACTTAATAAATGGCAATTTAAAACTTGACAAAAAATACGTAAAGTAATAGTAGACATAGACGGGTAAACATGAAGTGACATAAATACATGAAAGGCGAAATTTTAAGTTTGAAAAACAAGTTTAAAATATCAAGACTAAGGTAGATAGATAAATAATAAATATTCAAATCATTTAATAACATAAGAAAATATTTATTTGAAAACATACATATACATATACATATACATATACTCCTCGATCCCTCTCCGTTCACCCCGCAACCACTGCAGATCCCTCACCGCCTCGCCGTAATCATCCAAGCCCCGAATGCCTCGCCATTCGTCTCCCCTATTTTCGGAGTGAAACAGAGTTCGCTAGCCCCGCCTCCCATCGCTGCGTCGCTCCTTGACCGCAGCTGCTGCCAGCGTCCCTGCCGACAGTCGCCCTATCGGGGCCTCTCCAGCCACCACCGTGGTCGCTGTCCCTCTCCCGCCAACTCTCTCTCTCTCTCTTTCTCTCTCTCTCTATCGATTGGAGAAGAAGCACAATGGGGAATTGGTGTTTGCTGTTCGTGAATGTAGGAGATCCCGCTATGTGTTGCTAATTCGGTGTGTGCCGTTTGCAGTTTTGCACGTGTCTCGCACGTGCTTGCGTGTGTCCATATTTGTGCTTCGTTGCTCGGGATTCTCATCGCGCTGTTTGTTCGTGTTCGGATTTCGTTGTCCAATCAAGGCAAGTATCTTCTTGTACAATTCGTTATTATAGTAAAAGCTTTTCTTTGAAAATACTGCTAGTAGGTTGTAGTTGTGACTCTCCATTGGCTTATCATTTGACGATTTCAATCTACTCCTTATCAATTCTATGGTCATAAGAGTCACAATCTTTCGTTGATACATTCATTTTACAACTCGTATGATTATAATACATTTATGCAAGAATATCTTTGTTTGTTACTGTTCCTGTCATTGCTTGCTATTTTGACACCGATAAATTCAGAATCTGGACTTGAGTTCTAAACATGGAATGTATCCCCAGATTTCTAGTTTACTACCCTTTTGACAGAATTAAATTCCAAGTTATGATTTGTGATTTATTGCTGTTTTACTGCTGCGGTGTCGTAGAATTTTAGATTCATAAATTTGCTATATGACTTTGCTTCACGAATTAAATTAACTATGACTTGAAAATTTTCAAGCTGATACTAGACACACTAGAGAAACTTCCCTAATTTTCTTGGAATTAACTAATGAAGTTTTAGACCTGTTTCATGCTTCTAAACACAATTTTACAAATTCTGGCTGAACACGAATTCTGTGTAGTTTGATGTTTTGACACCACTTGCTACCACTTTTATGTATCTAATTTATATGCGATGGATTTGGCAAAGAGTCTAGTTTCCATATTTTCTGACGGATCCAGATTTGCATTCCTTTGGTAGCGGGAATCTCAGTTTTGGTGCAACAACGTCCTGTTGTCCAGAATTGGTATTTTGCTACGGTTAAATATTTGCATATTGTTTCTTGCATTTTGTGATTTAGAACATGAACCTTGCATCATATGAGCTCTTGATACATCCTTGTCTTGTTCCGATTTTATTCTCGTTATCTCTTAAATCATAATTTTTTTAATAAAAAGTAACAAGTCGGGGTTAAGAGAAAGATCGAGTAGTGGACAATATAGAAAAGTGTACTCAGAAGGGGGCCCGTATTTTCCTCATTCGGTTACATGATAAGATTTGGATTACATTTGGATAATTTGGAATACTCAATATGATTTGGTTAATATGATTTGGATTACTTGATACTGGAGTACATAACCCTATAGAATCCCCTACAAAATCTAAACATAACTTGATTGTATGTAGTAACCATGTGGTCAAAATCTGTGATGCATGAAGTGCTACCTAGACAGAATTAAATAATAGACTTAAGTTGACACAAAGCACATGCATGATCCTGTATGCCAGTTTCCTGATTTCGTTTACAAGTTACATGATTTGGCTATATGATTTTGATTCACATATTTGCATGAACCCATTTCCATTACTTGTTTTCCAGTTGCAAGTTGTTACATTTCCGTTCATATGTTCATCACACTTGACTTCGTTTTATTTCGTGATCCTTGATTCTTGTCTTTATTCCTTGTTATACCTTGGTTCTTGTTCTTATTTATATTTCCGTTTTTGTACCCATTTGCTTGTACTACTTGCGGCCCTAACTTGCATTAAGGGTGTTTGTCTTTGTTTCTCTATTTTTCTTCTGCATGATATATACAGACTTTGGAGACAAGCTGCCAGAAGGAGTTGGTGAGCTAACGTTCTAGACTTCGCATGGGAAAATTTGCTTTAGTTGTTTTGTATTTGAGTTTATTTAATTCCTGTTGCTACTTGAAACTTGTAACGGGCGTGTTATCCGGAAGTTTTTACTTTTGATCCGGATCTTGAATTTATTTGGGAAATTTATTTTTGTTTCAAATATTTTTTTTTGATTAATAAATTATTCATGCATGCGTGGTTGAATATATTTTGCTATATTTCTTGTTATGATACTGAGTAGATCCTACAGCTTATGAATGATAAAAATCATTTACTGGGCTTTGTCACGTACTCGTATTCCGTATTCCTTTTGGGAAGTGAGGCGTGACAGGTTTTCAGTGGTACCAGAGCCCAGATTTGGCTAATGTATTAGTTTGACTAATATATTAGACAAGCTTGGTTTGATCTGGGATTGACTCAACAATACACAGACCATGCATACATGAATAAATTATAATCAACATTGATCTGGATACTAGTCTTATTCCATTCATTTTGACCCCTTCTTATTTGATCCCTTGATTCCTTGATTCTTCCGTCTTTTTCAGTCGTCCTTTTTGATTGATTTTTTCTTGGGTATGAATTCATTCTTTTCGTACGTATATCTTTCTGATTTTGGTGCCATCCATTCTTTTTATTCTCTGCTTGGTCCGTTAGTCCGCATTGCTGGATCTTCATCGACATGTCAGCGGCTTGGATCATCGCCAGGAGAGGAAGTGTCGTCTTTTGCTCCAAGATGTGCATGCAGAGTCCCAGGATCTCAGGAAGTGTTCAGAATCTGAAGTTGCCCAGAGGTCGAACTTCATGTTAGAGAGATTTTGCCTGGATGCGTCAAGGATATGGTGAGCCACGAAGCAGATTGCTGGAGCTAATGGATGTTATTGACAGAGTCTTCCTGATCAGAGTTGCGCAGCGGAAGCGTTGTGGTCCCACAACCTATAGGTCTCAGGATTCTCTTGTTGTTTCTCATTCCATGCATTGTTTGCTTCTCTCCATTCCTTGTATTCGTTTTCATCCGTTGAATCATTGGCTGGTCTAACTCTTTCTTGTCCATCCTTTCTTTGTTTTCAGCTCTATCCATTTGTTAATCTCTTTGCTTTGTTATCTTGCAAGTCTTGTGTTGTTTCTTCTTCATTTATGATACCGGTTACTTCTTTCTTGCATTCCATTTTTCCATCATGCACCAATTTATTATTTGATTCAATTCTCCGTTGTCCGTCCTTTCTTTGATTCCGGTTTCACCTACTCCCTATCTTGCTTTGTTATCTTGTGTTTTTTTTTCTTCCTTTTGATACTGTTTATTTTGTTTCTTTCACTCCATTTGACATCATTGTTATCCACTTTCTTCCCATTTTGGGAGTTGCCACTATTTCATTTCCCTCCATACAATTCTCTGTTTTGTTACCCCAAGGTGTTTTGCTTTGTCCAACATTCTGCCTCAATAGAATTTCGATGACAAAATTTTGTTGTAAGGTGGGTAGGATTTGTAACCCCCGTTTTCGTAAATAAATATTTCTGAATATTTTCTGTGTTTTGATTAATTATAATTTACCTTGTGTTAAATTCGTTTTAGATTCTCTATTAAAGTATTTTCTAATCGGGAATTTTATTTATTTCGAATAATTTTTTATTTTAAATTTAATTTCCATTTCTATTTGATCGACTATTTATATTATATATTTTTTGGATCATTTTAATAAATCTGTTAAACTCGAATTTACATTTTGATATACATATGTTATTATTATTACTATTATCAGTATTATTTTTGTTAGTGTTGTTATTTGCAGTATCATTATTTTTATTTTTAATAATATTATTATTATTATTTTATTTTAAACCGAACATACTTTATTTTATATGTATTCATTATTTAACTTAATGTATATGTATATGTATGTTTTAGAAACCTCTGTAATACTTATTATTTTTCTCCTATTGGATTTAAACCTATTAATTGATTTATAACCCAAAACCCATTACCCATTCTCCTATTGGATTATCTACCCAATAACCCAAACCCTATAACCTAATCTATATAAACCCATGTAATCCCACAACCGAACCCTTACCCTAGTTTTCCTGTGTAACCCTTCAGCCGCCAAAACCTTCCCCTGCCTGTTCATCTTCCCTGCTCCTCACCATTTACCTCCTGCCTCTTCGTTCCCCTTCACCGTCCCTGTGCCTCCTTGCCTCTTCGACCACACATCCTTCTCCATCACCGCCTCATCGTCTCCCCATCACCCCCGTCGTTGATTCCCCGCACCTCGCCACCAAACCCATCGCTTCATCATCTCCGACCACCGAACCCCCTCTACCTTCGCTCTGTGCTTCGACCATGTCGTCATTCCCCACCTCTACATCCGCCCTCGTCCTCCGCTCTCACTTCTATCCTGTCGTCGTCTTCATCCCATCGCCATCCCCCATCAACCGCTCGAACCTAACTCCCCGTCGTCCTTCTCCTAGTCCCTGTGCACCTTGTCCGCACCTACAACCCAACTCCTCGATCCCTCTCCGTTCACCCCGCAAGCACCGCAGATCCCTCACCCCCTCGTCGTCGTCGTCCAAGCCCCGAATGCCTCGCCGTTCGTCTCCCCTGTTTTCGGAGCGAAACAGAGTTCGCTTACCCCGCCTCCCATCGCTGCGTCGCTCTTCGACCGCAGCCGCTGCCAGCGTCCTCGCCGAAAGTTGCCCCGTCGGAGCCCCACCAGCCACCGCCGAGGTTTCCGTCCCTTCTCCTGCCAATTCTCTCTCTCTCTTTATCGAATGGAGAAGAAGCACTATGGGGAATTGGTGTTTGCTGTTTGTGAGTGTAGGAGATCCTGCTATGTGTTGCTGATCCGGTGTGTGCCATTTGCTGTTTAGCACGTGTCTCGCACGTGCTTGCGTGTATCCGTGTTCGTGCTTTGTTGCTCAGGATTCTCATCCCGCTATTTGTTCGTGTTCGGATTTCGTCGTCGAGTCATGGCAAGTATCTTCTTGTACAATTCGTTGTTCTAGTACAAGCTTTTCTTTGAAAATACAGCAAGTAGGTTGTAGTTGTGACTCCCCTTTGGCTTTTCATTTGATGATCTCATTCTACACCTTATCAATTCTAAGGTCATTAGAGTCACAACCTTTCGTTGATACGTTCGTTTTACAACTCGTATGATTATAATACATTCATGCAAGAATATCCTTATTTGTTACTGTTCCTGTCTTTGCTTGCTGTTTTGATCCCAATAAAATCAGAATCTGGACTTGAGTTCTAAACATGGAATGTATCCCCAGATGTCTAGTTTACTACCCTTTTTTCGGAATTGAATTTTGAATTATGGTTTGTGAGTTATTGCAGTTTTACTGCTGCTGTGTCGTAGAATTTCAGATTCATAAATTTGCTGCATGACTTTGCTTCACGAATTAAATTAACTATACCACCTGTAAGATTATGACTTGAAATTTTTCATGCTGATACTAGGCACACTATAGAACCTTCCCTAATTTTTCTGGAATTAACTAATGAAGTTTCAGACCTGTTCATGCTTCTAAACACAATTTTACAAATTCTAGCTGAACACGAATTCTGTGTAGTTTGCTGTTTTGGCACCACTTGCTACCACTTTTATGTATCTTATTTATATGCGATGGATTTGGCAAAGAGTCTAGTTTCCATATTTTTTAACGGATCCAGATTTGCATTCCTTTGGTAGCGGGAATCTCAGTTTTGGTGCAACAACGTCCTGTTGTCCAGAATTGGTATTTTGCTACGATTAAATATTTGTATGTAGTTTCTTGCATTTTGTGATTTAGAACATGTACCTTGCATCATATGAGCTCTTGATACATCATTGTTTTGTTCCGATTTTATTCTCATTATCTCTTGATCATATTTTTTTTAATAAAAAGTAACAAGCCGGGATTAAGAGAAAGATCCAGTAGTGGACAATATGGAAAAGTGTACTCGGAAGGGGGCCCGTATTTCCCTCATTCAGTTACATGATACGATTTGAATTACATTTGGATGATTTGGATTACATTTGGATAATTTGGAATACTCGATATGATTTGGTTAATATGATTTGTATTACTTGATACCGGAGTACACAACCCTATACAATCCCCTACGAAATCTAAATGTAAATTGATTGTATGAAGCAACCATGTGGTAAAAATCTGTGACGCATGAAGTGCTACCTAGATAAAATTAAATAATAGACTTAAGTTGGCACAAAGCACATGCATGATCCTGTTTGCCAGTTTCCTGATTTCTTTACAAGTTACATGATCTGGCTACATGATTTTGATTTAGAAGCTACATGATTTTGATTCACGAGTTTGCATGAACCCATTTCCATTACTTGTTTTCCAGATGCAAGTTGTTGCATTTCCGTTCATATGTTTATTTCTAGTTACATCACACTTGACTTCGTTTTATTTCGTGATCCTTGATTCTTCTCTTTGTTCCTTGTTATACCTTGGTTCTTGTTCTTATTTATATTTCCGTTCTTGTACCCATTTGCTTATACTACTTGCGTTCCTAACTTGCATTAAGGGTGTTTGTCTTTGTTTCTCTATTTTTCTTCTGCATGATATATACAGACTTTGGAGACGAGCTGCCGGAAGGAGTTGGTGAGCTAACGTTCTAGGCTTCGCTTGGAAAAATTTGCTTTAATTGATTTGTAGTTGAGTTTATTTATTTCATGTTGCTACTTGAAACTTGTAACGGGTGTGTTGTCTCGAAGTTTTTACTTTTGATCCAGATCTTAAATTTATTTGGGAAATTTATTTTTGTTTCAAATATTTTTTTTGATTAATAAATTATTCATGCATGTGTGGTTGAATATATTTTGCTATATTTCTTGTTATAATGTTGAGTCGATCCTACAGTTTATGAATGATGAAAATTATTCGCTGGGCTTTGTCACATACTCGTATTCCGTATTCCTTTTGCGAAGCGAGGCGTGACAGGTTTTTAGTGGTATCAGAGCCCAGATTTGGCTAATGTATTAGTTTGACTGATATATTAGACAAGCTTGACTCGATCTGGGATTGGCTTAACAATACACAGACCATGCATATATGAATGAATTATAATCAATATTGATCTGGATACTAGTCTTATTCCATTTATTTTGACCCCTTCTTATTCGGTCCCTTGATTCCTTGATTCTTCCGACTTTTTCAGTCGTCCTCTTTGATTGATTTCTTCTTGGGTATGAATTCATTCTTTTCGTACGCATATCTTTCTAATTTTGGTGCCATCCATTCTTTTTATTTTCTGCTTGGTCCGTCAATCGGCATTGCTGGATCTTCAACGAAATGTCAGCGGCTTAGATCATCGCCAGGAGAGGAAGTGTCATCTTTTGCTCCAAGATGTGCATGTAGAGTCCCGGGATCTCAGGAAGCGTTCAGAATCTGAAGTTGCCCAGAGTTCGAACTTCATGTTAGAGAGATGTCGTCTGGATGCGTCAAGGATGTGGTGAGCCACGAAGCAGATTGCTGGAGCTAATGGATGTTATTAACGGAGTCTTCCTGATCAGAGTGGCGCAGCGAAAGCGTCGTGGGCCCATAACCCACAGGTCCAAGGATTCTTTTGTTGTTTCTCATTTCCTGCATTGTTTGCTTCTCTCCATTCCTTGTATTCATTTTCATCTGTTGACTCATTGACTGGTCTAACTCTTCCTTGTCCATCCTTTCTTCGATTCCAACTCTATCCATTTCTTCATCTCTTTGCTTTGTTATCTTACAAGTCTTGTGTTGTTTCTTCTTCATTTATTATTCCGGTTACTTCGTTCTTGCATTTCATTTTGCCATCATGCACCAATTCATTATTTAATTCAATTCTCCCCTGTCCGTCCTTTCTTTGATTCTGGTTTTACCTACTCCCTATCTTGCTTTGTTATCTTGTGTTTTTTTCCTTCCTTTTGATACTGTTTATTTTCTTTCTTGCACTCCATTTGACATCATTGTTATCCACTTCCTTTCTATTTTGGGTGTTGCCACTATTTCATTTCCCTCCCTACAATTCTCTGTTTTGTTACACCAAGGTGTTTTGCTTTATCCTACATTCCACCTCAATTGAATTTCGATGACGAAATTTTGTTGTAAGGTGGATAGGAATTGTAACCCCCATTTTCATAAATAAATATTTTCTAAATATTTTCTGTATTATGATTAATTATAATTTACCTTGTGTTAAATTCATTTTGGATTCTCTATTGAAATATTTTCTAATCGGAAATTTTATTTATTTCGAATAATTGTATATTTTTAATTTAATTTCTATTTCTATCTGGTCGACTATTTATATTATATATTGTTTGGATCATTTTAATAATTCTGTTAAACTCGAATTTGCATTTTGATATACATATATTATTATTATTACTATTATCAGTATTATTTTTGTTTGTGTTGTTATTTGCAGTATCATTATTTTTATTGTTAATATTATTATTATTATTATTATTATTATTATTATTATTATTATTATTATTATTTTATTTTAAGCCGAACATACTCTATTTTATATATATTCATTATTTGACTTAATGTATATGTAAATGTATGTTTTATAAACCCCTATAATACTTATTATTTTTCCCTTATTGGATTAAAACCTATTAATTGATATATAACCCAAAACCCATTACCCATTCTCCTATTGGATTATCTACCCAATAACCCAAACCCTATAACCTAATCTATATAAATCCATGTAACCCCACACCCTAACCCTAACCCTAGTTTTCCGGTGTAACCCTTCAGCCGCCGAAACCTTCCCCTGCCTATTCATCTTCCCCGCTCCTCACCCTTTACCTCCCGCCTCTTCGTTCCCCTTCACCGTCCCTATGCCTCCTTGACGTCTTCGACCTCACATCCCTCTCCATCACCGCCTCATCATCTCCCCATCACCACCGTCGTTGAGTCCGCGCACCTCGCCACCGAATCCATCGCTTCGTCATCTCTGACCACCGAAATTTCTCTACCTTCGCCTTGTGTTTCGACCTCATCGTCATCCCCCACCTCTACATCCACCCTCGTCTTCCGCTCTCACCCCTATCCTGTCGTCATTTTCATCCCGTCGCCGTCCCCCATCAACCGCTCGAACCCAACTCCCCGTCGTCCTTCCCTTGGTCCCTTTGCACCTCATCGGCACCCACAACTACTCCTCGATCACTCTCCGTTCACCCCGCAACCACCGCAGATCCCTCGCCCCCTCGTCGTCGTCGTCCAAGCCCCGAACGCCTCGCCGTTTTTCTCCCCTTTTTTGGAGCAAAACAGAGTTCGCTAGCCCTACCTCCCATCGCTGCGTCGCTCCTCGACCGGACCGCCAACATCCCCGCCGATAGTTGCCCCGTCGGAGCCTCGCCAGCCACCGCCGTGGTCGCCGTTCCCTCTCCCGCCAACTCTCTCTCTTTCTTTCTCTGTCGATTGGAAAAGAAGCACTGTGGGAAATTGGTGTTTGTTGTTCATGAGTGTAGGAGATCCCGCTGTGTGTTGCTGATCCGGTATGTGCCGTTTGCTGTTTTGCACCTGTCTCGCACGTGCTTGTGTGTTTCCGTGTTTGTGCTTCGTTGCTCGGGATTCTCATCCCTTTATTTGTTTGTGTTCGGATTTCGTCGTCCAATCAAGGCAAGTATCTTCTTGTACAATTCGTTGTTCTAGTACAAGCTTTTCTTTGAAAATACTGCAGTAGGTTGTATTTATGACTCCCCTTTGTCTTATCATTTGAGCATCTCATTCTACTCCTTATCAATTTCATGATCATAAGAGTCACAACCTTTCGTTGATACGTTCGTTTTACAACTCGTATGATTATAATATATTCATGTAAGAATATCCTTGTTTTTTACTGTTCCTTTTTTTCCTTGCTGTTTTGACCCCGATAAAATCAGAATACGGACTTGGGTTCAAAATATGGAATGTAGCCCCAGATGTCTAGTTGACTACTTTTTTTACGGAATTGAATTTCGAGTTATGGTTTGTGAGTTATTGCAATTTTACTGCTGTTGTGTCGTAGAATTTCATATTCATAAATTTGCTGCATCACTTTGCTTCACGAATTAAATTAACTATGCCAACTGTAAGATAATGACTTGAAATTTTGTATGCTGATACTAGACACACTAGAGAACCTTTTCTAATTGTCCTAAAATTAATTAATGAATTTTTAGACCTGATTCATGCTTCTAAACACAATTTTACAAATTCTGACTAAACACGAATTCTGTGTAGTTTGCTGTTTTGACACCAGTTGCTACTACTTTTATGTATCTTATTTATATGCGCTGGATTCGGCAAAGAGTCTAGTTTTCAGATTTTCTGAAGAATCCATATTTGAATTCTTGTGGTAGCGGAAATCTCAGTTTTGGTGTAGCAACGTCTTGCTGTCCAGAATTGGTATTTTGCTACGGTTAAATATTTGCATGTTGTTTCTTGCATTTTGTGATTTAGAACATGTTCCTTGCATCATATGAGCTCTTGATACATCCTTGTCTTTTCCTGATTTTGTTCTCGTTATCTCTTGATCATATTTGTTTTGTAATAAAAAGTAACAAGCCGGGGTTAAGAGAAAGATCTAGTAGTGGACAATATAGAAAAGTATACTCGGAAGGGGGGTCGTATTTTCCTCATTTGGTTACATGATATGATTTGGATTACATTTGGATAATTTGAAATACTCGATATATTTTGATTAATATGATTTGGATTAATTGATACCGGAGTACACAGCCCTATCGAATCCCCTACGAAATCTAAACGAAACTTGATTGTATGTAGCAACCATGTGGTAAAAATCTGGAACGCATGAAGTGCTACCTAAATAGAATTAAACAATAGACTTAAGTTGACACTAAGCACATGCATGATCCCGTCTGCCCGTTTCCTGATTTCGTTACAAGTTACATGATTTGGCTACATGGTTTTGATTTAGAAGCTACATGATTTTGATTTAGAAGTTACATGATTTTGATTCAAGAGTTTGCATGAACCCATTTCGTTACTTGTTTTCCAGTTACAAGTTGTTGCATTTCCGTTCATATGTTTATTTCTAATTGCATCACACTTGACTTCATTTTATTTCGTATTCCTTGATTCTTTTCTTTGTTCCTTGTTATACCTTGGTTCTTGTTCTTATTTATATTTCCGTTCTTGTACCCTTTTGCTTGTACTACTTGCGGTCCTAACCTGCACTAAGGGCGTTTATCTTTGTTTCTCTATTTTTCTTCTGCATGATATATACCGACTTTGGAGACGAGCTGCCAGAAGGAGTTGGTAAGCTAACGTTCTAGGCTTCGCTTGGAAAATTTTGCTTTAGTTGTTTTGTATTTGAGTTTATTTAATTCCTATTGCCACTTGAAACTTGTAACGTGCGTGTTGTCTTGAAGTTTTTTAGTTTTGATCCAGATCTTGAATTTATTTGGGATATTTATATTTGTTTTAAATATTTTCTGTTGATTAATAAATTATTCATGCATGCGTGGTTGAATATATTTTGCTCTATTTCTTGTTATGATGCTGAGTAGATCCTACAGCTTATGAATGATGAAAATTATTCGCTGGGCTTTATCACGTACTTGTATTCCGTATTTCTTTTGGAAAGCAGGGCGTGATAATGTATTATTGTTGTCCTAATTCACTATAATACTTGACTTGGGACATCTAAGGATTGTGTTCTGATTATAATCAATAGGATCTCACAATCAAGTCATGCACTTGATGTCCCATGGTATTAAACCTACTATTCCAAGGACTTTATTATGCTCATTTAATCACAATAAACAACACAATAAATAAAATATTTCATATATGAAATAAATTTTATGATGCAATGTAAACTAGTAATGTCAACACACAACTGACCTCTAGGGCATACACCAACATTCTATACACCAATCATCTTGCATAATGTAAATTCTAGCACATAAAAACAATTCATCATAACGGGGTTCAATACTTACCACATTGGCTACCCGTGACCCTGCTTGTGCTTTCTTATACTCCTCGCAGTGGTTTCTTATGTGTCCCGACTTCTTGCAGTGCCAACCCTTACCTTTGTGATGCCTGCTCTTAACTTGGACTTGTGATTCCTGCTTTGCAACATTCCTCTATTGTTTCTTCTACCCCGTATATCAACTAATAGCGCGACATTGCTGGGATATGATACCGAAGTTTCTCCATGTCTCTTTCTTCTTACATCCTCATTCATGATGCTGCTTATAACATCCTTTAAAATTTTCGCATCAGTCATAATGCTTGTAGCAGTCTGTTCTAATGTGTCGTAACTATCGGGAAGACTGAATAACAACAATAATGATTGTACTATTTCCTCAAACTTTAAACCCGACGATTCCATCTGATTTTGAGCCATACAAAATTTTTTGATGTATTCTGCAACCGAACCTCTTTCAGACAACTTCAAGTTGACCAATTTCTTTAGGTGAAGAATCTGGTTTGCTGTGTTCGGTTTCTCAAACATATCTGCCAAGATCTTCATTGCCTCCTTCACGGTCTTGGCCTTTTCAATGTGAAATAGCAACTTCCTACTCAGCGACAATTGAATCTGTTCAAGTGCTTTCTGATCCAATCTATTTCAAGCCGCCAATGCAGCCAGATCGACCTTTGCCCCTTCTGTTTTCTCACCAAACTATGGATCATAAAGATACTTTTGTCAGAGATATGCTATCATCTGGATCTTCCACATTGTGAAATCTGTTTCATCGAACTCTTTGACTCTACTCTTGTCTCCCATCTCAATCAATGCTACCAATCTGGTGCTTTATTACAACTTTTTTGAGTTCTAACTACGGAATAACTCATTAACACTATGCAAAACAATAGAATCAAAAGTAAGAGAACAAAAGCAATCAAAAGCAGTTACACAAGAACACAAGAGATTTTTTCGAAGTTCACCCAATGCAATGACTACTTTCTCGTGCAGAGGCACTCCTTAGATTTCCACTAGAAATATTAAGAACTAGTTACAAAACTCTCAAAAACTCACCCCCAAAATGTAGTGTTTCTCTCTGTCACCCGCAAGATGAATGTTACACTACAACACACGCTGGATTTATCGGCGTTTTTTCGAATTTACACGGGCGTTTAAAAACGCCGGTGTAACATTCATCGGCGTTTATAAAAATGCCGGTCCAAATTCCACCGAAGAGAGCGTCGCAGAATACTATGGGTCTACACCGGCAATTTTACAGAACGCCGGTAAATCTTGTGTATATACCGACGGCCGTAAAAACACCAGTGTATGGGTATTTCTAAGTGCCCTATTTTCATCTGATATACATTCACCGGCGTTATACAAACGCCACCGTAGGCACTGTAATTTTGTTTAAAATCTACACCGGCATTTGTAAAACGCTGGTGTAGGTATATAATTTTTTTAAAAAAATTTAAAAAAAAACATGCAGCACTCTTATAATCAAAACCAAAATATGGAGTTCAAATTATTGAACAGCAAACAGTGAAAGAGAATACTTTCACACTCAAATTCAGGCAAAAATGCTACTAACTGAAATGAATCTCATACTTTTATAATACTCATGAGATAACTGTCAATTGAAACCAGATTGTAAGTTCAAACAGGATTATTTCATCACTAGTCACTCCTCTGTAAATCATAGTATGCAACTTCAGTTACATAATCCATTTCATCATCACTTACAAGCCTATTTGGCAAAGAACAATCTCATTTTCAAACCCAAGCAACAAGCATGAACAATCTCATTTTCAAACCCAAGCAATCCCCTTTCATGATATAATTGTATATAAAGTTTGAATAAAAAATTTCCATCACTAGTCGCTCCTCAAAAAATCATAATGTGCAACTTCAGATATATCATCTATCTCATCTCCAAATTCAGAGAAAAAAGCATCTCCAAATTCACTTAAAACCCAAGCAACAAGCATGAACAATCTCATTTTCAAACCCAAACAATCCCCTTTCATGATATAATTGTATATAAAGTTTGAATAAAAAATTTCCATCACTAATCGCTCCTCAAAAATCGTGGCGTGCAACTTCAGATATATGATCCATCTCATCTCCAACAAAAAAGCATCTCCAAATTCACTTAAAACCTAAGCAACAAGCATGAACAATCTAATTTCAAACCCAAGCAATCCCTTTTCATGATATAATTATATATAAAGTTTAAATAAAAAATTTCCACCACTAGTCGCTCCTTAAAAAATCATAGTGTGCAACTTCAGATATACGATCCATCTCATCTCCAAATTCAGACAAAAAAGCAACTCCAAATTCACTTAAAACCCAAGCAACAAGCATGAACAATCTCATTTTCAAACCCAAGCAATCCCCTTTCATGATATAATTGTATATAAAGTTTAGTTTAAATAAAAAATTTCCATCACTAGTCACTCTCAAAAAATCATAGTGTGCAACTTCAGATATATGATCTATCTCATCTCCAAATTCAGACAAAAAAGCATCTCCAAATTCACTTAAAACCCAAGCAACAGGCATGAACAATCTCATTTTCAAACCCAAGCAATCCCTTTTCATGATATAATTGTATATAAAGTTTAAATAAAAAATTTCCATCACTAGTCGCTCCTCAAAAAATCATAGTGTGCAACTTCAGATATATGATCCATCTCATCTCCAAATTCAGACAAAAAAGCAACTCCAAATTCATTTAAAACCCAAGCAACAAGCATGAACAATCTAATTTCAAACCCAAGCAATCCCTTTTCATGATATAATTATATATAAAGTTTAAATAAAAAATTTCCATCACTAGTCGCTCCTTAAAAAATCATAGTGTGCAACTTCAGATATACGATCCATCTCATCTCCAAATTCAGACAAAAAAGCAACTCCAAATTCACTTAAAACCCAAGCAACAAGCATGAACAATCTTGATATGGCTAAAAATAGGATTAAATCGGGACCGTTCACATCGGACGCGAATCTTAAAGCTCAGGGGTAAAACGGTAATCTCACGTGCAAATGGGTCCGAAGCGGGTACTGGGTCTCCTTCTCACAGATCCAATAACCCGTGAACGGATCCACCACAACTGGGTACGGGTCCCAACCCGAAACACACCCAGTCCAGAAAAGATAGAATTAGGGTTTCTGATTAATCCTAATCAACGGCTCTGATTCACATCTATCCTTTCACCGGGAATTAAGGGATTACATTCCTAATCTGATTATGAGGATTTTATTCCTTATCAGATCACAGGAATCACATTCCTTATCTGATCCCAACGGCGACTATAAATACCCCACACCCATCTCCATTAAGAGGTAATCAATCTTTTTCTAGTTGAACGCTCTTTCATAATCATTTCTGGTTACTGACTTGAGCGTCGGAGGGTGCGTCGCCGGGATCAACCCCGGTGTCTCGCACTTCCTTGCAGGTGGACGGCGGGAGTCAACGGTCAAGCTCCGGCGGAACAGGTTAGGTGTTTGCTATTCAGGTTTTCTACGAACTCACAAATTCATCTGCTTGCCCCCACACCGAAATTAGCGGCAACAGATTGGCGCCGTCTGTGGGAAACATACGAATAGCAGCCCCTCCTCTTTCCGTCGACTAGATCTTCTCCAGCCATGCCTCCGAGAAAAGCCAAATCTAGGGGGTCCAACCGTGGGCCCAATCCCGCCGATCAGCAGGAGCCAGTCCCTGACCAACCCGTTCTGCAGCAGGAACGACCTCCGCTTCAGACGAAAGACCCCCTTCAGCAAGATCAGCCCCTTCAGAATCAGCAACCCCCCAAGGGTCCGACCGGACCTCATAATGCTGGTGCGGGGGGCTCCCGCGGAAAGCAACCTCTCCACCAAGACCGCATCTCCATACACAATGCCTCTACGGATTCCATGGCATCACACAATCCTCAGAATCGGCAGAAGAAGGACGTGGATCTTCGTCACCGTCTGGACGAAAAACGGGCCCGAGAGGGAACCTCCCGCCACTATCGTCCGGGTGAACGATCTCCCCGTCACCGGGATTACAGAAGGTCTCCTAACCGTAGGGGGCGAAGGGAATCCCCCGAGCATCGCAGAAGAAGGCCACGCTCCCCCGTGGGTCGGCAACAGCCTAAGAACGAGGAGGCACCAATCACCCGTGCCGAGTTCCAGCAGTTCCAAGCGACCATCCTACAAGCTCTCACCAACGCGCCCAAGGCTCCATCTCCTCCCCCGGTCCGAAGCCCTCGCCGACGGTTCCCCTCTCCTCGTCCTGCTCCTACTAACTCCCGGCATACCCCAAGTCCTCGTCGCTCCCGAAGCTACCATCGCCGCAGCCCTCGTTCTCCTTCGTACGAAGATGAGTCTCGAGGCTCGGCAGATTACCGTCGGAGGGATGACGCCATGTCCCGCCATCTTCATGAAGTAGAAAGGTGCCTGGGTCAGATAAACCGAGAAGAGGAGCTTAGGGGGAGGACCCTACGTCCTAGCCAACCCCCTTTCTCCCGAACCATAGTGGATGCACCTGTCCCGTTCGGCTTCAAACCTCCCCAATTTGAGACTTACACCGGGGAGACCGATCCAGTCGATCACATCGAAAGCTTTAAGACTTTGATGCTCCTCTATCAAGCTTCTGATGCCCTCCTCTGCAAAACCTTCCCCGCGACACTGAAGGGCCCAGCTCGAGAGTGGTACTCCCGCCTCGCACCGTCTTCCATATTCTCCTTCGAGCAGTTCGAGACACTCTTCATCACCCACTTCGTGAGTAGCAGGCGCACGGAGAAGACCAGCATTTCACTCCTCCAGCTTAGGCAAGAGAAAGGTGAGAAGTTAAGAGACTATGTGAAGAGGTTCACAGCTGAAGCCAGGACTATAGCCTCCCTCGACCAATCCGTCGCAACAGCCGCCTTCCAATCCAACGTCTTCAATTCCAGCCTCCGCTCCTCTCTTGCTAAGAAGCCTCCACAGAACTTTGCCGACCTCCTTCTCAGGTGTGACAAGTACATTCGTGCCGAAGAGGCCGCCTACCCTCCAAGCTTCGGAGGGTCTGCCTCAGGGACGAAACGAAAGCTGACCGAAGAAGATGAGGGCTCCCAAAAATCCCAGAAGGACAGCAATGGACAGCGTCGCCCGACTCCTCGGTTTGAGAAGTTCACCCCCCTCATTGCCAACATATCAGAAGTCCTTATGGAGGTGGACAACGAAGGGCTACTCTGCGCTCCCCCGAGAATGAATACACCTGGCAAGAAGAGGAATAAGGATAAGTGGTGCCGCTTTCACAGGGACCACGGCCACGACACGGATGATTGTCGGGCTCTTAAGGAGGAGATCGAAGAACTCATACAGCGGGGGCACCTGATCCAGTTCGTCCAAAAAGAGGGGGCCGAGCTCCTCACCTGATCACCACCTCTTCCAAACGAACAGAAAGGCCCGCCGAGCTTCAAGACTCAGCTCCTCCCAAGAGGTCCTCACCTTATTGTAGAAGTAGGATTTTGATTTTCAATAAGGCCGATGCTTGTAACTCGGCCAACAGCATGTAATAATGGCTCGCCCTATTGGAGCAGCCACTTAGTTTATTTCAATAAAACTTATCTTTTCATTGAAAATTATTGCTCTTGCTCCTCTATCTCTCTGGGTTCGGAGTCCAGCTTCTTCTACATGGCTCCTCCCGCAACTCACTAAACTCTAACGATGGCTCCGGAGTCCAACACTTGGTTCGATTCTGCTTCGAATAACTCGCTTTTAAGCGGGTTAGAAGTGGTTCGCCATTCGGAATTGCTCCCACAGCCGTTGAACAACTTAAACGATGGTTCCGGAGTCCAACACTTGGTTCGATTCTGCTTCGAATAACTCGCTCTTAAGCGGGTTAGAAGTGGTTCGCCATTCGGAATTGCTCCCACAGCCGTTGAATAACCTCACAATGGTTCGGAGTCCAGCACTCGGCTCGACTCTTCTTCCTCGGCTCGTCCTCAGACGAGCCAGGAGTGGATCGCCGTTCGAAATTGCTCCTGCAGCCGTTGAATGGATCGGAGTCCAACACTTGGCTCGATTCTACTTCGCAAGTTCGCTCCTAAGCGGACTGGAAGTAGCTCGCCATTCGAAACTGCTCCTGCATCCCTCAAACTAACCTCACGATGGTCGGGGTCCTATGGCTCGACTTTACTTCACCGGCTCGTCCTTAAACGGGCCGGAGGAAGATAGCCATTCCGAACTGCCCCCACGACCATCCGAGCTGAGTTACCCATCTACCGAGAAGCAAAGTTGCGGAAAATGTGCCCCAAAATCCGTGCTCGGATCTGCCGAACAAGATGCATCTACCGAGCAGCTAAGCAGATGAAGAGCAAGAAGAAAAAGAGGCTAACGGGTCAGGGTCGGATCCAATACCCTCGGTCCGACCCATACCCTTCTTAGCTCCTTCATTCTTCTCCTTCTTCAGTCTTCCCGCCAAAGGTACCCAACACTTCTGCTCTTCTTCACTGTGCGAAGGAACGAGGCAGGGGAGAGAACCCGAATGCCTCTCCTCCCCTTCCTCTTTCTTCTCAAGGCCAAGCTCTTCACTCCGCTCGCCTCCAAAGCGGAGCTCTTCCCAACGAGTTCGGAGCTCACAACCCTCCCCTGGAGTTGCTCCTTGCACTCACTTCAGAGAATGGGTCTTCCCAGCACCTCTTCTCCTAGGAGTGGAGCTCCTCTTCAAAAATCTCCAAAACCAGACAGAATAGAGACAACTTCAGAGCTCCTCACCTCTCCCATATGCTGACCCATCCTCCCGAGCCGAGGAGCAGAGCTTCATCGACCTATCCCCTTCATCAACTCAATAAGCTTCTCCTCACGCTCGAGCTACCGAACAGCTCAACCGAGTCTTCAAGGAACATTTCCTTCAAAACAGGCAACTCAGCACCTCGGCCAACGGTACTGACCCTCCGAGCCGAGGTGCCCGGGTACCGACCCTCGTATATGGCAAAAAATCGTCCCGAGGCGATCTCACCGTTAGATCATCTCCAAATTCGCACTCAAGCGTGATGGACGGATCAGATCGCGCCATGTCACCACAAAACGACAAGATAACGTTTTCTCGAAACTCGTGCCTCTTGTCTCGTGATTCGCGCTACGATCGTGATCAACCGTCCGGATCGAGCTGCGTAGCCAGGATCTGCCAATCTACCAACCTGCGGAGCGGCGAAAATGTGCCTCAAAATCCGTGCTCGGATTCGCCGAACAAAGCAAGCAGATGAAGAGGAAGAAAGAAAAAGAGGCTAACGGTCGGGGTCGGATCCGATACCCACGGTCCGACCCATACCCATCTTAGCTCCTTCATTCTTCTCCTTCTTCCCCAACACATCTCCTCTTCTCCACCGTGCGGAAGAACAAGGCAGAGGAGAGAACCCAATTGCCTCTTCTCCCCTTCCTCTTCTCCTCTTCTCCACCGTGCGAAAGAACAAGGCAGAGGAGAGAACCCAATTGCCTCTTCTCCCCTTCCTCTTCTCCTCTTCTCCACCGTGCGGAAGAACAAGGCAGAGGAGAGAACCCAAATGCCTCTCCTCCCCTTCCTCTTTCTCCTCAGAAGTGCTGCCGATCCGAAGTGCTGCCGTACCGACCCTCGTTTATGGAGAAAAATTCGGCCGACCCCTTCTAACCGTTGGATCATCTCAGAATTCACACTCAAGCGTGATGGACGGATCAGATCGCACCACGTCACCGCAAAACGACAAGATAACGTTTTCTCAAAACTCGTGCCTCTTGTCTCGTGATTCGCGCCACGATCGTGATCAACCGTCCAGATTGAGCCACGTAGCTCGGATCTCAAATCCGAGCTACCGAACTACCGAACCGCTAAGCGGCAAAAAATCTCCTCATAATCCGTGCTCGGATTGGCCGAACAAGAAGCAGATCCGAGGAGCTCGGATTTTCCGAACAAGGAAGGAGAGAGAGAGAGAGAGAGAGAGAGAGAGAGAGAGAAAAAAAATGAAAAAGGGGGGTCGGGTCGGACCCATTAGGGTCCCAACCCGAACCAACCCTTCTTCTTCTCTCCCAATCTCCCGCCAAAACAAAACCAAGAACAAACCCAAGAACTGACCCCCTTCTTCAACCTCGGCTCTCCAATACATCGCCTAAGCTTGAGCTCGAGTGGCCTCATCTTCGACCTAAGCTCCAGCTCGTCCAGCCTAACCTCCGGTGGCCTCTCCTCACCTAAACTCGAGCTCCCCAAGCTCATCGTCTTCAACTGCCGAGCTCACAACTCCACTCCGAGCTCCACTGCCGAGCCCCATGCCGAACCGACCTCCTCTATCGAGCTCGAGCTAACCTCCGAAGCTCCGAACTCCACTTTGTCACGAGCTCAACCCATCACCAAGCTCCCCGTTCGCCACCTTCCACGCCCGTTCGCCGAGCTCTCCGGACCCCTCGTCCAAGTTCTCCCGAGCTCCGCGTACGACGAGCCCCACGAGCTCTCACCTCCAAGCTCCAACTCCAAGTGCCGAGCTCTCCGCCGCTCCGAGCTCCATCACCGAGCCCACAACTCCGCGGCAAACGAGCTCCTCTTCATCAAAAGTTCGCCGAACTCCCTCCGTCGCCGAGCCGAACTCGTCACCTCTCCAAGCTCCACCGTCGAGCTCCAAGCTCCTTCGTCGGAGCTTCCTTCCAGACGGAGACGAAGGAGACGCGCGGAGAAAGAAGAAAGAAGCAACGAAGAAAGAGAGAAGCAGAGCGAAGAAGAAAAGAAGAAAAAATAAAAAAATAATACAAATTGCCACGTGGCAACTTCTCAACGAGCCGGGGTGCCTTCGCCGAAACGCCGAAGTGCCGATGCTGCAAATGGAGAAAAAAAGTCACCGACCAACACGATCCGTCCGATCGTCTCAAAATTCGCGTCGCGACACGATCGACGCTCAGGAACGCGCCAAATGTCCCGATCGTGATCTGCATCACGATGCGCGCAGATCTGATCATGATGGACGGCCAGAAACGTGCCACGTGTCTAGATCGCGATCTGCCTCACGATGCGTGCTCATCTGGCCATGATGGACGGCCAGGAATCTGCCACGTGTCCAGGTAATATTTAAATTATTTATTTATTTATTTAATTGTTTTTTTATTTAAAAAATCCGAAAAAAAAATATTTAAAAATCGAAAAAATTAATTAAAAATTCTAAAAATAATTATTAATTCAGAAAAAATTATTTTTAAATTCTGAAAAAATAATTATTAAATTAGAATAATTAATTAATATTTTAGATAATTAATTATTTAATTCGGAAAATGAATAAAAAATTCAAAAAAAAATGAGAAAAAATTCAGAAAAATCTGGAAAAATCACCAAAAATCCAGAAAATTCTGAGAATATTTTTGGGCATTTTACAAGCCCATAATAACACTGTTACACCCCGAGCAAGATTCCAAACTCCCTTGAGAACACCGATAAAATCTCATACGCCATTGAAACAGTAAAACTACTCCTCAAAGGCTGATCAAACTCAGTCTTCGGGAGTGGGGGGCTCGTGATATGGCTAAAATTAGGATTAAATCGGGACCGTTCACATCGGACGCGAATCTTAAAGCTCAGGGGTAAAACGGTAATTTCACGTGCAAATGGGTCCGAAGCGGGTACTGGGTCTCCTTCTCACAGATCCAATAACCCGTGAACGGATCCACCACAACTGGGTACGGGTCCCAACCCGAAACACACCCAGTCCAGAAAAGATAGAATTAGGGTTTCTAATTAATCTTAATCAACGGCTCTGATTCACATCTATCCTTTCACCGGGAATTAAGGGATTACATTCCTAATCTGATTACGAGGATTTTATTCCTTATCAGATCACAGGAATCACATTCCTTATCTGATCCCAACGGCGACTATAAATACCCCACACCCATCTCCATTAAGAGGTAATCAATCTTTTTCTAGTTGAACGCTCTTTCATAATCATTTCTGGTTACTGACTTGAGCGTCGGAGGGTGCGTCGCCGGGATCAACCCCGGTGTCTCGCACTTCCTTGCAGGTGGACGGCGGGAGTCAACGGTCAAGCTCCGGCGGAACAGGTTAGGTGTTTGCTATTCAGGTTTTCTACGAACTCACAAATTCATCTGCTTGCCCCCACACCGAAATTAGCGGCAACAAATCTCATTTTCAAACCCAAGCAATCCCCTTTCATGATATAATTGTATGTAAAGTTTAAATAAAAAATTTCCATCACTAGTCGCTCCTCAAAAGATCATAGTGTGGAACTTCAGATATATGATCCATCTCATCTCCAAATTCAGATAAAAAAGCAACTAACCCATCTCCAAATGCATCATAATTCCAGTTTACTCCGAACCAAACTAAAACTCAAATACATAATAACCCATCTCCAAAAGCAACTAACCCATCTCCAAATGCATAAGAAAGCAAACTCAAACGAGTTAGTATTCTCATGCTATGTTCACCACAAACACTTCGTTGATTTATAAACTGAGATCTGTAAAATAAACTTGTATATAATCTCACATAAAGCTTCAAAATGGGAGATGATCGAGCTCCAAAAACCTAGCAAAATCCGAGCTAGAAACACCTGGCTCCGAAGTTCACTAACTCCTCAGATCCAAGCCAGTTAGTTCAACTTTTTAAAGCTCTCTAGCTTCAACAAGAATCAACAAAAAGCTAGCCTAGCCGAAAATCAACAAGAAGAACTAACAAGAAGCTAGCTTAGCCGATAATCAACAAGAAGAACCAACAAGAACCAATGCTAGTTTATTAATTTACGATCATGCTCGGATTTTGCTAATGTTTTAGCCGATAATCAACAAGAACCAACAAGAACATCACAGAATCATTACCACCCAAGTCTATAACATCCAAAATTCTCCTAAATCGAGATCTCCCCTAAGTTGAGTATCAAACCATTACCACCCAAAATTCCCACAAACATAAACATCACAGAATCAATCGCACCATTACCATCACAAAATCGCACCATTACAATCAAACCATTACCATCACAAAATCAAGAAGTATAGAGAGAGAGAGAAAGAGAGAGAGAGAGAGAGAGTACTTGCGATGAGAGAGAAATGACTGAGCGGGTTAGAGGAAGGGAAGGAGGCCCAATGGCGACAGCGACGGAGGAGTTATCGAGGAAGGGAATGAGGCCCAATGGCGACGGCGCGGGGAAACTTAGGGTTTGGTAAAATAAAAAAAACGAAATGTGCTAAGGATTCTGCGGTAGGATTGGGGATTTATCTCTGTATATTCACCGACGTTTTTATTAATAAACGCCGGTGAATGGGAGAGGATTTGTGGGGATATATTTCTGCTTTCTATTCACCGGCGTGTTTTTATAAAAATGTTGGTGAATATTCTAATTCACCGGCATTTTTTAGAGGCCGCCGGTGTATAAATATACATTTTTCAATCCTATCCTGGTCTTATCCTACCCCGACGCGATTGGTAAAACGCCGGGGAATATACGCCGGTAAATCCAGCATGTGTTGTAGTGCATGCATTATAGCACATGTTAGGGTAAAGATGATAGACGAAGAAAATCATGTAAAAATAATTTTATGAATTATTTTTGCTTAAAAATCTAATTCCAAGTTAGGGGATGCGGTGGGTTTAGAAAAAGACGTGAGATTTTGTGAGATTTGAGAAAGTAAGAAGGAATGAGATTGTGTTTGAGGGATTGAGATTTTATTTTATTTTGAGTTTTTAATAAAATCTTGTGTAGTGCATATGTTAGTCAAATAGGAATCTCTATATTTTCTCTCATTTCTCTATTTCAAAATAGAGAAATGATAGAGGGGATAGACTCTCTCTCCTATTAGTATATAACATATAGATATAATTAGGTATTAAAATATTATTAAATATTAGCTATTTTAGTGAGATAATACGGCAATAAAGAAATCATATAATTAAATCACTAACTATAAGAATAAAATAGTTATAAAATTTAAAATTCGAGGGGTGTGTGCGAACCGCAACTAATTTTATCAAATAGGTACACAAACCCAAGAAAAAAGATAAAAAGATATGATAAGAGTTATTTGCAAACTCATGAAATATGATGAAATCTGATATTGGTTTACTAAAATTTATCCCTAATATAATGAGCCATAGACTAAAGTAAAATTAAAAACAAAATATAAAGAATTATAACAAGTCAAGATATTGTAGTCGGTTCAACAACTGTAAATAATTGAAACCTGTAAAAGATAGTGAAAAGGCTGTTGCGAGCAGAGAGAGCGCATCACAAAGATACAGTCAAGGTGAAATATCTCATCTCTTCCATTTTGACTTGACTGTATGTGTCAAAAACTCAACTTTTTTGAAAATTTTATAATGCCTGTGAAAATAGGAAAAGGAGGATATTGCAGTTAATTTGCAGAGTTCATTTGCAAAACTTTAAAGGGGGAAGTTTACACTCATTTGACTGTAATTTCTTATTAGACGCTCTTCCTTTATAAGTACACTCCGAACTCCTTTTTAACAAGGAAAGCTTATACATTGAAGTACATCCTAGAAAGCAACAACTAGCATTGGTATAAATATCCGAAATTCAGATTCGATCCGGACCGGATCCGGACCCGGCATTGGATCGGAACCGATCCGGCCTATCCGGATCCTAAAACGGACCTCGTTGTACTTTCGAATCCAGGTTCGGATCCACTTAAAAGAGACCCGACCCGGATCTGGACCCTGACCCGGACCCGTTAAAAAAAATCCAAAAAATCAACATAAAAATAAATATTCTATCATCATCACTTTTCTCCATCATCTTCAATTCTAAATCTTCCTCTTCCAAACTCAAAACTGATGCATTTTTCTTCTCTCCTCTATTATAAATTCTCCACTAGCCGCCTCCGCTCGCCGCTTACACTCCCGCTCCTATCCGAACGGGTAGGAATATTTAATAGGACCCGGACCCGAAACTGGACCCGTTCCTCACGGATCTGGGTCCGGATCTAATTTTTGGACCCGTAGGGGACCGGGTCCCAATCCGAGTAGTGAAGGACCCGACCCGATCCGATCTGATACCAAATGCTAGCAACAACAGCGAATTGTTCAAGTATGAACTCTTATTTTATTTTATTTCACTAATGAAACATAATGAGAACTGCCTTTTTTTATTGACTATTTTCTTCTAACATAGGGCTTTTATGTACTACTTTGAATGGTCAGGGGATTAAAGTGCACAAGAAAGAAGCAAAAGAACTATGGTCAATTTCATTAAATCCCCCTTGAAATATTATGCTCTACCTTGGTTAGTTACCCTAGTTACTCTGCCCCATCGTTTTTCTTGTTAACAATTGTTTTTGGGTGAGATAACACTTTTACCATAAAAAATTCATGGCTATTTATTATCAAAAATTGTAACTTTTAAAGTGGGCAAGAAAGTGATTTTAATATCTCTACTATTTTAATGGGTGTAACCAAACAAACATGTGCAAAGCACATGCGTAACTAATATAAGAAATGTCGTAGGTTCGATGTCAGACAACATCAAATTTTTTTTAAATATATATATATTGATGAATATGTGCATCGCACGCAGGGCCGGCCCTGAGTTCCCGGGAGCCCTAGGCGAACTTCCGAAATGGGGCCCTAATAAAAATTTTTTACGCGCAAAATACGTACCTATATTTATAAGGGAAGTTCAAATTTGGGGCCCCTAAAATCGCGAAATCTCCGGGAGTCTAAGGCAGCCGCCTTACCCGTCTCTAGGGTAGGGCCGGCCCTGATCGCACGAGTAAATTACTAGTAAAAGTAACTAAATAGATGGAACAGACATTTCTAAAACTAAGAGAATGTTTACTTAGAAATAGTTACTTGCTTAGAAAATAATTAAAGAGATTGAACAGGCACTTCAAAAATTAAGAGAGCTACCGGCTAAAGAATGAAAACTACAGTTTTTAGTTAAATTTATGCAAAGAACTAATAGAAATCACTGATAAAATAACTGGCTAAAATTAAATTTCCCAACTTCAAAATAGTTAAATTGATCTGAGATACTGAAATATTTTGGGAGGAGGCTAACCAATAAGGGCACTTTAACTCCACAAAAACATGGGAAGAAAGAAAGAACCAGCACTCCCCCCTTTCTCTCTCTCTCTTTCTACACAGTACATCAATCACATCTACCCTTGTCAGAACATTGCATGGAAAAAGCCAAGAAAATAGATGCAAAGTTTTCAGCTACAGTTATCTCAACTCTATCACCCATCGACTGCTGTATCAAAACCCTAATAATACCTCTCTCTCTCTCTCTAACCCTTAATACTAATAACTCTCTCTCGCTTGCATTGCTTTCACCATCCGACCTCTCGAGTGTTGCCAAATAATATGCTTCCCTCATCCCCAATTATAACAACAGGTCTCTCTCTCTCTCTCTCTCTCCTTTTATACTCCACCACTTTCCATTGCCTTTTTAATCCCCATCACCCCACAAAGCACCCCCATAGTTTCCAAAAAGAAGAAAGAAAGAGAGCCTCCCAAAACCCCCACCTTCCACTTCTAGTGAGTCCCTCCCCATTTTTGGATGGGAAGAAGAAGATGATGAACAGATCATCACCTGACCCCTACCACATCCCCTCCATCATGTCCTATGCCAACTTAGAACCCACTATTACCAACAACAACATCAACACAACCCAAAAATCCCACTTTTGGGACTTCGACACCCAGCCCAACTTCACCCACACCCAAACCTACCCATACCCCCCCTGCAACTTCGACCCACAACCCCCATTTGCACTGCCCATCAACCCAAACTTCCCATTCTTCCCCTCCCCTGTTCAGGTCATTGCAGACTACAACCCTGCAGGTGTGGTTAAGAGGGAGCTGGAAGGAGGGCCGGGGATGATGAGTATAGGGCTGAATTTAGGCCATAGGACTTACTTCTCATCTGACGATGCATTGACCGTTGACCGGCTGTTGGCGGCGAGGGCCCATCACCAGATGCCACCTAGGTGCCAGGTGGAGGGGTGTCGGGCTGACCTGGCAGGGGCAAAGCATTACCATAGGAGGCACAAGGTGTGTGAGTTTCATTCCAAGGCTGGAGTGGTTTTGGCTGGGGGAATGCAACAGAGGTTTTGCCAGCAATGCAGTAGGTGAGGAATTTGATTAAACAATTTACAATAAGATTTTTTAATTTTTTTTTTCTAAAATTTAGAATAAGTTAGATCTAATGTGATTCAATATGTTTTAGGAATTAGCTAGGGAAAATTAACCTTATGTTTGATTGTAGTCAAGTACAACCCATGTCTTGTTTTTATTTGTTTATTTTATTTTATTTTATTTTATTTTTGTGAGAAAAAGAAATTTTGTGGTACTTCTGTTGTATGAAAATATGGCTTAAATTTTGCATTGAGAAGAATTTTAGCATGTACATGATTAAGAGATTCTTGAAGGAAAAAACTTTAGTCATAACTTGTTTACAATGTTTTTTAGGGTGCAGTTCATTTGGATGATTAGGGTGCTATGAAGGTTGGTAATTGCAATATTAGTTTAGTTAATAATTGAAGGTAAACCCTATGCTCTTTTTCTTTCTCTTTTGACATCTCAATTGCATAAAATCATGGTTTAGTTTTAAATTGGAAAAAGAAAACTCCTTTAATTAATTAGTTATTTTAATGCATATTTATCTAAAGTTTGAACTTGAAACATTCTAACCTTTCTTAATATCAATAGAGTGAATGTCCTTAATTTGGTTTATGTTTATTATGTTAATGATTTTATGAGGAGAGTTCATCTTGGGGTTATGCCATATAAACTATGGTTTTACATGAATGTTAGTACTGTTTAGAAGTAGGATTAGCTAGGGTTTTGGATTACCACTACTAATTATGATGAGGTTATGTGAAGGAAGTACTCATTATGAACAAAGTCTCACTCCTTTCACATCCTGATCTCTTCTTTTGTTCAGTTCATATCTGACATCTGCTACAAACCCCAATGCTTTCCTTTTTCTACCTTTGTCTTCGTGAGAGAGAGAATATAGAGAGAAAGAAAGAGAGGACTGCTGCTAGCTTTCTATCTTCTCTATGTTACCAAGTGATTTAAAACATATTCCCTCAGCATCCCTTTCTTTTTTCTTGCAATAGAACCTTTTGGTCTTTAATGACTTGCAACTCACTCTCTCTCTCTCTCTCTCTCTCTACTATATACACCAAGAACATGTTTGAATATAAGGGAAAAGGATCCATTCTTGCTCCAAATAGCGAACTCTAGCTATTCCTTTCTTGTTTCTTTTATTGAGAATGTGATAAATATAGATTTCAGTTTTGGGGGGCTTCTTCAAATTTTGGGGTTTGTTTCTTTTTTCGGATAAAATGACAAACTTACTTCCCTTGTTTTTTTCTTTCTTAGCTTCACACACTGCTCACACTTGCAGGTTTCATGTGCTGGCAGAGTTTGATGCGTCTAAAAGGAGTTGCAGGAAGAGGCTGGCTGATCACAACCGCAGGAGGAGGAAGCCTCAGCCTCAATCTCAAAGCACCACCAACTCAACTGACAAGACTAAACACACTACTCCAAGGCCCAACTCAATAAATACTAGTAATTATCTCTCTCTTTTTCTCTCTCCATAATTCTAATATTTGTTAATTTGACTAAGCAAACCCTAGATCAGGGTGTCCAAAAGTTAGTATACATGATCCAACCGTGTCTTACTAGCTAGCTGCTTCAAAGTGCATTAGACCCTCCTAATTAATATCATAACATGTTGAGCAAGATAAATGCATTACCACTAGGGTTTTGCAAAAGGATCAGAAAAATGTTTATTCACTTGTAGAGTACGGGATATATATTATATATATAGAGTTGAATGTGGGAGTGTGTTTAGATAACCTTAAGAATCTAACGAATTATGTTGCAGAAGAATTGACTTGTGCATCGTATTGAAAGTCTACGACCACTCTATATGCGTGATATTCTTGTACTCGATCTGGTAATATCAAAACCACTGCTAGTATATGTTGGATATATAGGTATATTTTGAATATAATAAAATATTATTGTGTATAATGTTCTATGGGGACAACACATAATTTGCACATGTTGTATGCTAATTATTGGACCGAGTTGACTGGCAGTCTAGCATGAAGCCCAATACCCTAAATTCAATTTCATTCCATATATACTGGTCTAAAGGTAGTGCTTTGCGATATTCAAATTCTGTGATTTGCGATATTCCAATTCATGATAAGCAGAGTATAATATCTCAAGCTAGGAATTATTAACCCTAATCCTAGTTCTATTATTATTATCTCTCATAATCTCTAACAGTATATGTATACATGAATCTTCTATTAAAGAGTAAGTATGTGTACATGTATATACATGAATTGAAAGTTAGTTACTTGCTAATAATACTTGAATCAATTAACACATGTTCTCATGCAGCAAACAAGTATACAAGGATGACTACTACTGCACCTACAACTACAACAAGTAGTGGCTTGTTAGAAGAAGGGAATCAAGGGAACCAAAGCCGGGAGATGTTATTCAGGAAAGGGCCAGCTTTGTCACTTGGAGAATTTGAGGGAGGACCCCAAATTAAGGTGTACGATTACCAAAAGCTCCTCCCTCATTCAAATAATTCTGACACTAGCAGCTTCTACCATCATCATAATCAGGCTTTGTTTGGTTCAAGCTCTAATGAGGCATCTCAGTCAACCAATGGTCAGGCCATCTTCGAGGTTGACTTTATCTGATATCTTCATATCATATCATGAGGATTTGACTCGAGAGATGGTTTCTCTATATAAAGAGAGATAAATGAGAATATTTGTTAGGGTTGTTTTTTTTTTTTTTTTTCTGGTTGTTGTTGTTGAAATATTTCAAAAGGGTTTGGTAGTCTCTCTTTTGTCGCTTTTTATGTTTTTTTACTCTTATTAGTCGGAATAAAATTTGTTACCCTTTTTTGTTGTTGAAGATGCTAAGTTGCTAACTCTCTCTATTCTCTGCTTGATTTCACTCATCAAATTTCTGCAGCCTTCTGTGTTGATATGATGGATGCTTTCCTTTTCGGTCTGAAGGCTGTAATCCATGATGTATTTGTGCTTGGGATATTTAATCTTAAGCCCACTTTCACCATGGTATTTGTTTCTATATTTAAACTTATCTCTTCTCCAAACAACATATTTTCCAAATTTCTTATTTATATGGTTAATTTAACATTGTGAAAGTACGATAATTCAATGAAAGTGGACAACATATGCATTTGACAAACATATATAGTTAATTATAGTTTGGTTTAAAAAGTAGTTCACTCCCACAAGTTCTTTGTTCTTCTTTGCCTCAACAGATGGCAAATGTGATCTAGTTTAGATTTTCATTATAACTTTCTATTACACCTACTACCAAATCTATTATTTTTCTTTTTATTACATTAGGTGGTGCGCTATTAATTTTTTTTTTTATTACATTAGGTGGTACACTATTAATAGAAGTTATTATAGAATAAGTTATAGAAATATTTAATAGCACTGTGTCACATAAGATAGTAAAGAGATAAGTAGTAAATTTAGTAGTAGGGGTAGCATTACTCTTAGTGCAACTACAAACATTAGTATCGAAGTAATTTTTTTAAAGAGGTCAAAATCCTAATGAAAATAACGGCCTAAATTAGGGATGTTAGATGAGTTTTCTCCAATATTTTCATGTACTCCTACTTATTACTAGTATAGGTTAACACCATTATTATAATATTATATTAATAACAAGGGTTTTCATGTGCGATCTGTCTTGAAATTGCGACTTTAATGTTTAAACTGTGTTGATATCCGATGGACATAAAGGTGGAAGTAGGTTTGGTGTAGTTGTTGACGTGAAATGTACGGACGGGCAGAATAATATGAGGTTCAACTTGGTCCAACGTTTCTGACGGCAACTACTCTGATCTTTGTAGGCCCCTCTCTTTCTAGCTAGGGCTTACAGGCCTATGCATGCTTATCATATAGTACGAATTTCTTTTGTCCAAAATAACTCACTTTTCCAAAATATTTATTAAACTGACCCACTTTCGAATCTAATTACCAGACTGAAACATTGAGTTTACTTCATTTAGAGCATCTGTAGTCGTTCTTGTCAAATTTTGGGTAAATAGCAATTAGAAAATAGGAAAAAAAGAATGTTACTGTAGTCGTTCAAAGCTATATTCGATTCGTCGTTTGTTTTTTTATTTTATTTCTTTTAAAAATAAGCAAGGACGGGATATAATCTCCCGTCAATCTCCTCGGACGGAGTGTAATCGGGCGCTCGTTGCTTTTTTAATTTTTTTTTAAATGCACTAAAAGACAAAAAAAATAAAAATAAAATAAAAATAAAAATTTGGCCTGGGACGGGAGATAATCTCCCGTCAATCGACTCGGACGGGGTGTATTCTCTCATCCAAAATTTTTTTTAAAAAAAATTTTTTTTAGCACTAAAAGACAAAAAAAATATATATATTTGAATAAGGCCTGGACGGTGGATTATACACCGGCCCAGGCCTATTTTGTCTTATTCACATTTCAAATGACGGTGTGTAATCTCCCGTCGACCAATTGGAAAGTTTTTTGATTTTTTTTTTTAAAAAAAAATTGGTTCGGACGGGATATAATCTATCGTCAATCTCTTTGGACGGTGTGTAATAAGCCGTTGGTTGACTTTGCTTATTTTTTATTTTTTTTAAAAAAAAAAAACCAAAGACGGGATATAATCTCCCGTCAATTGGTTCGGACGGGGTATAATTGGTCGTTCGTTGTTTTATCTCTCGTCCTTTTCGTACGTCTCACCTACGAGACGAACTTTTATCTTTCGTCAATTCTGACGGACGAAGTATAATGGTTCGTTAGCTATATTTTGGTTATAGCCAAATCGTCTGCTATATTTGGCAACGAACCATGTTCATCGTACACCCAAATTTTGGGTATTTGGACGACGACTGCAGCTCGTTTTTTTGGATATTTTTCCAAATTTTGGGTATTTAGCCCACGACTACAGATGCTCTTAGAGCATCCATAGTGGTTTGCTAAATATGCTTAATATGCATATTTCTATTAAAAAAGTGCTGCAATCGTTTGTTATTTATGCATTTTTTGTATTTTTTCTACACTAAATTGCTATAAATGAGAGTGGATTTGAGAGAAATGCATATTATACAGACGCAACTTCATTTTGCGTCCAACGAAAAAAAAATTATTTTTTGTTCATCCGACACAACTTCACTTTCCGTCCCTCAAAAAAATTTTAATAAACCGTGATAAAAAAAACTCATAAAAAGTCAATAAAGCAAAAAAAAATTACAAAAGGTGTCGGACGCAACATCACTTTGCGTCTGACCATTTTTTTGATTTTTTTCCTCTTCCGACACAACATGAAGTTGCGTCCCACCACATAATTTTTTTTCTCTTCCGACACAAAGTGAAGTTCCTGTTGGATCCTGTAGGTAAGGCAAATAACACTAGAAGGGGGGTGAATAGTGTTGCATAAAAATTAATTAAAAACTTGAACTTTTCGTACTGTTAAGTCGACTACAAATAGATATACAGTCGATTGTTTGCGTCAGATAAGAAGAGTATTTTACTGAAGAGTTACAAGTCTTATCAGTCGACTTATAGCAGAAAACCAGTCGACTTACCAGACAAGTTTTTGAAATAAAACTCAGAGAAATTGAAATTGCAAGTTGAGAGAATACAACCAGAGAGAGTCAATCACAGCCAAACACAACGATGTATCATGGTTCGATCATTCCGACTAATTACATCCAGTCCCTAAGCAACCCACTTGAGATTTTTCACTATTCTTGAAAATGTACAAGAATACTCTACGGCCTTTGACAACAATAATGTCAAATCCGTAGACCTCTCTCACCACTAGAGAGAGCAAACCCACTCTCACTACAAGGAATTTGACATATAGTGACAGCAAAAATCCGTGGGTAAAAGGTAAAAAACCGTAGGTATAGCCCGTAAAACCTATACCAACAGACATATTTTTCCGTCGTTTTTAATTAGTTATACCCACGGCAAAATGCCGTCACTATAGCCTATAGCGACGGTTTTTTCACCCGTTGGACAAAACCTCGGTGTTATACCCACGGTTTTGTATCCGTTGATATAGGTTTTAAAGACACCTTTTGCTTTCCTATACCCACGGTTGAAACTCCATTGCTATATGTTTTAGTGATGGTTTTCGCATCCAATTATTTGAATATATACCCGCCATGTTTATTCCGTTGGTATAGTTCTTTTTGTGTATTTTAGGCTGATTGAGATGTTCTAGCCTCATTATTGTATTTGTTTAGTTCTTCATCATCAGATATAATCATTACAAGAGATCAACATCGATCATGTTAATCACAGATTCATAACCATTACAGTAATCAACTCAGAATTGGAAATATTGGGATATTGTTTCATACATGTAATTAAATTTACAGCTTGTTACATTCTGATACTGATCGATCAACTAAAACTTTGATACAAACAAAGAATGCCAAATTTACAGCTTATTACATCTTCTCATCCCTTCCTATCAGGACAGTAGTGTATTTAGCCACACAAAAAAAATGAATCAATCAGACTCTAATCTCAAAGCAGAGTAGTGCATCCTTGATTATCACTGTTCATTGTCCTGCAAATTAAAGACATCACATTACTAATCAAGATTACTAATCTAGAAAACTTACTGAAAGTATGTGAGCTGGAAGAACCTACTGAAAAGTAAGTCCTTACTGCCATGCGAACATGACCATAGTTTGTCATCCATCAAACTTTGCTAAATCAAGTTTAATTAATCAGCTGAGCAAAGTTGGAATAGTAATCAAAAGTATCAAATAGTACTCAAAAGTTGTACTTAACATGAATCTGGTAGCACTAGGATCGAATTTAAATAGTAAAATGATTAGACAACATACACTCGAGAGTTATATAAGTATAAAACAAGTTTACTGCATACCTGGAAATCTGATAAATTGAGGTTTCAGATTTGCTAGCATTGAAAAAAGATCATTCCTGAAACCATGTCCCTGCAATAGAAGAAAATAAATTGATTAATTTATGCATCCTTGTACAAATTAGACAAAGGCAAACCTCTGGCATCTCCCTTCAGACAATTTATATTATTACAAAAGAAAAGGTAATAGCTATTATTATACAATAAGTCCTATTTCAGTCGGTATTGTAAAAATCACATTGCAGAGATTCATGTTATGCAAAGATGCAACTGGTTCCTTGCCTCATTGTAAGGTTAGAGTCAGAGTAAGGATTGTGAATTTGTTATATTCTACAACAATATATATACCTTGTAAGTGTCCAAGGGCATAACACATACTTGATCAAACCAAAATACACCCTGTTTAGTAGTTGTCAACTGAAACCTTGAGTTACTGTTTGCTCTTATTTTAGATATTAGCTGGAGCTCGATCTTTTGCCAATTTGACATATCAGACGCATCAGCTCTAAGGAACAATACATTTAGACATTCATTTATCAGTGATTGTATATAAAAAATCCAAATGAATAAATCATCGAAAGCCTTACATGATATTAGAAGAAGCAAGGATTTGTAAACCATCTGAGCTTGTCAGTGAAGCTGTTATGTTCACCGAATGCAGTGACCTAATATACAGGATCACTTTATAGATCTTTCCTTGCTCAATATTCTGGGATCACAACAATTTAAGGAATATAAATTATTTAAATACCTCAAAAACTTGACGAGAAATATTAGGAAACAATGTAAGAAATTAGATCGGCCAACTGAGGTGTATCAGGAGATTCAATCCGCCATAAAGTGATCCTGTATCCAGAACATCAATCAAAAGGAATATACTACAGTGTACAAATAAATGATTTCAGAGAACCTCAAAGTTCAAACATCAATACTAGAAGATGTATTAAGTCGTATAAAAACTAGCTTCTGAGGTTGTAAGAAACTTTCGATCACTTTCGATCATGCTCTTTTAGAAACTATCTTGTAGGTGTATCGAAAGTTTCTTACAACTTTCGATCAGACGGCCACTGTAGTTGTATACGGCCACTTTCGATCAGAGTCACTGTGGCCGTATACAACTTTAGAAACTATCTTGTAGATGTTAAAGCCACTGTAGTTGTATGACTCGAACTCAAAATCAAATGAAGTAGAGCTTCTCTGAAAGTATCAAACCAAATTTTATAAACATATAAAATAATGCCAAATTCAATATATACTTGGGGTGCATATCATTTATGACAGAATGAGGAAAGCCGAACTTCCCTCAAGTGAGACCGTAGACCTCCCAAAGCCGAGAGAAGAAACATAGCAGCAGAAGGAAGACTATTGCAGGGTTAGGGTATATGGCCTAGAGCGCAAGTAACCCAAGTCAGTTATTTCAATCTAAATTCAATGGCAAAACTTCAATTAAAAATTTATAGGTAACAAATCCATATGTTTGTCTGTTTGAAGGTATTACAAAAAATAATTCGAGAAAACTTTTAAGAAAACACAACCAGAAGGGGCATAAGAAAAACAATTTTCATCTATAACAGCTGATCAGATGATACAGAAAAACAGACTTCGAACAGCTAGCTTAATCTGTTTGCAGTTATAGACTTTCAAATCACACAAGAAACGTAGTGCACATGAAATAAACCCTAAAGTCAAGAAATTAGTACTTAATTCAGTCTAGACCTTAGTCAACACTCTTTGATTGTGAGTAGTTAAAGCTTTAGTACATAATCATAAAGCAATCAAGCTTAGTAATTGGCATACTCAAGTATGCTATTTTTAGCAAGATAGGAAATAAAACCTGCACAAGCTTGCATATATCTTATGAATGTTCTGTCAAGCTTCCGCAGGAATATGATCATGCAAAAAAATATAACACAAAGTAAATGATCAAGATATGATCAATGAAGAACTCTATTTTTTATGTGTATATTAACAGTTCTGTGGAATGTAATGTAATTGTACTACAGAAAATTTTCTTTCTAATCAGGATTCAGTTTTAAAACCTAATGTCAGAAAGCGACAGTCTATCACTTCACTACTTATCTTGACATGAACTCATAGTCGAAAACATTACTTGCCATTTGCAAAGTATAAACTAACTAATAGCCTTTAATCAAAGAACCATTAACTAGTTTCTAGGTTTTTCGCCTTTTACAAGATATCAATCCATTGATCAAATTCAGAAGTGCATACCATGCCCCAGTATCCAGGGTACAAATAAATGATTTTAATTAAATCTAATAAGAGTTATAAGAGGCACAAAAAAAAAAAGAACAATACCTTAGCTTGTGAATGTAACACGACGGGTACAGCCTCTAAACTTTACAATGATTCTCAGAATCTTTTACTTTTTTAGAGTATTCAGAATCATATACTTATGATAGTATGCTTACAACAACCAAAATGACAAAAGAGCCGCAGCTCTAAGCAAAGATGTATTAAGTCGTAAGGGCAACAATCTAATTAAACCACTAAAGAAGATTACAAAATTCAAGTATTACACCTTAAAGAAAACTGAATATGTTGTGTATATAAATATATCATGATGCATAATACAATTAATACCTTTGGGTTCCTCTTTTGAAGACAAAAGGGAAATCGATTCCAGTAAACCAGACATTGTCTCAAGTGCTAGAATTTACCAATTGAAATGTAACTATTTCACGAGAACATTCTTTAATTGACATGAAAACAAACGTCTCTTAGTTAAATGTACTATTCAACGATCACGGTCAACCGAAAGGTCAAATTAATCCTAAATGGAAATGCAATTACCAAGCTACCTATCCTTGAAATGATTTGTTGCCCAGCTTTTTAATAACCACAATATCCCATATATTCTTGAAATAGACGAACAACAACTAACTGCAAGTGGTGGATAGATACATATATGGTGCTTTCAAAGAAGCACTCAAGAACTTAGTGGAGCTACTGATTAGGCCCTTTCATGTAATAAAATGAATTCCTCGACGGGAGTAGGGAAAAGGATCAATCACCTGTGAGTATGTCTTCGACGAGGAACAGGAAAGGGAGGTCGGGGCTGGGGGGGCGGGTGCCTGGGCATCGAGGGAAGGTGGGGCGGCGCTCAGAAGGCATCACGGCTGCTGCTCGTCGACGGGATTGGGGAGAAGCAGAGGGGGTTTCGATTGGGGCTACTGGCGTTGGGCGTCGACGGGAGTAGGGAAAAGGGGGGTCTCGATGGTAGTGGAGACAACTGGATAGGGGTGCTCGCGGTGGTGGCTCGCCGAAGACCGGATCGATTATTCGAGATCGAGAGAGAGATAGAGAGATCGCGGGGAGGGGGCACGACGGCAGGAAGGGGGGATTTGGAGATAGGGTTTGGGGAGAGGGGGATTTGGAGATAGGGTTTGGGGAGAGATGAAGAAATTAAATAATAGTTATGGATTAAAAGGTTATAGTTACCTATAGGATACCTATACCCACAGTTACTATACGTTTGTAGCTATATGATGTCTATACCCACGGTTTTAGTGATCCGTCACTACAGGTGTCCGTTGGTATATGGCAAATTTCTTGTAGTGTCTACACCCTAGAGTGAAACCGACTCTAAAATCAAGAGTCATACTCTCCAACTGAGAGAACCACTCTCACAACCCGAGAGTGAAAACAACACAAATTGAGTTTACAACAAGCTATAGTCTTGTATGTGATAGTGCTTTTGTATAGTGGCTATTAGGTCAACTTCTAAATTCAGTCTAAAACGAAATCAATATTATATTAGACTGAAACTCAGAGAACCAAGTCTTAGAAAGTTTGTATGCTTTTGAAACACTTGTTCTTATCAAAAATAAAAGACTTGAAAGTTAAAGAATGCTTGGAACCTTTTCCAAATGATTCATATACTCTATTTATAAAGTAAGAATCAAGGAACGTTGTAAAACAGTTCTATAAACCGTAATAAAATGGATATAAAATATTTGAATTTAAAAAACAAATTTTAAATTCAAAAAGTTGTCGAAATGGCTTGAACATTCGACTGGATTGCCATAATGAGTCGACTGGCCAGAGCTTGTATGAGTTCAAGCAATTTCGTACTATAACAGTCGACTAGTTCCAAGAAGCGGTCGACTGGTACTCATACAGCTAAACTTATTCAAGCTTATTTTGACATTTTATAAAACACTCAGATTATTTAAAGTATGTGTGAGTGTGTGTGTGATAAGGCTATTACAAGTTTTTAAGACTCAAAGAAAAACAAATACAATATTACAAGACACTTTGTTTAAGCATTTGAAGTACTTTGAATTTTGTCTTGAACATGAATCTTGTCTTGAACTTGAGTCTTTGTCTTCAGCTTGAGCCTTTGTCTTGATGTCTTGAAGCTTGATCAATTACTCTTGAAAGTTTCATCAGATTGTGTTGCCTTTGTGTATTTCACCATGGTATTGACTTTGATACACTCTGCAAGTGATATTTGGTAGAACAACTTTGTATTGTGTTGTAGTCTTCAAAACCAAGAATTAACAGTTCCATCTACTTATTAAAAAAATAATTAAAGTCCTCTGACGCAACTTCAAACTTCGTCTGATATGGGTTTTTTATTATTTTAATTAAATTGCTATAAAATACCATTCCACGACTGCAGCAAATAGGCAAAATGCTATATGCATTTATGCATTTTCTAAACAATCACGACTACGGATGCACTTAGGATCCATATTTTACTTAGCGAGTTTAGATTTATTATTTTGAGACTTGGCAAAAGAAATCAAGTGTTGGAGAAAATTTTTATAACTAAACTTGCTGTTTCAAACAGCAACCCTAATTGAACTAGACTCGTTTGAAACAGCGAGTCTAGTTCATTTATGGTCGCTTTTCAAAATAACGAATTTAGCTTTAATATTTCGAGACTTTGCAAATTTCTCCAAGTATTGGAGAAAATTTCTGTAACTAAAATCGCTGTTTAAAATAGCAAATTTAGCTTTATTGTTTTGAGACTTGACAAGTTTTTTTCAAGTGTTAAGAGAAAATTCTTATAACTAAACTCGTTGTTTCAAACAACGAGTATGTCAGCTTGGTAATTATTTTCAAAAGTGGGTAAGGTTGATAAATATTTTTGGAAAGTGGCTCATTTTGAAAAAAATTATATCATAGACTCCAAGAGAGAGAAAGAAGAGAGCGACTATCGATCAATTTGCGTACAAGCGCATGTTGTTATAGCACAATGTTTAAGCCAGCTTTCAGTAGCATAGACAATATGTTTTGATTTCAAAATTCTTCTGGCATCAGGCTAAGATTTATTGCAGAAAAGAAAATAGAAAAATAAGTCACTTGCAACTTCTATCTGCATTTGCAGATACAACAACAACAACAACAATAAACCTTTTTTTCCAATTAGTGGGATCGGCTGCATGAATCCTAGTTTTTCATTCTGCTCGATGTAGCGCAATTTTTCCTGTAAGATCACAAGTTATCATATTTTTTCTCACCATTTCCACCAAAGCATTTGTGGATGCTCAGAAAAATAAAGAATTTACATCCCATTCACAAGAATAAATAAACTAATTCGGTGCACGTTCTGTATGACCGTTTACGAGTTAGATCATATATACAACCATAAATAACTTCAAGATACATGCATCCCTTATAGGGCTACAAACAAATCGAGCTATTCGGCTCGAGTTCGGTCAAAACTCGGCTCGAACCGAGCTCGAGCTCAAAACTGAGCTCGTTTCGTAAACGAGCCGAGCTCGAGCTTTTTTTTTTTTTTTAAGGCTAAGCTCGCGAGCTATTCGGCTCGAATATGGTCAAAGATCGGTCAAAGCTCGGCTCGAACCGAGCTCGAGCTCAAAATTGAGCTCATTTCGTAAACGAGCCAAGCTCGAGCCTGAAGGTATTCGGCTCGGTTCGGCTCGATTGCAGCCCTAATCCCTTACAAGAACATATGTGAAACCTTGAAAAGCATGCCCACCATTGAAATGTGTTCCTTATATTACATAAGTTTAATTTTAGCATTTCCTTGTTTTGTACATATTTTTCTTTTGTGTTTTTAATGTGTCCATATGTTAGATATGTATATGACTTAACTATGAGCTTTTTATTACCGAAAAATATTGATGAATGTTGAAAACTAATTTAGGGAAAATAATTATTATTCTTTCTTGTTCTTTATTCTTTACTGTATACATCTATATATAAGGATTACAATCTTGGAGGAGAAGAAAGGAGATTGAGAGAAGATTGAGGGATGAGAGATTTGGGGAATCTGTTTCCTATAAATTAGGAAACAGAATTTACATATTACTACTTACTACATTTCAACACTCCCCCTAAAGTTGGTGCATAGATATTGAACAAGCTCAACTTGTCAACAAATTTCAAGAAGAGCCGACTCGAAACTGCCTTGGTCAGGATATTTGCGAGTTGATCTTCTGACTTCACTTTAGATATCTCAGTAACTTTCTCATCCAATTTCTCCTTGATGAAGAATTTATCCACCTCTACATGTTTCGTCTTATCATGTTGAACTGGATTGACAGCAATATCACATGCTGCTTGACTATCGCAGTACACCTTCATAGATTCATTCGGACCACAGCCTATGTCCTGCAACAAGAGTTTCAGTCATAAAGCTTCCGCTATACATAGAGCTACTCTGCGGTACTCAGCCTCTGCACTAGAGTGTGCAACAACATTCTGCTTCTTGCTTCTCCATGTAACTGTACTTCCTCCAATAAAGGTGAAGTATCCTGAAGTGGAGCGCCTATCAATTATAGTTCCTGCCCAATCAGCATCAGTATATGTCTCAACCTTCAAGTGACCATGTTTCGCAAATAGAACACCTTTTCCAGGAGCAGACTTAATATATCTCAAAATTCTCATCATTGTATCCATGTGATGTTCCTGAGGTGCATGCATAAATTGACTTACCACACTTAAAGCATACGATAAATCTGACCGTGTATGCGCAAGATACATCAGTCGTCCAACCAATCTCTGATATCTTTCTTTATCACAAGGCACATGATCAAGTTCGTTGCAAAGTTTCAGTCATTCTTCTAATGGTGTACCAATCGGCTGACAAGCAGACATTTCAGTTTCCTTTAGTAAATCGATAGCATACTTTCTTTGTGACAGAAATATACCATTTCTCGAGCGAGAAACTTCAATACCAAGAAAATATCTCAAAGGGCCCAGATCCTTCATTTCGAACTCTTGTGACAAGTAGCTCTTCAATGCCATTCTCTCCTAAGGATCATTCCTAGTTATTATCATATCATCCACATATATAATGAGAGCAGTAATCTTACCTTCTTTCCGTTTCAGGAATAAGGTATGATCTGAATTACTCTGAAAATATTTGAATATCCTCATTGATTTTGTAAACCTCTCAAACCAAGCTCTTGGCGACTGTTTGAGACCATATAGCGCATTCCTCAATCGGCACACTTTATTACTGTGTTGGACTGGTTTGTTCGATCCTAGTGGAAGATCTATATAAACCTTCCCTGATGGAAGATCCATATAAACCTCCTTTTTCAATTTCCCATACAAAAATGCATTCTTCACATTAAATTGCTCCAACGGCCAGTCAAGATTTGCAGCAAGTGACAGTAGGGCTCGAACAATATTGAATTTTACCACAAGTGCGAATGTATCTTCATAATCAATTCCATACATTTGAGTGTATTCTTTGGCAACCAATCTTACTTTGTATCGCTCTATTGAACCATCGGACTTATACTTTACCGTATAAATCCATCTGCATCCTACTGGCTTCTTTCCTGCTGGCAGCTCGACTATCTCCCAAGTCTCATTCTTTTTCAAGGACTTCATCTCCTCATCCATAGCTGTATTCCACCTTGGATTAGTAAGGGTTTCCTACACACTATTAGGAATAGATACAGTAGATAATTGATTTATAAATGACTTATTTGATTCCGACAAGTGGTGAGTGGATGCATAATTACTCATGGGATATTTGACGTTACTAGTGGGATCAGGTTCATAAGTGGGTTTTGGAATACCTCTATTAGTACGGTGCGGGAGTTCTCTTCTAAGAGCTTAGAACAATGATGACGATTGGTTTTGGGGTTCTGACTGTTCACTCTCACTGAGATTTGGTACTGGTTGCAATTCTTCAAGAGGGTCTTCTTCAAGAGGGGCTTTCTTTTCTTGGTTGCACTTCTTCATGAGGGTCTTCCTCTCTTGCTAGGTCTTCATTCAAGTGTTCGTCATTATTTGTATCCAGTTGTTCGTTCTGACTAGTAATTACTTCTTCATACCCAAGAGTCTAAACTTCACTAACTCTTTCATCATACCTAAGAGTATGAACTTCACTTCGGTACTCCCCTTGAAGTTCAGTCATAGAAGAAAAATACATCTCATCTTCATGGAACACAACATCCATAGTCACAAACATCCTTTGAGTTGGTGGGTGATAGCATCGGTACCATTTCTTATCCTGTGCATATCCCCCGAAAATACAATGAACAGCTCGAGGAGTTAACTCATTGTGTTCATATTGATGAAGATGAACAAATGCAACACACTCAAACACACGAGGTGGCAAGTTGACGACTTTTGGTGCATTTACAGCTTCAGTTAATGCTTGAAATTGTGTGAGAAAGTTTAGGATACTAGAGGAAACTCGGTTGATTAAGTATACAGCAGAAGCAAGGGCTTCCCCCCAATAAATGAGTTGCATATTTTCATGGATAAGAGAAGCACGGACCACCTCGAGCAAGTGTCTATTTTTTCTTTCTGCAATCTCATTTTGTTGAGGTGTATATGAGCATGTAGTCTGGTGAACAATGTCGTGTTCCACCAAATATTGTTGCAGATTCGAACTCAAGTACTCTTCGTCATTATCACTCCTAAGAACTTGAATCTGTGATTTATACTGAATCATAACATGCATGTGAAAATTTTAAAATAATTCACTAACTTCACTTTTCGACTTCATCAAATAAATCCAGGTCATACGTGTACAGTCATCAATAAATATCACAAACCATTTGGCTCCTCCAAATGTAGTGATTTTGGATGGACCCCAAACATCAGAATGGATAATCATAAATGGAAGAGAGCTTCTACTTGGATTTGGAGGAAAATAGACACGGTGGCTTTTTGCGAGTTCACACACATCACACCGAAAAATAGAAATATCCAACTTCAAAAATAAATTTGGAAATAGTTTCTTCAAATAACCAAAAGAAGCATGCCCTAGACGTCGATGTCAAAGCCAAATATCTAATTTCTTCTTCTCATCTTTGGATTCTTCCACACTTAAAGCTTGAGTCAACTTGCTTGAACTTTCAGATTCTAAATCAAGATAATAGAGCTTCCAGTGTCTAACCCCATAACCAATTGTCTTCTGAGTCCGAATATCCTTAAACACACAATGTGAAGGCCAAAAGACTGTAATACAATGTAAGGCAGTAGTTATTTGAGCAACAGATAATAGGTTAAAATTCAAGGATGGCAGAACTAGGGCAATATCTAAGGTTAGGTTGTTTGTGAGAGGTATGATACCCTCGCCAGTAACAGTGGTAGGATCACCATTGGCAGTGGACACAGTTGATTTTGTGGAAGGTTGAAAATTTTGAACTTGTCTAGAATCAAAAGTCATATGATCGGTAGCACCCGAATCAATTATCCATGCATTATTCATAACAGAGCCAGAAATATTAAAAAGCTTACTATCATTACTTGCAGTAGCACGATCAACAACTCCACCTGCGACAGTGGGTTGATTGCAAGTGTTCTCCCGAATATCCCTGCTATGATCCCATATCTCCGGATAACCGATAATCTTATAACAACGAGCTTTCGTGTGGCCGATCTTGCCACAATAAGTACACTTTCTTGACTCATACGGATATTGTCCCATAGCAAACAACAAACAGCATAGCAAGTAGAACCAATGATCCAAACACCAAACAGCAGACGGGATAAAAAAATAGCAAACAACACTCCCCAAAAACAGCACACACCAAAAAAGCACAACAGCAAATCGGATCTAAATAAATTAGATCAAGAGAGCCCAATAGCAAACAAGATCTGGATCTGATCAATGAATCTGATTTGATCAACAGTAACAACAAAGAGTGCAATGGCAGCAAAGCACATGCAGCAACAATAGAAGAGAGAGAGAGGGCAAGAGGGAGGCTCGACGTCGACGGTGGCGCTGGTTGAGGGCGGCGAAACTTTGATGGGTTCGGAGGCAGTCGTCGATGGCTGCGGGGTCGCGACGGTGATGGCAGCAGCTTCGATGGGATCAAGGTGGAAGAGTTCGGGGATGAAGTTTATCGGGATCGGGATCGGGATCGGTGGTGATCAGAGAACAAGAAAGAGAAGAAGAACAGGTTCGGATCTCTTTTTCTTGCTCTCCACCAAGCCTAGATCTTGTTAGCCTCTGATACCATGTTGAAAACTAATTTGGGGAAAATAATTATTATTCTTTCTTATTCTTTATTCTTTACCGTATACATCTATATATAAGGATTACAATCTTAGAGGAAAAGAAAGGAGAATGAGAGAAGATTGAGGGATGAGAGATTTGGGAAATCTTTTTCCTATAGATTAGGAAACAGAATATACATATTACTACTTACTACATTTCAACAATAAACACAATCATCCTATGAGTTTTTTTATAATAATTATATGCAACTATTCTGCAAAACTCTAATATTATAATGGGAGAAGGCTTTAGTGTCATTTGTAAATCTACCACCTTATATGTATTGTACGTGTAACTCCAACTCTTTCATTATACACTTTATTTGAATCTACCAACTTACATGCATTGCATGTACAACTCAAATTCTCTCATTATACTCTTTATATTACTTTTAAAAATATATATTTATTAACACGTGCTATGTTATATTACTTTAAAAACTATATATTAACTAAAATGTGCATCACAAGTGTTAAATACTAGTTAAAAGAAAGCGCATTAATCATAGATATGACAATACTAGAATTTCGGATTTAACCTGTGGTTCAATCCAGATAGTCAAGGTTTACGAATTGAAGTAGCCTCGACTCTCCACCTTGAACATCGATAAAAGCCAAGGCAAATGTGCAGTTTTCTTGAAGTCCATCTTCAGAGGTTTAATAAACTCATTAATTTGTTGCCATATGTACATATCGGTGTTCATTTTCATATATTTTTCTAATTAGCAAACAAAACAATAACTAGAGCTGCAGCTAGGATAATTTTTAAAAGGTCATAGTTAGCAAACAAAACAAAACAATAACCAAAAATAAAAATTTAAAAGGTCCCGAAAGACTGCAACAAAAACTCAAAACCTACTGAAAATTTATATTTTTTGTGGAAAGAAAATTTATTGAATTTTTTTTTCTTGACATGAATAACTAGAGCTAGCTGCAGCTAGGATAAAATTTTTTTAACGTCACTTTTCAAAATTAACTATTTGCAGAAAGATGACGGTTACAAAAGTTTTTGTGATAGTAACTCAATAACTAACTCTCCATTCTCAACGGCAAGTTTAGTTGTTTTATGCTCGTTGTTGGGACACGGCGAATTTAGAACTATTTTTTTGAAAAATCCGTCGTTTCCAATAGCGAATTCAGTTCAAAATTTTCAATGAAGACTCGATGTTCTCAGAGGCGATGGCATTTACACTAGACTTGCTATTGAGAATAATGAGTTTAGTTCAAAATTTTCAATGAATACTCGTCGTTCCCAACAACAATGACATTTATACTAGATTTGCTATTGGGAATGGCGAGTTTAGCCGCTGGGAACGACGAGTTTAGCCGATGGGAACGACGAGTCTTCATTGAAAAATTTGAACTAAACTCGTTACTAAGAAAGGCAAGTTTAATTGTTAAGTTCACGGGCACAAATATTTCTCTTTGTGTAAATAGTTAAAAAAAATGGGCATATAAAAAAAAATCCAGCAAGGAAAATCTTAATGGATAGATATAAATAGGAGTAAATGTGTGTGCTCCCCAACCACCATGAAACAAGTTTCACATGGGGAGATTTGGAGGAGCAGGAGCAGCCCGTACACGCATTGAAGGAAAACTAACTCTGAACAACACCAATACCAATCAGAGCTAGCTAGCCAGCTTCACAAGGGGCCCTTTCTCCGGCCTTGGGTCTGTCGCTTTCCTTAAAAATTGGCCTTTTAATTGTCTCCAAAAATTCAATGTCAAAAGATTATTCAAAATAAACCCCCCCATACAACAAACCGTTACATTTTTTTCCTTCTAATGAAGGGCTACTGCACTAGTTTGATGACATCTCTTTATTTATCTCAAACGCTTTACCATCTTGAGTTATGACTCACTGGTTACTATTTATTTTGTAGTTACCATTATGTAGTTAGTTACTAGATAGCTAGTAACCTTCTCAGTGTTATGCAAACAGATTGGGGCGGGCATGAATACTTAGTATTGAACCTGAGCTTGGCCGTTCATTATCAGATTTATAGCACGGACTAATTTTTATTTAATTGCATTTTGTTCGTAACTGTGGTTTGGTGAAACAATCTGGCTTAGGCAGAAATCAATTTTGGTCACTCGCATTATAGGGTGTGGAACTTGCTGGATGCGCGAACGCAGCTTGTGATTGATATTGAAAGACATTTGCAAGATCTGATCACATGAAAATTTATCGAGCACAATCACTTTTAACATGAAATTGTTATACCAGAAACTAATCCAGTTTCTTTTTAATTTAATTTTTGCTTGTCTTTTTAAACTTCGCTCTAATTCTATAATATAATATTAAAAAAAGAGTTTATCTATGTAGAAATTCTAAAGAGAGAAACTCCAAAAGAAAAAAAAACTCAAAAACAAAACCTCAACCCTAGATCTGAAGCTTGCAGGGGTCGGCGGCTAGGGTTTCACCGCCCCCTCTCCGTTTGGTCGTGACCGGCAGGTCGTGGCCTTGGGGCAGCATTGGCTGTCGCGGAGGGTTTCGTCGTAGGAGTGCGCCTCCACTGCGGCGGGATCGTTGGTGGGAGGAACGCGGGGTAAATCGGCGTTGCTGATGACGATCATCGAGGAGGGGATTGGTCGGCATCATCGGGGTAGATCGATGGTTCTAGCGTTACCGGGGCTTCGTCGGCAGGTGCTGGCATTGCTGATGGCGCTCGTCGAGGAGGGCGACAGCTGGGGTCGGGTTAGGAGGCATCGGTTGATGCGGGGATGGTGCTGGCATGGTTCTAGCATCATCGAGGCTTCGTTGGCAGGTGCTGCCGTTGCTGCTGGCGTTCGTTGGGGAGGGGCGACGGCTGGGGTCAGAATAGGATGCATCAGTTGATGCGGGGATGGTGCTGACATGGCTCTAGCATCATCGGGGCTTCGTCGGCAGGTGCTGGCATTACTGGTTAGGGGATTGGTCGTCTGTTGCTGGCGTTGTTGGTTCGGAACTTCATTGTCTACTGTTGGAGAGGTGGATGAGGTCGACGGCAGCAACTGGTGCTGCTGGTTTAGGGATTCGTCGGCTACTGTTGGTGTTGCCGATGGAGAAGGTGGGAGAGGGTGGAGTGAGATTTTCCTCCACTAAAAGGTCATCCCTAATATCCAAATGATTTTCCCGAATATCCAAATTACAACCGATTTACAATTTGTAGTGATATGAATTCTAGTTGGTGTGGGCGATGATTGTCACGCAATTTTATAGTTTGGGCTCTATTTTGACTTGGTCTGGTCAAAATGAGGGGTGCCTTTGGTCTCTCTCATGTCAGGGGGTTTAAAGGGGCCAGGTGCGAAGTATATCTTCGTCGCGAAATTGCGGTGAGAGTCAACAAGGGTTAAGCGAGGGGATGAGAACGGGGACTCAATCTGGACAGAGAGATGTCAGATTGGTGGAGTGCCTATGGTGTCTCTCATATGGTGCTTAGTGTTGACGTTTGGGTCACTGCTGGGGGCAACGCAGGCGATCGCACGATAGTTACGGAGGATAAACTGTGTACAAGCGAGAGACTGAGCGAGAGAGTGAGTTTAAATTGGCACGAGAAAATTACTCTGGCGAGGTCGGCCGATCAGTGGGATTAGATTTGCCTATATTTTTTGTTTGTTGGATGGTGTGCATGAGTTCTAGAACCCAGCACTTCATAAGACTTATTTTTTGTTGTATATTTTGTTAATTTTTTTTTAATGAAACGCAGGGGACGTTCAACTCACCGTTAAACGGAAAAAAAAAAAAGAAATCTATAATATAACAGTACAATCATCAGTACGCTGTTCGTAGTTAACATTCACTGTTATATTATAGAATTAGAGTTAATGAGCCTAGGGGAGATAAGCCCATAGAGAATAGTACGTGTGGCTAAATACAGAATTTCTGACAGCTTAACAATAAGCTGAGAATTTGACGAATTACGCTCCTCTCCTGTATTTTATACACTATAGAATCGAGTATGTATGTTCATCGATGCTTTGAGATGCTCCTCTCCTTCATTGATGCTTAGATAAAGAACTATATAATGTATAAGGTTGTCCAGTGTGGAAAAGTATCTACGATTCGACATGTAACTGAAGTCGTGGTATATGACACCTCGGTGGTAGCCATTTACTTACCTTCCTCACTAAACAACCGCACTCATCTTATAAATTGGGGAGTAGAGGGAGAAACAGTACTCTTTCCATCCCCAAATTGAGTACATCATCGTATTCATTTGATACAAGGGCCTATATATCCCTAACCTGTTTCTTCCTGATAAGGAGATTTGGCGAGTTCGTAGTGGAAACTCTTCATATCACTGTCCAGTGCTCAGTATCAGCTTCATCTCACTATATATTCCCATCCTCGTTCAAATCTTGAAATTCAGTTTTCGACTTCTCTCTCAACTCTTTAGCTCTCAGCTCATCCATTGCCATCTTCTGAACTCTATACAATTGATGGAGTTCTATTACCTGCAATTTATTTCAATATCTTTTGATGAGCTATTCTGTCGCTGTTATATACCTTTACAAGTAAACTAAAATTTATTTTTTGATCATAAACTGTGGATTCTAAGACTCTCCACACTTTATTAAAAAGGTTTTAATAAAACAAAAAACCAAATAAAGGAAGATGATGTTCATGAGTTCCCACACGTGGGCCATGAGCCTCATTTCCCATCAAAAGAGAGAACTCATCTCATACAAGATAGTTATCGTTCCAAAACTAAGGGCTTACAAGTATTTACATAGTTTGTTGTTCCGTCCAACAACAAAAAGATTTCTTAGTATTACATAGTAAACTAAAATTTATTATACCTATTATTTGAAGATTTCTTCATGCTTCAGCATTATCTCCCTTACTATGTTGCATGGTTCAAGTGACGATGCATCCATGACTCCAGTTTGTAATTTAAGGAGACAACTCGCATTCTATATGCTTTTATTGTCTCTTTCACTCTAAGGTGAGCCAAGGTACTTGAAACAAAATCCAGATTCTTATCCTAGGAATTCACCACCTCAAGATAGTTTGTTAATTATTAATTATTTGTTGCAAATTCCTATTTATAGAACCTTCTTAAACTATTTATTTATTGTTATATATATATATATATATATATATAGTAAGTCTATTAAGAGCTGGGAAGCTGGAATCCTTATCGGGAACTGGAGATCTCAGCCGTCCGATCGGGATTGATCCAGATCGAACGGCTCAGAAGAGATCCCGCTTATGTTTCAATTGTTGAGGGGCAAAAGGGGAAAAATCAAAACCCATATCTCTCTATCTTTCTCCCTACCGCTCTGTCTCCTCTCCCTCCCGCTCTCTCTTCGTCGAGCAATTGAAACCCTAGCTCAAATCCCTAAAATCGAAACCCATATCTCTCTATCTTTCTCGTCTCCTCTCCCTACCGCTCTGTCTCCTCCCCACTCTCTCCTCGTCGAGCAATTGAAACCCTAGCTCAAATCCCTAAAATCGAAACCCATATCCTCTATCTTTCTCGTCTCCTCTCCCTACCGCTCTGTCTCCTCTCTCTCCCGCTCTCTCTTCGTCGAGCGATTGAAACCCTAGCTCAAATCCCTACTGCCGAAACCCATATCTCTCTATCTTTCTCGTCTCCTCTCTTTCCCGCTCTGTCTCCTCTCCCTCCCGCTCTCTCTTCGTCGAACAAGGGAAACCCTAGCTCAAATTGGATAGAGGTAAAATTCCAATGTTAATTTTTTGTTGTTGTTGTTGTTGTTGTTGTTGTAAACCTCCATCGACAGATCTATCTCATCTTCAAAAAAATTCCAATGTTAATTTTTTGTTGATTTGTTGTTGTTGTTGTTGTTGTTGTTGTTGTTAAAAAAATTCCAATGTTAATTTTTTGTTGTTGTTGTTGTTGTTGTTGTTGTAAACCTCCATCGACAGATCTCTCTCACCTTCAAAAAAAAGTTGGAGTTGGATAGAGGTAAAATTATTCCAATGTGTATTTTTTTTGGTTGTTGTTGTTGTTGTTGTTGTCGTCGTCGACGACGACGATCGTCCTCGTTTATATAAAACCATCATCAGTTAAGATTAGATCTTTATGGGTATTACTCCATTATTGAATCCAAACTTTGAGTAGATATTGTTGAAATGAGTTAGATTGTTGTTTGATAGAAAATCACCCAATGACAGTTAGATTGTTGTTTGAGAAGATTCCAGTTATTTCTGGAGAGATTAGATCCATGCTCTTCTCCAATCCTAACATATTCTTAGTTCTTAGGAAAGGATGCTCCATGCTGTTACCATTTTAGAATATAAAGTTCATTTCAAGAACTTACTCTCGGGGTGCATTCTCAAGAACATGGTGAGATTACTTCTCTTCTTTGCATTTCATTTTTGAACATCAAATCAACAACTTTATTACAATTGTTCATTAATTAATTTCCATTCACTTGTTCAAACTCTTTATTGTTAATTAATTTGTCAGGTAATGTTTGCATCTCACGAATAGTGTGTGGAACAAGAGGATCAGCTACAATATGTCAGGGAAGTATTTGATCCCCCAAATAGTCTGTTACATTCATGTGATTGTGAGTTTGCTTCCTCGTTGGATAACTTGGATTCTAGTTTTAAAAGTGATGATGAGATGGATTATGTTTATGAAGTTGCACACTATAAATCATTTATTTAATGATTTGTAGGAGTGACTTGTGATGAATTAAGCCTATCTGAGCTTTATTTTCCCTAATTGGTTATAAGTGATGATGAGATGGATTATGTTTCTGAAGTTGCACACTATGATTTAATAATTAATAGGAGTGACTAGTGATGAAATAATCCTATCTGAGCTTTACGATTGTAGTTTATTATATTCATTATAACTATATATTGCGCGTCCTATGTTGTGTTATTTAGTATCTTTCTGATGTGTTCTACATAATTTTATCTTGTACCATTTGAGTTTATTATATTCGTCCTATGTTGTGTTAACTTTAAGTATCTTTCTGCAGACAATATTCTACCTCTGGTTTGCTTTATCTGGTTGGCTGTTCAGGTTCTTCATTTTAGCTACCTGGGTCCTACCATTTGCAGCTCCACTTCTTATTGGCACGCTTGCTAATAATTTTGCAGTTGAGGTACATTATTTGAAATTAAACTGTCCGTATCAGTAGTAAATTATTTGATCTTCCTTTCGAACTTCATTTATCTTTCTAGTTTCTACCACCTGTTCTGATATTGACAAAATTGTGCTAGAGAACCCCAAATGAGAAATGTATGTGATGCTTATATTCCTTGTGAATGCTGATCACGACCCTATTCATTGAATATAACTTTTTCTTTTCTATTTATTGTTGCTGGCCTTTCTTAACCTTGTAGATTGATTAAGCTGTGCTTCTCTTTCTAGATTTTGATATACATTTTTTATTTAAATATTTTCACCACGATGTTTTTATATATATTTAAATACATGTTTTCTTCTCAACTGTGAATAATTGCCATTTCATTCAGTTTATTAGAATAATTCAAAATTTTCATCTTAGTAACTGATCACTTCATGGCCCAAATGCTGGTTAGCCCTAACCAGTGTTGCAGATAATTATTATATGAATGTGGAACTTGTCAGTCTCAGTTAATAACAATAGATTCAATCCTCGCAAGTAGATTACTTCAATTCAATGGATCTGATTGTTGCTGTTGAAATTATAATGTTATGAGGGTTTCTTACTGCTGTTCGTAGGTTATAACTATGAAGAATGATAATTTGGGATGTGCATTGAAATGCTTCTGATGGCTTCTCATGCTTCGGGCAAAAAATAATCAAGTATGCTAACACAACTGTTTCAACTCTTTTTCTTGTAGATGAGGAGGTTGAAAAAAGTGGAGATGAAGGCTTCTGATCCTGTATAACTCAAGTGCTACTATTTTTTTTACCTTAACAAATTTCCATAATGTGTACAATCTCCTTCCTGTGAAGGGCTCAGATTCTGCTGATATTTTATGATGTTATCATGGTTTGTAAAGGCTTTTGATATGTTATAACTGTGAATAAATAATTTGGGGTGTGGATTGAGGTGTAACTGATGGGTTCTCATGCTTTGGATAAAAAACTATCAGTATGTTGCCCCAAGCTTTTCAATAAATTTTGTTGATGTGCATGACGATTCAATCGTAGAGATGATGGCGTCAACTGACTATGAAGTTCAAAATGTGTAAGCTCAGAACAACACAAAGTGAAGATGAAGTTGAAAATGTGTAAGCTCAGAACAACACAAAGTGAACATGAAGTTCAAAATGTGTAAGCTTAGAACAGCATAAAGTGAACATGAAGTTGAAAATGTGTAAGCTCAGATCACCACAAAGTGAACATGAAGTTGAAAATGTGTAAGCTCAGAACACCACAAGGTGAACATGAAGATGAAGTAACAAATTTTGTAAGCCCAGAACAAACAGAAACTGAGCATGAAGTATCAAAATTTGTTAGCTCAGAACAAACAGAAACAGATAATGAAGTATCAAATTTTGTAAGCTCAGAGCAAACAGAAACAGAGCATGAAGTTTCAAAGTTTGTAAGCTCAGAACTAACACAAACAGAGCATGAAGTATCAAATTTTGTAAGCTCAGAACAAATACAAACAGAGCATGTAGTATCAAATTTTGTAAGCTCAGAACAAATAGAAACAGAGCATGAAGTGTGAAATTTTGTAAGCTGAGAACAAATAGAAACAGAGCATGAAGTGTGAAATTTTGTAAGCTCAGAAATAACACAAACAGAGCATGAAGTATCAAATTTTGTAAGCTCAGAAAAAACACAAACAGAGCATGTACTATCAAATTTTGTAAACTCAGAAAAAACAGAAACACAGCATGATGTATCAAATTTTGTTAACTCAGAACAAACAGAAAATGAACATGAAGCATCAAATTGTGTACGCACAGCTCAGAACAGCAGAAACTTAACATGAAACATCAAATTCTATACGCTCAAGACAAACAAAAGCTGAACATGAAGTTTCGAAATTTGTAACCACAAACTAGTTGGAGAGTGTTATGAAGATTATAGAAAACAAATAAATACACAATTGTAACCACAAACTAATTGTATCTTTCAATTTCTACTATTTTCATTACAATCCATACATGACCAACACACTAAAGAATTTCATTTGTCGGAGAGTGTTCTGAAGGTATCTCCGGTTCTCCGCTAACGACCTTCTTGTTCTTCCTCTTGAATTCCTGCACAAAGTGATTCATCAAATAAAAAAAAGGCAGGTACATATGTGCTATCTTCATTTACCAGTGTTTGGTCATTTTCAATACTGCAAAGGTTATATAGGATCAGAATATATCATCATCATCTCCAAGATTGTCAATTTCTACCAACCAAACAAAAACATGTATCGTCATGCATCTCATTTATGTCCATCATCAGTTTGCAAAACATAACGATTAATTTAACAAATGTGCTATTTTGTATTAAAGAACATTAATTAATGATTTTGCCCCTTTTGCCCCTCGACAAAGCCAAGATAAGCGGGCTCAAATCTGAGCCGTTTGATCGCGATCAATCGCGATCGAATAACTGAAAACTCCAGCTCCCAATAAGGATCTCAGCTTCCCAGCTCTTAATAGACTAACTATATATGAGTCAGGGAATTTAGCAACATTCAGTGAAGTGACAATCGTAAATCTCAGATAGGATTATTTCATCACTAGTCACTCCTATTAATTATTAAATCATAGTGTGCAACTTCAGAAACATAATCCATCTCATCATCACTTATAACCAGTTAGGAAAAATAAAGCTCATATAGGCTTAATTCATCACAAGTCACTCCTACAAATCATTAAATAAATGATTTATAGTGTGCAACTTCATAAACATAATCCATCTCATCATCACTTTTAAAACTAGAATCCAAGTTATCCAACGAGGAAGCAAACTCACAATCACATGAATGTAACAGACTATTTGGGGGATCGAATACTTCCCTGACATATTGTAGCTGATCCTCTTGTTCCACACACTATTCGTGAGATGCAAACATTACCTGACAAATTAATTAACAATAAAGAGTTTGAACAAGTGAATAGAAATTAATTAATGAACAATTGTAATAAAGTTGTTGATTTGATGTTCAAAAATGAAATGCAAAGAAGAGAAGTAATCTCACCATGTTCTTGAGAATGCACCCCGAGAGTAAGTTCTTGAAATGAACTTTATATTCTAAAATGGTAACAGCATGGAGCATCCTTTCCTAAGAACTAAGAATATGTTAGGATTGGAGAAGAGCATGGATCTAATCTCTCCAGAAATAACTGGAATCTTCTCAAACAACAATCTGTCATTGGGTGATTTTCTATCAAACAACAATCTAACTCATTTCAACAATATCTACTCAAAGTTTGGATTCAATAATGGAGTAATACCCATAAAGATCTAATCTTAATTGATGATGGTTTTATATAAACGAGGACGATCGTCGTCGACGACGATGACAACAACAACAACAACCACCAAAAAAAATACACATTGGAATAATTTTACCTCTATCCAACTCCAACTTTTTTTTAAAGGTGAGAGAGATCTGTCGATGGAGGTTTACAACAACAACAACAACAACAACAACAACAACAACAACAACAACAACAACAACAACAACAACAACAACAACAACAACAACAACAACAACAACAACAACAACAACAACAACAACAACAACAACAACAACAACAACAACAACAACAACAACAACAACAACAACAACAACAACAACAACAACAAAAAATTAACATTGGAATTTTTTTGCAGATGAGATAGATCTGTCGATGGAGGTTTACAACAACAACAACAACAACAACAACAACAACAACAAAAAATTAACATTGGAATTTTACCTCTATCCAATTTGAGCTAGGGTTTCCCTTGTTCGACGAAGAGAGAGCGGGAGGGAGAGGAGACGAGAAAGATAGAGAGATATGGGTTTCGGCAGTAGGAATTTGAGCTAGGGTTTCAATTGCTCGACGAAGAGAGAGCGGGAGGGAGAGGAGACAGAGCGGTAGGGAGAGGAGACGAGAAAGATAGAGAGATATGGGTTTCGATTTTAGGGATTTGAGCTAGGGTTTCAATTGCTCGACGAAGAGAGAGTAGGAGGGAGAGGAGACAGAGCGGTAGGGAGAGGAGATGAGAAAGATAGAGAGAGATGGGTTTCGATTTTAGGGATTTGAGCTATGGTTTCAATTGCTCGACGAAGAGAGAGCGGGAGGGAGAGGAGACAGAGCGGTAGGGAGAAAGATAGAGAGATATGAGTTTTGATTTTTCCCCTTTTGCCCCTCAACAATTGAAACATAAGCGGGATCTCTTCTGAGCCGTTCGATCTGGATCAATCCCGATCGGATGGCTGAGATCTCCAGCTCCCGATAAGGATTCCAGCTTCCCAGCTCTTAATAGACTTACTTATATATATATATATATATATATATATATATATATATATATATATATATATATATATATATATATATATATATATATATATATATATATAAGTAAGTCTATTAAGAGCTGGGAAGCTGCAATCCTTATCGGGAGCTGGGTTTATCAGCCGTCCGATCGCGGTTCAGATCGATCAGACGGCCCAGATTTGATCCCGCTCAACTCTTTTTTGTTGAGGGGGTAAAATGGTCATTTCTCTCTAATTCTTTCTTCAAAACATTCTCAGCTCTCTCCCTCCCGCACTCTCTTTCCTCGATCGAAACCCTACTTCATCGATCTCTCTCTCTCTCTCTTTTCGATTCTGAGAATCCCTCCCGCTCTCCTTCTTCGTCGATCGAAACCCTACTTCGATTCTCGATCGATCTCTCTCTCTTAGATGGGAAACCATCCTACTCTGAGAATCGGTTCTCGTCGTCTTTTCGTCGAAGCCGATAGGCCTTCGATTTTACCTCTCTCCCGTCCTCTCTCTCGCCGTTAGGGTTTCGATTTGCTCCGAACGAACCCTACCTCCTTTTCGAGCGATCGGACGGTGAAACCCTAGCCCCCAATCTTCCAAGCTACACCTCTCAGGTAATCTCAATTTCTAATCTTGTCTCCTTTTACAATCGTTCATTTTTAGTGTTAGAATTACTCTTTTTATTTCAGAAATTTAGTGTGACTAGGAGAATGTGTTATTGTTTCTATGGGTTTGTTGCTATAAGTATGTAATAGATAACAAGAGGGAAACTGCTTGAGATGGTTCGGGTATGTTTAATGAAAACCCAGAAGAAGGTGTATAGAGAAATGAGAGGTAGTTGAAAACATGGAGATGTTTAAAAGTTGATTAGAAGTCTTGACTTGGTTTGGGTGTGATTTCTCGAGAAGAGATCGGCTGATGACAGAGATTTATCTACTGGGTTAAGTATGAACAATATTGCATACTTTTGAGTTTTAGTAGTTTAGTATGAACTGGAGAAGGTAGGCTTTGTTGCTATGAAGTGCATACTAGATAGGGGATTTTGGGGTTTTGGAGAGAAAAAGAAAAATCTAATTAGACATTGGTATCGAGTTAGGATTGCGACGAAGATTAGGGGTTTCTCACTTTCTCTGAAGATTTTTTGGTGGGTTGTCACTATAAATGTTCTTTATATGCACTCAAAAAAAACTCAAGCTGTTTAACCCGAGCAGTCTTGTATCAAAATGTGTTTTTACTTGGGAATTGCGTGCAGGTAAAGTGTTTCACTCAAATGAAGTTTTACTTGGGAATTATTAGTTTATGTCTGTGGATTTTGTAGGTAAGCATCTTACATAATTATAAATAATTTTTTTGCCCTATCTGTAATTATTGCTCTTTAATTCCAAATATGTTCATATGTTAAATTAATCGTTATGTCCCTAACTTCACCTTTATTCTCCACCCTGACATCTTCAAATCAGGTATAATTTTGTGAACATTTTTTTTCCAATTTTTTTTCTTTTTCAAATTTCTTATTTTGTAAATTAATTGTTTGCTAATTTGTCAGGTAATGTGTGCATCTCTAGAATAGTGTGTGGAACAAGATGATCAGCTACAATATGTCAGGGAAGTATTCGATTCCCCAAATAGTCTGTTATATTCATGTGATTGTGAGTTTTCTTCCTCGTTGGATAACTTGGGTTCTAGTTTTACAAGTGATGATGAGATGGATTGTGTTTCTGAAGTTGCACACTATGATTTATTTATTTAATGATTTGTATGAGTGACTAGTGATGAATTAATCCTTTATGAGCTTTATTTTTCCCCATTGGTTATAAGTGATGATGAGATGAATTATATTTCAGAAGTTGCACACTATGATTTAATGATTAATAGGAGTGACTAGTGATGAAATAATCCTTTATAAGCTTTATTTTTTCCCATTGGTTATAAGTGATGATGAGATGGATTATGTTTCTGAAGTTGCACACTATGATTTAATGATTAATAAGAGTGACTAGTGATGAAATAATCCTTTATGAGCTTTATTTTTCCCCATTGGTTATAAGTGATGATGAGATGGATTATGTTTCTGAAGTTGCACACAATGATTTAATGATTAATAGGAGTGACTAGTGATGAAATAATCCTATCTGAGCTTTACGATTGTCACTTCACTGAATGTTGCTAAATTCCCTGACTCATATATAGTTAGTCTATTAAAAGCTGGGAAGCTGAGATCCTTATTGGGAGCTGGAGTTTTCAGTTATTCGATTGCGATTGATCGCGATGAAACAGCTCAGATTTGTTCCCGCTTATCTTGGCTTTGTCGAGGGGCAAAAGGGGCAAAATCGTTAATTAATGTTCTTTAATACCAAATAGCACATTTGTTAAATTAATCGTTATGTCTTGCAAACTGATGATGGACATAAAAGAGATGCATGGCGATACTTGTTTTTGTTAGGTTGGTAGAAATTGACAATCGTGGAGATGATGATGATATATTCTGATCCTATATAACCTTTGCAGTATTGAAAATAACCAAACACTGGTAAATGAACATAGCACATACGCACTTGCATTTTTTTATTTGATGAATCACGTTGTGCAGGAATTCAAGAGGAAGAACAAGAAGGTTGTTAGCGGAGAACCGGAGATACCTTCAGAACACTCTCCGACAAGTGGAATTCTTTAGTGTGTTGGTCATGTATGGATTGTAATGAAAATAGTGGAAATTGAAAGATACAACTAGTTTGTGGTTACAATTGTGTATTTATTTGTTTTCTATAATCTTCATAACACTTTCCAACTAGTTTGTGGTTACAAAATTTGAAACTTCATATTCAGCTTCTGTTTGTCTTGAGCGTACAGAATTTGATGTTTCATGTTAAGTTTCTGCTGTTCTGCGCTGTGCGTACACAATTTGATGCTTCATGTTCATTTTCTGTTTGTTCTGAGTTAACAAAATTTGATACTTCATGCTGTGTTTCTGTTTGTTCTGAGCTTACAAACTTTGACACTTCATGCTCTGTTTGTGTTTGTTCTGAGCTTACAAAATTTGATACTTCATGCTCTGTCTGTGTTTGTTCTGAGCTTACAAATTTTCACACTTCATGCTCTGTTTCTATTTGTTCCGAGCTTACAAAATTTCACACTTCATACTCTGTTTGTATTTGTTCTGAGCTTACAAAATTTGATACTACATGCTCTGTTTGTGTTTGTTCTGAGCTTATAAAATTTGATACTTCATGCTCTGTTTCTGTTTGTTCTGAGCTTACAAAATTTGATACTTCATTATCTGTTTCTGTTTGTTCTGAGCTAACAAATTTTGATACTTCATGCTCAGTTTCTGTTTGTTCTGAGCTTACAAAATTTGTTACTTCATCTTCATGTTCACTTTGTGTTGTTCTGAGCTTACACACTTTCAACATAAACTAAACATGAAGTACAAAATGTGTAAGCTCAGAACAACAGAAATTGAAAATGAAGTGAAAAATGTGTAAGCTCAAAACAACATAAACAGAACATGAAGTTGAAAATGTGTAAGCTCAGAACAACATAAACTAAACATGAAGTACAAAATGCGTAAGCTCAGAACAATAGAAACTGAACATGAAGCTGAACACCACCAAAAAAAAATCTGTATGAAACTGAACATGAAACTAACTGGTTGCTACTGCTGAACATGAAACCAAAACCATACAAACTGGATCATCTTAGTAGCATCGTACATGGTTCACAAATTTCAGTCATAAAACAAATTACATAAAACCAAACACAAAGATAGATTCGACATGAAAAAAAGAATGATTTATGCCCCATGGTTCACAAATTCACCAGGGTCAGTTTGGAATTCTGTTGCTACTGCTCCTTCAATTACTGCTGCCGGTGCTCGTGTCGCTGTTCCTTCTTATCCCGGCTTGTTCTTCTTTTTCATCTTCTTCAGTCACATCATTTCACAGACTAACAGGTACAACATTCATCACCCAGCTATTCATTTTGAATTCAGTAAGAGCAGCAGCAAACCTGTGATGGAAAACAAAATTTGGTAAACCAGAAGCTCCTCTGGAGCACATACACAACCCTTACAACAACAGAATAACAACATAAAACAACAATAACAGGAGGGGGGGGGGGATACTTACCCTCCAAATCTAGCTCTCATATCCATTTGCACATTTTATAAGCTGGTTGCCCCAAATGCTTCTATCTATTAAATATTGACACTTAAAAACATGCTTCTTGGCAACTTTATTTGTTGATAAAGTTCAGGAGAAAAGACATACAAAGAACAGAATTATTTTTCAAAAACTTTTTTCTGTGTCCATTAAGAAACAAACTAGCCAAAAGGTGTAGAAAATGTACCACACACTATTTGGGTCATCCTCCAAATCACATAATGGAGGCTGAACTCCAGGATCACGATCCAGATAACACAAATTATTTAAAGGCTTCCGCCATATAGCAATATATCCTTCTTTCTTCACAAGCTCCGAACAAGAGATGTAATATTTCATCACTAGTCACTCCTATTAATCATTAAATCATAGTATGCAACTTCAGAAACATAATCCATCTCATCATCACTTATAACCCTAATCTTCGTCGCAATCCTAACTCGATACCAATGTCTAATTAGATTTTTCTTTTTCTCTCCAAAACCCCAAAATCCCCTATCTAGTCTGCACTTTATAGCAACAAAGCCTACCTTCTCCAGTTCATACTAAACTACCAAAACTCAAAAGTATGCAATATTGTTCATACTTAACCCAGTTGATAAATCTCTGTCATCAGCCGATCTCTTCTCGAGAAATCACACCCAAACCAAGTCAAGACTTCTAATCAACTTTTAACATCTCCATGTTTTCAACTACCTCTCATTTCTCTATACACCTTCTTCTGGGTTTCCATTAAACATACTCAAACCATCTCAAGCAGTTTCCCTCTTGTTATCTATTACATACTTATAGCAACAAACCCATAGAAACAATAACACATTCTCCTAGTCACACTAAATTTCTGAAATAAAAAGAGTAATTCTAACACTAAAAATGAACGATTGTAAAAGGAGACAAGATTAGAAATTGAGATTACCTGAGAGGTTTAGCTTGGAAGATTGGGGGCTAGGGTTTCGCCGTCCGATCGCTCGAAAAGGAGGTAGGGTTCGTTCGGAGCAAATCGAAACCCTAACGGCGAGAGAGAGGACGGGAGAGAGGTAAAATCGAAGGCCTATCGGCTTCGACGAAAAGACGACGAGAACCGATTCTCAGAGTAGGATGGTTTCCCGTCTAAGAGAGAGAGATCGATCGAGAATCGAAGTAGGGTTTCGATCGACGAAGAAGGAGAGCGGGAGGGATTCTCATAATCGAAGAGAGAGAGAGAGAGATCGATGAAGTAGGGTTTCAATCGAGGAAAGAGAGTGCGGGAGGGAGAGAGCTGAGAATGTTTTGAAGAAAGAATTAGAGAGAAATGATCATTTTACCCCCTCAGCAAAAGAGAGTTGAGCGGGATCAAATCTGAGCCGTCTGATCGATCTGAACCGCGATCGGACGGCTGATAAACCCAAGATTTCAGCTTCCCAGCTCTTAATAGACTTACTCTACCGTCGCTTACTTTTTTGAGGTTATACCGTCGCTTACTTGCCTGACTGCCTGCCTTGTTGTCATCAAAATGACTTTTATAGTGTAAGGATTCTGTGTCAGCTAGCGTGCGATACCAAGGAGTCATCATTGGCATCGTCAGATTTTGCTACTACACTCGCCGACTGGTATTAATCATCTCCCTTTTCCAATTATAGTTGGCGAGGTTCCTGGAGATGATAGTACTGACTTGTTATGAGGAAGTAATGGCACCTCCATAATTCTCTCACAATAAGTTCACCTCCATATTTAACATTCTGTATCTTAGAATTTTCATTCTAAAGCAAATTAAGTAAAAAAATCTTACTAATCCATAGTTGTAATAAAAATTTTTAAAAAAAAATTGATTGTAGTTGCTCAAAATTGTATTGTGTGGGTGTTAATTTCCGTGTTTTTAATAAATATGTGTTTTTTTAAATTAAAATAAAGGTCTACGACATAACCAGCAACGTCACATTTATCCGATATTTGGACCCAACCTGAGCGGGGCATTGGACCCGACCCGGCCCGATCTATACGGGTCCGGATTCTAAAATAAGACCCGATGCACTTTTGGGTCCGGGTCCGGGTCCGCTCTAAATACAACCGATCCAGACCTGGACCCGTTAAAATATATCTTAAAAAATATGAAATTTGAATAATAATGTTATAGAGATATACATATAAATAGTAATTGTTGAATATATATGTGTAAATATAATATTTATTCATGTATTTAAGTACAAAAATAGTTGAAACCTTAGGATATCGGGTGCAAAATATTTACGTGCAAATATTTATTCACCGCTACCAGACCCGACTGGTAGATTTTTTTAATTAGAATCCGGACCCGGACCTGAATCCGGACCTGGTTCTTACAAGTCCGGATCCGAGTAGTGGAGGACCCGACCCATAGGACCCAATACCAGCTCCACACATGACCTAGTGACTAGTGTCTCGAACCACCAACCACAAATCTGAAAACTTATTTTTACCCATTTCAATATTTTATCTTTTGTGCTGCAACTAAGTGGTTTAATAAATGTCTATTAAGACAGTAAATTTATTGTCATGAACACTAGAAACATGTGCTAAGGTCAGGGCCAGTCTGTTCCCGGGAGCCCGAAGCCCGAAGCGAAAGCCCAAATAATTATTTTGAGATCCCTAATAATAATATAATTTTTTACGCATAAAATACGTGTCTATATTTAGAAATACAAATTTAGAAGCCCCTAAACTTGTAAAAAAATCGGGAACCTGAGCCGGTCACCTCACAGGCCTCAAAATGAGGGCCGGCCCTGGCCAAGGTTACTCCCTGGAATGGATCTAGTGGGGACAAGGCGAGGTGCACAGCGACGATTAGAGACTACACTTTTGAGGACAAGGATCCTCCTTGCCCACACTCGGAACAAAGGGGAACAAAGGCAAAGGTCCTTTTGGTTACCCAAATAATATTTCGTAGTGTACTATATTTATTTTCATCATAACTAATCCTTAACAAGACGTACATGCACACGATTCTAAATTAGTAATAAATAAAAGAGGAAATATGAGATCATTTAGCACATACCCTTTTTTTTTGCTTACCAAAATATGGGTTGGTAGGATCGAGTCCAAACTCCGAACCCAACCCATTTACTGACAGGCTTGAAATTCTACATAAGCCCAAAACAAAATTTTGTGGGTCCACAAAAAAATTCTTCAAACATCCGAATCCGTTTTGCCGTTCCCAAAGCGACAACAATCAAAACTTGAGAGCCACAGAAATTGCATTTACACCAAAAATAAATACCAAAACCAAACAACCAGCTCGTTGGCCCCACACGACCATACCTGCCACGTAGAATGGTCTCAGTATCTGGTTCTGATCTTAGGTCTTACTGTTTCTAACTTTCCTCCACTATGGAATCCAATATCTCCTGCTTGCTTCAATTTAAACACACCCAGAATCACACCCAATCTCACAACAAAACAATTTCATACACAAACGAACAATCTAAAAATGCCGGTCCTTTTCTCGAGTCGGTATGTTGGTGCAAAACACACTTACTTAATTTGGCGAACATGAGATGAACGAATCGCAACGGCCTCTACAAACCCCCCCGTTCTCAAACCGCTTCATCGTTTGCTTTCTTTCTTTCTTTCTTTCCCCTTTCCCCCATTCTCTCACTAGTTTCTCACTAACGAAGAGGAGAGAGAAAACTAGGGTTAGGGGTTTCGCTGGTTATGGGAGTGGACCAATGGCTGGAAAGGCGACGAAGGTAGCGGTGGAGCTCGTGAAGGGGCTCAATGGCCTCGATAAGGTCGTTCTCAGAGGGGATCGTGCGAGCTCCGTTGAGGTAATCGTTCTTCATCTTCTTGTGATTTTTGGTGGATCTGATGTAGAATGCTCTGTTTTTTGATGAATTATTGAAATGTTGATGGTGGATTGGGATTTGAAAAGATCGGGTTGTGTTGCCTGATATCCCCTAGGTTCTTTGAAATTTTGAATGGAGAATTCGAATTTATTAGCGAATTCAATTGAATTCTTGTTCTATAGTTTCAAAGAAAGATGCATTGTTATTTTGTGAATTTAGAGGATTAACTTTTATTTGGTGTGGATTAGAAGGTTAGTGAGACGGGGTAGATGGCAATGATCATTAAACTATAATGTACATAGTATGGTCGGATATGGTCAAAAGCTTATTTCAACTACTACTTATTATTTTGGTATGAGATGAACTACGAGATGGGTTTAAGCTTTATAGAATGTGGAAGTGGTATTTGAATGGGGATTGACTCTTAAGATTTTGAGAAGGTTCACAAATAACTTACAATATTTAGTGCACATTGTCGACATGGTGATAATCTGAAGAGGAATTTATGGAGAGTTTGTAAGGAAGGAAGCAAAAGGTTGTTCTGTGTGCATAGCTAAGTGTGTTATGGACATGGGAGAGGCTTCTAATACAGTTAGTATGTTGTTTAGCAGTTAGCAGCTAGGAGAAACTAGAAAGGAACACTACAACCGAGTAAACATTAAGTAAGAAAATTTGGAAATTATTTGTCTTGAAAGGCAAATATAATGATTCAAGTTGTAGGTTACAGAGGGAGTTTGGAGTCGGATTTATCCGGCTCAACTTGCTAAAGATCCTAGAATAATAGTGTGAAATGTGATGAGGATGTATGCAGGACCATGCGGCAAGATCCTACAAATTGCAATGCACCGAGAGAGATCTACAAGGGGAAATAAAAGATGACAGATAATTCAGGAAAATCAAGAGACTATGAAACAAGGTTTACAATATGAGAAACAACTATGTTATACATAAGATGACTTGTATGAATAGAGTCAAGACGCTATATAACCAAGTAAAGATACCCACTTCAAGCCTACAAAGAAGAATGAAACACTTCTCCATTGGCAAGTAAGAAATTTTTTATTATCATAAAACGGTGAGAGCTGTTCCATTAAAGTGTTCTTAACAAAACCAAGTACAATAAAAATAGTACTAGGTATGATTGTCATGCAACCCACAAATCGGGATCATGATCTTTATAATGCCAAAATAGTATATATACATAAGCATAAAATATATAATAGCCAGTTCGATAACAGTCTATGACAAAAGGCGATGCTGACTGTCTAGAACCCAAAAGCAGCACAAATCAAAGGGCTGCTGTCAACCAAAGAACCATGTGCTCACATCTCCTCCTCCAGTCTTGGATCCTCCTCTGGGTCCACCTAACCTCTCATTGGCCTTCTTTTTTGTCTGTTCCACACCTGTAATTGGCAAGACTAATAACCAAATTAATTGTCACACTTAATTTCAAGTGAATATAATGTTAGAACAGTAGTTCTCCCAAAGAAAAAAATTGCTAGAAATGTTACTGACTAAGATACCAAACAAAAAGAATCTAATAATTAAATGCTTAACTTTGGCTGTTTTCTTTATAAAAAAACAAGTTTAACTTGCAAGTTACCATCAGGTATATACATCAAATGATTAATTGTCTTACTTAGGATTCAAAAGATGGTTAAAACCTGAAGAGAACAGATAATGTGAAGTTTGATGGAGATATGCTTCCACTGAAAGAAGGGAATTATAACTTACAAAGTTAAGTGTGCTGGAAATCAGTTACAAAATTTTATATATGTTCCTATAAAGATATTATTTGGCTACATATTCAATTTATGTGATTCCTAGTTAATATGTTGTTGAATATTTGTGCCTACAGGAGAGAGGGCGCTTGGGAGGAAGAAGGTGGTTACTGTTAGGGTCTATTACATCCTACAATTATGGGTTTTAAACAAGATTAGCCCGCCCCTATTGGCAGAGTCGACGTCCATTACAATTTCTGTTTTTCAGTTTCCTTTTAACCTTATGTTTTGTTTGAACCTTTTTTAGGCTAATTTGTCAAGAGTCAACTCAAAGTCACTTAAGGACAAAATTATACTCTAGAAGCTATCTTTGCTTATGCTTAGATAATCACCAAGTTTGTTTTTTCACAAGACTACTCTTTATTTGGAGTCTTTGCAAGTTTTCCTCTGTACCATGCACTTTCAGCTTGTGCAAGTAATTTTGTTGTACACTACAATCTGTGCAATTAAATATCTCCTGTGCTCATGGCAGACACTATTGTTTTTGAACAAGAGCAGGCAATAACATTTTTTGTGATCCAATTCTGTTACTAATATAAAAAAGGGGATTTTCTATCCAGTCCTTTTAGTCTTTATCGTTTTAAGTTATCTCTATGCACTCGTTTGAAGGTAATGGAATATTGGCTTAATTAAGAGAACCCTATGAAGCATAGATACTGGTACGGGTTTGGACACGTGTAGGTCAAAATTGTAAAAAGTAGGGTACGGAGACACGGCTATAACAGTATATAAGATAATTTAATATTACTTCAATTATGTATATTTAAATTAAAAAGGAGTTGGAACAATATAATTTGTTGCTCATAATCAACATATATATATATATATATATATATATATATATATATATATATATATATAATAAATTACAAAGAAAGCTATCAAGTGGCTCACAATCAATTCCTCCTATAATCAAAGGCCTAGATCAAACCTCACAAAACATATTTTCCCTCCAAAATTTCAAACCCCAAAACCAAATTTTTCCCCCCAAAACTAAAAAACTTATTACTTTATTACTATCTCTCTCTTCTCTCTTCACTTTTTCATATTTCTCTCTTTCTCTCTCTCCCTATCTCTCTCCCATTCTTTCTATATTTACTTAGAAATTTAGATTTTCATAATTTTAATGTTTTTTTTTCTGCACATGTTATATTGAAAATAGTAAATATCTCTTCAACTCCACACTTAAAGTTCTAAGAAGTTAGATTTTATACCCACATTTATAATTATTTTTCAACATATACTAATGGAAACATGGACTTTTATTTACAACTAATTATTGTCATAATATTCAAACTTGAGCTACATAATTATTGTTTTATTGGTTACAGACTTTTCGTGTTTTGTATCGTTCCGAAGACGTGCCATAGGCACGTGCCCACATGCAAATCTAGTATATATATATATAGTCAACAAAATATGGTAATACTTCACCATACACCGTAAAATTGGAGATGTGAATCAAAGTAACTAGAGTTAATTAGTAAAAGAAATATGAAAATGTATTTAAAGTGTTCAAACTTTTAAGATAAGTTAAGGAAGTCTCTAATAAGTGTCCAATTAATAATATGTATTATAAAATTTGGGACACGCATGAGAAGTGTCCAACCAAGTGTCCGACCAAGTGTCCAAGTGTCCAACTATCCGCACGTGTCTTGTACGGGTACGACTCCTTGCTAGAAGTACCCGTGCTACATAGACAAAAACCCAATCTTGTCAAGAGAATGTTGCTACCCTAATTGAAGAGACTCTTACCTTTGGTAAGTCCATAATTAATAGTATGTGAAGCACTGATGCTTAGAACTTTTACTTGGAAACAGTGTCATGTTGAAAACACATATTGACAGAACACTGTATATTTCAATATAGTATTTTAGAATGTCCCTTCATTTGACATTATGTGCATTTTGAGAATATCTATTTGTGGACTTCTCACAAAGTAGCTTGCTAATATGTGGTTGTGTATTACTCCTTTATTCCTTACAGTTTGCATATGTAACTATAGAAGAGCTCTTTAGGGTTTGCAGTATGCAAGCAGTTTCTCTTTCCTATCTCGCAAATTATTCTTCTTGATGAGAGTAACTAATAATTTTTTGTTTGTATAACTCCCATTTCTTTGTAGTCTTTGATGTTAACTCTCTCTGTTTCCTATTGCATATTGTTGACACGATTATGCTTGATTTCTTAGAGATTTCCCAGTGATTTATACATCTTGGTTGATTGGTAGACATGGATATTATAGTCCCCTTGTATAGCAAATTTCTTTGTGTTTCTTATCTTTTAGGTTTTGATATATAATGTGTTCCTCTTATGTGTTTGTAGGTGTATCTGTATGGCGCTCATGTCACATCTTGGAAAAATGACCGTGGAGAGGAGTTGCTCTTCGTTAGCAATAAGGTTATCATATTTGTGTTGTTAGATATATTTCTATAATCTAAGTTTTATATTAAATTGTCCAATTGCATTAATGGGGCAGTATTTGCTATTCTAGTATTCAACAACTACAAATCCGTTCATTGTAATATGATATTTTTTATTCTAGTATTATTATAATTATTTTAATTTTGGATCAGGTAGACAAGTCCAATGAGGGCCATTTATTCAATGGAAAATTAAAATAATACATAGCAAGAAACAGAGACATACTTGTTTGTTCTTATCTCGTTTGTTTTCTGTAATGAATTTTGGGATGCTGCATTTCATCATTTACCAGAAAAACTTGTGTTCCAAAAACTGGTGAAATGCCTAGCTCAGCGCTGCTGATAGCAGTGAATGGTTGTCTTCCTCTCAAAGTAGCTGTAGTTCCATAACTGAATTTCTGCTTGGAATAAATAGTCCATATAACAGTGGCGACTACATAGTACCACGACTGAATTTCCGCATTCTGTACTCTACGGCTCCTCCAAGACGACCACAGTGCAAATGGCCTCGGAAGGCCAATGTTGAACTCTGCGACTAAGCTGAAGTGGACCAGGTAGCCAATGAAATGGGGCAAGTTAAGAAAAGATATTCCGCTGTTACAGGTGAATTATTGCAGTCTAGGGAAGATACTGGACCAGCGGAGGACCAGCTGCTAGGCACATTTGGCCTAACAACTCCTTGTACCAGCGGAGGACCAGCTGCTAGGCACATTTGGCCTAACAACTCCTTGTAGATGGCAATATAGGGAGCTTACCGTAATACCCAAGGCCAATGGGATTTAGATGTAGAGGAATCGAAGGGAGTTGTCTTTATCTCTTTCAATTATATGTGGTTCTCCATAATAGTTGTGAAAATGCAGCAAAATTTGGACCCATAGCTTACTAAGGAAATATGCGGTTAGATTACACGTACTATAGTTCAGAAGAGGGCTAAGGAGGCATACAAAGCAGATGTTTGGGAGGGAGTGGTTCGGAGGAAAAAGTGAGGAAGATGTTTAGGAGGTTTAGTGGAGGTGGCATGAGGAGGTGTGGATGGAGTTAAAGAGGCATACAAAGCAGACGTTTGGGAGGGAGTGGTTCGGAGGAAAAAGTGAGGAAGATGTTTAGGAGGCGGCAGGAGGTGTGGATGGAGTGAAAGAGGGATGAGAGCAAAACAATTGCAACCCAGTGTGAGTATGAACTATGCTCATTATTATCATAAATTGGGACAGATAACTTAAGTTACAATTGTAACTTAAGTTGCAATTTAGATCTACTTCCACACCTTCCTAAGTAACACTTGCATTTGGACCATGGAACAGTTAACACGACCTGCATGGCCTCCAGTTGCAAGTTACTCAACAACCCCTTAAGATTCTTTCCATTAGTATGAATCAAATTAAGTACAATATAACTGAATATTTTGTACCATTTTAAAATCCTATACTATGTGGAGGGCTCCTATATTAAAATTTTCATTATTATTAAACGACCTAAAAATGATTCTATGAATGGTATCCACAATTACTTTCTAGAACAGTCCAGTGTAGAAGTTGTGTGGGTTGTGCACAAGTTTACTTGGGACGAAGGCACTAGTACCGAAGAAAAAATCAGTAACTTATAGCATACACTGCCTGTCATTTTCTATATAGAAATATGCATCTCCACTTGACAGTAACTTATAGCATACACTACTTGTCATTTTCTAGGTTAAATTTCAGTTATTTTTACTCTCAGAATTGTTTCCTTTGTTGTAGGTTCATGCAACTGTAGTTAAGAAGATTTAAGGATTGAAATTTGTTTTATCAATTATGTGATTGATGGCGCACTGCATTTACCGGCAAGAATATCTTGTCCAATTACTGATGTTGCCTATTTAACATGCATTCAGGTAAACAATTTTAAGTTCATTTTATAAAGAAAGTTCATTCTAAGTCGTCTTCAAGACAGTTTATAAGCATGGCATCAGCATCAGAATCTTGTCTCAATGACTAGAACCGGCTCTCTTACATGCATTCATCTATTGGGTTTTTCTTCACCAACCGATCCTTAAAATTAGTTCTACTTTCATACTCCCTCCATTTCAAAATATGAGTCATTCTAGGTTTCTACACGACTATTAAGAAACAATCTAGGATTGAGTAATAGTACCATATATTCTTGGTTTTTGAAGCTCATTAATGAGCCATCAATTGTACAAATGTCCTATTTGCCCTCCTCTATGATTTTTTATTACCTCTTACAAAAAAGGACAAGGGTAAAATTGGAATTCTCATGTAAAATTAATTCATGGACATTTAAAAATGACAAGACATTTTCTCGAAAACCTAAAATGACATATTATGAAAAAAAGGCTAGAATGACTTATATTTTGAAACGGAGGGTGTTTTATTTTTGAAATCTTGATATCTCGATATTTCTTTTTCTTCTCTTCCTTTGTCTTACCAACATCTCTGCACCACATCGGACAAAGAAAAGGGTTTAAATGGAAGACAAAAAAAAGTACAAGTATTGTTAACAAAGGGAAATAACTTGTGATAAAGACAAGATACGTTTTTGACCAAAAAACCCGTGCTCAGAGTAATAGATTTTCTCTAGTACGGGCTTTTTCTGGTAAAAAGGAATCAAATGATTCAAGTGGAGTTTTTTTAGAACATATCAATAAGCTAGACCCATGCTCCGAGTTGTTTCATGCCATAAGTGGTTTTGGTTTTTGGAGAGGAAAGTGAACAACAGGAAGTTGGGATTGTACATAAAGGAGGGTTGCAACTATATTGGGTTGAGCTAATGACAAGGAGTCAAGAATTTTGAAATTAGGTATATAGATATGAGAAGCTGAAGAATGGAAGAGAGAGAAAGTGTCTTAATCAACTTCATTGAGTGCATTTACATCTTACACCTTCATATCAAGAGACTAACCATATTTAATGCCAGGAGGCGATTTATTCAGTACCAAAAGACACATGGTGTGCAAGTGCCGCTAGAGTCTAGCGGTTAGCCTCTTCATTGGGGAGAGGTCAGGAGAGCCCTGCTTGCATCATTTCCCTTTATGGAAAAAGTGTGTACTTGTGTTGCTTACGGACCTTGTCCCATAAAAAGATAATTGTGAATTTATGCATAATTTTGAAGGTTGAATTTTTTTATTAAAAAATCCTTAGTTTATCATGTAAAGAAATGTACTGAGTTCTCTTCGAGATTGTTTAATTTTTATAGCCATCATTAACCTTGTTGGGGGGAATGCGATCTGCCTGCTTAAATATTATCATGATAAAGCTTATAATTAGACTTAGTTGGTCACCCGTATTTACCTTATAATTAGGCTATAACAATTAAACAATCTCTTCGAGATTGTTTAATTGTTATAGCCATCATTAACATTGTTGGGGGGAATGCGATCTGCCTGCTTAAATATTATCATGATAAAGCTTATAATTAGACTTAGTTGGTCACCCATATTTACCTTTCTTATCATCTCTTCTGATGTCTCTCTTTGATTTGTTTCATAGTGCATTTTGTCTTCTGAAATCTGAGCATGCTGATCTTAATTTTCATCACTAATTTATATCTCGAAAGGGAGTATTTTGGCCCATCCTCCCCTGCTGTTTTAACATATCACTGCCCATTTTTTCTTGCTACCTTTTGATTAAGAGATTTTAGTGCGAGTTTGTTGCATTATTTCTTTTTTCATACAGAACTGTTGACGTAGGAGTAACTTGGATCATCTTCCAATTTAATTAGGTTTTACATTGAATTATTCATTTAATTTTCTTCCTGTCAGTGTGTACTTTTCTATCTTCAGTAGTTATAACTACAGTAGTACACCAAATAATAATATTTTATCATATAAGCTGTTTTTTTAGGAAATAGACAGCTAGTCAAGGTGGCTTATCATATAAGCTGTTAATGTTTGTTATCTTGTATATGCTTTGTTTTTCCGTACACCAGATCTTTGTTAGATCAGCCAGCTGTTCTGTTTGTTAATCACTGTTCTCCTTTACCCTTGGTTTTCTAGGCTAGCTTAAAAGTTCCAAAAGCCAGGCATGGGGGCATTCCAATATGCTTTCCTCAAGTATGAACTTCACCAATCACTCTTTTTCTTTGTAAAGCTACTTTAATTCTATTTAAATAATAATTTTCCGCCAAGTTTTTGTGTTGATGCAGTTTGGGACCCTTGGACCTCTTGACCAACATGGCTTTGCAAGACATCGAATTTGGAGTATCGACACAGACCCACCACCTTTTCCAACAAATAGTAACTGTAAAACTTCTGTTGATTTGATTCTCAAGTCATCTGAAGAAGATTCCAAGATCTGGCCTCACAGGTTTGTTACTATTGAAATTTAACTTCACTGCATTATATTAGTCTTCCCTTACTGTGATTATCTAAAAAAAGCTTTGGTTTTTGAACAACCAAATGATTGATTGGATTTCTTGATTCCCGTTATAGTTCTAAATATTCCGGAAGAAAGAAAAAAAACAGACATTAATGTAACCATCCAAAGTATATGCGATCTAGAACTCTGTAACACTTCGCCGTGGTTGAGGCTTTACCTTCAAAATACAAGATAGGATTGAGGTCCATAGTTTAGTGGGGAAAGCTTCTAAGTGAATTTAGAAAACCTTATATTGGGCAACCCCAGACTTGAGTCTAGCTTGGGTACAATCGTTAGCAATACTGTTACTCGATCCGAGCATATATTTGGATTGTACAAAGTCATTAACCAATGATTAGTGAAGTATTTTAAACATTAGATATGTACTGCGCATTCATCCTCATCTAAGTAATCATATAACTGTACACATTATTCACCAAATGGTTAGGCTTGCATGGAGATTGAACCATTTTAGATGGAAATAACTTTGATTATAAAAATAATTGATGCATGATTATTGATATCATGGTCTTGAAACTCGGCCATTCTCCTAATTTTTGTATCAGTTTCGATAATCTCAAAACATTATTGACTCTTTTATATCTTTTTGACTTAGACTGTTGAATGAATTAATTAATTTTTCTAAAAAATATTTAAATGTCTAAACCTTATGCTGTAAAAATTAAAATCATAACAATCTATTTATAATTTTCACCTACATAGTAGACAGTTCTGTCATGGAGCTAGGTGTCAGACACTGTCACTTCATACACATATTGGACACTTCTCATACATGTCCTAGATTTTATAGTGTCTCCAATATGCTGGAGCAACTGGGTGCCCCTTTTAGACACTATTCAAACACTTTTTTTAACACATAATCTGCAATTTCAAAATCTTTATATTCCTTATACTGGTTGACCAGTTTACTTCATATGCAATGAGGATCGCATCCAATTTTGTAATGGTGTATTATGAAGTATTATAACTTTTTAATGGTACTAATCTCATATCTTAATTTAGTACTTAAAATAATTTTGGTGAATGTTAATGGATGGAATTTATGCATAATTGTCATATATAATGTATCTTATATAATACTATAGTCTTACCTCGGTGTCCGACTTTTTACAACTTTGTCGTGTCCCAAACCCTTATCCAATGTTCCGAGATTATCGTGTTTGTGTTTATTTATTAATTTCATCTAAAAAGTCTATTTCTATAGATTTATCTTGTTATAAAAATACTAGAAAGTTATGCATTTTATTTTATTAAAATATACCATAAATATTCGTTATACATTAAGGTTTATTAAATACAGGTTAAATTACATGAAACTACCATAAAAGCAAAGTGTTGCCCTCTTCTAGCTTGAGTAAGCATAAACCCCCTAAACTTTTTTTTTTGTTGCAAAAATTGCCTTATGGTGATAATGGTGAATTTCTAACAACAATTTTGTGGTGAAGCTGCTCCAATTTATGCAAACTATCTTCTTGTCTAAAACATTTAATACAAGTGGCTTTTAACACAAAAACCCCTCTCTATTGTCCTCATTGATTGCTTACTTTTTAAACTATTTTTTTTCCACTGCTGTATCAGTTATCCTTAATCCAGGACAACTTGGGTGTCTCCCTGACTCGGTCTAGGCCATAATTTGAAACCATGATTGAAATAGACATGCATACAACAATGTACATAACTAGATTTTGGCATAATGCTGACCTAAATAATTATAATACAGTATGTGAATATTGATGCAAAATGAATCTCTTGTTAATCAATGTTTGGCAATTGGCATATATCATCAGCATTGGCATTAATTGGACTACTTCAATTGGTATGTATTTTAATTAAAATATTCAGTAATTGGAGTGCCTAGTGTTTGTACAAACTACTAGTATCCATTAGCCGATTTTGAGCTTCTACTCCACTATTGAAGATCACTTATTCAGAATTGATCTGTCACAGATAATACGCTTAGTAATGCATTATCATTCCGAGTTATTCAGAATTGATCTGTCGCAGATAATACGCTTAGTAATGCATTATCATTCCGAGTTATTTAGGTTATTATTATATGCGGGCTCTGTGTCCCTTGATAATGAAGATTTTGTTTTTGGAACAAGGGCCATAGCCACACACACACCCCACACTCAAACACACTCGCATTTCATTTGTAAGGGATTCATCCAAGCAAGGGTTCGAACCCCCAACCTCTTGCTTACTGGCGAAGAGGCTTATCACTAGACCACTTTGATAACAAAGATTAAGTGAATTGCTTGAATAAAATTATCTTTTGGTTGGCCCCAACCATTTTGGGATAATGGCTCTGTTGTTGATTTCATCAACTATATCATTCAGTGATTTAAATGTGGAATGTGGTAACACATGCAGATGCGAATATTGGTTTTTGTAAAAAGAAATTACCACTAGCTTAAATTTCTTTTGAAAATAGTGCAGATGATAACGTAACTGGCTGAGAGTGAGTTGTATGTACTTGAGCAGTACCAATCATGGGATAATAGAAACATTATCCCAATGCCTCGTTAATTAGTAGTAAAAACATTTTTCTAAGAATATGAACTTTGAGCAGTTTGTCCAATTTGTCTTGCAGTTACGAATTTCGTTTAAGGGTAACTCTGACTCCTGGAGGAGATCTGATCCTTACAGCCCGTATTAGAAACACCAGCACAGATGGCAAGTCATTCTCATTCACGTTTGGATATCATACCTACTTCTCTGTTTCTGATATCAGGTTTGTAAAAATTGATTCTCCGTTACTTGTTGGCTGCTTGTACTTTATGAGTTCTTCTGAATTTATACTTGTTACCTGTCCAAAAACTCTTGCATAGGTAAGTCAATATCGCCATAATGGAAACTGACATTTTTTTCAGTATATATACCAACTTATTTTTGAGTTTCTCTTGGTTGTTTTAGCGAAGTACGAATTGAGGGATTGGAGACACTCGATTACCTTGATAACTTGATGGGAAAGGAGCGGTTCACAGAGCAAGGAGATGCCATCACTTTCGAATCTGAGGTGACTAAACCAGCATGGATGTGAGATAAATTCATTATTCTTTTCATCATTTGATGCTAACACATAGCCTTGGATTAAAGATGGACAAAATATACCTGGGTGCGCCAAACAAGATTGCGATAATTGATCATGAGAAGAAACGCACATTTGTTCTGCGGAAAGAGGGGCTGCCAGATGCTGGTGAGTTCTTTCTTTTCTTTACCTTTTCTCTCTTTTCCATTATCTGTTAGACAACTCTCAATTAAATTCATATTGTGAAAGTCCCTACCAATCTGCCACTAAACTAAAACTTCGAAGTTGTAGAAGGGTTGAGGAAAATTGCACTTGTATTCTAACACACCCTCTCAGATCGAGAGCCCATTTTTTATGGGCCAAAGAAATGAGATAAATGCCCTACAAATTGTGGGTCAAGACTTGGACTATACACAGCGGTATTTTTATTATTAAAATCCGCTTTTAAATTGCGTATTCAGTAAGATTCGAACCTAGGTTGCTCTGATACCATATGAAAGTCCCTGCCACCAGTGGGCAGACCCAGGAATTTTATCCACCGGGAGCGATATCATAGAAGCTAAAAATTCATAAAAATCTTTAAACATCTTTCACAATTATATTACAAAAGTAATTAAACAAGCATTGTTATATTACAAATATCCCCAACGTGACTTCATGTTTTGAAATCTTCTCATGATATATTTCTGATCGACTTCAATGTCCTTTTCTCTACATATGCAATCAAACAATCATTAAACCATATTATTCTTTCATTTGGTTGCGAAGCGAAGTCTTTAATAAGCTTCATAGCTGAAAAGGCTCTTTCACAGGTTGCCGTTGCCACTGGTAGGAGTAATGCCAGCTTTATAAGTAAATACACTAATGGATAAACAATATGTCTTCTACTCTCAACCATTATTTTACTCGAGTCATTAATCTCAATCAGATTAGAAAACTCAACATATGTGACATCCTCGTGATATGTATCAAGTTGGAAACTCAAAGTCATCAAATCAGTAGGAGAAAAATCAACTGGATAAAACTTTGCAAATTATAGGAGCTTTACCTTATCAAAAGCAGAAAATAAATCTTTCGGATCAAAACAAGTAATGCATAAGACCAACTGGGTGTTCACTTCATCAAAGCGGTAATTCAACTCTTAAAGTTGCAAGTCGATCACAACATAAAAAATTTCAACACGATAATGATGAAGGTTTGTCAATTCCTCAGCTCGACAACGTGATCTCCTAGGGGCTACAAAAGTTTCATCCATGTTAGGAGATGAAATTTCATTCTTTCTGCGGAACTCACAAACTTCTGCTAAGAAAGACTCCCATTCACTTTCCCTCTCTGTCAATTTCTGCAATTGCCTTTTGGTTACACTAACAATATTTATCGCATTTAGAATATCTTGGTTGCTTCTCTGTAATGCTTGAGACAATTCATTAGCGATTCCGAATAGAGTTCTCATCAAATGCAAGATGAATACAAATTCAAAATCAAATAACTTCAATAGCATATTTGCATCTCCATGTAGGTCCTCCTCATCAATAACTTCATGTACCTCAACTGTTGAGGGAAACAAGTGAATTAAACTTCTTCTTACTAAAATGAGATCCCCAACGTGTATCTCCTGAGCGTTTTAGTGTAGCTTCTTGATTCATTCCTCGTCCTATTTCAATTTCACCACTACTTATTCCAGCAACCAATCTTTCAAACTGTTTGTCCCGAAGAATGTCATGCCATTTTGATGAAGCTCCAACAATATTGCATAATTTTGTAATTAAATTAAAGAATGTGGCAAGAGTCCTATGTTTATGAACAACACCCACAAGTGCTAACTGTAATTGATGAGCAAAATAATGAACATAGAAGGCAGATTGATTTTCTCTCATAATCAAGGTTTTGTGACCATTATATGCACCCTTCATGTTGCTAGCTCCATCATAACCCTGTCCCCGCAAATGTGAGATACTCAACCTATGGTTGGCATAAAGACTATCAATTGCCTCCTTCAGACATACAACAGTCGTAGAAGAAACATGTATCACTCCAAGAATCCGTTCAATGATACAACCTTGTTTATTCACATAACGCAGGCATACAACCATTTGTTATTTCACGGTTATGTCTTTAGACTCATCAACTAAAATAGAGAATTAATTACCTCCAAGATCGTCAATGATAACATTTGTGAACTCAACTGCTATTGCTTTCACAATATCCTTTTGAATATTTAGAGATGTTAGCTTATTATTCTCTCGGGCTTTTGTAAAAACAACCTTTTTGACTTCCTCGTTGTCTTCAGCATAGAACTTTAGAACTTCAAGAAAGTCTTCCCAATTATCTGATTCATCAGATTCATCATGTCCACGAAATGAAAATCTTTGATGCAAAAGCAACTTAATAACTTTGTAGCTAGTAAATGCGTACGATACTCCATTGGTACTTTGTCGGATTGCTGTGCCAATTGAACATCTATGTGTTGTTATTGATTCATTAAATCAAGACACTTCTTCATGCACATATTATGAATGCTATTATGGCCTCCGACATGCTCTTTGAATTTATGTTGCCCTTTTTTTCAAATTGTGAATCATTCACCAACAAATTTGTCACCGCCACTTTAAGAACAACGTTCGAGCTTGAATAAATAACAATATAAACAGAATGCAGTATCTTTAGACATACTATACTCCAACCAAGTACTATTAGAGTGTTCTTTAAAGCATTTAGGAAGAAATTTTTGTTTTTCATTGCCAAAATCCTAGAAGGGAAAACATGAGACTTTGGCTGACACGGACCTTTTTTGCCAATAATGTCTTCGAACTCTCTCTCTATCATTAGCATCAAAAGAATAGATATTTTTCTTTTTCCAGGATCAGATGCAAGTTCATCAACGCTAAGCTCTGCACGAGGACGACGAGATCGAACACTTGAATCACCATCCTCCATTGGTTTTCTTTTACAAAAAATTTCCATAATTGTTTCAAAATTGGACTTAAATTAAAATAGTATCAAACAACAACTTAATTGTAAACCCCCTAATTTATTATCAATAGTCAACCAACAATATCAAAAACTAATTTATAAACCGCTAATTTAGTATCAAAAGTCAATCAACAATATTAAAAACTAATTTATGAACTCTTAATTTAGTATCAAAAGTCAATCAACAACATCAAAAACTAATCTATATAAACCTTTAATTTAGAATGAAAACCTAATTTAAAACACCTAAAATTAAGTCAATAAGAAACATAATATAATAGGCTAAAACATATCATATGATTAGTTGATAACGAATATGATAAGTTGATAAAGATGCAGTGGAATAAGTTTAGTTGAACTTACTTGAGATTTTGGTTTAATTGAATTTCAATCGGCGAGTCTCGGAGAGAGAGAGAGAGAGAGTTAGAGTTTGGTTTTGGTTGAAATTAAAATTGGGTTTAAGTTTACAATTCAGATTCCCCCCTCCTCAAAGAAAATGTACAGTAAGAGACAACTGGGTGGGCCCTTGCTCCTCTTCTTTGTCTCTTGATTTGATTGCTGATCTGATTTTTTTTTAGTGGAGTTTAAAACCAGTGGGGCAGGATAATTTTAGGGTGGGCCAAAAAAAATAAGTGGGCCAAAATTTTTTCAGGATGGGCCAAATACAAGAAATCTCAAAAATTGAGGGTGAGCGCGCACACCCTCGCCGCTACTTGGGTCTGCCCCTGTCTGCTACTAAGCTACAACTTTGAAGTTGTGGAGGGGTTGAGAGAAATTGCAATTGTATTCTAACACATATCATATTCTTAATATTACCAATGGTTCTAAATTATAAAAATCAAGTTATACTCTGATTTTGATAACTAAATTTTATTACCAATGGTTTTGGTCTAAATTTCTCTCAACCCTTCCACAACTTCAAAGTTTTTATTACCAATGGTTCTAAATTATAAAAATCAAGTTATACTCTGATTTTGATAACTAAATTTAGTTTTTTCTCCTACTTGTAACTCATCATCACTGCAATATACCATCAAAATGATGTCCCCGTTGGAGCTCAGTCCAATTTTTAGTGCCAAATTCTTGGCTGAAAAACTATTCACAGAAGGAGCTTTCCTTAGTTCTAAATGACTAATTGACTTCCTTCGAAGGAGGAAGTGGAGAAGATGATAAATTTGCTATAATGAATTTTATTCAAAACTCTAAGGTGCACTTAAGAGCCAAAGAGCTGAACGAAATGCTTTCCTACACTTTTGGAATTCACCCCCCCAACCCTCCTCTCCCCTCTCTCGATGACAACTCTCTGTTGTTTCCTGTAGTGGTTTGGAATCCCTGGGATAAGAAGGCCAAATCCATGCCAGATTTCGGGGATGACGAGTACAAGCATATGCTGTGTGTAGAACCTGCTGCATTTGAGAAGCCTATCACTCTGAAGCCCGGTGAGGAATGGAAAGGAAGTCAAGAATTATGTGCTGTTCCTTCCAGTTACTGTAGCGGACAGTTGGACCCTTGGAAGGCTCTTCATGGTTAAAGTCATCTGCCCCCTCTACTGCACATTCTGTACAGGTGACATTCTTAGACAATTATTTAGGTATATAGTTGTTTTACTTTAGTGCTGGAGGTTTGCTCCATCTTATAGTATGGTTTAAGCGAATAGGCTTGCTATTTGACCAGCATATTCCGAATCTTATCCAGCTTGACATTGATCGACTTTTATTTTTTTAACTTTTTCTTTATACATGGTTTGAACTTGTTAAGAATGGTAGACTACACCTGATATTACTGCCATGAACACTTTCTGCTCATGTTGTTGCTGCTAAGATAACCCCACGCAGTTTGTATTTTTAACCTCAGTAAGAGATTCAAATATAAATTCTCTATACATGTAAAATCTAAGTCAATAAAATAAAAAATAAAAATAAAAAATCAAATGGGTTGAGGGATATGTCACCCATACATCATGTGGGCCAACTAAAAATCATTCATTTCCAACCCTTCAAATATTAGTAAGCTGCGCCAGACCACTTGATATGATCCAGATATACATTTTACTATATGAAAATCAAGTTGTTTGGTATTGATCGCCTCTAGCTAGGGTGAGTGTCCTGCATTGTGATAATTATAACATTACAGGATGCACACACGAGGTTGAGAGTGAGTTTTAAGGCAAAGGAAAATGATATTAACACCAAGTTTACCATCTTAATTCTCCCAGATTCTTTCATTTCTTCCAAAACTTTTAAATTTGATCGTAACATTATTTCTCTATTAAAAATGTTGTCCATATAATCTTCATGATTCTTGTGTTTGCAGGTACTTATCATTGCAACTACCGCTGTGGTGTTTGGCACTTAATCCTTCTTATATTTCTCCGTCCATTTCTTCTTTAATATCTATTGTTTTAATGAAAAACTCAATTCTGAAATCCAGGTGCGGATTTTTTTGTTGAATAAACTCTGTATGGTTGGTATGTAGATAAAATTTCCAACTGAATTTTCAAAATGATAATGAAAATTGATGAATATCATTTCTTTTGTTAATATCTATTCCAAAGATAAGAGAGCATATGTATAGGTCTGATGAGACATTTTGTGAGCTCCATTTGTTGTTCGTTCGCTTGTATTCGTGCTGGATTCGAAGGACTGTCTTTAGCGCTACAGTTTTGCTGGAAGGTGGCTTTGGTGTGCCAAGAAATAATTTTAATGTAGCAGATGCAGTTTATGGAAAAACCTCTCATTTCATATCAACATATCAAAACACAAGGTATCATTTACAGTATATTGGCCCGTTCAAAGCAAGGCTGCAAAACTATGAAGAATTGTTCAATCAGCAAAATTCATCAACTGTGTCTATAAGCCATTTGGAGTGCATTGTAGGTATAATAAAGCGAAGATTTCTTATTTTTACAGTTAATACACAAACAGATATAGTTGTATGTTGTGTGTTATACAAATTTACTGGATGCCATACTAATAAGGATAGCAGGTGCCTGAGAAATGTTTGACATGGAAGATTGGATTAGGAAGTAGTAGAAGTTCCAAAGGGAGGTGCAACTTACAGTGGAGATGTTCATCAACTGAGAAATGGGAGTACTGCACCGCTCGAGCTACAAAAATAGATTAAATTGCGATGCAAATGTGGATGGATTGTTGCAGCCGAAATTAGTCCATCAATAATTAGCTACTTCGAGTTTATCCTTCTAGTTGCTTATGAAATGTTCTTTTTTTCCTTGGTATTTGTCAATTGGTATTGATTCTGTAACACCTCCAAATATTTTAATGTACCGAAGGCCATTGGCATCCACAATGGAAGAATATCAGTTCTCCTCATTTAGTACTTGACAATTTAAATCTATCTTTCAAGTTGCTTGTGAAAAGTTTTTTTCATTCTCCTTTGTATTTGTCAATTAGTATTAGTTCTGCTCCCATGATTTGAATGTGTTAAAACATGAGCTTCTTCATCGCCCTCAAGGCTATAAAACCTTCCATCGCATCATAAATTTCCGAACACTTATATTTATTGCAACATTTCTGCTTTTTATTGTTCTTACTTCGTGGATCGGTAGGAGGTTGTGTGTTTTCAAAATACTCACAAGGAGCACGCAGTAGTTTGGCCTGGTGCACAACTAAAGTTGTGAAGATATAAAGTCGCAAATTGGACTTGTGCGATTTTGATAAGGAGTTCTATCTTATTAAGAATTTTTTTCCCAAAATGACCCACCTTTTGAAAGTATTTACTAAACTGACCCACTTTCGAAACTATTTACCAAAATGACATACTCATTAACTCAGATAGCACAATCCACGCTATCTCTGACACCGAGTGTAGGCTTATTGTTTGCTACACAACTTGGATGAAAAACTAGAAGAAAAATACCAAACCAAGACTCGCTATCTTAGACAGCGAGTGTGGTTGTACTACACTCGTTGTTTGAGACAGCGAGTATCGCTTTGAATTTTTTTTTTTTTTTTTTTTTAATTAGACTCACCGTCTCATCTCCTTTTTACTTCTCTCTCTACATTCTCTCTCCCAACTCCGAAACCCCAGCTCCCAAATTCGTGCTCTCACCCACAAAAACCCTCTAAAATCTTAAGGGATCCACTTCATCCCTCACAACTCTCTATACTCCCACTCTCAAAACCCTAAACCCATCAATGAAGATCCCAAATTTGGTTGATTTCGGGAAGGGTAAAAAGGACTGCAGCGGAAACGGGTGTAGTCATCTCATCCTCTACCTCCTAAAGCACCCATCTATCGTACGGTAAGTCTTCATACGTTTACAATTAGATTTTGGGTTAATTTTGATTGTGGGTTTGTTAGAACGTAATGTTGGGAGCTCATGATTTGTGGTTTGATTGGTTAAAAGAGAAATTTAGAATTTATTCGTGTATGTTTAGTTAAAAGAGAAATGTAATGAGGGGAAACTTTGAGACTATGAAAAAATTAATACATTACCTTGTGTGTTTAGCTAGTGATCATCTGTTTCGTACAAATACAACTACACAACCTATTGCAATCCTAAAAAGGTCTATTTCAATTGACAATATCAAGAATGTAAATGAAGGAGCAAAGAGGAAGAAGCATAATGAGAAACTTGAAAATAGGTTGTGGTTCCGTACAATGTACAATGCGAAGATGAAAAAGAAAAATATAGAACATATGCTAGTATCCAATTCTTCATATCTGCAAAAATATCATATCACATATTGTATGTACATCCATTGATTACATTTAGTTTATCATTTTACTTTTATATAAAAGAAACAAATTTGCTTAATAGTTAGAGTTAAATATATATTAGCCCACTATAAAATATGTATTTTAAAATTTTCTTTTAAATCATTTTATTTAGCTTTTGATATAAATATGATTGTTATATATTAGTCTACATCAATGTTGAATTCTTCATTGATAAATTATATGTGTTGATAAACAATTGTTATATTTCGTTTTTAAAGTATTTAATTATACTATACATGAAATACAATCACACTTGTAGTGTACTCATCGCTAATACATATGGCACGGATACGGAGTAATCTTGAAGAAGGAACGAGTAGTAAGTAACCGAGGTAGAGGGCCACGAATTTGTTACGGACGACCTCCGGTTAATAGTGGTCGTGGTGGTGGACAAAGACATACAAATGTAAGATGAAGTTTTCTTTATTCGATCATTTTGATTTTGCTACAATAAAATGATATATTGTTAAATTGATTTTTGTTGTTTATTGTTGTGTAGGCCTTACCTAATCCGTCTTCTTCGCCAAATGAGTCGGGCCCGTCTTCTTCAGCAAATGAGCTAGGCCCGTCTTCATCATCTTATGTTCCACCGGTGGATCTCGGTCCTCTCGACCCAAACCTCTTGACCTTTCAATCGCAACGTCGTTCAAAAACCATGTGGGACGGACAATCGAAGGAGTGTGCTTTTCAGGGGCACGCCACCTTGCCCATGCATCAGTTGGGTTTTATGTCTTGCATACTTATTCGGTGTGAAGAGAAGATGGTAATACAAGTAGAGGGTTCGAAGCGAAGGATTAAAGAGAAGGAGAAATAATCAGTAGCAGTAGAGCCAACAGAGAAAGGGACGATCGACTGACACCTTCTTGGAATGATGGTCTGGGAGTTGCGGTCGACCGTCGGCGGCGCTGATAGATTTTTTGGGTGGGGTTTGTTGATTCGATTAAAGCCTACTTCAACTTCTGATTAGATCGTACGGCTCTAATTATAGGTTTATCTCTTCAGTATACATCGGATGGCTATTGTATCAAGATATCTAAACTAGGGTTTCTCTAGATCTATAAATACAATGTAAACGGCTCATAGTATAATATTATTCTATTGAGTGCCGAATAGAAGAAGAGGGTACTTCATATGAGAGGGTGAGAGAGTTTCTCCATTGTAAGCAGCAACCAAGTTCCAGTTAAGCCTGAGAGAGGGTCGTGGTGAGAATTGTAATATTCTTATATCTTTTCTAGTTGAAATAACATCTCGGTTCTTCCTTCCCCAGATTAAGGCGAAAGCCCCAACCGGGACAATTCTTGTGTGCTTTGTGTGATTGGTGCGATCTAGTTTTGCTTGGTGGTTTGTGTTGATTGTGTCAAAGACTCAACAAGATCCTAAAATTCCTAACAAGTAGTGTAACACCCCATATTTTATTTTAAATTTAAAATGCATTTTTTTTAATTTTTTGCACATATGATGCACGTGCAAATTTTTATTCTCATTTTTCTACTCTCATTATCTATTTTTAGCATGCACAAGATTTTGATTAGTTTTCTTTTAACCCATGGACCCAAAAAATGAAATCTAGCCCAATAGACAAATTAATTAGTTGATTAAGAGAAGCCCACTAGAATAATTAAGTTAATAAAATTAGAAGTGAGCTCATGAATCAAGCCCATTAGTAAAATCACAAATTAAGTTGAGTTTGGACTAATACATGACAAGTTACAACTTTTAGTACACATTTAGGACTATAGAAATGTGTTTAATTTTGTATGTGCATGTGTGCATGCACACACACAAGTATTGGCCGGTTTTTACCTAAGGTGAGGCCGGTTGTAACTAAGTGGGGAAGGGGAAAAGTTTGGAGTTTATGGAAGTTGAGATTGTGAAAGGTTGGAAAGGTAAAAAGTAAGGAGTTTAGGAGTTTAGAAAATGAAGGATTGGAAGAATTAAAAAAGAGAGTTATTAGGTTGAGAATTTTTGCACTCTAGACCCTGATAAAATCCTACAAATAGCACCCCTATGTTTCTTGTACATGAAAGATTTATGATTTAGAATTAGTAAGACCTCGGTTACCGGTAATTTTGAAAGAAAAATTTTGAGACTTGATTTCGAGATGATGCCGTCGGGCGATCTCGTACCTTTGTGAACAAATCCGGTAGGAGGTAAAACTGATTCTAGGGTGAGAACACATTCATGTCTGGAACTAAAATAATTAGGCACTTAGGTGAAGATGTAGTAAACCTAGGCAAACATAAGTGGGTTGCCTTTATATAGTCGGGCGATGGATTGACTACGTCGGCAGCGATTCATCGGCCGATGGGTTGACTGCGTCGACAGCGATTCACCGTGGCTATAGACCCAGTCGTTGGGCTGAGGTTGCTCCGTGGGAGACGGGCTTTTGTATTTAAATCCGGGATTATGAGGACGGGTCAGCGGTGGATTCCGGGATCTTGAGTAAGGATAGTTTTTTTTTTTGCCGTACTCCAATATCCAGAGAGGCTGGGGCTAGAAGGTCATTTGCGGGATTATTCTCACGATATAATAGCCGGGGAGGCTGGGATCTGTTATTATAGCCGGGGAGGCTGAGATCCGTATCCGTGGAAATAATCTAAACTTTGTTTATTACCGGGTAGTTTCATGGCGAGGGATCGAACCTTTTATTGTGGAGTACGTAGGTGCTTGCCCTCGGACCTATGTAGTATGGGATGCATAGAATCCGAACAAGTGTGCATTAGTGTCATCCTAGTATAAAATTGTGTGCATTAGGCATTAAGGCATGACATACACTTACATGTTTAGCGTAGACACATTCTACACTTTATTTATTCATTCAAACTGCTGTGTTTTATTAAAGTAATGAGATCGTTATACTGTTTCCGGCATAGAGAGGATAGCCGTGTATAACATTTCGTCAGTTGTAAGCGACTGACGTACCCACAGTCTTACATGTAGGTATGGATGTTCATAGAGTTATCAAGTGGATATGTTGTTGTTTTGTTTAAAGATGTTGTATTTATTTCATTGTAATCTTTTATTTTCCGTTGTGTAAACAAAGTGTACTGTAACTCTGATATATTATTGAGAAAAGTTTTAAATTCCTTGTAAAATTGTACTAAGTGAAGTAAAGATCCTGTGGAATCTCGAATTCGGTCTTATTCGAAATTCGGGGCGTTACAGTACAGTTGCCCACCACATGTGGCCTCTCAAAATGTGGTTAACCGGATTGGTGACTCTTGATCATAAGCTATTATATTTATAGTTATATATTTTATTTCAAATTCCGATATGAGACTAATTCTCACAATCTCTCTCTTTACTACATGTACACAAAGCCCCCAAGACAGGTAGGGATGGCATTCGGGCCACTCGGGCCGGGCCTGGCTCGAAGAAATCGCGGGCCGGGCCGATTTTTTAGGAGATTTTTTTTTAATATATTAAAGATCAAGTATTAAATTGTAATTTCATAACAATTACAAATAATCAAGTATTAAATAACAATTGTAATCTATAAATTATCTTGAGGTTGCTTTGTGGAATTATCCTAAGATTGATTCATTGAACTTTGAAATAAATATCGAATACTATAAAAACTTTAAATTAAAAAATAATGTAGCAGTTACTTTACTTTGTTATCTATTTTAAATTTTAAAAATATTTTGTTGTAAGAGATTATTGATTATTCATCAAAAATGAATCTGCATCAATTCAAAATAAGGTATATAAATATATAATTTTTACAAATTGTAATATTATCTCTATCTACAGCTATATATCGTTAGAATTATCTTCTAAAATTCAAATTTATCCTTTTCTCATCTACATCTTCGGTCAAAACTATTTGAATTTTTAAAAAAAACTTAATGGTAACAATATTTTGAATTTAAAATTTGAGAGGACTTCAAAATTTTTGATGTTATTATCTATAAATTTTCTTGGAGTCAATAAAATCAAAAAATGAAAGTTTTCTATACTTTAGGAAATGAAAGTTTATATACTTATTGAAAGTCTATATACTTAGTCAATATGTAAATTTACAGTCAATTATTGAAAGTCTAATTTAAATGTAAATTCATAAGTAAATAAAAAAATGAAAGTTCATATACTTATCGTAGACTTTCAATTGACTGTAGCAACGAAATTTCTGGGGGGAAAAAAATTACTGTAGCAACGGTCGGCCGAGCCCGGGCGGGCCGATTCCGCCGATCTCGGTCCTCAACCGGGCCGGGCCGATCCGGACTTTTTCCCCAAAAATCTGAACCGGACCAACCCCAAGGTGTCCAAGGTATGGGGGCCAGTCCAGGGTTGAGACCGCAAAACAAGGGGGCCGGGCCGGTCCCGGGCTGGCCCGGACATGTTGCCACCCCTAAAGGCAGGCCCCTTGCCCAAATCAGCGACCAACCAGACAGCGCTACGCTGTCTCTCAAACAGGTGCCCCCCCCCCCCCCCCCCCCCCCCCCCCCCCCCCCCCCCCCCCGTGCTGACGTCAACTGACGTCAGCCAGCACTTTTGCAGTACCTGCTGCTCATCAATCTGTGGGACCCCTATTATTTTCAATTTATTTACAACAGTGCCATTGCCTTTTTTTTAAGGAGGACTCCCTCCGTTTCACTCCCTCAGTGATATTTAGGGTTTTTTTTTCTTGTTTCACTTTAAGTGATATTATTCAATTTTTTCTCTTTTTTTTCAAGAAAATTCTTATTTATGTTGAAATTTTGTCTTAATTACTCATCTTAATTCTATCAAATTTTCTTAGAAAATTGTAGTTTCAACTTTCTCGATTTTATTTTCTCCAAAAATTTAATGCCAACTGTATTGGAAAAATAATTAGTAGTTCTATTTTCTCTTGAAAACAGAATTTGTATTGAGAAAATATTAATTATAATTTCTTGAAATCAGAATCTGTATTGAAAAAATAATTAGTAATTAAATCATGGAGACTTATTAATAAGGGTGTAGAGGAAAACAAATGTTTATCTCACCCTTCCTTAATCTGTGTACAAAACTCTTGAATATCACTTAAAGTGAAACGGAGGAAGTATATACTTATCTTTTAGAAATTACGGGATGTTACACTACCAGACCCGATGGATATATTTTTTTAACTAGGACCCGGATACGGTTTTTGCAAGTCCGGATCCGGGTCCAATTATTGAACCCGTAAGTTACTGGATCCGGATCTGGGTAGTGGAAGACCCGTAAGACCCGATACCAGCTCTAGAGGTGAGGGAGGTTGAGAAGCTGCTTGAAAAAAGGTCTTCTTTTTTTGTGTGTGTGTGTGTGTGTGTGACTAGATCTTAACCCAATGTAGGCGGAATTTGAACTCCATTCTCACTTAAAATGGAGGCATGATTTTAGAAACTATTTGCTGCTAGAGTTACAATAAGATCATCGTTCTAGCACCATGGAAGCCTCCTCACCATTTTCATTTGTTTAGCCAAGATGTCCTAATTCAAAGCAGTAAGTTGCTCATTTTTCTGTCTAGTTGCCTTCGGTCTTTGTTTTACTACTATCATTAGAATTCAGGTAAATTAAAAATTGCAGATAACAGTATAGTGTCACGGTCATGCAATCACGCTAGATTGGTTCACTGAAACTTAGGTATCTCTGGTCCCCGGTGGGAAAAACTGCAGACGAATCCAGTACGATCAAAACCTCTTCATCCATACATTCTTACTAAGTCTTGGATCGTAAGGAGTTCTTAGAGAAAAGGTTCCACAACTCGATCTTGTAGTGTCTAACTCAGGGCCGGCCCTGAGTTTATGGGCGCCTGAGGCGAACTCTTAGAATGGCCCCCATACAGAATTTTTTTTTTAATTACTAAAATTCTTAATAAATCGATATATAAAGAAATAGATGGAGATTAAGGGATTTCAAAAATAAATCTCCATAAAAACTCAAGCCTAATTAAAATAAGCCGGCTCAAGTACTAATTTAAAAACAAAAAACAAAAAAAAATAAATTTGAGGCTACCAAAAAAATATTACGTGCAAAATACGTATATATATAAATACAAGAAGAAAAAAATTGAGACACGGATAATTGTACAAAATTCGGGGGCTCAAGGTGGCCACCTCCGCCTGGCTCAAGACAGTGCCGGCCCTGGTCTAACTTGTATCAAACCCAAGCCGCTCTTCAGTCCTCATAAATGCATTTGCCAAGTGTTTGTGGCGCAGCAATATATCCTTCCCCACTTCTAAGTGAGATATCCATATCGGATTTCCATCTAAAGTCTTAAAGGGAGCAAACCTAATTATTATATCAACAAAAAAATTCTATATATATGGACAGAGGGGAGACGACACGAAGACGTGCTCAAATCACATGAAAAATCCAAACCCTAAAAATAATTGGATGAGATGGCAATGCATCGTGCGTTGCAGAACCCCAACAGACTAGAATTGATGAAGAAGCTAGCACCACCAAATATAGACGACAACTAATTGCATGCATGATCTGATCTATTTACTGACCATTTCAATCCCCTTCATTTCAGCAACACCCCCCTCTCCCTCTCTTTCTCTTCGTCGTAACAACCCTTTTTTTAACACCCTCCATTCTCCTCCATTCTCTCCTTTTTCGATCTTCCTCCTTTCTTTATTCTCTCCTACCTACTATCATCTTCCTCTCTCCTCTCCTCTCTTTGTCCAACTAATCTGAATTCATAGGAAAACCAATGGAGAGAAGCCAACATGTGCCTCAGAAATCCTACAGCTTCTCATCCTCGTCTTCCACTGCTCGCGAGAAGCGAGTCAATCGCAACCTCTCCTTCGGTGCCATCCGCCACGAGGACAATAAAGACATCAACAACAACAACAACAACAATAATGAAAAGCCTGAGAAGATTGATGAAGGAGAAGAAGAATCAGACAATGCTGAGAATCAGCATGTGGAAGAGGAGCTTGCTCCTACTGCTCCTCCTGACGAAGAGGTCCCTCCTCCACCCCAAGATCTCGCTACCATCATCCAAGAAGTCGATCACTTTCTCGCCATCCTTCTCAACCTTAGCCAGACAAAAAGCAAACAAGACGATGATCAGGATGGCGGCGACAATAATGGGGACGACGACGACACATTCCCTGAGATTCCTGAGCCCATCATCGAGAAATTTGCAGAATTGGTTGAGATTGAGATTACCAAGCTTGAATTGGGCGAGGAGAAACTTGAAATCAACCACCCACAACAACAACAGGATGGCGATGGCGATGGCGATGGCGATGACGATAGTGATGGCGATGGCAATGACAACAAGGACAAGCCGCCCACTCTCCTAGAAGCCATCGAGCGTATGTCAAAACTAACATCTGCACTCTCTCCCTTCTCATCCAACCCCACCTACTTCAACTCCATGAGCCTAACCGGTACTGTCCTCCACCGTGCCATGTCCTTCTTCGAAGATGAATTCTACTCCATGCTCGACGAAGCCTCCAAACCAAACAAAGATCGAGGGAACAATAACAAGTCCACGAAGAAATCTCCTACGTCACCTGCATCATCTGATCCCGACCATGTCGTCGAATTGTACTACCCATCGACGGAAACCCTCACGAAGCTGAAAGCAATAGCTGATTCGATGATCTCCACCGGCTATGGGACTGAGTGCTACCAAGTGTTCTTGACAACCCGTCGAAATGCTTTGCGATCTGGTATTTCAGACCACGGATTCGAGAAGATTGCCATCGACGACATTCAAAAAATGGCATGGGATTCCTTGGAAACCGAGATTACAAAATGGGTCAAGACCTTCGAACACGTCACGACTGTCTCGCTCCCTCTCGAGCGCGAGCTCTGTACCTCGATCTTCGGTAACCATGCGCCCACCGCGGAGTCAGTCTTCACCCATCTTGCCCTGCACATCACTCACATGTTCCTCAACTTTGCGGAGGCCGCCTCCATGACAAAGCGAGCAGCTGAGAAGCTCTTCAAAGTGCTTGATATTTACGAGGCACTTAGAGACACTGTCCCAAGATTTGATGCAATTCTTCCGGATCTCAAGCCAGAGATATCAGCTTTGCAGTCTAGACTGGGAGAGACGGCATTCTCCATCTTCTGCGAACTTGAAAACTCGATCAAAAGCGACGTCGGAAAGAATGCAGTCCCGGGTGGGGCTGTCCACCCTCTCACCCGATACATCATGAACTATCTCAAGTACGCTGGCGAGTACATCAACACCTTAGAACAAATCTTCAAAGACAACACTCACATCGACGAAATCCAACAACAACAACAACAACAGAAGCAACAACCACCACTACCACCACCACAACAACAACAACATCGTCAACCACCACGTGATGCCAATAGCACCGGAGATCATTCTCCTTTCGAAATCCAACTGATTCATGTGATGGATCTGCTCCAATCCAACCTTGAATCAAAAGCAAAACTCTACAAAGAGCTAGGTCTCAAAGACATCTTCCTTATGAACAATGGTAGGTACATTGTGCAGAAGATCAAAGGATCTGCGGAAATAAACAAGCTTTTAGGGAACACTTGGTGTAGGAAGAGATCGTCGGAGCTGAGACAGTACCACAAGAACTATCAGAGAGACACTTGGTCCAAAGTGTTGGCTTGTTTCAAGGAGGAAGGGCTGCAAGTTAAAGGATCGGTGTTGAAGCCAGTCTTAAAAGAGAGGTTCAAGAGCTTCAATGCACAGTTTGAAGAGATCCATAAGATGCAGAGCATGTGGGTGGTGAGCGATGAGCAGCTGCAGTCGGAGCTGAGGGTGTCCGTCTCAGCTGTGGTGGTCCCTGCTTATCGTTCATTTCTTGGGCGGTTCTCGCAATATTTTACAGCAGGAAGACAGACGGAGAAGTACGTAAAGTTTGGGCCAGAGGAGCTGGAGTCGCTGATTGATGAGTTGTTTGACGGTAACCCCTCATCGATGGTAAGGAGAAGGACATGAGGAAAAACATGCTTAGCAAAAGTTATTGAATGAATTCTTTGCAAATTAATTAACTTTTTTTTTCCCACTCGAATGAAAAAAGAAAACTGATTCTTGAACCTCTTTCAGTTCGCAAACATGAACAGAGAAATGTAATCAACTGATACTTGAAAGAGCTTCAGACAGTATTAGTCTACCTTCTCAATGTTGATAATTTGTGTATCTGTTTGTTTGTGTCACAATTTAGCTTGAACATATTGGGAAGTGAAGTGTGTGTAATTTTTAGAGGTTTATACTTGTGACATTTATACATATATATTTTAGCAGAGAAATCGGTATATCTAGTTTTGCTTATAATGTTTCCATAGCTGATTTGTCTACTGTCTTTATGTAACAAATATTCAATGCAATATAATTTTCAACCCACTTAATTTCCAAAATATACACAATGTTTTGAGCAAATGTTGTTGATGATTTATTAACATATATATATATATATATATACACATATACAAAGACTAAAACACTACACATCTGTTCTTCTAAGGTTCTCTTTATTTTCAAGGGGGAAGAAGTCTGAAGAGAAAGGAGATCAGAATATAATATATGATGTACCAAGTCTGATTTGTATGTTGTTCTCAATTCAATTGTGTTTCGGATCAGCATACCCACACAAAGAGTTTTGATTCGAAAAAGAGAGGGATCGCTTGCGCTTGGATGTTGGTGAACAGGTGTGAACAGGACCAACCTTCTCAGATCTTCGCATCATCATATCCCACATCACTTGCACATCTTGGTATCCGCATGTTTGAACATCATCGTGCAGCTTTAGAATTCCACCTTCTATAAATTCATGAAATAGGTCAGTCTTGTTTTCTTTATTTGAGAAGGTAGACAACAAATTCCAAATACAGTAAGTTGAAATGATACCAATCTAAGCCATCTTCTAGGAGTGTTGTCTATAATGTGTGTTAGTAAGCCATATTCTAGAAGTGGTGTCTATAATGTGTGTGTTATGCGCAGGGCCGGCCCCCCAATGGAGGCCGGGGAGGCGGCCGCCTCGGGCCCCCGAATTTTTTGCAATTTTAGGGGGCTCTAAAATTATTTTCCTTGTATTTATATATATATGTATTTTGCACATAATGTTTTATTATGGACCCCAAATCCGCAAACCTATTTTTTTTGGCTTTTGTTTTTAAAATTAGGACTTGATCCGGCTTATTTTAGTTGAGCTTGGGATTGTATGAAGATTTTTTTCTTAAATCCCTAAATCTCCATTTATTTCTTATATATATCGGTTTTTAAGAATTGTAGCAAAAAAAAAATTTCAAAATTTTTTTTTTCAACAATTTTTTAAAAAATAAATTTTTTATGGGTGCCCTATTTCGGGAGTTCGCCTAGGACCCCTATAAACTCAGGGCCGGCCCTGGTTACGCGACCCAGTTTGAATACATGTTTGGGGGCATATTCAAAGCTCAGACTATTGTTAATGTTCATGCCCCCCTTACTAGAGAATGATAAGGATGTTTTTTTATCTCTCTTAAAGCTAATGTCCAAGTTTGCAAACTAAATAGTGAACCACTATGTTCATAAAAATTGTATTTATATTGTAGCTCAAAAAGGGATGAATAAAGCTAGAAATCAACAAGTAAATTTTATCAACTACGGTAAGGACAAGATAACTAATATACTCAATAACATAATATAGTTAATTAAGAAAAAAACCATAACATAATATAGTCAAATATCTAATATTACAGGGGAAATCAGCTGTGTTGTATACTTACATCACTGATCAGCAAAAAGAAGAACAACAGAAACAAAGAAAGAAACAAAATGTACATGTTGACGATATGTATGGTGTGATTTTTAGTAGCTTATAAATATCATGAAAGTAATATAGTTGAAATCTAACAACTTGGTCATCTATGAATTCTGTGCATATTTTCTAATTGAAGGAAATCCTTCAAATGATATGTGTACACTTTTGTCTTGATTGAAGATAGTTTTGGGCATTGATTAATTATAATAAAAAAATTCTAATAATTGATTGATAATAATAATAATTGGTAGAGAAAAGAGAATATGTAGGGATCAAAGCCTACGTTATCATTTTTGGATTTTATTTACCATAGCGGCAGGCTAAAATTGTGTGCTCGTATGGCTATCATGATGTGGCCTACTTTAGAGTTTGCAATACTAAGAACAGATAATTTATTGAATGCCATTTCAACTCTTCGAATGAATTTACTTTTAGCACTATTTGACGAGGGAATAAAAACCCTCTACAATTATACGAAGAGAATGTGGTTCACATGAGAATCAAACATTTCTTTTTAAAACAATACTTTTTTTCTTCTTCTTTTTAATAATCAACTCTCCATATCGTTTAACCAAACCTAGTAAACCACAAGGAAATCTCATATTCCTTTCACATTACCGCATACCAAATATCCCCTTAGCATTAATAAGCTTTTGACAAATCTTCAACGATCTATAGCCATGACTATTAAATTAAGTTACCGACGAATTACAGCTTAGAGAACCTCTCTTTAAACTTGTTACTAAAAAGTCCAATTTCATATGATACAATGGTTTTGCATACAAGCTTTTATGTCTTGACCAACAATTGAAACATGTAAGTTTTGACTTTTTGACTTACAAGAGTTCAAGAGACATGTAGATTGTGTGGACATGTACACATGACCTTTTAACACATGTACTATTCGTCCTTTTCACTTCTATCTAGTGACAAAATTATCAATCATTGGAATTTGGAAAATATACTAAAAAACACACATGCTCAGTAATCTACTAAAGTTCATACACTCAGCATTATTCACTCTCCCAGCCTCTCTAATATTAATAATTTAAACAAAAAAAATTGAAGCACAAAATGAAGATTGTGAAGCTAGTTAAACTGACCTTGCTTTCGAGCCTTAAGACGAGCCGCGACGGCTAGCCAGGCCCGCTTCACAGGGAAGAGCATCCTATCCCACCATGTTGTCATCGCTCTCCAACTACGGGTGGCGGAGTATCTCAGCCAAAGCGACCCGAACCCACCGATCAGCGGGTTCCAACCCGAAACCCGAAATAGAATGAAAGAACGAGGATTGAGAGTTTTTTTGGTGGTGGTGGTGGTGGGGTTTTTAGAGTGGGGGATGGCCCAGGGGGCCCCACAGATGAAAAAACTTCCGTTGCTGTTCTTCTTCTTCTTCGAGGTTGCAACACGTTTCTTGTTTCTGAGTGCCAAGCGGCCTCTAGTTTTAAGCCCCTTTAAGATTTCTCTCTCTATCTTATTTATTTACTTCTGTTTTAAATTTCTCTCTCTCTCTTATTTACTTCTGTTTTTGGCTGTTGCTCCTTTCTCTCTCTCTCTCCCGTGGTTTGATTTCACACCACAATTTCCCCACTCATGCCTTTTTATCCCACTAATTAATGGTGTGGGGGCAGGGGAGGGGGGGAATATTTTAGGATATGGGTCCGAAACACATCAACAATATAATAAGTAATTTATTACTCCACATTGAATAGAGACTTAGGGGAAAATATAGGTACGAGCATCACAATGGTGTTTCTCATTTTTTATTTTTTTTAAGAATATACAAGCTACAGTAATAGTAAATAGCTAATTTGTCTGTAACGGTGGTTTGCTATAATTTTGCTGAAATTTGAACTAGACAGGACATGTTGTTTCTTCTCGGTTTTTTTTTTGAGAGTAATTTAATTAGTAATTAGGTATTAAACTAGTTTAATTAAATAAATTAAATATTAAAATATTACCTAAACCTAATTAATTACTACCTAAACTAAGTTTTACACCTAATCTAACAGCCCACAATTCATGGACGGGGACATGTTGTCCCGTCCCATGCATTTTTGCTTGAGACGGGACAACTTGTCTCGTCCGAGGATATTTTTGATTTTTTTTTTTCTCTTCATCCAGATCGTCCGATCAAAATAATAATAATAAAATTTAAAAAAAATAAAATAATGGGACGATACATGTTGTATCGTCCGACGTGATTAAAAAAAAATTTATTGGGACGAGACAACTTGTATCGTCTCTTATAATTTGAGAATGCCAAATTCATTTCTCATAAACGAGAATGCACTGTACCTATTTTGACATAAAACGGCAAAATAGCAAACGACTGCAGCGTCTCATTTCTCAAAAAATGGGAAATTGGCAAATATAGCAAACGAATGTGGATGCTCTAAAAGTAAGAAAGATCTTCATATAGTTTTTATAGATCTAAAAAAAATATGATAAAATCTCTAGAGACATAGTATGATATGTGTTAAATAATAAAAGAATAATTATTCGGTTTATTGAGGTAATTAAGGATATGTATGAAGGGGCAACGACCACAATTAGAACAACCACAGGAGAGACCAGTGATTTTCCTATTACAGTAGGTTTACACCAAGGTTCGGCTTTAGAGCATCCACAGTCGTTAAATGGAAAAAATGGAAAAAATGGCAAAATACATATTTTGCCAATGCATTTCGAAGAAACGGTGCAGTCGTCCAACGGTAAAAAAATGCATAAGTTCGTTAAAAAAGAAATAGACGAAATAAAAAATAATTTATACTGGCCGAAACTTAGAAGAAAAAAAAAATACGGATGATTCGTCCCAAAGAAGAAAAAAAATTCAAAATAACCAGACGTCCGGGCTTTAAGGAAGTTTTTTTTTTAAAAAAAAATTGCTAAAAACAATTTTAAAAAATAGTTTGTTAAAAATATTTGCAAAAACAATTTAAAATTTTACAAAATTATTTTTTTTTAAAAAAATGGATTGTGATGTTTCGTCCCACACATGATGTTTCGTCTCATCCCACATGGGACGAAACATCATGTTCATTCCCACCCTTAAATTCATTTAACCAGTTAATTTATTTGGTTTTTATTTTTTTTTAATTCGGTGTTTCGTCCGATCAATTAAAAATATAATTAAATAATCCAGACGAAACATGTTGTTTCGTCAGCTATAATATGCATTTTGCTATTTCTTTTTTGACTGGCAAAAGGTAGTGAGGTGGGATAAAAATGACCTGGGACCCAGCCAGGGCCCAGGATGGCTCTCACTCAAGGGCAGGTCGGCTCGGCCCCGGACCATCACAGGGTCGATGCCGAGCCGTTAAGTCACCACCGCGAAACCGGCCTCCTCGTCTCGACGACCTGCCACGACCTTCGGTCTCCGATCCTCGGCGGTCCCACGGGCCTTCCATTCAGCCTGGTAAGGGATGAAGATGACCTGGCGCAACCCAGGCCGTCCAATTCTCTTAAAGACACAGGGGCCCCACGATCAGCCATGTCAGCTCCGAAACCACCTAGGGCTTTGCCACGTCAGCCCTAAACCGCTCATGAGACTGCCACGTCTGCCCTAAACCCCCTGGGCCTCCTGCCATGTCAGGCCCATGGGCTTTTGGGTCCAGACCCGGCCCCCAAGCGGATCCAAACCCAATTGGGATTATCTATAAATACCAGGCCCTCTCCCACCTTTTCAGGTAATCAATCTTGGACCACCTAAATAGCCCTAGTTAATGCTACTCTCTCCCAGAGACTAACTAGATCGTCGAAGGGTCTGCCACCGGGATAAACCCCGGTGTTCCTAGACCGTCTGCAGGTACACGAGGCGAGGCAATCCGAGCCGATCCTCCAGTGTCGAAGCGAGCCTCCCGCTCACCGTCCGTTACCGCATCCTTCCACCACTACAAATTGAGTCCGAACTCACACCTGGTGCATCCACACTCCCCCCCAAAACAAACAGCATCAGGTTGGCACCGTCTGTGGGAACTCTATTCATTCGGTAAGGACGACAGTCCGAGCCTCGCCACCGACGCTCTCCCTTCGATCCACTCTCCCATGCCTCCCAGGGCCCGGAGACCGACTTCTTCCGCCCGCCAGGACGGGCCTCCTCTTCAGGACGCCCTCGACGGAAGGCAAGGATCAAATAATACGGGGGCGAACCCCGGACCCCAACAAGGCGAACCTCACGTCAAGCAACCCGACCTTCGTCGGGTCATTATGAACCGGAGGCCTAGCCAGGCCAGGGGAGGGACCGCTTCCAACTCGGCCCCGAACCGTTCCAGGCCTGCGCCCGAAGAGAGGCCGTCAGTACTCAGCCGCATTGGCCGAATTCCAACACCCCGACCCGACCCTTCTGACCATGGTGCGGTCACCAGGGCCGAGTTTCGGAGCTTCTGAGATGAAATCATGGGGGCTCTTCACGGAGCACCAAGGTCCGCGACGCTCAACCGACCCCGTCAAATAAGCGAAGGAGCTACACTCACGCGCCACTTCCTCCACCGGAGTGCACAGACCAGGTACTCCGTCGCCTCATGGAGATGGAAAATCGCCTCGAACGCATCGGCGATGGGAATCCGAACCCCGTCCTATGCCGAGTGCCTTCCCGGCCGCCGTTCTCCTTCAACATCTTAGAAGCGGAGATCCCCCGGAACTTCCGGCCTCCGCAATTCGAGACTTACAACGGCGAGGGTGATCCATCTGATCACATGGAGGGCTTCAAGACCCTCATGATGATTCACAGCACCTCGGATCCCCTGCTGTGCCGAGCCTTCCCGGCCACCCTCCGGGGCCTGGCCAGGGAGTGGTTCTCCAAACTCTCCCCCGGCTCAATCTTCTCGTTTGATCAGCTGGAAGCCAACTTCTTAGGCCACTTCGTCACCAGTAGGAAAGCCGAGAAGACGAGCACATCCCTGCTCGACCTCTGCCAAAGGGAGGGGGAGTCACTCCGTCACTTCGTCAAAAGGTTCACAACCGAGGCAAGATCCATTTCTGCCCTCGACGCCGGGGTCGCCTCGGCCGCCTTCCGACACAATGTCCGACACAACCAGCTGAAGGTCTCCTTGGCGAAGAAGCCACCTCTGGACTTTCCCGACCTTCTCAATCGAGTCGAGAAGTACATACGAGCAGAAGAAGCTCTAAACCCAGAGGGCAGCAAAGAAGTCATAGGAAAGGGCAAGCGCAGGGCTGATGAGATCGAACCTGCCCGAAAAGCGGCAAAGGAAGGAGTCGGCGTGAAGAGGGTACCTCCGGTCCCTCGCTTCGAAAGGTACACCCCGCTGACACAGAACGTGTTCGCCATCCTCTTAGAAATCGAGGACAAGGGCCTCGTCCGACTTCCTCCCTGACCAAGCAACAACAAGAAGCGAGACCAACGCTTCTACTACCGTTTCCACAGAAATCATGGGCACAAAACCGACCAGTGTCGGGCCCTAAAAGACAAAATCGAGGCCCTCATCTCACAAGGGTACCTCCGGGAGTTCACAAGAGAAAACCAACGGGATCGGCGAGACACCAGGGACCGGAGGCCTTCGCCTCCGAACCCTACTCTGAACCGCATCCAGGATCGAAATCCCGAGCCCGAGGGAGCCGGAACCCCGGCAATTCTGCATTATGTCCACGGAGGACCGATAGGGGGAGAGTCAAATACTTCTCGGAAAGCCTTCATCCGGGAGGTGAACGCTGTCCAAGATCTCCCCTCACCCCGATTACAAATGGTACTTGTCTCCTTCTCCGGAGAGGACCTCGAAGGCGTCCGCCTCCCTCATTGCGACGCCCTCGTCGTTGGCCTCCACATGGCTAATTGTGAAGTACGCCGGATCCTCATTGATAACGGCAGCTCGGTAAACATCCTCTTTCTCGAAGCCTTCGAGAATCTCAAACTGCCCAGAGGCAAGCTTAAGCCGGCCAGGTACACTTTGCACGGGTTCTCCGACGTCCCTGTCGTCATAAAAGGGATCGTGACTCTCGACGTCACTGCGGGCTCGGTTCCTATTCAGCGGACCGAGTCTATGGACTTCATGGTGGTAAACGTCAAGGCGGCGTACAATGCCATACTTGGCCGACCGGGGCTGTGCTCCCTTCAGGCGGTACCGTCGGCCTATCACTTGAAGCTAAAATTCTCCACCCTGCAAGGGGTCGGTGTCGTCCGAGGCAACCAAGAGGCGGCACGGTCCTGTTACATGACCGCCGTCGGAGGGGGTGTTTTCCCCCTCGACGCCATCGAGCTCCGGTCCGAGAGCGACGGTTCCGCCCCTGAGCCAGCCGACGAGCTGGAGGAGGTCCCATTCGGGGCCGCAGATGAGTCAAAGTGGTTCCGAGTGAGCCGCTCTCTCTCTGAAGGTTTGAAGGCGGGCATAATTAACTGCATCCGCCGAAACGTCGACCTCTTCGCCTGGAAGCCCTTCGACATGTCCGGGATATTCGAAGACCTGATCATGCACAGGCTGAGCGTCATCCCGGGATCCAAGCCGGTCGCTCGGAAGAGGCGCAAATTCGCCCCGGAGAGGCAGCAAGCTGTGAAAGCAGAGGTGGACAAACTCTTGTCCGCTCGGTTCATTCAGGAGGTCAGCTACCCCGAGTGGTTGGCCAACGTCGTCATGGTTAAAAAGGCAACCGAGGGATGGCGAATCTGTATAGACTTCACGGACCTGAACAAGGCATGCCCAAAAGATCCTTTCCCCCTCCCCAGCATCGACGCTTTGATAGTCAAAAGCCGGGCCGGGTCGGACCACGTCGCCGACATCGAGGAAGCTTTCGGAATCCTCCGACGTCATAACATGAGGCTCAACCAGGCCAAGTGCGCATTCGGGGTCTCCTCAGGAAAATTTCTGGGGTTCGTCGTCAGCCAGCGCGGCATCGAGGCGAACCCAGAGAAGATTCAGGCCATAATAGACATGGCCCCGCCCCGGAATGTTAAGGAGGTTCAGAGACTCACGGGCAGGTTGGCGGCCATCGGTCGCTTCCTCTCCAAATCAGGGGAGAAGTCTCTCCCCTTCTTCAAAGCTCTGCGCGGAAAAGGGGGCTTCGAGTGGGGTGCCCCTCAGCAAGAGGCCTTCGAGCAGCTGAAACAGCACTTCGCCAACCCTCCTCTCCTCAGCAAACCGAGCCGGGTGAACCCATGTGGCTCTACCTGTCCGCCTCGGACAGCGCCCTCAGCGTCGTCCTCGTCCGAGAAGAGGACGGGGTTCAAAGGCCGCTGTATTATGTAAGCAAGGTCTTACTCCCCGCCGAGACGAAGTACGCGAAGATCGAAAAGGTTGCATATGCTCTGGTCATGGTGGCCCGGAAGCTCCGTCCTTACTTCCAAGCTCACTCCATCCAAGTTCTAACCGACCAGCCCTTGAAAACCGTCCTCTACAAGCCAGAGAACTCTGGTCGCTTGGTCAAGTGGTCAATTGAGCTGAGCCAATACGACATCGGCTATCGACCGAGGATGGCGATCAAAGGTCAGGTCCTCGCCGAGTTCATCACCGAGTGCATCGCTTCCGAGCAGCCAAGTGTCAAAGGTTCGGATCTGATCTGGGGAGTCTATGTCGACGGATCCTCCTGTGAAACCGGGAGTGGTGCTGGAATCATCCTCCGGGGTCCCGACCAATTCCTCATTCAGTACTCCCTCCACCTCAACTTCCCGACCTCTAACAACGAGGCGGAATATGAGGCCATGATTGCCGGGCTGACCCTGGCATACCGAGCCGGAGCTAAGCAGATACGAGCCTTCAGCGATTCTCAGCTCGTGGTCAATCAGATCACCGGAGAATACGAGGCCCGCGATGACCGGATGATACGGTACTTGGCCGTGGTCCGACAACTCCTAGCATCCTTCTGCTGCTCCACAGTTGTTAGGGTCCCCAGAGAGCAGAATGCCCAAGCAGACGCATTGTCAAAACTTGCCTCTTCCTCCTTTGAGGGTCTCAACCAAACGGTACTCATCGAAATCCTCTTAAAACCAAGCATCGATGACCAAGGCCAGGAAGCAATGTGTGTGCAAAGCAGCGTCAGTCCGGACGATTGGACCACCCCCATCCGAAGATTCTTAGTCAGTGCCGAGCTTCCTGAAGACCGGGCCGAGGCGAGACGGGTCAGGATCCCAGCAGAAAGGTTCGTCATGATCGGCGACATCCTCTTCAAACGCTCGTACACACTGGCCGACGGTAAGCCGTACCACCGTTGTCTCGCCAACGACGAAGCTAGCTACGCGCTGAAAGAGCTTCATAAGGGGATCGGCGGATGCCATATGTAGAACCCCATATTTTCAAATATTATTTTAATATTTGAAAATGAATTAAAATGATTTACTGGAAATTTAATAAAATATTTTCTAAAAAGATTTATCTTTTTACATGTGCGAAACACGTGCAAATAATTTTGGGGTAAATATACAATTTGATATTTTTAATAAGTTTTCATACTTATTATGGAGTGTATTCTAAGTTTTGGGATTTTTCTGAATAAAGAAACTATTTTTACAAATATCTCGAAAGAGAGGGGCTTTTATGTAAAAAGTCATTTGGATCTTAAATAAACTATGAAAATTCGTTTTTACTGATATTTTGGTTCTCCATGGTCATCATTTGAATTTAAATATATTTGAAATTTATTTAAAATCGATTTGGTGAAGATTTAGTCAAAAGGGGTGTTTTTGCAAATATAGAATTTATGTTGGATCTTTGTGCAAATGTTTTTCTGGAAGGTAAAAGTCAAATATTTTTATTGGAAACTATAATATGTATTACTATATATTATTTCGGATTTTTCTGGATTTTTACGAATATTTTAAGAGGTATTTGCAAATATTACAAAAAAGGAGGGCTTTTGTGCAAAATCGTCACCCTGAGTGTAAATTCGGGATTTTCTTATCTCTGGACCGTACTGGGTTGTTGGAAAACTTAGTGGTAAAAGGATTTTATTTAGTTTTGATTTATTTAACTTATTTTAACTAAAGAAGGTTGTATATGTGAAGTAATAAATTGAAAAAGGACTATTTTGCAAAAGTACTTCAAAACCCTAATTTCTTTTAATTCCGGCCTGTATAAAAGAGGGTGTGCAGCCGTCATTCGCTGCACAACTCCAGATTTAATATATTACTATTTTCTTGGCGATCAAGAGGAGGATTCTTGGATCTAGCAAAAGGAAGGCTTTTATTCGGATCTTTGCAATTCTAAGGTGAGTGACATTGTTTGTGTTGTTGTTTGATTTTGCGAATAATATGAAATTGGTTGTTTTGATTTATGTGAATGACATCGTTTTGCTTTGTTTCATTATATGAATGATATGATCCTTGTATTGTGATGTGAATGAACCATTATTATTGCTTGGACCATGTTTGTGAAACTCATGAATATTGAATAGATCTTGAGTTATGAGATCATAGTGTTAGAAAACACGTTAAGAATGGATTATGTTTGGATTGGATGACGAGCATCTGGATCTCAGGGTTATAAATCAGACTTTGATCATGGTTATGAAAGAAATGTAGCTTTTGAGAAACCCTAATGGAAAGATTAGTGATAATAGATCTTGAGAATCGAGTTTTTTTGACATATTGGATGATTGAGTGATGAATCCATAATGAAGATTATTTAGATTGTTATTTTGCCAAAAGACGAACTATTTTTCATAAACAAAGGACCTTTAGAAAAACACCAGTTTAGTTTTATATTCAGACCTAATTAGAAAAAACTGTAGGCCAACAGTCGACTGGCCTAATATTCAGTCGACTGGTACGACCCTACTGCTGTACCTTCAGACCTTTGAAAATTGTTCGGGACAGTCGACTTAGACTTCTGTCAGTCGACTGGTCTGCTGAGAACCCTCTTAGTAAAATTTGTTCAGTTCTTCCTAGACAGTCGACTTAGCCTTTGTGCAGTCGACTGGTTCACTGAGAATTGTATTGTGTGAAATTTGTTCAGTCCCTTCGGGACAGTCGACTTAGCCTTTATGCAGTCGACTGGTGACCTCTGAGGTCGACTGATATGACTTAGTCTATTTTTGTGAAATTTTGGATATAGTCCTCTGGACAGTCGACTTACCACTGTATAAGTCGACTGGTACTGAAGGATGTTTGTAATCTTTAGTGCTTATTTTGATTGATTGGTTTTCAGATAATTCAGTCTACATTTGATATTCAGTTCAGTATTTGATTTTGAGATATTCAGTTGAGCCACTTTTTGTTTAGTGGAATTTGTTAGACTTTTGAGTTTGAGTCTCTAGAGGTACGTGACCCTAACATACCGGTATTGAGTTATTTGTTGAGTTATTTTGTTGAGGCCCATTGAGGCATTTCAGTTATTCAGTTTTGATTTTAGTCCGGTAGGGTACACTACTCTAGGAGATTCGTTGAGAAATTAAATAACCCACAAATAATAAGGACAGGCACTAGTGGTGATATGATGAACGGGAACATGAGTTATGCACCTCAATACGACTTTAGGTGAGAGATTTGATCTCCTGAATTATCCAAGTAACTATCTTGAGATGAGGAATTTATCTCCTGAATTATCCAGGTAAATTACCTGAGGTGAGAGATATATCTCCTGAATTATCCAAGTGGTTTGCTTGAGATGTGGGATTGAACTCCTGAATTATCAAGGTCGAGGCGACACACATGGGGTAATCATGTGATGATGTGTCTATGTCTAGATGTGGGATGATCTCCTGAATTATCCAGGTAAAATACCTGAGATGTGGGATCCATCTCCTGAATTATCAGGCATAGGCTAATTCTCATAGTTTATCTTTATCTCGTAGTAGTCATCGTGTTAAGATTAGTTGCATAGCGGGGATTGAACCCATATGAAGTGGTGACGTTAAGGGCTTGCACCGAACCTATGTAGAATGGGATGCATAGACTTCGACAAGTATGCATTAGAGAGTCCACATATAGCAATTGTGTTTTCTTAACTTGGTTTTATGCATGTGTTTTCCAGTTTTCCTACACTTGACCTTTAGACTAGATGCACTTGTTGTTTTCATTCTATGACGTTTTCATGCTTTACATCTTTGTTATTCCTTATTCATTTATTATTGTGGTTAATACATGTTGTTGATGACCTTATGTTTTACAATTAAATTATGTTGATTGTTTTATGTCACTCACACCATTTATGGCTAACCCCTTTAGTTTTGGGGGTTAGGGATCATCTCTAGCCTCACTTGTTGCAGGTTGTTGCTTAGAGTTTGGAGGTGTGGATGCTTGAGGCATATTTGAGATAGATTGATTTATAATATTTTGTGTAAATTTGTAAAAGCAGTTTTGAGATAATTTGAGTTGTAATGACAGAAAATATTGTTTGAGTTGTTTGAATTCCGCTGTGATTTGTAAAAGTTTGTTGTAATAAAAGTGAAAATTTTAGTGGTGTTGGTTGTGTATGTTGTTACATTGAAGTGGATGCTGGGATTGTGCCACGTATTTTCTAAGTTATCATATTAGAAATTCGGGGCGCTACACCATATGAGGAGCAGATCACTAACTCGTAAAGCCCTGAATCAAGGGTACTATTGGCCAACCATGCTGCAAGACTCCCACGAATTAGTCAAGAGGGGCGGCCCGTGCCAGAGGTTTTCCCCCATCAAGAGGCTTCCTCAAGCCAACCTCCGATCCTTGGCTAGCCCTACGCCATTCGCCATGTGGGGCATGGACCTGGTGGGTCCCTTCCCCGTAGCAACAGGGCAAAGGAAATTCTTGATAGTCGCCATCGACTATTTCACAAAGTGGCTCGAGGCCGAACCACTGTCCAGCATCACCGAGTGCCAAACCCAGCAATTCTTCTGGAAGAACATCATTTGTCGGTTCGGAATACCCCAGGTCCTCATCACGGACAACGGGACCCAATTCGCAGGTCAAAGCTTCCGAAAGTTCTACGAGGACATCGGCATCCAGCAGCGCTTCTCTGCTATATGCCACCCTCAGTCCAACGGCCAAGCGGAGAACGCAAACAGACAAATCCTCGACGGCCTCAAGAAGCGCCTCGACAGTTCCCCCAAAGGGCTGTGGGTGGAAGAGCTGCCCAGCGTGCTATGGGCACACCGAACCACCAAGAGGATCCCCACAGGAGAGACACCGTTCAGTTGACCTACAGGACGGAGGCCGTGATCCCTGTAGAGGTCGGCCTACCCTCTCCCCGGATCATGGCCTTCGACGAAGCCGACAACTCATCCGGCCTAAGGGCCAACCTGGACCTCATCGCCGAGGTCAGGGAGAAGTCTTCCGTCCGAAGGAGCATCTATCAACAGCGGATCGAGAGATTTTACAACAAGAAGGTCCGCCCAACAGACATCAAAGCCGGGGACCTCGTGCTGCGCAAATTGTCCGTCTCTGATCTGACCAAGAAGAGGAAGCTGGCCCCCAACTGGGAAGGCCCATATAGAGTAGCCGAGGCCATCCGCCCCGGCACGTACCGACTGGTGGACATGGAGGGTCGAGCGATCAAGCGACCCTGGAACGCCGAGCACCTAATGAAGTTCCTAGAAGAGCGGATATAGGTTTCCTGCTTGGCTAGTGTAAATAATGATCTTTTGTAAACTTTCTTATGTAAAAGGCCGTTAGCACCCCTCTCTATATGTATAAAAGAGATCTCTTTTTGTCAACTCCAAATGCCTCGGTAGGTCCGACCCAACGCCGGACCAAGGGATCGCTTTCTCAAGACTGCGGCACCCGAGTCATCACTCCGGTGCCGGCCTCGAGGTCTCAGTAGATCAGAATCGGTACCGATCCCCCACGAATCGACAGGTCCGACCATCAACTCCACAGGCAATCAATTAACGAATTCATCACAGCAAAGAGTGGAAAGAAACCCCTTATTCACACTCCTTTATTATTTCTAAAAACGAATAAAGACCGTTACAAGACCACTCCACTCATCTAAACAGAAAGAAATTACTGGCTAAGGGACCTCTTAGGGCCCCTCGGGTCCGACGGAGGGTAATCCCACTCCGACCGAACGGCTAGGAGCCCTCTCCCCATCACGATGGTCCTTGGGCTCTGCCAAGGTCGACACGCCGACCACGGAGCTCTGGGCGTCAGCCGGTCGAACACGCTCCAGCAATAGCAATGCCGAGGGAACCCCCTCCACTTGCCGGCCTCCCGAGGAGGATCCCGTCCTCGTCCCAGACATACCTAGCATCGTCTTATAACGGTATATCTCCATCTCCTTCTCCACTATGACGTCACGAAGGAGCCTCTCAGATGTTGGCCGCTGTACCGACGCGCTCGACATGGTGTACCCGAGGCTGGCGCTTCCGAGGTCCCGATCCACCATTGCCCTCTTCAACCGGGTCGCCTCCGCGCCCAGAGCCTCGGACTTATCCCGATAATAGTTGAAGGCGGCATCCTGATCACGAGCCCCCTCGCGATAGCGGACCAATGTGGCCTCCAGGACCTTGATTTTACTCCGGAGCCACGCCACGTCGGAATGACGGGGATCCACCTCAGGAAGGAGAGCCGTTACCTAAAAGGAAGCCAACCACCACTCAAAACAATATAAGCAGAAAGGTACGGAAAGATCCGGGGTCAAAACACTTGGCCAATCAAAAAATCCTTTTTTTATATATGATGAAGTAAAATTTCGTACAAAAATGCGGTGGCCAGTCCGCGTTCGACAAATACAATAAAAGAAGAGAAAAAAGACAAACAGGGAGGCAAGCGGCCTAGTTCCCCACCTTTGCGTCGGTCGGGTTCACAGGAGGGTGGGCAGCCGATCCAACGACCGGTTCGTCACAAGCATCCCCGTCAGGAGTCTTAGGCTTCGGCTCGATTTCCAAGTCATAATCGAGGCCGGACAGGTCGATGGTCGGGTAGAAGTGCCTCACGTGGCTGAAGGCCTTCTCATAGACCTCGTTCTGGGCCGCGATCACCAGGTCCTGCCCCGTCGTCGTCAGTTCCTCTTTCTCCTTCGCAAACTTCTTCTTTAGGGCGGCCACCCTCTTAGCCCACTCGGCCTCCTTGGCATCGAGCTCGATCTTCAACTGCTGCTCCCTCTTGTGCGAGCCCTCGAGCTCGATCTTCATCTCCTTCATCTCCTGTGAACACTTGTTCGCCCGTCGTCGCTCCCGATCCATAGCCTCCTCGTAGAGACTCTTCACTTTGGCCCCCTCCAGACAAACCTGCGGTGACCAAGCACTACTCAGAAACACCTCCGACAAAAGTTCTTACAAAGAAAGTCGGGTCGGCAGACTTACCAGCACGCTCGCCTGCACCAAGCGCGTGAACGCCTCACCCACGGTCTCGCCACTCATCTCTTTACGGTCCCGTGGAGTCGCCAGCTTCTCCACCACCTCGATGGCGTTGGGCCCACAGGTTAGGCAGTCCCCCTCCCGTATCGACCAAGCCGGCACCCACGGCCGCTACAACTCATCTCCTCCCTCGGGTCCGACCAGAGGGGCCTTCCCTTTACCGCTATTGGCCACCTTAGCCTGGCCCGGGCTCATCTGAGCGACCACCTCCTTGCTCAACTCTGAGCGGGTCCTCTTAGCCCTCGGCTCACCCGGGGCCTCGGAGACGACCTGAGACGACCCCCTCGTCCTCTTCGCCTCTCCCCCCTCATCGGCCTTCTGCTTCTTTAAGGCGAGCCTCCGAGCCTTAATAGATTCTGGGTTCATACCTGCAAGAAAACCCATTAAGGACAATGAGCTCGAAAGAACAGTAAAACAGGAAAAAAGAAACGACGACATACTAGACACGGCCGGGCTCAGTCCGACGCTAGCCAGGTGACCCTCCGTCACCTTCGGCCAGCTGATGCTATGCGACAAACGGAGGCGCTCGACTAACCCCCACTCCTCGGCAGTCAGATCCTTCTGCCTCGGTGCCTTGAAGTTCGGCCTGTAATAGTTCCAACGGGTGGGAATGTCCCAAGGCTCCGCTCTCCGGATCACGAAGTATTTTTGTTTCCACTCCTTAATGGAGTCCGGATGGCCGTGGACCACCTTCCCCCGACTTCGAGGCGAGATGTACCATATCCCCTCCGACTCCCCCGACGAGCTGATCCCCAACATCGTGCGGAACACCTCCAACCAGAGTGGCACCTTCCTCTCCTTGCAGAGCAGCACAAAGCATACCATCTGCTTCCATGAATTCGCTCCGTACTGCATCGGGGCCAAGGATTCCCAATTAAGCACATCCCGGATAAATGGATGAATCGGCAGCCTTAGTTCGGAGCCGAAGGAGTCTAGGAGGAAGACGCAGTACCACTCTGGTAACGGGTCGGTAGGACGGAGGCTTGGACTCGGCACCATCACTTCGTAACCGGACCCAATGTGGAAGGCCGACTGAGCAACCTCTAAATCGACTGCCTCCAGGATCGTCGGCAGCGTATCCATCTTTATCCTCTTCCGACTCGGCGAAGAAGGCTGCACCCCATACAACACCTTGTCGGAGAGGTCGTCAGGGTACTGCCTAATCCTCTTCGACTGCACCGGTGAACCCCGTCACAATATTTCGAACGGGGGACGCCTCGCTCAGACCGCCGGCCTTCGCTCCCATCTTCCTCGGCATCCTCTTCTTCGTAGCCCTCTCCGGTGAGGGGGTGGCTAGGCGCTCAATACCAATCTCCGCAGAAGAGGAACCTCTGCCCCGACTCCGCCCCCGAGCCGAGAATTTTCTCTCCGTACCCTTCCGCCGAGCATCAGCCGCTTCGGCCTCTCCCTCTCCCTCACTGTCGCTACTACCCTCCTCCGGCTCCGGATCTAATATCTGCACCGAATCTGAGCCTTCACTCGAATCCTCCTCGGAGCCGCTAGTCTGGATCACGTACGGCCTCCGGACATGTAGGGGCTTCACATCATACACCTGTGTGTCTTCTTCCCACGATGTCGAATCCGAGAGCCCCGCTCCAGGGGTGTCTCCCCCCTTCGAGGTCGAAGCAGACGAGCCAGACTGAGCCCTAAACATGATAACGAAGTAAAGCTAAAAACTAACCTGTGTTGCAACGAAAGACGAGCCAGAGCTGTAAACAAAGAGTGCGAGCGCCGAAGTGTTGTTCTTTTTTGGAGGAAGCAGCGAGAGAGAGATAGGCGAAATGGGGGAAGAGTGGGGGTATTTATAGAGGAAGAGTTGACCCCTCAATTTTCGTGATTACTGTTCCTCGATTTGCGTGAAACTGCCCCGAGAAAATTGCACCACGTCTCCTAGAAACACGCGCCAGTGACGTCACCCAGTTGTGTAGTTGGCAACCCTCGGTTCGCGCTCAACTGCTACCAGCCACAAGGGTCAGCCCGGAAGGAGGACTTCGGGAACCGGACACCCCCACTTATGTTACTATCAGCAGAGAAAGTTTTGTTTAAAAGTTTTAAGACCCCCGTCCTCGGCGAGTGCCCCGGGCCCCAGGACTCGGTAGGCTCCCCTCTCACCCGAGAATAACTCGGGGCTTACGGCCTCGGAAGCCGAAACCCCGAACTGTTCGAGGATGGGAGAAAAACCACCATTGCCTGGGACCCTATCGGAAAAAAGATCGGCCCGCCTCCCATCACTGTCTCCTTCGGACAGACAGCCCTAAAAAACCGTCGGCCTGGAAGGAAGATAGTGATGACAGAAGAGCCATCCACCCGAAGCTCCTTATCCCCCAAGTCCGGACTTTGGTCGGTATACCTCCCGTCCCGATCTCTCTTGGGCAAACAACCTCACCGGGGCCGTCAGACCCAAGAAAAGATCCGGACGGCAGAATAACCACCAATCCGAGGCTCCAAGGGTTGGAATTTTTCAAGTATCAGGCATCCGCCCAAGGCAGACACCTCAGATGGTCGGTGGACCACCCTTGATGTGATCGAAATAGCAGTGGGGGAGTGGGGTATTTATAGCGACGGAAGCCCAACTGTCACGCCTAGGAAATTGAAGCGCCGTGCATTTATTAAGGGACATCATTAATGCCCCTGGGAAATTGGAATGCCGCACAAATCCCGGAGCGCCATTAATGCCCCATGAAAACCGTAATCAGCCCCAGGGCAGCCTTCTCACGAAGGCACAACGGTTCGCCATCGTCCTTGCCGATCGATAAACCCTCGTCAGACCGAGGTGTGGTCCCGCACCAGGGCAGCCTTCTCACGAAGGCACAACGGTTCGCCATCGTCCTTGCCGACCGATAAACCCTCGTCAGATCAAGGTGTGGTCCAGCACCAGGGCAGCCTTCTCACGAAGGCACAACGGTTCGCCATCATCCTTGCCGACCGATAAACCCTCGTCAGATCGAGGTGTGATCCCGCACCAGGGCAGCCTTCTCACGAAGGCACAACGGTTCACCATCGTCCTTGCCGACCGATAAACCCTCGTCAGACCGAGGTGTGGTCCCGCACCAGGGCAGCCTTCTCACGAAGGCACAACGGTTCGCCATCGTCCTTGCCGACCGATAAACCCTCGTCAGACCAAGGTGTGGTCCATCACCAGGGCAGCCTTCTCACGAAGGCACAACGGTTCGCCATCGTCCTTGCCGACCGATAAACCCTCGTCAGACCGAGGTGTGGTCCCACACCAGGGCAGCCTTCTCACGAAGGCACAACGGTTCGCCATCGTCCTTGCCGACCGATAAACCCTCGTCAGACCGAGGTGTGGTCCCGCACCAGGGTAGCCTTCTCACGAAGGCACAACGGTTCGCCATCATCCTTGCCGACCGATAAACCCTCGTCAGACCGAGGTGTGGTCCCGCACCAGGGCAGCCTTCTCATGAAGGCACAACAGTTCTCCATCGTCCTTGCCGACCCATAAACCCTCGTCGGACCGAGGTCAGGTCCAGCATCAGGGCAGCCTTCTCACGAAGGCACAACGACCTCCGAAAAACACTCCTCCACGGCTAACTCCCGCATCCCCGTAGGAGTGGGGGGCTTATGAGGTGGGATAAAAATGACCTGGGACCCAGCCAGGGCCCAGGATGGCTCTCACTCAAGGGCAGGTCGGCTCGGCCCCGGACCATCACAGGGTTGATGCCGAGCCGTTAAGTCACCACCGCGAAACCGGCCTCCTCGTCTCGACGACCTGCCACGACCTTCGGTCTCCGATCCTCGGCGATCCCACGGGCCTTCCATTCAGCCTGGTAAGGGATAAAGATGACCTGGCGCAACCCAGGCCATCCAATTCTCTTAAAGACACAGGGGCCCCACGATCAGCCATGTCAGCTCCGAAACCACCTAGGGCTTTGCCGCGTCAGCCCTAAACCGCTCATGAGACTGCCACGTCTGCCCTAAACCCCCTGGGCCTCCTGCCATGTCAGGCCCATGGGCTTTTGGGTCCAGACCCGGCCCCCAAGCGGATCCAAACCCAATTGGGATTATCTATAAATACCAGGCCCTCTTCCACCTTTTCAGGTAATCAATCTTGGACCACCTAAATAGCCCTAGTTAATGCTACTCTCTCTCAGAGACTAACTAGATCGTCGAAGGGTCTGCCACCGGGATAAACCCCGGTGTTCCTAGACCGTCTGCAGGTACACATGGCGAGGTAATCCGAGCCGATCCTCTAGTGCCGAAGCGAGCCTCCCGCTCACCGTCCGTTACCGCATCCTTCCACCACTACAAATTGAGTCCGAACTCACACCTGGTGCATCCACACTCCCCCCAAAAACAAACAGCATCAGGTAGGAATAACCTACCTCACAAAACAGTATATTAGATTGTTAATAGAACCAAGAGTTTACAAAAGGAAGTTGGTCGGATGGCAACAAAGGAATGTTTTGTGTACAACTAGAATCAGGATGGCATAGGACTGGGACGTAGAGAGGGCAGCGGACGTCTGTCTTGCACCTCAACTAGCCCAATTCTAAGATCCTATCTCCTAGTTGTACATCACAACAATCACAACCAAAATAGCCAGACCAACAATAACAAAATCAGAGTATCAGATCAAAACAAAAGCAAACATAGCCTCAAAAAACATCCATCATAGTTTACAATAAACAGAGCGAAGAGTCATGCTCGGGAATCACCGTCACTGGGCTGGGAGTAAGCTGCTGCCAGCCTCATCAGATCACTATCTCCTGTGGCTTGGAGTTCCTGCATGATCTTGGTCTTCTTATTTGAATCCCCACTTGCATCTAGCCAATGAAATAGCCAAAATTTAGTGTTAGCAATGAGCTTCTCTACTGTAATAGATGTGTTATGAAAAACAGATTCATTGCGAGCCTTCCAAATACTTCAATAAGAAGCAATAGTAATCAAATGCCATGAAAAGGTGAACTTGTGCTTATGGTGATCAAAGCACCATTGTGAGAAGCAATCAGTGATAGAAGTGGGGAGGAGTAGGATGTCAAAACATTGCATGAAGTAGTGCCATGTTTGGGTAGCCATAGGGCATTCAAAGAAAATATGGTAGGTGGTTTCCATCGGACATGCGCAAGATGTGCATGTCAGATCACCAGCCCAACCCTTGGAAATAAGACGAGCTTTGGAGTTGAGTGCCTCCGAACTCAACAGCCAAATAAAGATTTTGCACTTTAGTGGCGCCATGTTTTCCCAACACGCTTTGTAGAAGGGAGTAATCAGCCCAGAGATGCTGAAAAACTGATAAGCAGACTGGACAGAGAAGGCTCCAGTTGCTGAGTGTTGCCAGTAGATGGTGTCAGTACTAGAACTAGGCTGAGTGTCTTGGAGAAGCTGAAGGAGACATTTTTTTCTTGGATGATATTAGTAGAGGTGGAAGAGTGCAAGCCCGGTTTCCAAATCCATCGTTCTTGCTACATGAAGCCTTGGGTAATCAGGTTTGCATTCGTATTCCAAGCTGCATCAAACAGGGCAGGGAATAAGGTGGCTATATTGTTGCCTTCTATCCATTTTGAGGTCCAAAACTTGATAAGCTGGCCATTACCAAGTTTTCAGGAGATGCTAAGATCGAACTGCTCCTTGAGCTTGAAGATACTCTTCCAAAAATCAGAGGCTTTGGCTGTACAGGTGAAAGAATTAGTTGCTGGCCTAAAGTAGAGAGATTTGATAACTTGAGTGCTAAGTGATTGCTCAGAATAAAATTTCCACCACCACTTCATGAGGAGGGCGTTGTTAAACTGATTCAGGTTAAGAATCCCTAATCCGCCCTGTCTTTTGGGCTGACACATGCGCTTCCAATTAGCACAACAAGTGCTGGAAGACTTTGAGTCTCCTCCAACCCAAAAAAATCTGTTCCTAATCTGATCGATCCTAGCAATGACCCATTGAGGGATTTTGAAGAAGGAGGCGAAGTATGTAGGAAGCGCACTAAGAACCGAGTTAATGAGGATAAGTCTCCCTCCCCTGGATAGGAGTCGTCCCTTCCATGTTGATAGTCGTCTCTCTATCTTGAGGATCAGGGGTTGCCAATCATGTCTCTTAAGTTTACCTTTGGACAGTGGCATGCCTAGATACTTTGTAGGGAGGGTATCTTGCCTGCATCCAAGAATCTGAGCGAAAGCTTGCAGTTTCGCTTTGGAGTGACCGAAGTAGACTAAAGATGATTTAGAGAGATTAATGTGAAGGCCAGAGATGTTAGCAAAGATATGGAGAAGTAGTTGAAGATGGAGGACCTCCTGTTCATCTCCTTTGCAAAATAGAAGTGTGTCATCAGCAAATTGGAGGATAGGTAACTCCGCTAGTGAACCCCTGAGATTGAGATTGGAAAAAGTTTCATATTCTCTACCCAGTCTCAACATTTGAGCGAGAAAATCAACTCCCAAAATAAAGAGCATGGGGGAAAGGGGGTCCCCTTGCTTCAAACCCCTCTTAGAACAAATAGTCTTTCCCGCCACACCGTTAAGGAGAACGGATGACTTGGTAGAATATAGGATGCCTTTAATCCAGCGACACCATCTGGGACCAAAGCCTCTAGCAACAAGCATTTCCTCAATAAAATTCCAACTCAGGGTATCGAAAGCCTTTCGGAAGTCGATCTTAAGCATGATAGTGTCGGATTTTTTTGAGCAACAAATGTTGATAGCTTCATGTGCTGTGAGGAAGCAATCTACCGTATACTTTCCTTTGAGAAAAGCGCTTTGAGACAAAAATACAAGAGTGTGAAGGATAGGGCTGAGACGATTTGCCAGGATTTTGGTGAAGATTTTAACTTAGCAGTTAAGCAAGCTTATGGGGCGGAATTCGGAGACAGTACCAGCTCCTTCACACTTAGGAATGAGAACTATATTAGAATAGTTAATCCAGTTGATGTCCGCGTTCCCTTCTTGTATATCAAGGAGCATGCGACATAAGTCGTCTTGGATAACCTCCCAATGTTGCTGATAGAAGTGCATTGAAAAACCATCGGGACCAGGGGCCTTGTCTCCATTCATACATAAAACGGCTTTGTCCTTAGTGAAGGGCACATCAAGCTCAGAGAGACTAGGGGTAGGGGAGGGGTATAAGGCAGTCCAGTCCACTTTGAAATCAGGGCGGGAGGCATAGCCACATATTTCACTGAAATGTTTCTCAAAACATGAATGAATGGAGGATTGGTCCGTGATAATATCCCCATTGTGGACAATAGAGTAAATAAAGTTTCTCCGTCTTCTGCCATTTGCAATAGCATGAAAAAACTTAGTGTTAGCGTCCCCTTCTTTGATCCAGGACACTCTAGCGCATTGCCTCCAATAGGTTGCCTCAGCCTTAATCAGAGAATGATACTCCCTGTGTGCTGTAGAGAGTTCAGCAGCTTGTAAATCATCAGGGGGTTGAGTATCAGCAGCTTGTAAATCATTCGAAATGCATATTGCTATTTCGAATGCTATTAATTCTCTCTTTCTACTGTAGATGAATTGCCAAAAAATGGCAAAATAGCAAACGACTGTGTGCGCTATAGTACACAAAAAATGGCAAAAATGGCAAAAAAAAAAGCAAACGACTGTGGATGCTCTTAAGCCCCCTACTTCTTTACTTTGGTTATGGATGAATTGACGTAGGAAATACAAGATGAGGTGCCTCAGTATATTTTTTTTTACAGATAACGTCGTCTTAGTATACGAGACTAGAATAGGAGTCAATGCTAAATTAGAATTGTGGAGAAAAACATTGGAAGTTAAAGGCTTTAGGATAAGCAGAACTAAAATAGAGTATATAGAGTGTAATTTTAGTGATATTCGGAACACAACTGAGGAAGTAGTGAAGCTTGATGGTCAAGAGATACCTAAGAGAGACCGTTTCCGATATTTTTGCTCGATTATACAAAGAGATGGGAATATTTGTGAAGATGTTATACATAGGATCCAAGCAGGGTGTCTTAAGTGGAGAAGTATCAGTGGTGTTTTGTGTGACAAACGTATACCTTTGAAGCTGAAGGACAATTTTTATAAGACGGCTGTTAATCCAGCAATGATGTATGGAGCTGAGTGTTAGACAACAAAGAAACAACATGTCCAAAAAATGAGTGTAGCGGAGATGATGATGCTAAGATAGATGTGTGGTAAAATAAGGAATGATAGAATTAGAAACGAGCATATACGAGACATTCTAAAGGTAGCTCCAATCCAAGATAAGTTAAGAGAGAATCGCCTCAGGTGGTTTGGACATGTCACACGTAGACCTAGTAGTGCTCCCATTAGAAAGAGTGGTTTGATAAATATTGAGGGTAGAGTTAGGTGTAGAGGAAGACCTAAAGTAACTTGGGTGGAAACGGTGAGAAAATATATGATAGTTTGTGACCTTACAGAAGATATTGCGCTAAACCGAGCAGAATGGAAAACCAGGATTCATATAGCCGACCCCAACTAGTTGGGAAAAATGTTTTATTATTGTTGTTGCTGTTGGGTCTGAAACAAACATCACATTTATACATTACTCTTCGAATAAATATATTTTTCCACAAGAATTTCGTAGTTTTGTATTGATAATGCTCATGTTATCGCCCACGATAAAAGGGTATTTTGGAAGATACGTGAACGTTTAGAAGCAGGTGGGAAGACCATCTAGAGAAGTAAAATTTTACTATGGAAGTTATGTTTGGAAACAAAGTTAAGTAAGATAATTAGAGTTATGTCTCATAGCTTTAAAAAACGATACTTATTCTAATTTTGACATGTTTGTGACTCATTTTAAAGTTAATATAACTACACTTATCTTGCCCCCGAAATGTAAGGAACTATAATTATCGGAACCCCACTCTTATCTAATTTTTTTAACTTTAAAAATAACTTTAAACTGGAGGTATGAGTATGAATACAATTACCAAAATTACTATACTTTGTATCTTCAAAATTATCTTGCCCCCTAAATGTAAGAAAACTATAGTCATCGGAACTCCACTCTTTTTTTTTTTTTTAATTTCAAAATTAATTTTAAAATGAAGGTAAGAGTATGATTACAATTACCAAAATTAGTATACTTGTACCTTTAAAATTAAGATAACTGTGATTATATAATAGTTGTTCCAAAACAGGGCCGGAGTGTTGTTGGAGAGTGTCATCTTCATTACTGGTTATGTTAGAAATTAGTTTGAATAATATATTATATTTATTTTATTTTATTTTTTGGTAGGGATGGCAACTGGACCGGGTCAACCGGCGACTCACCCGCGACCCGGAGTTCGGGTCGACCCGGGTCACTATTTACGTGAATTGAACTCGCGAAACCCGGCCCACGAACCCGGCCCAACTCGCGAATTCAACCCGCCAACCCGCGGGTCGACCCGCGGTTCCGACCCGTTCGACCCGTACGGGTCGAACGTTTGACCCGTGACGGGTCGACCGTTGACCTGCGGGTCGAACGGTCGAAATTTTCCTTTTCTTGCGCTGCTGCGCTCTATCTGGGACAGAGCCGTTGGTTTTTTTTTTTTTTTTTTTTTGTTTTTTCCCACATATTTAGCCTATAAATATCCCCAAAAATTTCATAAAAAATCACACCTCACTCTCTTACTCTCTCTACTATTATACATCATTTGTAAAGAATTTTTGAACAAATTGTAGTATTCATCAAACAAGTCTACAAGGAGGCATATACACGATCAAATTTCGGTCGTATCGGAATCAAAATTCAACATCTTCAACTCTCTTCAACCCTCGTCAAATCTACTTCAACCTCTTCTCAACTCTTCAATTGCGGAATCGGCAAAGCACTCCTCCATATTTTCTATTCTATTCTTATTTTAACGGTTTTTTTTACATACGCGTATTCCACGGTGAACGATATCAAAATATCTCTATCTCTCTCGTTAATTTTTTTTTTTGCGTTGTAGTTAAAATTATTGTTCGTTTTTTGAACTTCTCTATCTCAACCCTCTTGTTTTTTAGATTTTTTTTGTATAATTCACCGCTCCTACATTGTATATTTTTTTTACATACTTTAGCACATTACTACATTATGTCTAGATCACGCGGTAGCGGTCGTAGCGGACAAGATTCCTCCTCCTCTTCACGTAGGCCACCAATTGTCCCAACTAGTGAGCCCGCCCAAGATTACATTGATCCTACTATGGAACAATGAGGTACACACGACGATATTGTAGGTGACATACAATTAGAAGAAGAACAACAACAACAACAAACCGAAACCACACAACCCAGTGGTAGTAGGAAAAGTAGAGGAGAAATTAGCGATTGGCATAAGTTTTATGATTATATCCCGGACGAACATACTCCGGGTATAGGTTTGAAAGTTTGTAAAACATATAGTAAAACATACAAATTCAAGAGGGGTGACGGCACCGGTATAATTAGTAGGCACATCCAACATAATCATAAAGAACTTCTTGATCAAATACAAGGCCAACAAAAAATCAACCCTAGGTCAAGTTGATAGCCACCCTTATGATCCCGAACTTGTTCGTCGAGAAATGGCCCGATTAGTCATTAAGGAAGAGTTACCATTTTCCTATCCCGAGAGTAGGAACTTGGAAAATTTTAATCAAACAGCCTTAAACCCTCATTTTAAAAGAATTCCGAGAAATACTTGCAAATTGGATTGTTTTAAAGTGTACATGAAAATGAAGGACGCTTTGATTGCAATTTTGTGGAGTTTAATTTGTAGGGTTAGTTTAACTTCGGATTGTTGGATGGGTGTCAACAATATTCCAACGATGGGAATAACCTGTCATTGGATCGACAATGATTGGATTCTTCAAAAAAAGAATCATATCACTTGCAGCGTTGCCGTATCCCCATAGTGGCACTGAAATAGCAAACCGTATTATAGAAATTTGTGATGTTTTTCATATTCGCGATAAAATTATGGCTATTAGTTTTGATAATGCATCTAACAACAATGTAGCAATTACTACTTTAAAATCTGTATTAAACCCTCCATCTGACAATATTTTTCATGTTAGATGTGCATGTCATATTATAAATTTATGTGTTCAAGATGCATTAAGAATAGCCGATCCATATATAGTTAAAATTAGAAATTATGTACAGTTCATTGCATTAAGTCCAAGCATTTTACAAGAATGGAAAGCTTGGTGTAGGGTTAGAAATGTTCCTTTTAGAAAATTTCCAAAGGATGTTAGACACCGATGGAATTCTACTTTTGATTTACTAAATGTTGTCACCAATTATAAAGCAGTTGTAAATAATTTTTGTATCACAAAAAATATGCACAATTTTGAAATGACTCCCCCCGATTGGTTTTTTGTCGAATCTTTGTTGAAATTTTTAGAACCTTTTAAAACCGCAACTTTAAAATTTTCAAAAACATATGAATCTACTTCTAGTAGCATTTTTATTGAATTAGTTAGCATGATGCAAATATTTAACGAAATGTTAAATGATCCCTATATTAGTGACATTGTAAAACCTGCATTTCAAAAATTTTTGAAGTATTATTTTCCTCCTCCTATGTTGATTTGTGTTGCTACTGTTATGGATCCTCGTATCAATTAGTAGGTACGAAGAATTTGATAGAAATGTTTTTTGAATATTTAGAGGTAAATGTAGAATTAACAATTGATTGCGCTATTTTTTTAGTTCAGTTTGTATCTACATTAAATAACTTGTATGATTATTATGATAGACGTTTTGCTTCTAGTAGTACAACTTCTGTAGTTAGTTCTTCTTCTGGTAGTTCTAAAGGTAAGGTTAAAAGTAGAATTGGTGATAGAACATTTAGTTTACTTGAACAAATTTAATCTAAAAAATCTAGGACTAATCAACCAAATGAATTAAATTGGTATAACCAACAGGATACTGAGCCTACTCTTTCTGCACTAGATATTTCACAATGGTGGAAAGAACATGAATACACTTTTAGTATTCTGTCAATTATGGCTAAAGATTTACTAACTCCTTCTGTCTCTACAGTTACTTTTGAGAGTGCATTTTCTATAAGTGGCAGGGTTCTATCTGATTACAGGAATCGGTTGAAGCCCGAGGCGTTAGAGATGCTCGTTTGCACAGAAGACTGGCTGAAGGCTGAAGATAGGACGCAAGGAAAAGCACTATCAAGTTCCACAAGTGGGAGAAACTCGCCCGAAGAACAACAACAACAACAACAACAACAATAGCTTTGCTTGTTATGTCAAATTAGAAAACTTGTACTTAATTAAAATTGTATATAAGAAATATGTTATTGTATAAAACTTATTTGTGAATTGAATTCTTCATTTCGTTATAAATTGTTAAAATTGTATAACTTAAATTCATATGAATAATATTTCAAAATTTGTTGTCAATTTCACTCTTTCAATCTTATTATTATTATTACGATTTTTATTGTTTATTAGTATTATTACTTACTTAGTATTATAATAATTATTATTATTATTTTAACTTAAGCTACCAAAAAAAACAAAAAAAATAATAATAATTAAACGGGCCAACCCGCGGGTCGACCCGGCCCAACCCGGGTTGAACCCTCAAGGGTTCACGGGTTGGGCGGGCCACCCAAACGAAAACTTAGCCCGGCCCGGATAAGAGTGCAACCCGGCACGGACCGGCTAAGTATATGTGCCAACCCGTACGGGTTGGGCCCGGCCCGGCCCACTCGACCCGTTCGCCATCCCTATTTTTTGGTAGTGTATATATTAGTTATAAGTGCTAAACATGACATGAGAGACTTGTAAATAATGGAATCTTGGTGGGAAGTTAGGATATTCCTACTCTTGCTTAAGTCATGGTATATTTGGAACGTGAGGGTCTGTTTGGTGGGAGGGGAGGGTTTTTTTAAAACATTTTTTGTTTGGTTCATTTTTTAGGAGGGGGGAGGGGAGGGGAATGGAGGGGTGCAAAATCCCCCTGAGCCAATTTTGGCTTCCCTCCAATATTGGGGGATTTAGAGGGGAGAGAAAATAGGTCTAATTTTAAAAAATGATTGGACTAAATTGTCCTTTTTATATCTAATTTCCTAAGATCTCTTTTTCTAAAATAAAAAACAGATCCCCAACTCTCTCTCTTTCTAAGATGGTTAAATTGTAAGTAAGTCAAGTTTGTGACATTTATTAGTCTCCGTAACATGGTTTAGATATCTAACATTTTTTTAGATTGAAGCATCATTTTCATTTCTTGCTCAATGTTCACATATCTAAATGATTTTGATCAGAGGCACTCTCGAAGTTATTTTTGTCAACTTTTCCTTTCAATATGAATGAGATATTTTTTTAAAACATCTAATCAGTATTTAATTTTAATTTTATGTTGTGGTAACCCTTTATTTATTTTTACTATGAAGGGCTTCACCTTTTTTCTCCTTTATTCTTCAACTTCCTGGATTAATTTTTAGGTAATAATTGGTCGAGTTCCAAATGCTTGAGAATTTGGACTAAAATTTTGTAGTATGGGTCTTCATTATTTTGTTTATTGGTCTTCATTACTAAAATTTTGTAGAATTTGGGCTAATTATTTATTGGTCTTCATTATTTTGTTTATATTACCAAATTGGAATTAGAAATAATAATACATAGGCTCTCCTAAAATGTAAAAGGGTATAAAAGTAATTTATTTATAAAATTTCTTCTCTCCCATTGTGAACCAAACAAGAAGAGAATTATTTTTCCTCCCCTCCTCTCCCCTCCATTAAAATCTCTGCCCTCCCCTCCCCTCCCCTCCTTTGAACCAAACAGAAATGTAATTGTCACGCCCCGCTTCCCGAAGATACGGAATACGATCGCGTGACAAAGTCCAGCGAATGATTTTCATCATTCATGAGCTGTAGGATCGACTCAGCATCATAACAAGAATATAATAAATGTACACAACCATGCATGCATGAATAATTTATTAATTAACATAAAATAATTGAAACAAATAATAATATCCCAAATAGTTTTCAAATCTTGATCAAAAGATAAAAGTCGGGACTATAAGCTCGTTACAAGTTTCAAGTAGGAACAAAAAGAAATAAACTCAAATACAAGACAATTAGCAAGTTTTTCCCAGCAAAGCCTAAAATGTCTGCACACCAAATCCAGCAGGCAACTCGTCTCCAAAATCTGTATATATAGATATAAAAAGGAACAAAAATAGAGAAAACAAGACAATGCCCTTAGTGCAAGTTAGGACCGCAAATAGTAAAATAAGTACAAGAATATGGAACAAGATTTAGAATCAAGAATGTAATAGGAATGTAACAAGTAGTGAAAATTCAAAAAACTCACTAGCAAGAAAGACAACTCAAGTGACAAGGTTGGGTAGCAAGTACTAGTAGTAAAACAAGTGGCTAGTGAATATATAATGGTATCAAGCATCAAGTAATAAGTATCACGTACAAGTGTCGAGTAACAAGTAACAAGTCTCAAGTGTCAAGTAGTCAAGTACAAGTATCAAGTAGCAAGTGTCAAGTATTATGCTCAAGTATCAAGTCTCATGTATCATGTCATCAAGTATCAAGTAAGCATGTATCATGTTCAAGTATCATGTGTCAAGTCTTGTAGTTATTACCATCTAGGTAGCACTTCATGTGCCATCCTTTTATCACAAAGTTGCTACAATCAATGCAATTTTGTTTAGGCCTAGTAGTAGATTTTATAGGGCGGTGTACTCAAGTTATGTAGGAAATACGAGCATGTGATCAAACCATGGGCTCTAGAGGTGGCCCCCGTCAACCCTTAACGTGGCACTTAGTTCCATTTGATCGCAAATACAAATCATGTAATCATATAATGAGCTCTAGAGGTGACCCCCGTAGGCTCTAGAGGTGACCCCTGTCAACCCTTGACTTGGCACTTAGTTCTATTTAACATAAAATTATGGAAAACACGGGTTTCCTTCCGAATACACTTACCTATATTGTCTATTACTATGGTTTTTCCCTTAAACCCCGGCTTGTTATTTATCATTATCATCAAGCAAGCATGAAAGTGTGCAAAACAAGTCAAGTAAACATAATCAAGAATATGGAACAAGTCTAGGCTAGGTAGGATACATGTTCGAGGGTCAAAACAAATTAAGGTATCAAGAACAACAAGAATCTCAAATCTAGACAGCATGACGTTACTGCACCAAAACTGTAATTTCCGTTGCTACAAGATAAAAAATGTGAATCCGTCAGAAGGTCTAGATACTAGACTTCTGCCCGGTTCCAACGCATATAATTAAGACACATAAAAGTTGTAGCAATTTATGTCAAAATAGCGAACTATACTGCATTTGTGTTCAGCCAGAATTTGTAAAACTGAGTTTATACATATGAAACAGGGTTGAAACATCATTAATTAATTCTGAGAAAATTAGGAAATGTTCTATAGGGTTTCCAGTATCAGCATGCAAAATTTCAAGTCATTTACTTACTGGTAGCATAGTTAAAATAATTGTGAACTAAAGAGGTGCAGCAGTTTTATGTGAATCTGCGACTACCGACATAGCAGCAGTAAAACTGCGATATCTCCTAGACCTTAACTCAGAATTCAAAAATTTTGGATTTTATTGACAACTAAACACTTAGGGCTACATTTCATATTCAGGACTCAAGTTCAGATTTTGATTTTATTGAGGTCGAAACAGTAGGGCAAAACAGAAACAGAAACCAACTAAAACACTTTTTTGTATGAACTGAATCAAAATTTTACTAGTTGTGAACAAGTGTATCAACGAAGAGTTGTGACTCTTAGATCATGTAACATATAAGGAGAAACATGAGATCATCAACGATAAACAAAGATGAGTTACAACTACGATCTATTTACAGTATTTTCAATTAAACGCTTGTACTAGAACAATCATTTGTACAAGAAGAATACTTGCCTTAGGGGTGAAGACGATGAATCCGAGGAGGAATAACGGAGATGGATCCCAACACGAACTCAACGAACGGATCAAACGAACACACGATCACAATCGCAACCACGAACACCAAGCACGAATCTCGGTGATTAAGGGGATGATCAAGATCAACAAGATCAGACGGTCCAGATCTCCTGATGACGAAGATGATGATGATGATCAAGATCGATCGATCGAGCGACTGCGATCAAAGGATATTGACGATCATCATGATCGTGACGATCAAGAAGAGATCGGATGGCCTAGATCAAGGTGATCAATATGATCATGATGATCAAGATGAGATCGACGGTCCAGGATCACTTGATGAAGATCATGAAGATCTGACGGCCAGGAATCGATCAATCAAGATGATCATGATCGCGATGATGATCAAGGTCAAACAGACGGCTCACGATCAAAGTGAGCAACTCATATAAATGGCAACTCCACTGGACACGAGACAAGGGCTGGCATCTGGGGAGCAGTCGGGGCTGATGGCAGCAAGGCGACGCTCAGGCGAGGCTGACGAAGGGGCTAAGTGGCTGCGCCACAGGTGGCTGCAGGCGAGGAGGTGCACCGGGGCGTCGCCGGGGTTGTGACTGGCTCGCTGTCTTTGGCTGAGAGTAGGGGGAGGCGCTGCAGAGGATGGACGGGGACACAGGGGGTCACTGGCTGTTGTCGCGGCGTCGGAGGGCGGTGTGTGACAGCGAGGGAGGACCAGGAGAGGGTAGGATGACAGGGATGGAGAGGAGGAGAGCGGCGTCGGGGTGCAGTCGTCAGTGGGTCACGACTGGCCTCGCTGTGGTGCAGTGCTGCTGTGGGTCGGCGCCACGATAAGGAGGGCAGGCAGAGAAGATGAGCATAGGGTGCGACGACATCGGCCGTCGCGACGGAGGATAAGAGGTGGGGGAGAACACTGGGAGAGAGAGCGGCGGGGGCACAGGGTTTGAATGGAAGATGACTGCTAAGAGAGGCGCCGAGGGAGTTGAAGGGTGAAGGGATGAGGCGGCTATAGGTTGAGCGGATGTAGTTGAGAAATAGGGTTAGGGTTAAAAAAAACAGGGATAGGGATATTATATTATGGGTTATTGGGTTGTAAACCGGGTTAGGGTGGTAAACGGGTCTGGGTTAGATGGATTTGGGTAGTTTAATGGGCATTGGGGAATGTTATAGGGTATAGGGTTCTAAACAGGTCCAAGGGGTTTTAAAAACGGATTAGTGTCTTTAAAAAAATTCAATAGAAAAATAACTCATAAAAATATTGTTTAAAATAAAAATGTAATTGGCATTATAAAATAAAATTGATTTAAAATACTACAAATACAGTTAGTAAATAAAATTGGATTTTTAATACCCAGTCGAAAATGTCAATATAACCATAATAATAACAATAATAATAATAATAATAAGAGTAATCATAACCGATCAATAAGAATAGAATATAAAATCATAGAAAATACTTACAAATAAAATTATTGATCGAAAACAGATTTTAATAGGAGATCCAATATTACAATTTAACAAAGAAATTGAAAGCGGTAAAAATAATTTACGAAAATTTTAAATACAGAAAATACACGAAAAATACATATTTGGGAAAACAGGGGTTACAGTAATCTTCTAGTCCTGCTTAGTAAAGCACAGCTCAGTACAACACCGTTCAATAAAAAATGCTCAATACATCTCCGCTCAATAGAACACCGATCAATACAACACTTCTCAATAGAGAACCCTCAATTTAGCACCGCTTAGTAGAACAATGCTCGATACAACCGCTTAATAGAGAACCGCTCAATAATGTACCACTCAGTGTAAATCACCGTAGGGGAATAAATAAAGTGATTGTGCGGAAATTAAAAACTTAAATAAAACGCGTAAAATAAAGAGATAGAGTTAGAAAAAGCAAACAGAACAAGTACACATGACATAGCGATATAATATGGTTTGACCCCCAAGTCTACTTCCACACCACCTACTTGTAGCAATTTTCCGCCACAAGCGTTTCACTATACTTTAAACCCCGTACAGTGATTCTCGGAATTCAGGCCGAGAGTCATATTACACCCACAAGACTTCTACAAACAAGTCCCGCAAAACTCACCGAAGTGGAAGAAAAAAAAACTCTCAAGATCTATAACGATCTTGACTGAAGAAAACAATAAAAACTCTCACACTCGGATTGTTGATTGAATGACTAGTTCAGAAGAATTATGAATGCAAGGGGTGATCAATACTCAATGAATTCGCCTCTATTTGTAGAACGAGGAAATGCATCTTTCCAAAAATAAAATGATATTTCAGAAATAGTCAAAATTGTACAAGTACAGTCGACCGTTCACCTTTTAACTCGAGATTCGAGAGGTGACCAGTCGACTGACTTACTTTTAAACTATAGTGAGCAGTCGGCGGTTGTGACAGTCGAACGACATATTGTTCAGTTAACTGCTATCGTGCAGATTCAACATTTATTTGGCGAATCCATTTTATATTCATCACATAGTATTTTCTCACAAAAATAGAAATAAATAATTGATCATTGCTGACTTTCTTGTAGATTTGAAGCACATATATCTTGAGTTGTCTTGATTTTTGCAATTTTCTTTGATACATTCCTCGTTTGCTTAATTGCTAATCTTTTTGGCTCTTTGTTTTGAATTATCTTTTCTGTAAATCAGGTAGATCTCAACTGAAAATAATCGTCTGAATAATACGTTTTGTGCCCACCAAACTTAGGGTCAACAATCTTTCCCTTTTGGTGTGAACAAAACATACCTTAGAATTTAAGTTTAAAACAAACTAGTAATTTACATGTGCGATGCACGTTTTAATAATTTTAAAAAATAAAAATAAAAACTCTGACGTTGGGAGGATTTGAACCTGAAATCTTCTTTATATTAGTTATGTATGTAGGTTGCACATGTTGGTAGATTGAGAAATGACACTAAGGCCTTCTCCCATTATAATATTAGAGATTTAGCTTCTCCCCCTTAATCCAATACTCCCCATAAATTCATGCTTGTAGGAATTTAAATGAGTGTGTGTTCATGATACATTCTATATGCATAAAACAAAACATGCTTGAAAACGTGCACACATAAATGTGAGTTAAAGATCAAGAACACACAAATTTAGAGAAGATTCATAAATCGATAAATTAAATTCTAAGCTCTATTTTCTCCCCCTTTTTGGAGCACACCAAGAGGGGGGAAAACAAACAATGTGGAGATGGTTTTAAAAGACACCCTATAAATAAAAAAACAACAAAATAGGGGTCGATCGACCGGTCAAACTGTTATAGAAAGAACATTCGACTGAAGAAAAAAAAATAGTCAGAGGAACGGTCGACTGTGCAGTCGACTATACAACTCTATGGGTGACAGTCGACTGTTCAGGCACCGAACAAAAATTGTTCAATCTGAAATATCAATAACGTTTAATTCTACTTTTAAAACGTGAAATCGTTTTTCATCTAATGGTTTTGTAAGAATATCAGTCAATTGTAAATCCGTTGAAACATAATCAAGGACAATATCTCCCTTTTGAAAATGATTTTTAATAAAATGATAGTGAATGTCTATATGTTTTGATGAAGTAGTAGCAAATATCTGTGTTTTGTGTGCCTATAAATGAGAGAAAAAATTACATCATAGTCTTCCAGTATATTTTTCGTTCATAATACTTTGCATTTTTGTACTTGAGGTCTAATGAAGTGAATGAATTTTTCCTCATCATATTTATCTCAAACTCAACCTGCATTTGCTTAGAAAGCTCCTTGGACATACTTTCATTAGTAGAACATGGTATAACAGAAATGTCTCATATTTGTTCTTGTGCTAATTCATTTGAGTTTAAGTTTATTAGCAGGTAGTAAACATTAGTACTTATTTTCTAATAGTTACTTTACCAAAATTATATTATTACTAAAAAAAATTGAACCACAATTCATTTACCTTTAACAGTTTGGCTAGTATGCATATTTATTAAAAATAACTATGTAACTTATATCGTATGGTTGAGATAAATGAATTGTGTTTTAATTTGCTGATTAAACTAAAATTGGGTTACCTTCAAAAGTTTTTAAAAATATGTCCTTTCCTTTTCTTTCGTTGATAGTGATGCAAAATATTGTTTTCATCCGTCATGAGCTTTCGTCATCCACTATCAAGGTGTCACCGATCTTTAGGTGAAATACATCGATGTACCTACATTAAGATTAGTAGGTATCCAAGTAGTTATTGTTCCTGCACTTGTATTCTTCTTTATCCAAACGAAGTTAGTATTCATTTTTATAGCACAATTGTAAGAAATATATCCTAATCTACAACAATAGTGACAAGCAATGCAATTATCTTGGATCATGCACATGTGCATAGTTATGTGTTGGTTTGTAACTATTTTGGTGGCAATGCATATATGTATGATAAGATTGCTTAGAATTTTAACGTTGTATTAGCTCATTGTAACTAAATCCTCCATTATCATGATATGACATTGAATTCTTTGTCATACTTTGTCATAAGATAATTGGGTCCTTCATATTTTTCAACCATTTTTTCGAGCTCATTTATTCTATTACAAAGTCTTTTTCTAGCTTTCTCATCGTCTTTGATATTCCAACGAAGAGTGTCTAGAGTAGCCTCAATTATTCTATTATGTTCGAGTGCTTCCTTACAACCTTCTACTACCTCATCAAATTTTCTCTTGCATTCATTGAGATTGTCGATGAGTTTAGCAATATGAGTAAATTTCTCATGAATTTTCTTTAGGTTTTCATTATGTATTGTCAGAGATTTTTGAATCTGTTGTTTCAAACATTTATTTTCTCCTATCAACACATCATGGTCCTTCCTAAATGACTTGAATTTTTCAATAATCAAAGAATTTTTATTTTTCAACTTTTGGTTTTTAGCAATGCAAGAGTCATGTGTATCATTAGACATTTGTTTATATTGTTTCAACTCACGACTTTTTTTTTTGGCATTCTCTTAAGCCATTACACATATCAACTAGATCATCATAAGTGGGTTCTTCAATTACCTCTTCTTGGAGTGGTGATTGCACCTCACCATCCTCAAGAGCCATGAATCTGAAATCGTTATGTTCTTGCTCTTCATCACTCGAGTCTAAATCATGCCATGTTTCCTTTAGTGCTATCTTTTTGAGACCTGAATTGGAGTAATAAGCTTTGTTTCTATCTTGGGATAGGGAACAGTTTGGGCAGATATGTCTTGGCTTCTTGCATTTGTAGTACACATCATCTTTATTTTTGTCTCTTTCTCCTTGTGACCTGCCATACTTTTTGTGTTTGAGATACTTACAAAATTGTTTAGTTAGTCGCACATATCTTTGTCTGATTCTTCATGGTCTAATATTGATTTTGATGGTCGTGAAGTTTCTGCTTTCAAGGCAATGGTCTTCTCTTCAGTTTTGGGTATAATTTCAATATTCTGTCGGTATCTTTTTTGTTTCTTCCATCTCCATCTCTTATGTTTTAGTTTTCCTTGGAATGTGTAGTAGTCGAATTCTTTTTCTTCATGTGTCTCGCTCATTGCTGCAGCCTTGATATCACATTCAGATGTGAGACAGCTTATGAGTTTTCCGACCTTTCAGTCATCATCTAATCCCTTACCTAAGCTCTCAAGCTCATGTGTGATAATATCAAAATGGGCTAGCATCTGATCTACGTTCTCTCCTATGCGAAAAACATCAAACTTATAAAAACATAACGTAACTTTTGCCTTTACCTCAGATGCAGTTCATTCATGACGTTTCAATATGTTGTTCCAGATTTCATATGTTGTTTTGCAATTTTGCCCACATCGCATCAGCTCTTCGTTGTTCAAGGCTGCATAAAATGCCATCATAGCTTTGGAGTTTGTAGTTTTTAATGCTAGTTCAACTTTAGTGAAGGATCTCTTCCCATCACTAACAGGAATTTCCGTCTTGTTCACACAAACATTCCATACTTCCTCTCTAGGCAGCATCTGTAAAAAATGAGACATACGAACTTTCCAAACGTCATACCATTTTTCATCAAAATAAGGTAAACATGTTAGAATTTTTCTTTTGGAGATGAATGACTCTGATTTGTACAGGTTTTCGGGATGAGTGATTTCGGCCATTGGACCTTTTGGTTTAGCTTTTAAGCTATTAATGAGCACTTCGCTCTTGATACCACTGTAAATCACCATAGAAGGGTAAATAGGGCGATTGTACGGAAATTAAAAACTTAAATAAAATGCGTAAAGTAAAGAGATAGAGTTAGAGAAACCAAACAGAATAACCACGCATGACACAGTGATATAATGTGGTTCAACCTCCAGGTCTATGTCCACACCGCCTACTTATAGAAATTCTCTACCACAAGCGTTCCACTATACTTTATACCCCGTACATTGATTCTCAGAATTCAGACCGAGAGTCCTATTACACCCGCAAAACTTCTACAAATAAGTCCCGCAAAACTCACCGAAGTGAAAAAAAGAAACTCTCAATATCTATAACGATCTTGACTGAAGAAAACAATAAAAGCACCCACACTCGGATGATTGAGTGATTAGTTCAGAAGAATTATGATTACAAGGGGTGGAGAATACTCAGTAAATTCGCCTCTATATATAGAGGAGAAAATGTATCTTTCCAAAAATGAAAGATATTTCAGAAATAGTCAAAATTGTACGAGTACGGTCAACCGCTCTTTTGAACAGTCGACCGTTCACCTTTTAACTTGAGAGTCAATAGGTGATCGGTCGACTGACTTACTTTCAAACTATAGTGAGCAGTCGGCTATTCTGACAGTCGACCGACATATTGTACGGTCGACCGCTATCATGCAGGTTCAACATTTATTTAGTGAATCCACTTTATATTCTTTCCAAATACTAATCAATCATTCAACGACTCTTTACATAGTATTTTCTCACTAAAACAAAAATAAATAATTGATCATTGCTGGCTTTCTTGAGGATTTAAAGCACATATTTCTTGAGTTGATATTTTCTTGATTTTTGCAGTTTTCTTTGGTACATTTCGCTTGATTGCTAATTTTTTTGGCTTTTTGTTTTGAATTATCTTCCATGTAAATCATGTAGGTTTCAAGAAAAATATTAGTCTTAATAATACGTTTTGTGTACACCAAACTGAAAGTGAACACTCGGTAGAACACCGCTCAATAAAGCACCGCTCAGTAGAACACCGCTCAGTAAAGAACGGCTCAATTCAACGTCGCTCACTAGGGGATACACCACCCCTTAGTAAAGAACCGGTCAATACAGTACTGCTCAGTAAGAACCGCTCAGTAGAGACACACTCAATAAAGCACCGTTCAATATACACCACTCGGTAAAGCACCGCTCGTCCCACACTCCATAATCGGCAATTCTTCAAAGAACAGCTAGCTCTCAGATAACATCTCTTTCTCTAGAAAAAAAAACGTTAACCAATGGAAACACGACAGAACATCATATAGGCTGGGGCTCAACTATTTCCAAACCTTATATTATATATTAATGTTATAATCTCGTATTAACTTCATTTCTTTTGATAGATCGCTTGAGCTCAATTTATGTTGTATATATTCTTCCATGCTCAACAAGAGTCCGATTGTTATAAATAAATTAAGTGTGAATTGTCTATTGAACTTCCCCCCACTCTTTCCACATTCTCTACCACCACATTGCATTCATTCATATTTATTCAGATGTAATAATTATGTAATTGTCTCTTTATATTCTTTGTAAGCCTATAAATAGGCCATTGAGTGAATCATTTGTAAGTGAGAAGAAAATATTATGAATGAGAATAATCTTCTTCCCTCTTGTCTCTATTTCATTTGTTGATTGTTTATATAATTTCACAACACGTTATCAGCACCAGTCTCTACCTTTCGACTCTCAAGTTCATCTGAGAAAAGGAATAATGTTTGGCCTTATATATGTAAGTATGTTAATCTCGAGTTCATCTTATTATTTTTTACTTTTGATCATTTCCTTAAGATCAATATAACTTAGTATGCTCTACACTCGCCATTTTTTTATGGATCTTGTGTATCAGAAAAGTTACATTTTGATCTCGTCTTTTTTTATATATGTAAGTATGTTAATCTCGAGTTCATCTTATTATTTTTTACTTTTGATCATTTCCTTAAGATCAATATAACTTAGTATGCTCTACACTCGCCATTTTTTTATGGATCTTGTGTATCAGAAATGTTATATTTTGATCTCGTCTTTTTATTTCTAATTATGCATAAAATTTTATTATGTTCTTATTTTTCAAAGCTCTTGATAATAACCAACAAGAATTAATTGTCATGAGTTTTGAATATTGAAATTCATTTGAATACCGAAAGTCTCAAAGTGACAATTGATGGATTCAAAGAATCATCTAAATGAGATCATACGAAAGATATAACGAAAACAATAATTTTCTTTTGTCACAATCTCCCTGAAGGAGTGAAAGATGATTGTATCAAAATCAATGATCCTAAAGATCTCTTGAAATTTAAATTAAATATTGTTCATCTAGCAAAAGGAATTATGTGAGAATTTGACATATCAAAGTTAAAGATCCCGAAGATCTCTCGAAATGAAGAAAATATTGTTTGTATGATAACAATACAATGAGTATAAATTGATGACGATCCTGTAGATCTAAATATGCATAACTGTGACTAACTATAAATGTATGGAAAAATGACGATTTCGTCTTATATATTGGACATGCTCCATTCCCCGAAGTGAATGTGATGCTATATAATTGGTCTAGTGATTACAAGCTCTACTTCAACTATTCGAGGGTCTATCTGTTGTCAATATTTCTGCAACAACATTTCCTTAAACACTGGATTGGCTCCACAGTTATCTTCTTCAGGTATGAAAAATTACTTGCATTTAGTTTGAGTTGCTCAGAGTACGAGGGTATTAAATTATGCCAATTTGTTCTTTATCCTTTTCTTAAAGGGTTGATGATATTAGAATGAATGCACAGCTGATCTTCAAAATTAAATTACTTCTCTCTAGTTTTTCACTTCAAATTTTACCAATATAATCATGTAATCAATCAAGTTTGTGGTCGGTCATAGCTGCCTTCAGGTTGTCAACGTGTTCATGTTTGTGCATGCATGTAATACACCAGCATTCGTTTCTCCCTTAATGTTTTTACACTCTATATTTATTTTGTTTAATTCATTAGTTAATTTCAAATTTAGTCCATTAAGAACATGTTATATATATTATGTGTTCTGAATTTATTTTCCAACTACTTTTGTCTGCTTGTGCATTTTATTTTTGTTACTCATATATTAGATGTACAACCATACTTCACTTATCTTTCATCTTGTGCATTTACATGTATGCATCTTGGCTTATCAAAAGATCTATAAATTTCTTTATTAACTCATGCTTTCGAATGTTGTAAAGGACGGATCTAAAGTTGCATTATTAACCGCATGCATCATGTATCTTCTAGTAGGAATCAGTCAGAGAGAAGATGTTAAATAAGAAATTTATTCTTGGAAGTAATTGAAGCATACTTTTACCAAATTTCATGTATATTTCAGGAATTTAAGACCTCACTGAATATTGGTTACATGAGTACTAAATCATAAATGTTCAATCTATTTATTTCATGATTTAATTACCTTGTTTAATTCTGCGGTTCATCTGGTGAGAATGAGGTAACTGATATCATTCATTTCATATGTTTTGATTGATAATACTCTTTCTCAGTTCATACCACATAGTTGCTCATTCATATTGTATGTTTTGAATGATAATAGTCCATTTTTTCTTCTTTATCTAGATTATGAATACTTTATGTTTTGAAAGGTTCTTGTGGGTGTGGTTTTGATGTTCTTGTGGGTTACATCAAGTTGGGACAAATGTCTTGAAGACATTATTACCACACACACTCTATAATACATATTCTCACATCTGAGAAATGATCAAGCACATGTCAATACCATATCAGGCTGTGCAAAGATAATTGAAGGCTCCGGAAGAGCAAATTTTATAATGCCAGAAGGCACAAAATTCATAATTGAAAATGCATTATTTTCGACTAAGTCTCAAAGAAACTTATTAAGTTTTAAAGATATTCGTCTAAATGGATATCATATTGAGACTATAAATGAAAAAGGTATTGAAAATCTTTGTATTACCTCAACTATGATGGGCAAAAAGTGTGTGTTAGAAAAAAAATTTTTACCAGCTTTCTCATCTGAATTGCATTATACAACTATAAGAATGGTTGAATCATATAATACAGTAAATATGAAGTTTACTGATACTGTAAACCAGAAGTTTACAGATATATTTAAGGTTTGGCATGATTATTTATAAAACGGATCCAATGGATTGCTAGACCAATACTTATGAAATCAAATCTCCCCGTTTGGGCCTGGGGACATGCTGTTTTACATGCAGCACAACTTATACGCATCCGGCCAACCAGTTATAATGATAATTCTCCCTTTGGTTCATGGTCAAGAACCAAATATTTTCCATTTACGAATTTTCGGATGTGCGGTATATGTCTCAATTAATCCACCACAACGCACAAAAATGAGACCTCAAAGGAGGACGGGAATATATGTTGGGTATAAATCTCCATCTATAATCAAGTATATTGAACCGATGACTGGAGATTTGTTTACTATAAGGTTTGCAGATAGTCACTTTGATGAATGACTATTCCCAACATTAGGGGGAGATAATAAACAGTTGGAAAAAGAGATTTCATGGAATGAATTATCATTGAAAAGTTTAGATCCTCGAACAAAAGAAAGTGAATTAGAAGTTCAAAGGATAATTCATTTGCAAGGTATTGCAAATCAACTGCCAGACGCATATACTGACCACAAAAGAGTAACAAAATCTCATATTCCAGCTGTAAATGCTCCTATCAAAATTGATGTCCCTGAAGGACAACCTATAATTGCTAGTGAGTCTAAGGCACGCTTGAAGCATGGTAGACCACTTGGTTCCAAAGATAAATATCCTCGAAAAAGAAAATGAGCAAATAACCATGATTGTCAAATCGAGGATGTCTCTCCAGAAGAGACCATTGACATAGTTAATAATGAAGAGAATCATGTACCTGAAATTAATAAAAATGAAGAGATCTCGATTAACTATGTTATTATGGGAATAAGATGGGACCGGAATAATATAATTGTCGACAATATTTTTGTATATAATATAGCGCGCGATATCATAAATGAAAACGAGGATCATGAACCTACCTCTGTGGAAGAGTGTAGAAATGGAAATGATTGGCCAAAAATGAAAAGAGGCAATTAAGTCTGAATTAGACTCGTTTGAAAAATGATGAGTTTTTGGACCTGTAGTTCGAACACCAAAAGAGATCAAACCAGTAAGCTATAAATGGGTATTTGTACGAAAAAGAAATAAGATTACTAGATATAAAGCACGACTTGTCGCACAATGTTTTACCCAGATGCCTGGTGTTGATTATGAAAATACATATTCTCCTGTGGTGGATGCAATAACATTTCGATATTTGATATGTCTGGCAATGCATGAAAGACTTGAAATGCACCTCATTGATGTGGTCACGGCCTATTTGTATGGTTCGTTAGACCATGATATATATATATGAAAATTCCTGAAGGATTTAAAAGTGCCAGAAGCACATAATGATAATTCCCGGAAAAATTTACTCAGTTAAGTTAAACAAAGCTTTGTATGGATTAAAACAATCGGAACAAATGTGATATAACCATCTTAGTGAGTTTTCGATAAAAGGGACCATAATAATGGTCATATAAGCTCACATATATTTATTAAATATTCAAGGTCGAAGTCTGTTGGAACTCCTGAAGAGTTGTACAAGCCGTGCAATGTTTAAAGAAATATCTTAAGACGAAAAGACCTTGGATAAGCAAATTTCTTGTTTTGTCATCATTTTTGTTTTCAGGTTTTTTCAAATTAAACATTTGAAAGTTGGTTTACTAGTAAGATGAAGTCCTCACCAACTCGAAGTCATTGGACTGAGTATTTATCATATCATTATAAAGCCCGATATCAATCAAGAGATATTGGCTCCATGCGAGGCAAGGCATAGATGTGTTTGTTTGATCGCTATGACTCTATCACCTCAATTTTTGAAAAGAATGGTAGAATTGATCGAGATTCGAGATATGACTTTTGAAAGTCCTAATCGGATGATCTCGTCAGGGAGAGAAATGATATGCGCTGCACTCTTTTTCCCTTCACCAAGTTTTGTCCCACTGGGTTTTCTTGGTAAGGTTTTTAACGAGGTAACATCTTCATTCCATATCATTGTTAAAGATTATGTACTCTTTTTCCTTCACTAGGGTTTTTTCCCATTTGGGTTTTACCTAGTAAGGTTTTAACGAGGCATATTCTTATTTACATTCAATAGACATTCAAGGGGGGGTGTTATAAATAAATTAAGTGTGAATTGTCTATTGAACTTCCTCCCACTCTTTCCACATTCTCCACCACCACATTGCATTCATTCATATTTATTCAGATGTAATAATTATGTAATTGTCTCTTTATATTCTTTGTAAGCCTATAAATAGGCCATTGAGTGAATCATTTGTAAGTGAGAAGAAAATATTATGAATGAGAATAATCTTCTTCCCTCTTGTCTCTATTTTCTTTGTTGATTGTTTATATAATTTCACAACACCGATCAAAATTTATACCATTTTCATCAACGCATTTAATGACAACTAATATGGATATAGCAATCAATTCCAAGGTAAAGCAATAACGTAACACACGAAGATAAAACCGGTTTGACTCGTCCATAAAATCAATATCTTTGTTAGTGTCTCAATCCTATATATGTTGGAATCTCCACCACCAACGAAAGGAACCTCATAACAAGTCCTTGAGCAAATGATGCAGAATTTGTTAGAAGCCACACATATATATATGTAATGAGGCATGAACATTTATACGTAGTTTTAGAAAGCTAGTTATGTAGTACTTAATTTCTGAGCTTTTCAGTAGATTGTACATTAGTATTTGGATATTAGTAACTAGTTATTTGGTACGTGCGAAATAGGCTAAGATTTTCTCTTCTTACTTTCGACTCTTAACCCAGTAATTAAAAGTACAGAAGATTAGGATAATTATGATAATTCGTTTCATTACTTTTAACTCCTAATTACAGTCACATCTGAACCGAACCACGCGCACCAAGAACCATATAATATCCAAAGATAGTAAGATATTAATAAGATGTTCTCTGTCTAGCACTTGCGCTAGTCTATATATGCTATAAAATATTCATATAATATAATATAATTAATTAAAATAAAATTTAAAATTGTAGTTTTTCTAACTTTTAACCAATAAATTTGAATACACCTTTCACTCGTGGTGGACTTATCTATATAATAAAACACAAAGAAAGCTATCAAGTGGTTCTCCTTCAATCCCCAAAAAATCACAGGCCCAGATCTAACCTCACAAAACATATTTTCCCCCCAAAATTTTCCCCCAAAACTCAACTTCAAATCTCCCACCCAAAACAACTCCTATATTTATTTAATTATTTTTTTTCTCTCTCTCTCCCTCCCTCTTCTATTCAAAAAATTAAGAAAATACAAATTTTTAAAAAATTTAAAAACTAAAAAAATTAAAAAATTAAAAAATTAAAAAAATTAAAAACTTTAAAAGTAATTCAAAAAAATTATATAATATGTTTTTTGCTCTAGGTTTGCTACTTCAATTAATTTGATGGACCTCCAAAACTATTTTATATGATCAAACAAGGTGCACCGTTCCGAAGACGTGCCGTAGGCACGTATCAACGGGCAAACCTAGTACATATACACTACTTCAAATAAGGACAGGAGGTTGTATCCTTACTTCCTTAGCTTCCACCCTCCTCTTCATCACATTTTTATTCTTTCGCATTGATCTCGGGTTATGTGCATGTACTTCTTAACAAGTACCAAGCATGTGATATATCTATTAATAATATTAATAAATTACAAAGGAAGCTATCAAGTGGCTCTAATTCAATCTTCCCTAAAATCAATAACTTAAATTGATTATCACAAAACATATTTTTTCATTTAAAATTAAATCCCCCCAACCCAACCAAAAAAAAAAAAAAACTAAAAAACTCATTACTTTATTACTATCCCTCTCTTCTCTCTTCACTTTTTCATATTTCTATCTTTCTCGCTCTATCTCTCTCTCTCATTATTTTTTTATTTACTTAGAAATTTAGATTTTAAGATTTCAGGTTTGTAAAATATTTAGAATTTTTATATTTTTTTTATTGACCAAATATCTCTTCAACAGTTAAATTTCATCATTTTCCACACTTAAAGTTCTAAGAAGTTGGATTTTACACCCTCATTTATAATTATTTTTCAACATATACTAATAGAAACATGGACTTTTATTTACAACTAATTATTATCATACTATTCAAACTTGAACTACATAATTGTTGTTTTACTGTTTACAGGGTTTTTCCTGTATTGTATCGTTCCGAAGACGCACGTGCCCACAGGCAAATCTAGTATAAATATATTTAAAAAAATTACATCACAATCAGAAAGTAATAACCCCGACCACCACACAAACAAGACAATGAAGTACACCGCAACAACAACACAAACTAAATAAAGAAGAAGAACAAGAATAATAGCAAATAAGCAAACAACAAATTACAAAAGGCACTTGAAACTATAGATAAGAAGTAGCCCAATAAAACACAGAATCGCAGCAGCCAACAGGAACCCCCAAGCAAACCCAATCTCCACCCCACCACATAAACCCATAAAAAGCACACCAGTGCAATCGAACAGGCGCGGCATCAAAATGAGAACACAACTCAATCTACTGAGGCGCAACTTGCCAGGAGGAATAGCAGGCAGAACCTAGCACACCAAGACAGCAGAAGCAACACCCAATTGAGCAACAAGATGAGGCTCACCAGACTGAAGTGCACCAAAATAGGAACGAAGTAGAGACGCCCAAAATAAAACCAACCATGCGAAAGGAGCTCACTGCACTAACAGAAAGACGCTAAAAATGACATTAAAAACACTGAAGGAAATACATAAAACTGAACTACATAAAAGAAAACAGCAGAAAGCAAAATGAAAACTCCTTAGAAGCCGAAGTTAGGGAGCCGAAGACAACCACTACAATCATAATTACGGCACCACATTCGAGTCATCCTGAATAAGAGACAAAACAAAAGAGTCGAGATAGTGGAGTTGAATAGACTCATTTGTCTTAGAGGACAAAATATCAGACCAAAAATGAGCAAAGTAAAGAACATCATCAATGAAATTTCTTAATAAAAATCTGGTTTTTTCTTTCCTTCCACACAACCCAAATGATGGCCATCATGGTGATATCCCAAGAAAGCCCAAGATGTAGACCGATATAGGAATGTCTCCAAGAGCTCCATCCAATCGATAAAGAGCAGCATACCGTTGATATGACCGGCGGACTTACAAATAAACCAAATTGGTTTAATGAAAGAACAGCGAATGAAAAATGATTATTAGACTCCTCATAGTTATTACACAAAATACATTTTTGACCGACGACAAGATTCTTTTTATTCAAACTCTCCTCAATAAGGAGCTTGTTGTGGATAGCAAGCCAAACAAGAATTCTAACTTTAAGGGGAACAATATTTTATCAAATATGTTTGTAGAACGGAGAAACGACACCATGCACCATTGTTAAGGAATGTATATAAAGATTTCATAGTATAGTTCCTAGTGTTAGACCAATGCCATTTGAAGTCATCTCTCACTTGCCATTGATAGGACCCCAGCAAGACAATGAGGCGGATCAGGATGTTGCTGAAGAGAAAGTGATATTCGAAAAGGGATTATCCAATCCCGATGATTGGCATTAATAAAAAGATACGAAGTGACAGTTCGTTCTGATTGAAAGCTATATGAAATGAAGAAGGGTAAAGAACCGCAATTTTTTTGTCACCATTTCAGAATCTAACCAAAACCGGATAGAAGAGCCATCACCGCAGATTTCCTGAAGGCTGCATCTGAACGGCTCCACTGCCTTTCACACCCCTCTCCAAAAGGGGAGAGGCATGAACTACAACTTTATGGTGCAAGTTCCAAACTTTTATCCTCTTGTGATACTTGTTTTTCATAAGGCGGGTCCAATCTAAGTTATCATGCTTAAGAACTTTCCACAACCATTTCCCGAGAAGCGCCAAATTTTGATGCCTCAAGTTAATGATGCCAACCCACCTTCTCTTTTGGATTTGCATAACCTATGCTTGAATTTGCATAACATATGCTAGTTGCATAAGTGCTTACCAATTGAGTAGGTGTTGAACCCCGACCAGAAAAAAATATGCATGATCTTGTCAAAACGATTGATAACCCAAGAGGGCACATAGAAAATGACTCATATAAAGAGGGATGGAGGACATGACCGAATTAACTAGGGTGAGTTTACTACCTCGAGACATTTGACGGCCAGACCAAGAATTGAGTCTAGTCTCAATTCAGTCGATCATTGGCACTCAATCCTTTTTATGAAGAGTCCCTGGAAGGGAATTCCCAAATATTAACCGAGAAAGAACCGGAAGCGCGGTTCAATAAATTAGCAATCTTAGTTTGTCAATTAACGGGCCCACTGAGCCATATAACAAAAGATTTATTGAAATTAATTGACAAACCCAAAGCGCTTTCATAAAGATAAATGAGGAATTTTAACTTACGAAGAGACGAGCCATGAGGTTTAGCAAAAAGAATGGTATCATCAGCATATTGGAGGTTAAGAATCCCCTTGAACCCGATAAAAATACCCAAACCCTGGATGATATTGGCCGCACTAGCTTTAATGAGCATTCGGCTAAACACATTCCCAACCAGAACAAAAACTGTCATACCCCGCTTTCCATTATACGGGAACACATGCGCGTAACTGAAGCCCAGCGAATGATATAAGTATGCCAGCTCATATAATTCATAAGCTGTACAATGCCAGTAAGCACAACAAAACATTAATGATCCCAGAAACAAGAATATAACGTAATAACCAATATCTTAAATACAAGAACTTACCAAATAGCCAAAAAATATGCAATGCAATAACAGTTCGACAAGTTCTTTCAGTAACTCAACGTCTATACCTATATAACATAACTCAAAAGAAAGATGGAGAGTACCCATTAGAGCAAGCTTCGGACGACAAGTAGTAAAAAGTAGTGAAGGAAGTAAAGGACTATATAATAAGAACATAAATTGGAACGATATTAGAGTTAACAAGTGATAAACGATGACAAAATCAAAAGTCGATAATCAATAATTTAATAATCAAGAATCAATGTTCAATAACCAATATTCAGTATCAGTATCAATGTTTAGTGTTCATCTCATGTCTATCAGTCCTTTATCAATCCTAACTAATGTACGCAATCCTGCGTCTCATATCACAGGTTCGGGTGCATACAATCAAGTAAACGTTTGACTCTAGTGTGAATTCTATAGATCATGTGCTTGGTGAAAACATGTAGATAAGAAGCAAGATTCAATTATTTAGTCATTCAGTTATTCAGTTATTCAGTTATTCAGTAATTGTAGGAAACCACGAGCTCCCTTCCGAGTACAATCTCTTATATTGTCTACTACTAGGTCGACCCTTATTATCCTGGCTTGTTATTATTTTATTAATAATCAGTTATGAACATGTAATCAATATGATCAATGAGAACAATGGCATCAAGAATTATGCAATGGGTACAATCGATGAGAACGATGATATTAATACAGTGTCAAAGAGATATCAAGATTGTACAATACATGAAATATACATGGTTCAATTTATTAAATATGAAAAAATATCGGGTTTATATGCAAAAACATAACCATACAGGCTCTAGACAGCACCACCTATCGGTACTCAAATTAACTTTCCCGCTGCTACGGGAATGCAAATCCGATTCTGCCGGAGGTTCTAGATAGTAGACTTTCTATCGTTTCCAACACATATACACACGGTATATTATAGTTACAGAAGTTATGTCAATCAATCAATTCTTTACGGGTTTCGTGCACAGTATCGGTTCTAGAAATTATAACATACCAGTACTCAAACAGTGATAAGTTACAATCTAAAAATTGGATTGAGAATCCATAAGATGTTCCGGATTCAGGACTCAGTGCACTACAACTTCTATGTACAATGTTTTAAGTTTCGATGTTAGGAACTGGGTCGAAACCTCAGTACGAAGTCAAGCAATTGACGGGGCAGCAAGGTTAAATGTTTTGCAATACAATAAATTAACGTTTTAAGAATTTAATTAATAACAATGGCACGACAAGAAGACTATGAATAAATAAACATGGTACGATAAACAACAACGAATCAATAATGGAATTCAACTAGATGTAATATTCAATTCGATTACCACTTGCCAAATTTCAAAGAGTGTTTTCTTGAACTAGAACAATAAAAATGAGTTCAAGAGACGTTTGCCTGTTAGATGACGACTTTGAAAGTAAAAGAATAACGGAATGAGAGACCCAGCGGCAACACATGCAAACAACGGACATGGCGAACACACGTGCAACCAACGTGCACTGTAAAAGCATGTGCAAACCATGGGGAAACAACATGGCAAGGCGTGGCAGCAACAGCAAGAGTGACGACAACGATCACAGCAAGAGACAGCGACACCACAGCGAGGGACAACAGCGACACACCGCAGCCAGACCAACAGCAACAACAACAAGGGCAAAAGCATCAGTCGGCGGCGGCGTTGGGGCAGCGGTGGTCGGAAGTGGATGATGGCGGTACTTGGAGGTTGCAGGTTGCGGTAATGGCGAGGCAGATGGCTGCGAGGGTGGAGCGCAAGGTTGGGGACGTCAAAGATGATGATGATGATGATGACGATGACGATGAGGAGCTGCGGTTAGCGGCATGCGATTGTGGTGGTGGCGCGACTGGAGTATGGTGACGGGGAAAGGCAGGGGGCGACGAGGTCAACGGTGGTCGGCGGTGCTAGCGATGAGGCGGTGATGGCAGGAGCTTCGGAACGATGCTGGAGGTCGAGGTAGTCGGTGGTGTGGGCGAGCAAGGGTGGGAGCTCAGGGCGTCGAGCAGTGGACTCTAGCGGAACAGGGGAGTCGCAGCAGAGGCAGAAAGTCGAAGGTGGAGGAGCGACGTGCGGTTGCAACTGGGGTGCAGTTGACGAGGAGGCAGCTGAGTTGGGTTCGACGATGCTCGGAGTGCGACAATGGCGGTGTTGGTCATGGCGATGAAACACGGCAGCGGTGGCTTCGGCGATGGAGACAGAGAGGTGGTTAACGAGGTGATGACTGCGGTGGCTGACGCTCAAACGGTGGATGAAGGCAGGGCGAGGGCGATCGGAGGGCAGAGGTGGGTGCTTCGGGTTTCATTTCTGGGCCGAGGAAAGAGGAAGAAGACAAAGAGGGAGAGAGAGAGAAACAGTGGGGAAGGTTTAATAAATAATATTATATTAATTAATTGGGTAATTAGTGGGATTACGGGTGGTTAAAGAGATCATGGGTAATTAGTGGAGAGATGTATGCAATTAGTACAAGGAGTGAGTTAGGGTTAGTGTGGGTATAAATTAGGAATAAGAATGGGCTAAGTTGGTTTGGGTTAAGAGTTGAGTTACTCACAAACAAAATCAATTGATCAAATAATAATATAAGAATGAGTTGGGTTTACAAAATACATAAGTAGACACAATTACCGATTGGATTAGAAGTTTGGACTAGATGAAATAAACAAATATTCAAAAGAATGAAATCAGATTCAAAACGATAGTAGGATTTGTTTGGAAAATTGAAATTCAGGAATACGAAGAAAATAAATACAAATCGTATAAATGGAAACAGAGGTTACAAAAACTGAGGATATCAAGTCTTCTTGTCGAAATCCTCTTTAAAAATTAAATTTATTGCCATCTACCCCATTGATGATCACAGATAAAGTACCAGCGAAAAGGCAAGATTTAATCCAGGCGATCCATTTAGGACCGAAACCACGATTGAAAAGAACTTTAAAAAGGAAGGACCAACTAACCTTATCATAAGCTTTTCAAAATAAATCTTAAGCAAGATCCCCTCCGATTTGGATCTATGGCAACCGGAAATAATCTCTTGAGCACAAGTCACGTTATCCAAAATAAATCGATCTTTAACAAATGCAGATTGAGTTGAATCAATGAGAGGTGAAATAATATAGCTTAACATATTTGCCAGAACTGTCATGATGATTTTAAAAGTAACATTAAGAATGTTAGGTATCGAGGGCAATCACAGATTACACAGTGAAAAAAAATCACAAAATATCGAAACCTAGCCATGAATCCATTCGAAAACGATAAATCGTGTTTAGGAGTTAGATGGATCTGGTGTCTCCAAAATATGCCAATTACAACACTGCAAAGGTTGCGGTGCCTCTACTGTATCCACACGAACAGATAAAATCAACCTTTCCCTCATGCCGCGGTGCTAGCTGCGGGAAGGGGATGTTCCTCACGATCTCTCTCACACAATTTCTGTGATGGCTAGGGTTTTCTCCTGCCACTTTTCTACAAAAATATATCGTATATATATATATATATATATGTGTGTGTGTGTGTGTAGAAAATCAACCCTAAGAGAGTGGTGAAGTGGTTGGGCTCACAATCTGTCATGGGATAGATTCATGTGTGGCCTTTCTAATTTTAGTTAGCCCATTTAATCTAATTAATTACCCAACCATGTCAGGAGTCCAAGTCTTACTAGGATTCCAAATTTAATTCATCCCATGAATTTAAATCTCAATTTTGAGTCATTCTAAGTGTTTGACCATGTAGGTTTTCATTATGTTGACAGTTCTACCAAAATCCTATTCTAGTGTTACAAACAGTGAACGGTATCTAGCAATACATCACTGCTAGTCAAGTAACAGGAATGTCAGTGATTTGACATAACCTATCTGTGACCAATGTTACCATGTAGGCTAGTCATTTTGTCCAGATATCTTAATTGACCACATGGCATAGAGCATGTCATCCTTGTATAGTTCAATCTTTGGTTTCTTGATGTCCGAGTAGACTTACTAAAACAAATAAGTTCAATATCTCATATTGCCTCATTTGAGCACGATCATATATTTTGTAGTCTCACTCAATTAGGGTTGCAATCGAGCCAAGCCGAGCCGAGCCGAGCCGAATACCTTCAGGCTCGAGCTCGGTTCGAGCCGAGCTTTGACCGAGCTTTGACCGTATTCGAGCCGAATAGCTCGCGAGCTTAGCCTAAAAAAAAACCCCAAACTCGAGCTCGACTCGTTTATGAAACGAGCTCAGTTTTGAGCTTGAGCTCGGCTCTAGCTCGGTTCGAGCCGAGCTTTGACCGAGCTCGAGCCGAATAGCTCGCAAATAGCTCAATTCCTTTGCAGCTCTACACTCAATCAAGGAATCCGTAGATATCGCTCATGTTATATAGGAGGGAAAAATTCTATCTAAGTCACTCATATCCCTCCGCATGATTTGTAGTATATCCAATAGTCGACTTTATAATCACCTTATTACAGGCAATGTTTGACGGCATTAAACCATATAACTTCTCATGTAGGGAACCGTAGTGACTTCAAGTCAAAGGACTACGTACACCATGGTCACTGTGAGAACTGCTTATGACACGATCCATGCAGCGTTCTCATGGTGGGTCAGTCCAGTACATTATTACTCTAATACGTACCGATGTGAAGACTTGATATCTTATATCCATGACCCGTGAGATATGGTCATCAGTCTACGTAGATACTAGTTTTTATGTATCATTGTTGTCCTAATTCACAATAATACTTGACTAGAGACATCTAACAATAGTGTTCTAATTACAACTAATAGTATCTCACAATCAAGTCATGTACTTGATGTCCCATGGTATTGAACCTACTATTTCAAGGACTTTATTATGATCATTTAATCACAATAAACAACACAATAAATAAAATATTTCATATATAAAATAAATATCATGATGCAATGTAAACTAGTAATGTTAATACACAACTTGCCTCTAAGGTATACACCAACAAAGAAGGCTAATGGGCCTGAAGGCCAAAAAAGTGTTAGCCCCAATGATTTTCGGGATAAGAACAATATGAGCATAGTTAATACGGTCAAAAGAGCATGAACCATAAAAAAGATCGGAGAACATATCAAGAATATCATCTTTAAGGAAGTTCCAAAACATTTGAAAGAAAAAATAAGGAAAGCCATCGGGGCCATGCACCGAGTCATTGCGCATAGAAAAATCTGCCTCTTTAATCTCTTCTAATGAAAAAGGATTATCGCAACAAAAAAGATCTAATTTCTCAACGCCGTAAAGGGAGTTCCAATCAATGCGAACCGGGCTAGCAGAGGATCCCCTGAGATTTTTGAAAATACTCACAAAAGAAGCGTGGAATTGAGAAACCGAAAGAAGTTCAACATCATTCTCTTGAATGGATGAGATGTGGCTGATCCTTTGCCTGTTAGAGGCAAATTTGTGGAAGAATAAGGTATTACAATCTCCTTCTTTTAATCACTTAATTCTGGCTCGTTGGACCCATTTTAAATGATCCTGGTGTAATTGCGAGGCATATTCAACTTTACAGTCATTGTGATATTTCCTTTTAGACACAAAAATGGGGCCAAGTTCCTCCTTCTGATCAATAAGATGGATGGTATTGAGAAAAGAACGTTTAAGGATATTCTTGTCACCAAATCTGGCTTTACTCCAATCTTTATAATTGTTTTTAACAAAATGTAGCATAAAGAGCAGCCGGGAGAGGCCATGAGACCCCACCACCGAAGAGAGATATTGGGTAATCATATTGATAAAAATCTAATCCTCTAACCAGAATTTCTTAAATCGGAACTTGAATGGTTTAGAAAAATTAAAGTGAGAATGTAACATCAATGGAGTATGGGCAGAAATGGGATTGGGGAGAGCTTGAACAAAAGAATTATGGAAAGCATCGATCTAGTCTTGTGATACGAAAATCTATCAAGCTTTGCCATGGACGAATCAAAACGGTGATTCGACCAAGTGAACCGATGACCATTAATGGGAAGATCAATGAGAATCAACGACCTAATACAAATATTAAAACAGGAGGAATCATTGAAACGCGCGTGGTTCCCCCGACGCTCATGAACGAATATAGTGGCGTTAAAATTGCCACAAGAAAACCACAGCCCGTTGATGCGACCATGAAAAGATTTGAATTCATCTCAGAATTCATCACGGAGTACTGCCGTGGAAGGCCCATACACTGAAACTACCATTAGAATATAGTTGAATTCAATTGAGTGAAGGATGATAATAAAGAAGAATTTCATTCTAGAAACTGAAACCATATTGAAAAGAGAGGCTTTGAAGCCAAGAAGAATACCCCCGCACATATTAACAACATTAAGGTTGACCCATTGAGTCAGAAGCTGACCGCCAAGGGACCTAATAGTCGTGGCGTCAAGAAAGTCAAATTTGGATTCTTGAATAGAAATAATATCACATTTCATAGAGGAAATAAAATTAAATAATGCCTTTTTGGGGGGGAGGCACCTAGACTCCTAATGTTCTAAGAATAACTAATCATGAGCACGATTGAATGCATCGGCTCTAGCAATTTCGAGAGACTTAACTAAATCATAAGAGGAGTTAAAGTCACACAAGAGACCCATGCACGCAGCCAACTTATCAACATCCTCGTTAGAGAATGAGTCAAAGTGCACCTGACAGATTGACCCCAAGGAGGAGTCAAACGGGAGATCCATCAGGGAAGAAGGAAGGTCCAAGTTTCTAATTTAGGCCGCAAGTGAAGCTTTAGCCGAAACTGATAAAGAAGAGGAATGCTTAGCTTTTAAACGAAAACTAGAACGAATGAAATTAGAGGATGTTTTCTTATTGGATTAGGATTTTCTGGATTTAGCCAGAACGGGTGTAGGAGTTGGCTACCGATTCCGAAGAGGACACTAGATCCCCTGCAACCGAGTCAGCAATAATCGAGTCAATCGACTCCGATATAGGGGATAATCGAGCAGGATTATCAATCGAGAGGGAGGGAAAGTAGGGAACAAACTAAGAACAGTAAATCGAAAGACCGAAGATAAAAAAAAACTATCGAAAAACATCGAGTTACCCAGCAAGGAGGAAATTGAAAATATACTACTGGGGAAGACAAAAGAAACTAATCTAGCATCTTTATCAAAAAAAATATTAGTACAAGGAAAAACATAAGAAATAGCGTGTACCTTGCTTGAATGAATCATAACAAGAGCCTCTTTCTCTTCTTGAAGAAGGAGATCATCAGAATCCCAATCAGATTAATTCTCCTGAATATAAGAGGAACCAAAACCTTTGCTAGTAGATTTAGAAAGAGACCGCGTGGCTACTAGAATCATATAGAGGGATCGAAGAAAGGTTGTTTAATTCTTGAACAAGTATATTGGTAGATGAATGTAGAGAGGGGAGAGGCTGTTGCTGATACGGAGGAGGCACCTGATGTTTGGCATGGTTCCTCCAAACTAGGTTAGCAGATTTAAGGAAGAAAGAATGTTAGCTGCCTCAGAACCTTCACACATATAGGCCAAGCTCCCCCGACCAGAGAAACCTCCACGCCTGTGGGTAGAACTGGTATCTGGTCCTCCACTACCCGGACCCAGACCCGGTACCTCACGGGTCCAAAAATTGGGCCCGGACCCAGACCCGAACTTGCAAGAACTGGGTCCGGATCCTAGTTAAAAAAAACATACCCGTCGGGTCCGGTAGTGGTGAATAAATATTTGCACTTAAGTATTTTTGCACCTAATACCCTACGGTTCCAACAACTTTTGCACTTAAGTACATAAATAAATATTATATTTACACATCTATCTTCAACAATTACTTTTTTATATATATCCTTATAACCCTATTATTCAAATTTTTATTTTTGGGGTATTTTTTAACGGGTTCGGATCCGGTTCCAATTCGGTTCTATTTTGAGCAAACACGGACCCGGACCCGAAAGTGCATCGGGTCTTATTTTAGGACCCGTATCCCAATAGATTGGATCGGTTCTGGTCCAATGCCGGGTCCGGATCGGGTCTGGGTATCGGGTAAATGTGACAGTGCTACCTGTGGGTGCCTCAGGAGGCAGAGGACGAGGAGCTACCCTCTTTAGCAAAATGCGTCCAACCAATTTCAGAAGAGAGAAGGGAATGGTCGAGGAGGGAATAAGGATGGCGGCAGAGACAGAGTGGTTAATCCTAGATACATCACCGAGATGGAGCAAGAAGAGTCTCCCAATCTTAATTGATAGTTGGATAAGCGATCGACAGGTTGACCTCACAGAAAATTAGCACACACTTGAAAACACCCAGACCGCAACATCACCGTGAAGGAAGTGCCAATAAGGTCACCAATGCAACGAATCATCAAAGCCACAAGATGTGGCGAATCACAAAATGGGGGAGACTAGAGATAGTAACCTTCATAGGAACTGTTAGCAAATACGGGAGTGAAACATCAGAAGAATGCCAATGCATAATAACAAGCTTAATGGAGAAAAAGGGAAAGCCAAGAACAGTAAACCCAAGACCATATCCAAACTGAGAAAAGGGGAAAGCCAAGAACAGTAAACCCAAGAGAACCAATCAGATACGTGCAAGCCTAGATCTAAGAATAGGAAAACACCAACTTGTCCAGATCCGAACCTCAATAAGGCACATACCAAGAAACGCCATAGATGTAACACCCCGAATCCCAAAAATACTGAATTCGAGATGTTCTACAGGATCTTTTTGCTTTCTTCAGTACAATTTTACAGGGAAATTAAACTTTTCACTTTACATCAGAGTTTACATCATATATTACATTTACATTTGCACAGCGGAAGTAAAAATTTACAACAATGAAACATATATACAACAACATTGTATCATCATTAAGCATTTGTTCCTCTTTGCTCTTTTATCAAGCCATTTACCTGCATATAACACTGTGGGCACGTCAGTTTATTCAACCGACGATAATTATACATGGCCATCCTCTCTATGCCAGAAACAGTATAATGAGTCTCATTTCTTAACAGATCACAAACTTGTTCACAATCAAATTAAAGTAAAGGGAAATCTTAATGATGTCGTGTCGTGATTGTGCCCTTAATCCTTAATGAAACTACTTAATTTACATGACACTAATGCACACTTGTTCGGATTCTATGCATCCCATACTACATAGGTCCGAGGGAAAGCCTCTTAATCGTTGTTCATCTTTATAGGGTTCAATCCCTCGTTATGACTTAATCTACTACTGTAATTACGGTAAGTATCCTAGATGTTTTCTGACCTACGAACTCATGTCTAGGCACTCTGGAGGGAATCCCATCGCTGACATGACTCATCATGCAGACATCCTGTGGTAATTCAGCTCTCACCATAGACATGACACCACCCATAGTCTTCAAACATCCCACGAGCGTCGCCACTGGGATGGTACTTTGGAGCAGCATCCTCACCCAGACTCATCATGGGAATTCCTGGGATACGCTCTCGCCGCTACCCAATAGCCCTCATACTCAATGTTTTCTCTTACTTTCATCACATCTTCACTATGTACTAGTCCTTATTTTAATAGAATCATGAATAAAAATCAAAGCTCTAGAGTTAGCCTCTCCACTAAACCGGACTTATTCATTCATTTCAATACATGACCAACCTTGGTCTTTCAATTCTCATTTCATTTTCATTGCCGGGGGAGACTTAGCTACTCTTTGGTTTCAATTTCCAATTCACAATTTCCAATTGAGCATTTTCAACTCATAATTCAATTAATGGTCTCACAGACTTTCTTTATCATGATCTTAGCTTCTCATATTCATTTAATTCTCAAATCAAAACTATGATTCATTTCATGTAAATTCATGCAATAACAAATAGAGTTTATCAATATCAACCATAAAGTTCACAATCTTCAAAACAGAATAATGTTCTCTGTCATATCAAACACTCTGGACAGTCGACCTGGAGAAGTCCAGTCGACTTGTTCAGTCAATTCAAGTTCTTCATAACCATTCGGGAGAGTCGACTGCTGCCCATGGCCAGTCGGCTGCTCCGAAACTTTCTATATTCAAAATATCATTCACGCGACAGTCGACTATCATTAAATCAGTCGTCTGTACCGAGTCTTAACTGTACATTTTCATATTCAGCCCAGTCGACTTGCTCCTCGCATTAAGTCAACTGAACAGGTTCACATTTCAAATTTTTGGAATTATCTTTCCATCTGGGCTTCCATGCACATGCATCATTGTGTCACATTACAATAAATATATATATATTCATATTCATGCTGCATAAACATGTAATTTCTTAACTGTTCACTAACATCACAACATGGAATTTCACATAACTAATATTTTTCCTTCCTCAAGGAAATGTTAAACATGCATTTACATTTGTTCATCACTTTCTTGCAGAGATAAAATATTAATCTCAATTTATTACACTAGGATAACACAACAGAAATACCTCATTTCAAAATTACTGGACTATTCATAGTTAATTCAATGCATCGGTCGGCTGTTCATATTAGCAGTCGACTGTACAGACTATTCTCTGTTTTTCTAATCATCACTAGTTTCTTTTCATACGTTCATGTCTCCTCGGTCATGTACAACATGGAGGATATGAATTTAGCATTCCTATATCTTTTAGTTTGTACACATATACATCATGAAACTTTCTAACAAAACATGAGAACATATGCCTCGTACCAGTCGACTGATCCAAACGGCAGTCGACTGTACAAACCCAATTCGTTCTTATTTACAGTGTCATTACTACACTATTAGTCCTTCACAATTATCATCATAAACATACTCAGGCAATTCTAATACGTTTGAATTTACTTCTCATAAGCATAGTAACAATCATCATAATCAAGGCATATTTTCTACACTAGAAGTCCTGAGAAACACCCACCTTATTGACGAAAATAACCGAAATCCAGAAAAAACTCCTTAATGCAACGGACGACTCCTTGCTCCTTGCTCCTTGCTCCACACCGAAACCTTCAGAACTAATGCTCGGCCTCCACATAACAGTCACACACAACTCTCTCACAATATATCTCTCTTACAAAAATAATCTTAGTGTAAAAGAAATAGATGAATGAGAGGGGTATTTATACACCAATTTGAGTGAGATGGAAGGCTAGGATTTAGTAGATAGTTATAGGATCAAAGGCTAGGATGGACTAGGGAGTTGTGATAACCACCCACACTCCAAATAACTATCCACACTCCAAAACCACTCTCTACCCAACCGGCCAAGAAAAAGGTGCTCTTGCACGTGTATGCAACATGCACGTGCATGCACAAACCACCCTACAAGAACTTGTACACCAAATAACAAGTCTTTAAAAAGAAATGTTACACATTACAAGTTGTAGGAAAAAAGAAAAGGGATTAAATCATGGGCTTAAATTAATTTGGGCCAAGATAATCATTTTAAAAGAAAAATAAGTAAACTAACATTTGGGCTTTAGGAAAATACTTTATAGAAAACAATATTCTTGCTCATCATGTTGAAAATAATAGCCAAAATATTACACGTGCACACTACGTGCAAAAATAAATAATTTTTCATAAATTTGAAAAATCAGGGTATTACAATAGATCACCCAGGAACACCACTAGATCTGGACGAAAAGGGAAGAGGAAAAGGGGAGAATATGTAAAGGGCAAGGAGGTTGAAGCAGGGACAAGGAAAGGGAAGAAGGAAGGAGAAGGAGTGCACTGGCTACAGACGAGAACAAAATTAGGGGAGGAATGGAGATGGGAGTTTTGAATTGCCTATGAGAGTTTTGGGGAGTTTTGAATCGCCTAGAGAGAAAGTTTTTAAGGAGTTTTGTTTTGATTTTAAGTCCATGTGTTTCGTTATAGGTAAACTAGTAATTTACACGTGTGGTATATGTCTTAATAAATGTATATTTTTAAAAATAAGAACTTGAACCTAAGACATTTCTTATATTAGTTATGTATGAGCGATGCACAAATTTGTTTTTCTAAAAATGATAACCCCAACTCTCTCATTATATTATTAGAAGATTAGAAGATTAGGAGATTTCAGAAGCACTATTTAGTTTACCAGTAAAAATTACTATTTATTTCATCTGAGTTCAAATTCTACATGCTTCATCAAAATCAGTATACCGTTCCTGTTCACAAAATGTGTGTATTTGTGCATCTAACAACTATCATTAAAAAAAATAAAAATATCTACTAACCATCATCAACCCTAAATTATAACATCTTCATTGGTAATAGTGTTGTCCACGGTTAAACCTCTTTGCTGATAAGTAAGAAGTCGAAAGTTTAAATTTTGCTTACACAAAATGATTGCGTTTGGATAGTTGTTCTGAAAACAGTTTTGTGAAAATATTTTGTGAAAACTGTTTTCTGAAAATGAGAGTGTAAAAGCTGTCTGGATAGTGTTCTGAAAAACTGTTTTCGGAAAATATTTTGTAAAACCTGTTTGGTTAAAAAGAAAATTCTGAACGCTGTTTTCTTAAAACTAGACTGTAAAACGCTATTTGATAATAATTTATTTTGAAATCCTTTTTTTTCTTCCTTTTTTTCCAGTTTGGCAACAATTTTTTTTTATTTTCAGTTTTCCTGACAAGGAGCTTATCCAGGGTGTATGTTTAATGATATTGCACTAGTTTTCTTATGAATTTTTTTTATTTTTTTGCAGTTACAGACCCAAGTTCTACCAATATACGAACAAGCAACGTGCTACAATATGGAAGTTTTCTTCGCTAGAATTTTTTTTTTGTTTCTTCTTGGTATCTTCCCATCATTGGCAAGCTTTCGATTCTGTAAAATTTTATTTAAATTGTGTAAGAGTCGGCTAATACAGCAATTAGACAGAATATGCAAATTTTCAATAAATGTACAAAATATCCATTACAAATTTGTGTTTGGTTACATTTATTTCACAAACTGGAATAGCCCAACCATCAATTTCGCATTACAAGCATGAGAACCCTTCAAAATTTATAACATAGTAACAAGAATTATCACTTTCTAATGTGAAAATTACACCTCAACCTCTTACAAAGCAAAAAAAAAAGCAATTCCAATCCATCAGTGTCCATCATATGCCATTAGCAGCATCAGAACTCATCATAGGAAGGTAATTGTACACTCTATCGATATTTTACAAATTGAAACTGACAGAAAAATTGCAAAGAAGCCCAAAGCAGCCATTACATAAGTCCATCAGCAGCCATCACATCCTTCACAAGTATCAGAAGCCAACACAAGTATCAGAATCCATCAATACAAACACCTTGTAAGATCTACCATCCAGCATGCCATGAGACCTTATTAATAACCCATTACAAACCCAGAAAGAATCCATCCAGCAGCCATCAGTTGGTGATAATCTCCTGCCATAGGTAGCATCAATACTCATCACAGGAATGTATCGGTTTGTGTACAATATGGAAATTAACCAAGTTAAACTGAAAAACCTTCCTCAAATCACAGAAGTAGTCATCACAAACAGCCAGAAGCCACCAGCTACCATCAGCAGCATCAAAACCCTTGACAGGAAATATTGTGTACAGTATGGAAGAAATTTTCCAAACTGAAACTCATTTATGACTCCCTTAGAAAGCAGGAAGTGTTCAATATAAGCATTCACAAGGTTTCAATACCCATGAGCAGCATCGCAACACATGACAGGATGGTATAAATTGTGTACAATATGGGTCTAATTTACAAATTTGAAACTCAAACCTTATTAATAACCCAATACAAAGCCAGAAAAAAGCCATCTAGCAGCCATCAGTAGGTTATAATCTCCTACCATAGGCAGCATCAATACTCATCACAGGATTGTATTGGTTTGTGTACAATATGGAATTAAACCCAGTTAAACTGAAACCTTCCTCAAAGAATAGAAGAAGTCATCCCAAGCATTTAGAAGCCAAACTTATACCATCAGTCATGTGTGTTGATACTACAGTTGTTATCTTATATTTGGAGTAATGACAATTTTCAAAATAACCATGTTGTTACTATTATATAATCCATCAGTAGGTGATAATCTCCCACCATGATGGGCATCAATACTCATCACAGCATTGTATTGGTTTGTGTACAGTATGGAAATTAAACCCAGTTAAACTCAGACTGCTTTCTCATATCACAGAAGAAGTGTCATCCCAAGCATTTAGAATCCAAACTTATACCATCATTCATGTGTGCTGATACTACAGTTGTTATCTTATATTTGGATATATGACAACTTTCAAAAAAACCATGTTGTTACTAATATATAAACCATCAGTAGGTGATAATCTCCCACCATGATGGGCATCAATACTCATCACAGCATTGTATTGGTTTGTGTACAGTATGGAAATTAAACCCAGTTAAACTCAGACTGCTTTCTCATATCACAGAAGAAGTCATCACAAACTGATAAAATTCAGTCCTTACTTTCTTTTAAAGCAAACAACAATAATTACTCCAAAGAGTATTAAAGGATCAGAATATAGCATCATCACTTCCAAATTTTGAAAGTGTAGTATTCATTACAAAATTCATCATATCCATTGATTGCCTTATTTGTCAAATTCCAACATATTCTGATGGCTTCCTCAAATTTGTGATGAGTTCTTCTGGTTTTGAGGAAGGTATCAGTTTAACTGGGTTTAATTTTCATTAGTGTACACAAACCAATACAATGATGTGATGAGTATTGATGCCCATCATGGTGAGAGATTATCACCTACTGATGGATTATATAATAGTAACAACATGGTTATTTTGAAAATTTTCATTACTCCAAATATAAGATAACAATTGTAGGTTCAGAACAACATCAACAAGGTTGTCATTATCCCAAATAAGAACTGTAGGATCAGAATATATCATCATCATATCCATATTTTGAATTCTAGTAATCAATCACAAAAGTCTCACAAATAATGTTATATAGGATCAGAATATATCTTCATCATATCCCTAATTAGCCGTAGCCTCAAAACATATTATCATAGAACAATTGTTCAACCAAGTCATCATGATTAGTGTAGAGCTGTACTTTTTAAAAATGCCACGCCAGCTACTACTAATGTCTTGTGCCTACCCCATCCGTCACCCATAGTTGAATACATCATTCATTGAGTCGGTATAATGGGAATATATGATCATAAAATTGTTGTCTTCTAACGTAAAAATTTTATAAAAAAAACTGGATCAGAATATACCATATCCATCATTTTCAGAAACTCAGTGGCACACGATGGTCCCACAACCTGCATGCATAAAAATATTTCATCATAGATCACATGCTTAAATCATTAATGTACGTGATCATCAAATAGATGGGCTACAAATGAAAGGAAAGCATTTACAACCATATATTACAACAACACAAAGCAACCATGAACAAGTACATGCTGATGCTTACATCAATGTCTAGCATTTCACATTGCTATAGCTATTTGATCTCTTTTATTATTCATGCGATTCAACTGAGAAGATGACATATCCAAAGGTTGAGATGTGGAAGCATTATCTTGATTGTGTAGGTGATTATTTTGTTCTTCTTCTATGTCTGAAAACAATGAATCATCCGCGGAATACCTACGTATAAAATTATGAACTGCACAACATGCTGGGACCATCATAAATTGTCTTGTGTAGAAGTAATTGGGCATAGACTTGAATATGGAAAACCTTTTTTTGAATACACCAAAGGTTCGTTCTATGACATTTCGTAGCCTAGCATGCTATTTGTTGAAAAGTTACTTATATTGGGTGGGTGCATGGTTAGGGCCTTGGAAATCTTGCAAGTGATATGGCTCCCCGCGGTAGGGAGCTAAAAACCCTGACATGTTTGTGTACCCACAATCTACTAAGTAGTACTTATCATCGGGCGGGATTGGCAACAATCCTTTTGTTAATGCTCTATGTATTACGCGGGAGTCATTAGCGCTTCCTTCCGAACCCGCATAAACAAAAATGAACATCATGTCAAAATCACAAATTGCCAGCACATTTTGACATATATCGCCTTTTCGACCACGATAACTGTTTTGTCGGCTAGCGGGTACGGTAGCAGGTATTAAGGTACCATCATCAGCACCAATAGCTCCCTACATTATTGAGAAAGATAGCTACTACTTTATTGAACACATTTGAATCATTAGAATAAATGGTTTTAAACATGAAATGCACAAATACCTTAAACCATGTGTTACCGCTAAATCTGGTGTGGGGGTAAACAGATAGTATTTGTGGATTCGTGAAAAACCTGAATAGCAAACCTCTAACCTGTTCCGCCGGAGATTGACCGTTGACTCCCACCGTTAACCTGCAAAAAGTGCGAGACACCGGGGTTGATCCCGGCGACGCACCCTCCGACGCTCAAGTCAGTAATCAGAAATGATTAAGAAAGAGCGTAAATTGAGAAAATACTGATTACCTCTCATTGGAGATGGATGGGGGGTATTTATAGGCGTCTTGGGGACTGGATTAGGAATGTAATCCCCGTGATTGGATAAGGAATATTCTCCTAGTAATCAGATAAGGAATGTAATCCCTAATTCCCAGTGAAAAGATAGATGTGAATCAGGGCCGTTGATTAAGATCTAATCAGGGACCTCGATTGTATCTTGCTGGATCGGGTGTGCAGTGGGTTGGAACCCGTACCCAGTTGACGTGGATCCGTTCATGGGTTATTGGGCTTTGAATAAAAACCCAGTTCCCATTTCAGACCCGTTTGTAGGTGAAATTACCATTTTACCCCTGAGTTTTAAGATTCGTGTCCGATGTGAACGGTCCCGATTTAATCCTATTTTTAGCCATATCACGAGCCCCCCACTCCTAGAGACTGAGTTTTTCAGTCTTTGAGGAGTAGTTTTGTTGTTCTAATGGCGTACGGGATTTTATCGGTGTTCTTAAGGAGTTTGGATCTTGAACGGGGGTGTAACGGTGTCATTCTGGGCTTGTAAAATACCCAAAAATATCCTCAGAATTTTCTGGATTTTTGGTGATTTTTCCAGATTTTTCTGAATTTTTTCTCATTTTTTTGAATTTTTTATTCATTTCCCGAATTAAATAATTAATTATCGAAAATATTAAATAATTATTCTAATTAAATAATTATATTTTTCAAAATTTTAAAATAATTTTTATGAATTTATAATTATTTTTAGAATTTTTATTTAATTTTTTCCGATTTTTAAATATTTTTTCGGATTTTTTAAATAATTAAAACAAATAAATAAATAAATAAATAAATTGAATATTACCTGGACACGTGGCGTGATCGTATGCGTTGATCATGATCAAGCGAGCGCGCATCGGGAGGAGGAAGAAGAGGCCATTTTTTGGTGTAACAAGGTCGGTGTCACGAACGCTCGGCAAAAATGGCCGAAGTCCACGTGGACGACACGTGGCAGTCAAAGTTTGACTTTTTTTTTTTACCGCTGCTGCTGTTCTTTTCTTTCTTTTCCTTCTTCTTCTTCGTTTACTTCGACCCAACGACGCCTCCAACCCAGCTCCGCCTGCGACCCCGATTGTGAGCGTCACTGGAGCTCGGGGGTTCATCGAGGGAGTCGAGCTCGGCGGCGGTGACGGAGGAGGTGTCGCTCGGCTCGAAGCGTTCGGCGCAAAGCTTGGAGCTCGTCCATGTAGCTCGGCGAGGTAGGAGCTCAAAGCGGTGGAGAGGAGCTTTGAGGCGACGGAGCTCGACGACGGAGTGGGTGAAGTCGATGAGGGCGGCGACGAGCTTCGGTCGAGGCTCAGCGCTGGAGCTCGTCGGAGAGCGATCTCAGCAGAGGCGAAGGAAACGGAGCTCGGCAATGGAGCTCGTACAGCGGAACTCGATGAAGGTGCGGCCATGGCGGAAGCTCGAGGGAAGGAGCTCGGCATTGAGGAGAGCTCGACAGCGGAGCGATGGGTTCGAAGCTTCGGAGCTTTGTGAGCTCGGTGACGGAGAGGGTGGAGTTCGTCAAGTCGGCGAGGAGCTGTGGTCGAGCTCGGCGAGGGGAGCTCGTGAAGGAGTGGAGGTGGTCGTCCATGGAGGAACTTTGTGATGAGGTGGAGCTCGTCGACGCCACGGCGGTGGGTTCGAGCTCGGCGTCGGCGAACTTGATGAGCGAGGCTTCAGCTGTCGTGGGGAGCGCCGATGGTGAGCTCGGTACGGGAGAGGTCCTCGTGACTTGGAGGCGAGCTTGGAGGTGACGGGAATGGAGCTCCGACGAAGATGGAGGAGCTCGATAGTGACGACTGTGAGTAGGGAGAGCTTGATGGTAGCTCGAGCTTGGCGATGGAGCTGAGCTGTTGGAGGAGGAGCTCGGCGTCTTGGAGCTGAGCTGTTGGAGTGGGAGCTCGATGCTTCGGAGCTTGGTGACGGAGCTCGGCAACGTCGGGAGCTCGTGAAGGTGGTGTGTTGCTCTTGGCGAACGTAGTCGAGGTCGGCGAGCTCGTCGAACGAGGGTGAGGTCGAGCGTGGCGAGCAAAGACGAGGTCGAGCTCGGCGATCGAGCTTGACGCCATGGCGAGGCTCGGCAAAGAAGTAGGAGCTCGGCATGGTAGAAGAGCTCGTCGGAGTTCGACGACGAAGGGGGTGAGTTCGGCGTTGAATGTGGAGCTCGGCCATGGCGTGTTAGGCGTGGAGCTTGAAGATGACGAGCGGGTTCGTTCGAAGAAGAATCGGATTCTTCATCTCTGGGGTTTTGGCGCCAAACGTGGGAGGAGAAAGGAGGGCGACGTGGCAGTTTGGTTTGGGTTCGGGTCCCCTTAATGGGTCCGAACCCGGCCCCTTGTTTGTTTTTTCTTTTCTTTTTTTTTTGTCGTTCGTGGGTCTTGTGCTGAGAGCGTTCGGCGGCTGGTGCCGAACTCAACTGGTGCCGAACTCAAGCCAGTAAAACGGTCGGTGTCAGGAACGCTCGGCAGCTGGTGCCGAACTCAACTGTGCCGAACTCAAGCCTGTAAAACGGTCGGTGGCAAGAACGCTCGGCGGCGGGTGCCGAACTCAACTGGTGTCGAATTCAAGCCCGTAAAACGGTCGGTGGCAAGAACGCTCGGCAGCGGGTGCCGAACTCAACTGGTGCCGAACTCAAGCCCGTAAAACGGTCGGTGGCAAGAACGCTCGGCAGCGGGTGCCGAACTCAACTGGTGCCGAACTCAAGCCCGTAAAACGGTCGGTGGCAAGAACGCTCAGCGGCGGGTGCCGAACTCAAGCCCGTAAAACGGTCGGTGGCAAGAACGCTCGGCAGCGGGTGCCGAACTCAACTGGTGCCGAACTCAAGCCCGTAAAACGGTCGGTGGCAAGAACGCTCGGCGGTAAGTGCCGAACTCGAATTTTTCCCCCATAACGAGGTCGGTGTCTAGAACGCTCGGCAGTGGGTGCCGAACTTGAATTTTTCCCTGCAGAGTTCTTCTTGATGTTCCCGGTGCTACGGAGGTCGGCTCGGGGCGTACGACCCCTTGTTTCGAAGCTAATCCGGAGATCTACAACTTCTCTTCAGGAGTGAGATGAAGATTCACCCTCCTTCATGGTCAAAATAGCCAGAGAATATCCTTGTATACATGAGGTTGAGGAGAGTTTTCGATGTTCCCGATGCTACGGAAGTCGGCTCGGGGCGTGCGACCCCTTGTTCCGAAGCTAATCCGATGATCTACAACTTCTCTTCAGGAGTGAGATGAAGATTCACCCTCCTTCATGGTCAAAATAGCCAGAGAATATCCTTGTATACATGAGGTTGAGGAGAGTTTTCGTTTTTTGCTTGGGGTCGGCGCCAACTTTGTTGGAGAAGAATGGGAGGAGAGAGAGAGAGTTTGGGTTTGGATCCTTAACGGGTCTGAACCCGACCCTATAGCCCTCTTCTTCTTTCTTGTGTTGTTTGTTTGGTTGCTTGTATATGAGAGCGTTCGGCGAAGGGGTGCCGAGGTCCGATTTTTTCCCCGTAACGAGGTCGGTTCCGAGAACGCTCGGCAGCTGGTGCCGAACTTGATTTTCCCCCCGTAACGAGGTCGGTTCCACGAACGCTCGGCAGTGGGTGCCGAACTTGATTTTTTTTCCGTAACGAGGTCGGTTTCACGAACGCTCGGCAGTGGGTGCCGAACTTGATTTTTTCCCCGTAACGAGGTCGGTTCCACGAACGCTCGGCAGTGGGTGCCGAACTTGATTTTTCCCCCGTAATGAGGTCGGTGCCAAGAACGCTCGGCAGTAGGTGCCGAGCTTGATTTTTTCCCCGTAACGAGGTCGGGGTCACGAACGCTCGGCAGTGGGTGCCGAACTGGATTTTTTCCCGTAACGAGGTCGGTTCCATGAACGCTCGGCAATGGGTGCCGAATTTGATTTTTCCCCCGTAATGAGGTCGGTGTCACGAACGCTCGGCAGTGGGTGCCGAACTTGAATTTTCCCCCGTAACGAGGTCGGTTCCGAGAACGCTCGGCAGCTTGTGCCGAACTCCAATTTTTCCCTGCAGAGTTCTTCTCGATGTTCCTGGTGCTACGGAGGTCGGCTCGGGGCGTGCGACCCCTTGTTTCGAAGCTAATTCGAAGATCTACAACTTCTCTTTAGGAGTGAGACGAGGATTCACCCTCCTTCATGGTCAAAATAGCCCCGCAACATCCTTGTCTTCATGAAGTTGAGGAGTGTTTTGGTCGTGGGGATTTTGGAAGAGGAGCTCCCCTCCTAGGGGCGAAGAAGCTGTGCTGGGAAAACCCTTGTGCCAGGAAGACCCTTGTAAGAGCCGTGGGAAGACCCATTCTTTGAGGTGAGCAAAACGAAGAGCTTGGCTTTAGGAGAGAGCCATTTGGAAGACAAGTTTGAGGAGCAACTCTAGGAGAGAGTTGTGAGCTCCGATCTTGTTGAGAAGAGGTCCGCTTCGGAGGCGAGCGGAGCAAAGAGCTCGGATCTGGAAGAGAGCTATTTGTGAGACAAGTGTGAGGGGGAACTTTAGGAGAGAGTTGTGCTCCAAACTTGTTCGAGGAGAGGTCCGTCTGGCAGGCGAGCGGAGTGAAGAGCTCGACTCTGGGAGAGAGCCCTTTGTGAGACGAGTGTAAGGAGCAACTCTAGGAGAGAGTGGTGAGCTCCGAACTCGTTGAGAAGGGGTCCGCTTTTGGAGGCAAGCGGAGCGAAGAGCTTGACTCTGGGAGAGAGCCCTTTGTGAGACGAGTGTAAGGAGCAACTCTGGGAGAGAGTGGTGAGCTCCGAACTCGTTGAGAAGGGGTCCGCTTTTGGAGGCGAGCAGAGCGAAGAGCTTGACTCTGGGAGAGAGCCCTTTGTGAGACGAGTGTAAGGAGCAACTCTAGGAGAGAGCGGTGAGCTCCGAACTCGTTGAGAAGGGGTCCGCTTTTGGAGGCGAGCGGAGCGAAGAGCTTGACTCTGGGAGAGAGCCCTTTGTGAGACGAGTGTGAGGAGCAACTCTAGGAGAGAGTGGTGAGCTCCGAACTCGTTGAGAAGAGGTCCGCTTTTGGAGGCGAGCGGAGCGAAGAGCTTGACTCTGGGAGAGAGCCGTTTGTGAGACGAGCTTGAGGAGCGACCCAAGGAGAGAGCGGTGAGCTCCGAACTCGTTGAGAAGGGGTCCGCTTTTGGAGGCGAGCGGAGCGAAGAGCTTGACTCTGGGAGAGAGCCCTTTGTGAGACGAGTGTGAGGAGCAACTCTAGAAGAGAGTGGTGAGCTCCGAACTCGTTGAGAAGAGGTCCGCTTTTGGAGGCGAGCGGAGCGAAGAGCTTGACTCTGAGAGAGAGCCGTTTGTGAGACGAGCTTGAGGAGCGACCCAAGGAGAGAGTGGTGAGCTCCGAACTCGTTGTTTAAGTGAGGGAATTAACGGTTGTGGGAGCAATTCTGAATGGCGAACCACTTCTAGCTCGCTTAACAGCGAACTTGCGAAGTAGAATCGAGCCAAGTGTTGGACTCCGGAACCATCGTTAGAAAAGTTCAACGGCTGTGGGAGCAATTCCGAATGGCGAACCACTTCTAACCCGCTTAAGAGCAAGTTATTCGAAGCAGAATCGAACCAAGTGTTGGACTCCGGAACCATTGTTAGAAAAGTTCAACGGCTGTGGGAGCAATTCTGAATGGCGAACCACTTCTAACCCGCTTAAGAGCAAGTTATTCGAAGCAGAATCGAACCAAGTGTTGGACTCCGAAACTATCGGTAGAGTTGTTCAACGGTTGTGGGAGCAATTCCGAATGGCGAACCACTTCTAACCCGCTTAAGAGCAAGTTATTCGAAGCAGAATCGAACCAAGTGTTGGACTTCGGAACCATCGTTAGAGTTGTTCAACGGTTGTGGGAGCAATTCCGAATGGCGAACCACTTCTAACCCGCTTAAGAGCAAGTTATTCGAAGCAGAATCGAACCAAGTGTTGGACTCCGAAACCATCGGTAGAGTTGTTCAACGGTTGTGGGAGCAATTCCGAATGGCGAACCACTTCTAACCCGCTTAAGAGCAAGTTATTCGAAGCAGAATCGAACCAAGTGTTGGACTCCGGAACCATCGTTGGAGTTTAGTGAGTTGCGGGAGGAGCCATGTAGAAGAAGCTGGACTCCGAAATCGCCATTTAACGAGTCGTGACTCGGAGAGATTGAGATGAAGCAAGAGCAACAATTTCCAATGAAAAAACGTAAAGTTTTATTGAAATAAACTAAGTGGTTGCTTCAATAGGGCGAGCCATTATTACATGCTATTGGCCGGGTTACAAGCATCGGTCTTATTGAAAATCAAAATCCTACTTCTACGATAAGGTGAAGACCTCTTGGGAGGAGCTGGGAGGTTCTGAGTCTTGAAGCTCACCGGGCCCTTCGGTTCGTTTGTTGGCTCCTCAGAGGGGAAGCTCGGCCCCCTCTTTTTGGATGAACTTGGTCAGGTGTCCCCGCTGTACGAGTTCTTCGATCTCCTCCTTGAGAGCCCGACAATCATCCGTGTCGTGGCCGTGGTCCCTGTGAAAGCGGCACCACTTATCTTTGTCACTCTTCTTACCAGGGGTATTCATTCTAGGGGGAGCACGGAGTAGTCCTTCCTTGTCCACCTCCATAAGGACTTCTGATATATTAGCAATGAGGGGGTGAACTTCTCAAAACGTGGAGTCGAACGGCACTGGCCATTACTGTCCTTCTGGGATTTTTGGGACCCTTCTTCGCTTGTGCTCTTCCGTTTGTTCCCGGAAGATGTCTCCTCAAGAGTAGGGGGGTTGAGAGCCTCTTCGGCCCGAATGTACTTTTCACACCTGAGAAGGAGGTCGGCAAAGTTCTGTGGAGGCTTCTTAGCAAGAGAGGAACGAAGGCTGGAATTGAAGACATTGGATTGGAAGGCGACCGTTGCGACAGATTGGTCGAGGGAGGCCATGGACCTGACCTCCGCAGTGAACCTCTTCACATAGTCTCTTAACTTCTCACCTTTCTCTTGCCTGAGCTGGAGGAGTGAGATGCTGGTCTTCTCCGTGCACCTGCTACTCACGAAGTGGGTGATGAAGAGTGTTTCGAACTGCTCGAAGGAGAATATGGAAGAAGGGGCGAGGCGGGAGTACCATTCCCGAGCTGAGCCCTTGAGAGTAGCAGGGAATGTCTTGCACAGCAGGGCATCGGAAGCTTGGTGGATGAGCATGAGAGTCTTGAAGCTCTCAATGTGGTCAACGGGGTCAGTCTCCCCGGTGTAAGTCTCAAATTGGGGAGGTTTGAAGCCGAACGGCACAGGTGCATCCACAATGGTTCGGGAGAAAGGGGGTCCAGTAGGACGTAGGGTCCTCCCCCTAAGCTCTTCTTCTCGACCTATCTGACCCAGGCGCCTCTCTACCTCATGAAGACGGCGATACATGGCGTCGTCCCTCCGACGGTAATCAGCCGAGCCTCTAGACTCGTCTTCGTAGGAGGGAGAGCGAGGGCTGCGGTGATGGTAACTTCGGGAGCGACGAGGACTTGGGGTACGCCGGGAGTTGGTAGGAGGGGGTCGAGGAGATGGGGACCATCGGCGAGGGCTTCGGACTGGAGGAGGGGACGGGGCCTTCGGCTCATTAGGATTTTGACGGAGGTTGAGTGCCTGTTGTACCATTGCTTGGAACTGCTGGAACTCGGCACGGGTGATTGGTGCCTCATTGTTCCTGGGCTGTTGCCGATCTGCGGGGGAGTGCCTCCTTCTGTAATGCTCGGGGGACTCCCTCCTTCCCCTTCGGACAGGGGATCTTCTGTAGTCTCGGCGGTGAGGGGATCGCTCACCCGGACGTTGTTGGCGGGAGGCTCCCTCTCGGGCCCGCTTCTCGTCCAGATGGTGGCGTAAGTCCTCCACCTTCTGCCGATTTTGAGGATTATGAGAGGCCATGGAATCCGTAGAGGCTTTGTGTATGGAGACGAGGTCTTGATGGAGAGGTTGCTTCATGCGGGAGCCCCCCGCACCGGCATTCTGAGGACCGGTGGGACCCTTGGGGGGTTCCTGATTCTGAAGAGGAGGCTGATCTTGTTGAAGAGGGTCCTCCACTTGAGGCGAGGGTTGTCCCTGCTGCGGAGCGGGTTGGACGGGGACTACCTCTTGCTGATCAGCGGGGTTGGGCCCGCGGTTGGACCCTCTGGACCTGACTTTTCTCGGAGGCATGGCTGGAGAAGATCGGACCAACGGGAAGAGGGGCTGCTATTTGTTTGGTTTTCCCACAAACGGCGCCAATCTATTACCGCTAAATCTGGTGTGGGGGTAAACAGATAGTATTTGTGGATTCGTGAAAAACCTGAATAGCAAACCTCTAACCTGTTCTGCCGGAGATTGACCGTTGACTCCCGCCGTTAACCTGCAAAAAGTGCGAGACACCGGGGTTGATCCCGGCGACGCACCCTCCGACGCTCAAGTTAGTAATCAGAAATGATTAAGAAAGAGCGTAAATTGAGAAAATACTGATTACCTCTCATTGGAGATGGATGGGGGGTATTTATAGGCATCTTGGGGACTGGATTAGGAATGTAATCCCCGTGATTAGATAAGGAATATTCTCCTAGTAACCAGATAAGGAATGTAATCCCTAATTCCCAGTGAAAAGATAGATGTGAATCAGGGCCGTTGATTAAGATCTAATCAGGGACCTCGATTGTATCTTGCTGGATCGGGTGTGCAGTGGGTTGGAACCCGTACCCAGTTGACGTGGATCCGTTCATGGGTTATTGGGCTTTGAATAAAGACCCAGTTCCCATTTCAGACCCATTTGTAGGTGAAATTACCGTTTTACCCCTGAGTTTTAAGATTCGTGTCCGATGTGAACGGTCCCGATTTAATCCTATTTTTAGCCATATCACCATGGATAGAAGTCTGGGGAACCACTGATCTTTTCATGTACATGTACCGTGTCTGGGTGTTTAATAAGAACTATTGATGCTCTTACCAAACCTTTCAACACATCAGTGAAATGTCTTTGAATTGTTTCCAATGAATGATCAAACCGACCACAGGCAAGCCTCATTCTATTACTGTGAGCGGCAATGTACAAAAAAATGGCAACACTTTCATGATGAGATAAGTGCCTTTTTTGTATTTCCTCGGGCGTTTCCTGAAGGTAGTTGCCATTTATTATAAATTGACACAAAGCCAAAAAAACAGTCCTTATTCATGCGAAACACCCAAAAGAATTTGGCTGGTGGACCGTCTAAGACTTCTTGTAGTTTGGACGTGGAATTGGGACTTTTATTATTATACATGTGTTCCATCTCTTGAAGAAACAACAAGTCCTCAAGATCGGATTCATCAGAACTTGACGACGTGTTACTTGAAGAGTCCATCAGTATGGTAGCAAGTGCAATAGTACAGAACACTGTAAAAATTAGAATACATTTGCATAAAGAATACTTCTAATTTTGAATACTCTATGAACATAATGGAGGTCATATAAATAATAAAATCCAATTGATAAAATTGTTGTCTTGCAAAGTTAAATATAAGCATTCACAAACAGCAAGAATGTAGGAAGACGAGTGCAGCTAAAATTAAAAACGTTATCGTAGCAAATCAAACTCATTGTGCCAGTACATATTCACCCAATTACTAATACAGAAATATGTCAATAAACTGCTACATTTAAATAATACATAATGAATTTTGATCGAATTTAATAAATTAAAATTATTTTTTCACAAGAGTGCATAACCACCTTACTCTCCACTCCGGATTCATTAGAATGAAGCTTCTACGCCAATTTGGGTTATGAATTATGTTGTCCATTGCCACAGCGATCATATCATCATCAAGCCCATCCAAACCATTTAGTATTAACATGGCATTGTCAATGGACGACTGATCGTCTGCGACGAAGCGATCATTTAGACCGCTGGTCTTCTTCTTATAATATTCTGCTTTTGCAATAGACTTTTCGACATTGGCATCAACAGCAACATCCATTCTTGAGCTTTTTGTTGCTCGACCGCTAGACCCACTAGAGCGTCTCTTATGAGACTCCGAATGCATTGGTTCGTAATCATCATCATCAACCAAATTTACATGTGGTGCATTGGGGAGAGTGGGGTGGATGAACTCAAGGTTGACCCTTCGTTCCTCATCGGAGTCATACACCCTTTGAGATGAAGCCCTAGAAAGTAAACCCTCGGCAGTGGAATCAGCAAAAATTTTGGTCAACGCATCATAATTGGCCAAACCCTTCGTTTTGAATTCTGTAGCTTTAGGGTGTACCTATTTATAAATTATTGTGTTGCTAGTTTACAAGTATTAAAGTCAATAATAAGTATATTACGATCATAATCCCACAGCAGCATAATATATATATATATATATATATATACATATATATATATATATGTGTGTGTGTGTGTGTGTGTGTGAACCTTGACATATGCCTGCCAAACAACGGGATCGCAAGTCACTGTCTGATTCTCTTCATCCCAACCCATACCGCTTTGATTCTTCAAATCATGAAACGCTTTCCACTGCATCTTAAGTCGTCCATATTTTTCTTTTATTTGTTTAAGCGTGTATGCACGATTACAAATTTGGTTCAAAAAAGCCATGAATTGAGACCATTGTCTTGCATCAAATTTCGAACTTTTCAAACTATTTCGATCAACCTCGACCTCCATCATATCAATCAATGTACGTACATTACATGCTGGCCAAAGGCCAAGATCACTCTCCATCTCAATCTCCTTTCCCTTAACGATCAATATAAAATAACATTCATCAATTGGTAAACAATAACAGTGAACAGTATTAATTTGACGTTACTATAGCACTTGTAGATGATGTGTACTATCCACCTCCTTCAATCGAAATCAAATTAAAAAAAATAAACTCCAATTCCAGTTCAGGCACCATCATTAATCCAGTCAAATTGAAATATCCAATTTCAACTACTAACAAAAGCGACGTCTCGACCGTAGGGTCAAAACACATCATTCCGAATTTCAATTCAGTACAAAAAAATGCCTCAATTCAGTATAGCCCCAGTATTAGAAGTAAGAATTTTTTATTTTAGATCTGGAATAAACAAATCGAAATCAAACTTGATAATCAGTACTGATCATCTCCAAATAACCGGAGCAAAATTTTGTTTTGGCTACCTCAGATCGGTAATCCGGCCAAAAATATACGTCAAAAAAGGGATTTTTTTCCAACCAAATTTGGAAATAACTAATGACCCAAAACCCAACCTAATTTGGAAGCAAAAAAATTAAATCGATCAGAATCATACCTTGGTTTGTTGTTTTTCAAACCTCAAGAAGTTGTCTCCGACAGATTCCCTCAGCCGACGTTGGATTCTACTACAGCGTTCTCGAATACACCTTCTTGTAAAAGCAGATCTGGTCTCACAGACCATCAATCGATCCAAGCGTCGTGCAGGGTGAGAAGAGGAAAAGTCAGCTGTCAATGAAGAAACAGGAAGGGGGGAAAAGAAGATAGAGGAAGGGTTTTCAGATCTGGAGAGAAATGAGCCTTCGGCTTTGGGTTGGAAAAGGAGGGGCTTTCAGATCTGGGTTGGAAAAGGAGGGGCTTTGACGCGGCGGCGGCGGTGGAGAAACAGCAGAAAGATCGGAGCTTTGAGGAGGAAGCTAGTAGGGTTTTGAAGGCAATGGAGAAGAAGAGCAGGGAGGGGATTAGGGGGATTAGGCGTCAAAGAAGAGAGAGGAAGGGGGAAAAGCCAAAAGAGAGAAAATGGGGGTTGGATAAGTTTTGTGAAAATATGCCAAAATAAAAACTTAACCAAACGCTATTTCACAAAAAAAATTCACAAAATGGGCTCTGAAAAAGCTATCCAAACGGGCCCATAAATATTTTTCAATTAATATATTATCTTGGGTAAAGTGTGAGCGTGTAGTTACGATCTTATTAAAAACAAAAACTACAACAAAATAGGCCCAAACCCAATGGGTCTGTTTGGTTCAAAGGAGGGGAGGGGAGGGGAGGGGAGGAATTTTAATGGAGGGGAGGGAAGGGGAGGGAAAGGGAGGGAAGGGATTTAATGAAAACTCTGTTTGGTTCAAAGGAGGGGAGGGGAGGAAAAATAATTATTTTCTTGTTTGGTTCACAAGGGGAGGGAATGGATTTTATAATAAAATTACTTTTATACCCTTTTGCATATAATAAGAAATTCATACAACCACTTCATACAATAAGAATCGAAACAACAACGAACTATTTATTAGGAAAATATGTTGATGTATCAATCAAAAGAACAATCAAAAGTAAATGTCATCTTTCCCTGAGCACAGGATTTATTTAGGTACTATGATTACTCAATGTTTGAGAGTAAAAATGTCAGATGACTTTACTTATAGAAAGGATATTATTGAAGGAATATGATCGATGGTTTGTAGGCTGCTTGATTCGTGGATGTTCAGTTGTAAGGGTTTAAGAGCACAATATGGATGTGGGAAAAAAAAAGCTCTCCGCATTTTAGCTTTCTAATCTTATCTTTATACATTTCGATACCTCAGTATAGGATTGGGGCTATGCATTTTAAAATGCACTAGTTGGATGCATAATGTAAAAAAGTAGCCATCACATTATCTTTCTTATATGTAGTTCAACATGGCATCGAATTTTTTTACAGAAATGAGTTGGTTAGATTATGGTTTTATATATCTGAACTTACAGGATAGGATTGGAAAGCTAGTGACTGCAATCGGTGGGCTACTGCAGAACAAGGCATCTTTAGATGTCAACTTTGTCATTGTAAAGAATGTTTTGGCTGCTAAATATAGAGTGTTGATCAATTTATTAATTATAAGTTTTTGTGTTTATAATTACTCTTGAATGTTTAAAGGGCAACTTAGTCCAGCCACTTTAAAAAATTAACCCTATTGTCTCTTCCCTCCAAATTCCCCCACTTTTGGAGGGGAGCCAAAATTGGCTCAGGAGGGGTGTTGCACCCCTCCATTTCCCTCCCCTCCCCTCCTAAAAAATGAACCAAAGAAGAAAAGTATTAAAAAATCCCTCCCCTCCCCTCCAACCAAACAGTGCCTTAAACCCTGACCCGCTCCAAATGCTCCGTCGTCTTCCTCGTCTCCTCCGTCCAAAATCTAGGGTTAGGGTTTCCCTCTTTTCCTCCCATTCCGAGCTCGAAACCCTAATCCTCTCCCAGTACAACCCCCAACGCCGCAAATTCCTGGACCTCCTCAGCTCCGCCGTCTCCTCCCCCTCATTCCTCCTTTCCGCCGCCCTCAACCTATCTTATGATGCGGTTGAAGACCCAAATCCCATCTCGACCCGCATCCGAGCCATCTCCCTCTCCCTCCGCTCCGGCCAATTCTCCGTCGAATCCAACTGCGTCGTCCTCCAACCTTCTAGAACCAAAGGCGAAACCCTAACCCTTCCGAATCTCGACCTCAAAGTCGTCATCGAATCTTTAAGAATCGCGCTCGAAATCGTTTACGACAAAAGATTCGTTACCTTCGCTTACGGTGGTCGTAACGGACTCGGGCGTCACACCGCCGTTAGATACTTGAAATCCGCCGTCAAAAACCCTAACTGGTGGTTTCGCGTAGTTTTTAAACGGCAGCCGTTCGATCTCCGCCACGTCAGCAGGTTGGCCAAAGTGATTGAGGAGAAGATCGACGATCAGGATATGAATCGGCTGGTTGAACGCCTTTTTGTGACAAAGGCGGTGGTGGTTGAGATCGGAGGGGTTTGTAATGGGAGAGGGTTACCACAAGAAAGCAAATTGGGTGCAATTTTGATGAATGTGTATTTTGATCGATTGGATCGGGAGATTGAAGAGATCAGAGAGGAGGTTCATAAGAAGAATCCGAGGATGGATGATTCTAGGGTTTTGCACAAGCCGGTTAGGGTTTACGCTGTTCGGTATCTGGATGAAATTTTGGTTGTTACGTCGGGGAACAAATTGTTGACTATGGATATAAAAGATCGAATTATGAAGTTTGTGGAGAATGAGTTGGAGCTGAAAGTTGATAAGTTGGCGAGTTCGATTCATAGTGCAACGGTAGAGAAGATGGATTTTATGGGGTTTGAGCTTCAGGCGGTTACTCCTTCAGTTCTTCATCCGCCAATGTCGGAGAAGGCGATGAGGGCAAAGAAAATGTACTTGAAGAGGAAGGCAGCGAGGGCGTTGGAGATGAAGAATGCACGGGAGACCGTTAGGAAGAAGTTGGGCATGAAGATATGGAGCCATGTTTTTAGGAAATTGAAGAAATGCGGTGGGTTCAAGTTTGATTTCAGAATTGAAAGCCAAGTTAGAGAGGTATTTAGGAAGTGGGGAGAGGAATGTGTAGAGGAGTTTTTTAGCTTGAGAGATGAATGTCGTGATTTTCATCGAGTGATGACGTCTGGTGATTTCTTGTCTTTGAAGAGAATTAGAGACCAGTTGCCGGATGAATTAGTAGAATCCTATGATCAATTTCAGGAAAAAGTTGATAAATACATGATGCCCATGAAAGCTAGTAAGGTTTTCGATGAAGATATTAATAGCGAAGATGAAGAAGAAGAAGAAGAGGAGGAGAAAGATTATGCAAAGAGAACAGTGGAAGACTTGACGGAGCTCCGGATGAGAGTGAATGCACCACTAGAACTGATAAGGAAATGCGTGAAATTAGCCAGGTTTACAAATGCGATGGGAAGGCCCCGACCTATTAAGATTCTTCTTTGTTTAGACGATGCTGATATCATCAAATGGTATGCTGGTGTTGGCAAAAGATGGTTGGATTTCTTCTGTTGTTGTCGAAACTTTAGAACCGTGAAAAAAGTCATTGACTACCATTTGCGCTTCTCTTGCATCTTAACATTGGCAGAGAAACACGAATCGACAAAACGTGAAGCCATCCAACATTTCACCAAGGATCTGAAGGTGGTGATCAAAGAGGAGGATGGATCAAGTGAAGCTTATTTCCCAACGGAAAGGGAAATAAGAATGATGGGTGATGAAGAGCTTTCGGATCCGTTGCCTGTAGATGGCTCATTGAGTTTGATTTTAGTTCGATTAGCTACAAACGAATCAAGTCCCTGTTTGGCTCATTTCTGCAATAAGAAGGATACAGTGATTTATCGGGTTCGGTTGTTGCAGAACCGAATGAATGTGGATCCTTTGGATGCAAAGAAATGGGTGGAAGGGATGGGTTTTGTTCACGAGGCTTTGAACCTTAAGTGCTTGCCTCTATGTTCGAAGCATTCAACCGAGTTGTTGATGGGTAGGATAAGTCTTAAAGATATTGATTGTACCTCATTTTTGGATGTGGATTAAATGGCATTTGTATTGTAGCAAGCTTTGTGTATATTATTATTTTTGGAAATTTTAAGTTAATTTAAAAGTGCAGGTTTTGTTGAATTCAATCAATTGTACAAGTTTTCATGTATGCATGTTTTGAGGTATGATATGGGCCAGATGACGTGGCCCCTCCTGGACCATCAAAATCATCAAGTCAACAGAGGTCAAACGGGCCGTTACCGCCTCAGGCCCACAGGCAACCGAGCACAACCCGGCCCGCTCAAGTCCCAGACCCGCTTTTACTGTCTATAAATATCAGGCCCTCTCCTTTCTTCAAAGGTAATCAATCTTTTCCCTCTAAAAATTCTAGCTACTGTTGCTCCTCAGTAACTGACTAGATCGTTGGAAGGCCTGCCACCGGGATCTCTCCCGGTGTTTCTAGGCAGAGTGCAGGTACACAAGACCGAGCCGAGCCCCCAGATCCGAGCCGTGCTTGCTGGATCCGAGCCGAGCATCTGCCCTCCGCCTCACTCCTGCTACTTCCGAGTCGCTCCCTCAGCCGAGGGTCGGACGTATAGCCAGTACCGCGACTTCCACTTTATAAATTGAGAAAACTCACACCTGATGTAGCCGTCCTAAAAACAAACCGCATCAGGTTGGTGCCGTCTGTGGGAACCCTCGGTATTGACCTCAGTCCGACCCTGGCCAGGAGCGTCATCCCCTCAGCCCGAGCTCATATGGTACCCAAGGCCAGAAGAGCTGTCACCTCTGCACGTCGTCCGGATGCTCCTCCCCAGGACGTTCCCGCCGATACTCATGGATCCAACCATCCGAGGGTCAACGGCGGACCCGGACCGGGCCCTTTTCGCTCGGTCGCGACCGACCTGCGTCGGGTCATCCAGAACCGACAAGCCAGCCGAACTAAGGGAGGGGCTGCTTCCAACTCGGCCCCAAACCATCCCAGGAATCCATCCCGAGAACGGTAACCGGAGCTCAGTCGCGCCGACCGGAGGCCGCCACCCCAATGCGACCCGGCCGGACGAGCTCCAGTCTCCCACCGTGAGTTCCAAAACTTCTGGAACGAGATCCTGGAGGCCATCTTAGGGACTCCCGTCAACGAAACACTCCACTGCTGCTGATCACATTGAGGGTTTCAAAACCCTCATGATGATTCACAGCGCTTCGGATCCCCTCCTATGTCGTGCCTTCCCGCCACCCTCCGGGGTCCGGCTCGGAAATGGTTTTCTAAGCTCGTTCCCGGCTCGATATACTCGTTCGATCAGCTGGAGGCCAACTTTCTTGCCCACTTCGTGACTAGCAGGAAAGCCGAGAAGACGAGCGCGTCCCTACTGGACCTCTGACAGAATGAAGGAGAGTCACTCTGACAGTTCGTCCAAAGGTTCACCACAGAGGCAAGGTCTGTCTCCTCCCTCGATGCTGGGGTCGCCTCGGCAGCCTTCCGACACAACGTCTGACACGGCCAGCTGAAGGCGTCCTTGTCCAAGAAACCCCCCCTCGATTTTCCTGACCTGCTCAATCAGGTCGAGAAGTACATTCGGGTAGAGGAGACCCTAAATTCCGAGGACGCCAAAGAGGTCTCGGGGAAGGGGAAGCGCAAGGCCGATGAGGCAGAGCCAGCCAAGAAGGTTCCGAAATACGGGACCGACATGAAGAGCCCCCCCCCCCCCGATCCCGCGTTTCGAGAGGTACACGCCACTGACACAAAACGTGTCGGCCATCTTATTAGCGATCGAAGACAGGGACCTCGTCCAGATGCCCCATCGACCAACCAGCAACAAGAAAAGGGACCAACGGTTCTACTGTCGTTTCCACCGGAACAACGGGTACGACACCGACTACTACCGGGCCCTGAAGGACGAAATCGAGGCCCTCATCCAACGAGGGTACCTCCGAGAATTCACCCGGGAAGACGCCCGGGACCAAAGGGACACGAGGAACCGAAGGCCCTCTCCTCCTCGCGTCCCCAAACAGCATCCCGAGCGGGACCCGGAGCCCGAAGAGACCGGAGGCCAAGCAATTCTACACTGCGTCCATGGGGGGCCTATGGGAGGGGATTCTATTACTTCCCGCAAGGCGTTCGTCCGAGAGGTAAACGCCGTCTGCAACCTCCCTTCCCCCCAGGTCAAGCAGCTCCCTGTCTCCTTCTCAGGGGAAGACCTGGAGGGGGTCCGGCTCCTGCACTACGATGCGCTCGTCATCAGCCTCGTCACGGCAAACTACGAGGTCCGTCGGATCCTCGTGGACAACGAGAGCTCGGTAAACATCCTCTTCCTGAATGCATTTGAGAACCTCAAGCTCCCCCGAGATAAGCTGAAGCCAGCCGGATACACCCTGCACGGGTTCTCGGCATCCCGGTGCCAATAGAGGGGATCGTGACCTTGGATGTCACTGCTGGTACGACCCCCCCCAGACGGACCAAGTCGATGGACTTCATGGTTGTGAACGTCAAAGCAGCTTACAACGCCATCCTTGGCCGACCGGGGCTCTGCTCCCTCCAGGCTGTTCCCTCAGCCTACCACCTGAAATTGAAGTTCCCCACCGAGTCAGGTGTCGGGGTCGTTTGGGGGAACCAAGAGGCCGCACGATCGTGCTATATGACGGCGGTCGGAGGCGGTGTGTTTCTCCTGGATGCCGTCGAGCTGCAACCCGAAAGGAGCCAACCGGAGCACGAACCTGTGGACGAACTAGAAGAAGTCTCGTTCGAGATGGAAGACAAGTCAGAGTGGTTCCGCGTGAGCTACTCCCTCGCGCCCGACCTAAAATCTGACCTAATCGGCCACATTCACCGCAATGTCGACCTCTTCGCTTGGAAGCCATCCGACATGCCCAGGATCTCCGAAGACCTGATCATGCACAGACTAAGCGTGATCCCTGGCTCGAAGCCGATCGTCCAGAAACGACGTAAGTTTGCCTTGGAATGGCAGCAAGCTGTGAAAGCAGAGGTAGACAAACTGTTGTCTGCCCGGTTCATCCAGGAGGTCAGCTACCCCGAGTGGCTGGTGAACGTCGTGATGGTGAGAAAGGCGAGCGGGAGCTGGAGGATCTGCATAGACTTTACCGACCTCAACAAGGCATTCCCAAAGATCCATTCCCTCTCCCCAGCATCAATGCTCTGATCAACGCATCGTTGGGTCACGAGCTTCTGTCCTTCATGGACGCCTTCTCGGGCTACAATTAGATCCGAATGTTCCCCCCTGATATAGCCAAAACGTCCTTCATCACCGACCAAGGCCTTTACTGCTACCGGGTTATGTCCTTCGGGCTGAAGAACGCCGGTGCTACTTATCAAAGGCTCGTCAACCGAGTCTTCAAGGACCAGATCGGTTGCAACATGGAGGTGTACGTTGACGACATGCTCGTCAAAAGCCAGCAAGGACAGGACCACATCGCCGATCTGGAAGAAGCCTTTGGTGTCCTTCAGACCCACAATATGAGGCTCAATCCGGCCAAGTGTGCGTTCAGAGTCTCCTCCAGGAAATTCCTCCGGTTCGTCGTCAGCCAGCGCGGCATCGATGCGAACCCCGAGAAGATCCGGGCCATAATCGACATGGCCCCTCCGAGAAACATCAAGGAAGTCCAGTGGCTCCCGAGAAGACTGGCAGCCATCGACCGTTTCCTCTCCAAGTCCGGAGAGAAGTCCCGCCCGTTCTTCAAAGCTCTGTGCGGAACCGGAGGCTTCGAATGGGGCACTCAGTAGCAGGAGGCGTTCGCCCCATTGAAAGAATACCTCGCCAACCCTCCGCTCCTTAGCAAACCAGAGCTGGGCGAGCCTCTCTGGCCTTATCTTTCGGCCCCAGAGAGCGTGCTCAGTGCTGTTCTTTTTCGAGAAGAAGACAGAGTCCAAAAGCCATTGTACTATGTGAGCAAAGTCCTGCTCTCGGCCAAGACCAAATATGCAAAAATGGAGAAGGTGGCATACGCCCTGGTCATGGCTGCGCAGAAGCTCCGCCCTTATCTCCAGGCGCACTCAATTCAGGTGCTCACGGACCAGCCTCTGAAGGTCGTCCTTCACGAGCCCGAGAGCTCCGGCCGCCTGGTCAAGTAGTCGATCGAGCTCAGTCAATACGACATCGGCTATCAACCAAGGACAGCAATCAAGGGACAGGCCCTCGCCGAGTTCATCGCGGAATGCACCATCTCCGAGCAACCCAAAAGTGGGAGGCCGACCAGACGTGGGAAGTTTACATCGACGGCTCTTCCTATGAAGCGAGGAGTGGTGCGTGTATCATTTTGCGAGGACCTGACAACTTCCTTCTCCAATATTCCCTCCGCCTCAACTTTCTAGCCTCTAACAATGACACTGAATATGAAGCTATAATCGCGGGGCTCACATTATCACACCAGGCAGGCACCAGACAAATCAGGGCCTTCAGCGACTCTCAGCTCGTGGTAAACCAGATCACCGGAGAGTACGAGGTCCGTGACGATTGGATGATCCAGTATTTGGCCGTGGTCCAGCAGCTCTTGACATCCTTTGACGATTCCGCAGTCTTAAGGGTTCCAAGAGAGCTGAACGCCCAGGCCGATGCCCTGTCAAAGTTAGCCTCCTCGTCCTTTGAAGGTCTCGACTTCACCGTTCTGATCGAAGTACTCCTAATGCCGAGTATCGACCTCCCCGAGATCCTCTGTATAGATGACGGAGCTCAGCCTGATGATTAGACCACTCCCATCCGAAAGTTTCTAATCAAAGGAGAGCTTCCCAAAGACCGAACCGAGGCAAGGCGGGTCAGGGTCCGCTCAGAAAGGTTCGCCATGATCAGCGAAACCCTCTTCAAATGCTCGTATACCACGACGGATGGAAGATCCTACCTCTGCTGCTTAACCCCTGACGAAGCAAAGTATGCACTAAAGGAGCTCCACGAAGGAATTGGTGGGTGCCACATGGGAAGTCGATTGCTTGCCCGAAAGGCTCTGAATCACTGGTATTACTGACCCACGATGTTGCAAGATGCCCTGGCCCTGGTCAAAAAGTGTGGTCCCTGCCAAAGATTCTCCTCGGTGATAAGGGTTCCACAAGCAAACCTCCGCTCCCTGGCCTTTGATGAAGAAAGCAACTCGGCGCAACTGTGCGCCGATTTGGACCTCATAGACGAGGTCAAGCTAAAATCTGCCATCAGAAGGAGCACATACCAGTAGAGGATCGAGAGGTTCTACAACAAAAGGGTGCATCCCACCAACATCAAGCTAGGAGACCTCGTCCTCCGAAAGCTGGCAATATCTAACCCCGGCCAAAAGAGGAAGCTGTAACACCCCGCAAAATTGAAATTACAATTTTGCCCCTGGGTGTTATGCACGTATATTTTGTAATGTGTTTCACTACATATTTTGGATTCGTACTATTTATACATTTTCCGTATTGATTTCAGTCAACTAAAATATAATATTTCAATCTTTGGGATTTACGTGCTTTTTACGTGATTTGATGCACGTGTTTCCACCACTACGTACAATATTTTCTATAGGTTTAAATTATTTATTTTTATGTATTTAAATCTATTTTATAAAACTGAAATTCATTTTCCCCTTGTTTTGATTAAAATGCATTTTTCGATTTTCTGCGCGTATAATGCACGTGCTTTCTACGTGCTGAGATTTCATCATGAAATACATAAAATTAGTAAACATATTTTTCTTATATTATTTTCGATTATATTTAATAATTTTTCATCGATAAAGTCAATTTTCGCATTTTAATATTTTACGTGCAATGCACGTGTTTTAAGCGTACATATTAGAGTATGTTTATTTTCAAAATAAATTTCTGAGTGTGACTAATACCCAATTTTTTTTATACTATATGGTGTAATAGTATATATTGAAAATGGTATATGTAGTAGTGTTTGGAAATGGATGGAATACTGTGTAGGTTTTAAAATGGGCCCATCGGTTTGGGTATGTTGAGTTGAAGAGTGGACTGTTTGTAAATGAAATGAAATCAAGTGGATGGTAAATGGGCATGGAATGGTGAGAATCAAGTGGGCTGGATATTATGGCTTAGAAGCATAATGGTATATAAAAGAATTAGGAGATGGGCTTGGCATATATGGTATAAATAGTGTGAAATTGTGATTGAAAGTGGGAGGCCCACTTGACATACAAGCACACAAGTGTGCTGGCCGGTTGGGGCATGGGAGAAAAGAGAGAATTAGTGGGAGGTTTTGAATTGAATGTGAGAGTGAATGAGAGTTAGTGTGAGAGAAGTGGGGAGGTGAAGAGATGGGAGTTTTTAGGAGTTGAGAAATGAAAAGATGGGTAATTAAAAAGAGAATTAAAATGCGAAGTTATTAGGTGGGAGATTTTGCAATATAGTCCCTAGCATTGTCCTATAAATAGCAACTCATTTCTCTTTCTTTTTCACACCAAAAATAAAATAAATAAGAGAAAGAGAAGAAAGAAAAGAGAAGCAAGAGAGAAAGAAAAGAGAGAAGAATAAAAGAAAGAGAGAAAAGAGTTTGTACTTGGTGGCCATTGCTAGGAGGAGAAGATCTAGGAGGACATTGGATCTAGAAGTGGTGCTCTTCCCTTCATTAGTCAAGTTTCAATCAAGGTGGGTGTTCTCTACTTTCTAATTTTTAGAATGTGCATGAAAATGAATGTAGTTTTGAGGTGATTAGTGAATCATGGATTAACATTATGTTTGTGGGTGGTCCTATACTTTCTAATTTCACACTAATCACCAATTGTAATGGGTAATTTCTTTTCAATTGTAATTGTATGGTTATGGTGTCTGATAAATTACCAATAATATCATGGGCACCAAAACCCACAGGTCAAATGATAAATTTTAACTATAGTATGAATAATATAGTATTATTATAATCAAATAAGGATAAATAATTATTATAATTGTAATTCCGACTTACTATTGTTAAAATAATTTATCCTTATATGTAACTACTAAGGATAACTGTAATTCCATATTATAATAATAATAATGAAAAAAGTAAGGAGAAACCTTCATTTAGCTTTTTAATTTACAAATGTAGAAACTAGTAATTATGAAATTATTAGAAGATATTTCATTATGGTTAAAAAGAAGTTTTGTAAAGTAAAGTGGGTGGTTTCTTACTTTCTAATTGTAGAAATATCATGCTAGAAATTATAAATTAGTTCTCTGAGATGATATTGATATGTAGGTGATTTTCATGCTATTATACATGATATGAATAATATGTGTGTGGTTAAATAATAGAAAATTATGATGTAAGAATTGATATCATAATTCATGTTAAAACTTCATCCCTGGCGAATGTATATTTTGAATAAGTTATGAAAAGTAGATTTAATTTACACTTTTGTATGTGATGAAAAATGAGTAGTAAAACATAAAAGTGAGTGATCTTATGCTTTCTAATTGTAGAAATTGTATGCTAATTATTTTATATGACTAGCATGAATAACTTAGCTTTCTTGAATTCGAAATTTCATTCAAAATTATGTTCCATGTTCTCTTCATGTTTTGATCTGCTCAATGATTGGCTTTAGTTGTTTAGGTTCAATTCATTTCAGTTCCTGTCAAGTGAAGGAAAAGGATTTGGCTAAAACTGAACAATAAAGTATATCTGTACTATACTATTTACTATAATATAGAGTAATGACAGCATTTGTTAATAGTATCCTATAAATTGACAAGTAGTTAAATAATGATTTTGAAAATATGTTCATGCCACAATTGAAAACCAAACTGAAATAGAAGTGAACACCATTTCTTACGATGGAACACCAATTTTGATATAACTTGATGGCTTTAACTTATATTTTGAGTTTTATTTAAATGAAACCGAAAATGAAGAGTTTGCATTTGAATATTTCGGTAGGACTTTTTGACAGCAAAGTCCACATGGACTATTGGCTAGTGGAGGGGGTTGGTTGCTTACTGGTCTTGGGTTCGAAACCTATGGCCACCCTTTTTAATATATTTTTGTGTTTTAATATGTTAAGGGAAGTTTAAATGCAAGGAAACTTTAGTAAAAATATCCAATATTCCTATAATTTGATGTGGAATTCATTAAAATTAGTTTCATAGATTTTCATGGATTTTGAGAAATAAAACTGGAAATTGAGATAGGATTATGTGACTTCAAAATTATTAATTGAGAATAGAATTTTTCTTTTGTGAAGAAGAGTAAAATATTATTTTTTTGTGAAGTGATTACTCTTGAAGAGATTGCATTTGTATTTTGTTAAGGAATATTTCGAAGTGAATCGAGACACCATATGAGCCTGGATTTTTTTTTTGTGATAAAATTCATGTAATGAAATTATGTAAATTGAAAAGAATTATTTTGCTATGAAGATTATGAATGAATAACTAGATCATGAATTGAGACAAGATTTTGGTCATTTGTGAATGAATTGAAAGATGAAATTATTTAGGTTTAAGAGATGATTATGAAAGGGTATATGTACCCATGTTTCTTGTACATGAAAGTTTATGATTTAGAGTTAGTAAGACCTCGGTACCGGCATTATTGAAAGAAAGGATTTGAGATATGATTTGGAGATATGGCCATGGAGCCATCTCGTATTTGTTGATTAAGCCGGTAGGAGGTAACAACTAATTCTACGTGTGGAAATTATTCATGTCTTGAACTTAAGAAAATTTAGGCACATAAGTGAAGATGTAGTAAACTTAGGGAAACGTAAGTGGGGTGCTCTATATAGTCGGCGGTGGACTCCAAGACTATAGACCCAGTTGGTGGACTGAGGTTGCCCTGTGGGAGACGGATTTTTATATTTTAATCCGGGACTATGAGGACGGGTCGGCGGTGGACTCCAAGATCTTGAGTAGTCGGACGGATGGATTTTTGTGTTTACCGTCTCCAATGTATATATATATATACTGGGCTAGAGGGTCACATACGGGACGGTTCGTACGATGTGGAATCTGTTATAACAGCTGGCGGTGGACTCCAAGGCTGGGATTCACATTCGTGGAATAGTCTGAACTTTGTTTTGCTACCGGGTAGTTTTCATGGCGAGGGATCGAGCCCTGTATTGTGAAGAACGTAGGCACTTGCCCTCAGACCTATGTAGTATGGGATGCATAGAATCCGAACAAGTGTGCATTAGTGTCATCCTAGTGTAGAATTGTGTACATTAGGCATTAAGGCATGACATACACTTATATTTAGGATAATCACCTTTGACACTTTACTTGTTCATTCAATCTTTTTGTGATTTGTTAAAGTATGAGATCGTTATACTATTTCCGGCATAGAGAGGATAGCCGTGTATAACATTTCGTCAGTTGTAAGTAACTGACGTGCCCACAGATTGACATGCAGGTAATGGACTATTTATGGAGTTATAAAGTGGATATGCTGTTGCTGTTTAGACGTTAAAGATGTTGCAAATGATGTTAAAGTTATACAAGTTGTTTTTCATTATTGAAATCTTTTAGTCTTCCGCTGTGTAAAAACCAAGTGTAAAGAAACTCTGATGTATTGTGAATAAAAAGTTTTAAAATTCCTTGTAAAATTGTACGAAGTGAAGTAAAGATCCTGTGAAATCTCGAAATTATCCTTATTTGAAATTCGGGGTGTTACAGAAGCTGGCTCCAAACTGGGAAGGCCCGTACAAAGTTTCTGAGGTTGTACGCCCGAGCAAATACCGCCTCACCGACCCGGATGGTAAGGCTGTGAAGAGACCCTAAAATGCGGAGCACCTTATCAAATTTCTCGAAGGGGAGAATTACCACCTCGCATAGCCCTTGTAGTTACCTATCATTAAATTCCAAGATGTAATCAGCACCTCGTGCCTTGTTTTGTAAAATCAATATGATGTAACCATTTACCCCTATTGGCCTCGTGCCAGCTTTCTTAAAACAAGTTTTGGCCCGACGCTCGGATGGAACCGCTAGCCATAAAAACTTCTCCCACAAGTTTTCTGCTCGACGTTCGGATGGCACCATGAGCCACAAAAGCTTCTCCTACAAACTTAGGACTCGGCGCTCGGATTTCACCGCGAGCCATAAAAAGTCTCTCCTAAAGTGTGGGGGCTCGGCATCGACCTCGAGCAGGGCCTGGGCTCTTTCAAGTCCTGCGACCTATGCGCTCGGCGATGACCTCCAGCTACACTCGTACTATCTACCAGAGAAGAGGTACGGTAACTCGGCATCGACCTCGAGCAAGGCCTTAGCTTTTTCAGGTCATGCGACCTTTACTCTCGGCGATGACCTCCAGCTACACTCATAACAGCTTCTCCTAAAATATGGGGGCTCGGTATCGACCATGAGCAGGGCCAGCGCTTTTTCAAGCCCTATGACCTATGTGCTCAGTGATGACCTCCAGCTACACTCGTACATCTACCCGAGAACAGGCATAGAGGCTCGGCATCGACCTCGAGCAAGGCCTTGGCTTTTTCAGGCCATGTGACCTTTACGCTCGGCGATGACCTCTAGCTACACTCATAACAGCTTCTCCTAAGGTATGTGGGCAAGGCATCGACCTCGAGCAGGGCCTGGGATTTTTCAAGTCCTGCGACCTATGCGCTCGACGATGACCTCCAGCTACACTCGTACTATTTACCCGAGAATAGGCATGGGGGCTCGGCATCGACCTCGAGCAAGGCCTTGACTTTTTCAAGCCATGCGATCTTTACGCTCGGCGATGACCTCCAGCTACACTCATAACAGCTCTCCAAAGGTATAGGGGCTCGGCATCAACCTCGAGCAGGGCCTGGGCTTTTTCAAGCCCTGTGACCTATGCGCACGGCGATGACCTCCAGCTACACTCGTACTATCTACCCGAGAATAGGTATGGGGGCTCGGCATCGAACTCGAGCAAGGTCTTGGCTTTTTCAGGCCATGCGACCATTACGCTCGGCGTTGACCCCTAGCTACACTCATAACAGCTTTTCCTAAGGTATGGGGACTCAGCATCGACCTCGAGTAGGGCCTGTGCTTTTTTCAAGCCCTGCAACCTATGCGTTCGGCAATGACCTCCGGCTACACTCGTACTATCTATCTTTGAACAGGTATGGGGGCTCGGCATCGACCTTTAGCAAGGCCTTGGCTTTTTCAAGTCCCGCAACCTTTACGCTCGGTGATGACCTTCAGCTATGCCCATGCCAGCTTCTCCCCACGTATGGGGGCTCAGCATCGACCTCGAGCAAGGCCTTAGCTTTTTCAAGCCCTGCGATCTTTACGCTCGGCGATGATCTTCCGTCACATCCTACCCAAAAGTTTTCATTAAAGATTTAGGGCGCTCGCCTTCGGCGAACGCCCCGAGCCTCGAACCTTTGGTTGAACCATCTCTCACCCGCGAACGACTCGGGGTTAATGGCCCCTAGAGCCAAACCCCCGAATTGTTCGAGGGTGGCAGGAGAGCCACCGATCCGGGACTCTCAGCCAAAAGTTCCATTACTGGGGCGCCCGCCTTCGACAAGCATCTCGGATCTCACCCCCGGATCGACCCACCTCTCACCCACAGACAACTCGGGGTTAATAGCCCTCGGAGCCGAAACACCGAATTGTCAGAGGGTGGCAGGTGAGTCATCGCCAATTCCTGATGAAAAAGTGATGAGGGTGAGGATTATATAGCCCTCCGGAGAGGTGCATTTATGGCATCGGGGAGTCCAAATGGCAGATAATAAAACGTCTCCATTAAATTTTATCAAAAGGCGAAATGTCCCTTATTAAATGCTGCCTGCGAGGAGTAACGGTTCGACTCCCGAACGAAGCCACAATTCGACGGCTCTCTCTGCCTCGGCAGCGACCTCAAATAGAGCCATACTCGGCAATAGTCCCGGGCTACACCCTACCGGTCTCGCTTAACAAATTATCAAAGTAAAGAAATCGAAGTTTTTTTACTCATAGGGTGCCAAAAACAGCCACACAATACAATAAAGATATTACAAATTGCTCGGCTTAAAACTTGAACTCAGTGATTCCCACTGGACCCTCCACGCGCTCCGCCTGTATGGCTAGTAAGGACGTCCCGACAACGGAGCTCTACTCGTCGGCGGGCCTCGCTGTCTCAAGATAAAAAGTTGGAGAAGGACTCAATACGGAATGGCTTGCTCCCTCGAGCGGACCGGTGCCCAGCATGAGCTTCAGCCTCCGAATCTCCAACTCATTCTCTACAACAGCCTCGCATAGAAAGGACTCCGAAGCCGACTGCCCAATGGAGGCATCTGAGATTGACCAGTTCGTCTCAACTCTTCACCAGTCCCGATCGGCTATGGCCTTCTTCAGGCGAGCGGCCTCTCGGCTGAGCTCCTTAGACTTGTTCATGAAATAATTCACTGCAGCCTCTCGATCCCGAGCCTGCTTACGATGGCGGACCAGCACATTCTCCTTGGACCCCAGCTCATTTCGGAGCCCAGAGACCTCAGCAGAACAATGATCGGCGCCGAGGGCCTCATGCGTCTATCAAGAAGATGGGAAAAACAACAGATCACAAAAGAGACTGGCAAAAAACTACAAGTCATAGAAGATTGGACAAAAAATCTTTCTTTTATAAATTCAAAAACTTGTTACAAAAGGTGGTGACCAGTCCGCGTAAGCCAAATACAAAGTCAAAAGAGAAAATCCTAAACTACTTTTTAGGGGGGGACGACACCTCTTCGTCAACATGGTTGCCCCCGGCCTCCTCCTAATGAGGGTCCCTTATCTCCTCCTCCTCGCTGCCAGGCGTCGGCGGATGCACCGGAAGCTGCCAGTTGAAGTGAAGGTGGTCGACACGAGCATCCAGGTAGATCTGCAAGAAGTGCTCCTTGGCCTTGGCATAGGCCTCATCCTGGGCCATAAGATGAGTCATTTGCTTTTCGGTTACGGGCCAAGATCAGATTGTCTGCCATGGTAACCTGCATCTCCTCCATGGTGATCTACATCTTCTCAGCCTCTGCCTGGGCCTTAGCCCGAAATTGCACTAGCCCGTTCGCATGATGGTCTTGCAGTGAGGCCATCTGAGCTTGGTAGACCGCCTGGGACAACTGGGCCTCCGTCAACTCGTCTTTCAGTTTAGTCGCCTCGTGGAAGTACTTCTTGGCGTTCTTCCTCTCGACGAGGATATCCTTCTCCAAGAACTTGTGGAAGTGCTGCCCATGAAGCAACGTATGGCCGAGAAAGAAAAAGTTAGAAAAATCCCCAAGTTCTGTGCACACAGCAAATACCACACACTTACCGAGAGCTGCGCCTTAGCCCACCTCATGTAGGCCATCGCGAACGTCTCTGTTGCCAGAGCCATTCAGTGCCATCGGGCCCTCGAGCAGGGTATCCCCTACCTTGACCCCCCAGTCCGGGACGTGCGGCCTCACGCCCTGCCTGCCCACCATCTCTGCGGTATCGGGGAGAAGTGGCGGGAGCCCCTTCCCCAGGACCTCGGCCACTTTCTGACTACCGGAGCTTGCCCCCGGTTCCTTCGTCGACCTCGATGAATGGTGGTCTTCTTCGTCCTCTTCGGGGACGGCTCCACAGGCACTGGGGCTGGCCCCTTACTGGAACCCACTGCCGATGCAGCCTTCTTCTCTTGGTCCGCCCTTCTCTTGGCGGCTACGACCAGCAGGGCATGTCGTTTGTCGAGCTGCTTGGCAGACATCTTTGTAAAAGGAAAGAAAAAGAAACAAAATGTTAACACGAAAGCAGTGAGATAAACAAATTCAAAACAAAAATATACTAGGGTCGGCTGGGCTTAGTCCGGCTCAGGCCAGGTGCAACTCCGTGACACGCGGCCACCCTATGTTGTGCCCTTGCACAATCTTCTCCATAGTTGCCCACTCTTTCTCATTCAATTCACTACGCTTTGGGGGCTTGTGGTTTGGCTTGATAAAATTCCAAACAGTTGGAATCTTCCAAGGCTTCTCACTCCGGACAATAAAATACTTCTCCTTCCGTCCTTTGATGGAGTCCGGGTGGTCGTGCATCACCCTTTTGTGAGGACACGACGAAAGGTAAAAGATCCCCTCCAAGTCACCGAGCGAGCTCATCCCTAGGATGGCTCAGAAGTAAATGAGACTCGGCTTGATCCCCTTCTCCTGGCATTTCAGAATAAAGCAAACCAGGTGTTTCCACAAATTGGGGCCATACTGCATCGGGCTCAACCTCCCCTACTTTAAAATCCTCGCGATGAACGGGTGCAACGACAGCCTCAACCCCGAGACAAAGGCGTCCTCGGGGAACATACAGAAGCTTGACTTCAGAGCTATGGTCAAGCAAATTTCGGGGTTCGGTATCAGGAGTTCGAACTCCTTTCGAATAAAGTAGGCCGCCCTTAGGATATGCAGATAGTCTGCCCTCAATGCACACTGGACGCTGTCCATCATGATCATAGTCCGACCCTCATCCCGCAGCAATGATGTGAACACAAGAAGCTCCTCCACATCGTCAGGGTACATCCTGATCGACCCTGGGTTTCTATGGGACACGGGGGGAAACTTGAACCCCGGCTCAGGTCCGTACTTGTCTGGCGAGCCCGAGTTATCAGGACGGACCCACTTCCTCTTCCTCCTACGGGGGCGAAGCTTCTTCTCCGGAGACGGGGTCGCTAACAGGGTCAGAGGCGGAAGATCTTTTCCTTCCTCAGCTCCCTCTCCCACGGTTCCACCTTTCTCTTCTCCCCGACCGTTGCCTCCCTTGGTTCCCCATCCAGGTACCTCCTGGTTTCCCTCTGCACTAACTCCTCCCCTGTAGGGTCTCCTTCTTCGTGATCCCCCTCCTCAAAAAACTCCTCTCTGTCGGGGTCACCTCCCTCGTGCTCCCCCTCCTCCGCAAGCTCCTCGTCCGGTCTACAGACTCGTAAAAGGGGCACGTCATACACAACGATGCCCTTGCCCCCCGATCCTAAGTTTGACTGAACCTCCTCCTTCACTTCAAAGTTGAGAGACCAAGACATCGACGCTGATTGGACTTCCTCCTCAGAGCGACCTGAAGTGCTTGCATCGGAGCCGAACTGAGAGTGCGACATTACGAATCAAAAATACTAACCTGGTATACTGTGAAACGGGAAGATCGCCGAAAAATGGTCGTCGACGGCTATAAAGGAGATTCCTGTTATCTGAGAAAATGAACACAAAGTAGGGAAATAAGGGGGGAGATTTATAATAGAGGAAGGGACTCCTCGATTTTCGCAAGAAAATCCAACTGTTGGATCTTGATCATCAAGATCCAACAGCCACCAGGATCTAAAGCGCTTCGATTCTCACGCCTATGACATCAGCCTAGGACGCAAAATTACCTCTTTACCCTCAGCCCTATCGACCGATATAATAGCTCGGAACACGTGGCCAACTACTCGAGCACTACACCAAGCCACCAAAGCTTTTCCAACAAGTTTTGGGGGGCTCGACGCTCGGATAGCACCGCGAGCTACAAAAGCTTCTCCTATAAGCTTGAGGCTCGGCACTCGGATGGCATCGTGAGCCATAAAAGCTTCTCTTACAGCTCGTGGCTCGGTGCTCGGTTGTCACACCAAGCCACCAGAACTTTTCCAACAAGTTTTGAGGGCTCGGCGCTCGGATGGGGCCGCAGGCCACAAAAGCTTCCCCTACAAGCTTGAGGCTCGGTGCTTAGATGGCATCGCAAGCTACAAAAGCTTCTCTTACAAGCTTGAGGCTCGACGCTCGGATAGCACCGCAAGCCACAAAAGCTTCTCCTATAAGCTTGAGGCTCGGCGCTCGGATGGCATCGCGAGTCACAAAAGCTTCTCTTACAGCTCGTGGCTTGGCGCTCGGATGTCACCACCAAGCCACGAGAACTTTTCTAACAAGTTTTGGGGGCTTGACACTCGGATGGCGCCACGAGCCACAAAAGCTTCCCCTACAAGCTTGAGGCTCCGCGCTCGGATCGCACCGCGAGCCACAAAAGCTTCTCTTACAAGCTTGAGGCTCGGCGCTCAGATGACATCGCGAGCCACAAAAGCTTCTCTTACAAGCTTGAGGCTCGGCGCTCGGAGGGCATCGCGAGCCACAAAAGATTCTCCAATAGGCTTGAGGCTCGATGTTCGGATGGCACCGCGAGCCCCAAAAGCTTCTCCAACAAGCTTGAGGCTCGGCGCTTGACTGACACCGTGAGCCACAAAAGCTTCTCTTACAAGATTGAGGCTCGGCACACGGAGGGCATCGCGAGTAGGGCTGCAATCGAGCCGAGCCGAGCCGAACATCTTCAGTCTCAAGCTCGACTTGTTAAGGAATCGAGTTCAGTTTTGAGCTCGAGCTCAGTTTGAGCCAAGCTTTGACCGAGCTTTGACCAAATTCGAGCCGAATAGCTCGCGAGCTTAGCCTAAAATTAAAAAAACCCAAGCTGGAGCTCGGCTCGTTAAGCTATTGATATGGTAAAAAATGGGATTAAATCGGGACTGTTCAAATCGGACACGAATCTTAAAGCTCAGGGGTAAAACGGTAATTTCATCTACAAACGGGTCTGAAATGGGGAACTGGGTCTTTCTTCAAAGCCCAATAACCCATAAACGGATCTGTCTTACTGGGTACGGGTCCCAACCCGTTACAAACCAGTTCAGAAGGATAAAGAAGAATTCAGATTCATAATTATCCCTGAGAAGTGATCTTAACCGCTTCTATCCATTCACACCGGGAAGTAGAGATGTGTTCTTATCTCGAAACGGATCCCTAAGGCAACTATAAAAACCCCTTTCCCCCACCATAACAAGGTAATGAATCTTTTTCCAGTAAAAGCTCTTTCTTAATCATTCAGATTACTGACAAGAGCGTCGGAGGGTGCATCGCCGGGATCCATCCTGGTGTTTCGCACTTTTTGCAAGTTCGCAGCAACGGTAAGAGACCAAATCAACAAGTTGGTGAAGGTCAACAGGTTTGCTTTATTGTTTTCTCCAAGAATCCACAAATTCATCTGTTTGCTCCTACACCAAAATCAGCAGCAACAAATTGGCACCGTCTGTGGGACCCCGAAAAAGCATCCCGATCTAACTTCATCAGCGAGACTAGTTTTAAGTCATGCATCCAAAACAGAAGGGGAAGACAGTGGTTTCCAGCCGAAGAACCACTTCTCTTCCTTCTCCCCCTCCTCTAGCTCAAGGTGCTCCTCCTCAACAGGCCCCTCCAAGGCCCAGGGGGGCGCCCGTCGAAGTCGTCCGAAGCAACATCCTCCTCATGACCATGTTGTAGGTCCTAATCCTTCAGTTGAATCTATAGCTTCTCAAAGCCCTCCCGAGCGGGATCTTTGTCAAGTGATTGCCGACCGCCAAAAGGGGTCGACCTCCAAACTCGCCTGAATGGATGGTGAGCCCTTAGGGGAGTCCATCAACCTGAGCACCTTGGGGCCTCAAGAGTTCGGACCCCCCGCCGACCGAGGACTAGAAGAACCCCTCCCCCAAGGAGGCGAAGAGAGTTCCCTCAGCGTCATCGGCGGAGAACTCATTCTCCAGTAAACCAAGCCACAAATAGGGACCGCCAAGCTGGAGAGGCACCAGTCACAAGGGCAGAGCTTCAAGACTTCCAAGCGGCAGTCTTACTGGCCCTCAATATCGCCCCAAATAACGACCAGAGGCCACCTACTCATGAGCCAGCTAGGAGCCACCGCCTTCACACTCCCAGTCCTCATCCATCTCCAAGCTACCATCACCACAGCCCAAGTCCATCCTCATACGAAGACGAGTTCTGGGGCTCGGCAAGATATGATCAAAGAGAAGATTCATTCTACCATCGTCTCCACGAGATGGAGAGGCGCCTCGGCCGAATTGACACGGAAGGAGAGCAACGGGTGATAAACCTCCGCCCGAGCAGACCTCCATTCTCCCGCACCATCATGGAGGACCCCGTCCCAGAGAACTTCAAGTCGCCTCACTTCGAGGCGTATACCGGGGAGTCAAACCCCACGGATCACATAGAGAGTTTCAAAATTCTCATGATGATCCACCATGCTTCAGACGCCCTTCTCTACAAGATATTCCCTGCCACGCTGAAGGGGCCTACGAGAGAATGGTACTCTCGACTTGCCCCGACCTCCATCTTCTTATTCGATCAATTCGAAGGGCTCTTTCTTACTTATTTTGTGAGTAGCCGCCGGGCCGAGAAAATAAGTGTATCTCTGGTGGCCCTCAACCAAGAAAAGGGTGAACGCCTAAGGGATTACGTTCGATGCTTCACCGCCGAAGCCCGGTCCATTCCCTCCCTCAACCAATCAGTAACCTCTGCCGAATTCGAGCGCAACATCACTAACGCTCGCCTCAAGGCATCCCTTGCCAAGAAGCCTCCTCGGGACTTCTCAGAACTCCTACTTAGGGTGGAGAAGTACATACGAGTGGAAGAGGCTCTCAACCCCCCTACTCTTGAGGAGTCATCTTCCGGGAACAAACGGAAGAATACGAGCGAAGAGGGATCCCAAATATCTCAGAGGGGCGGCAATGGCCAGCGCCGCCCGACTCCTCATTTTGAGAAGTTCACCCCCCTCATTGCTAATATATCAGAAGTTCTTATAGAGGTGGACAAGAAAGGGCTACTCCGAGCTCCCCTAGAATGAATACACCTGGCAAGAAGAGGAACAACGATAAGTGGTGCCGCTTTCACAGGGACCATGGCCACGACACGGATGATTATCGGGCTCTCAAGGAGGAGATCGAAGAACTCATACAGCGGGGACACCTAACCAAATTCGTCCAAAACGATGGGGCCGAGCTTCCCCCCTGAGGAGCGTACAAACGAACAGAGAGGCCTGCCGAGTTTCAAGACTCAGAACTTGGGGCCGTCTTCCACCTCATCCAAGGAGGTCCAATGGAGGGAGAACCCAGCTCCTCCCAAGAGGTCTTCACCTTATCGTAGAAGTAGGATCTTGATTTTCAATAAGGCCGATGCTTGTAACCTGGCCAATAGCATGTAATAATGGTTCGCCCTATTGAAGCGACCACTTAGTTTATCTCAATAAAACTTTATATTTTTTCATTGAAAAATATTGCTCTTTCTTCATCTCTATCACTCTGAGTCACATCTACGACTCGTTAAATGGTGAGTTCAGAATCCAGCTTCTCCTACATGGCTGCTCCCGCAACTTACTAAGCTCAAAAAACAAGTTTGGAGTCCAATACTTGATTCAACGTTGCTTTAGCCGCTTGCAAACAAGCAAGGGCGGGGCAGCTCACCATTCGGAATTGCTCCTACAACTCGTTAACCCCCTCTAACAACGAGTTCGGAGTCCAACACTTAGCTCGACTCCTCTTCGACTACTTGCTCATAAGCGAGTAAGAAGTGGTTCACCATTTGGAACTGCTCCCACAACCGTTGGATCTCGCTTAAACGAAGAGTTCGGAGTCCAACACTTGGCTCGATTTCGCTTCAAATTACTCGCTCATAAGCGGGTAAGAAGTGGTTCGCCATTCGAAACTGCTCCCACAACCGTTGAATCTCTCTTAAACGACAATTTCAGATTCCAATACTTGGCTCGATTCCGCTTCAAATTACTCCCTCATAAGCGGGTAAGAAGTGGTTCGCCATTCGGAACTGCTCCCACAACCGTTGATTCTCTCACTTAAACAACAAGTTCGGAACTCAACTCTCCTCTAAAGTTGCTTCTCAAACTTGTCTCCCAAATGGCTCTCTCTTAGAACCAAGCTCTTCGTCCCACTCACCTCCTGAGTGGGCCTCTTCTAAGCGAGTTCGGAGCTCAAAACTCTCCCTAGAGTTGCTCCTCAAACTCGTCTTCCAATCAAACTCGTCTTCTAGAGCCAAGCTCTTTGCTCCGCTCGCCTCCAAAGCGGACCTCGTCTCAACGAGTTCGGAGCACAACTCTCTCCTAGAGTTGCTCCACAAACTTGTCTCCCAAATGGCTCTCTCCTAGAGCCAAGCTCTTCGCTCCGCTCACCTCCAAAGCGGACCTCTTCTCAACGAGTTTGGAGCACAACTCTTTCTTAGAGTTGCTCCTCAAACTTGTCTCCCAAATGGCTCTCTCCTAGAGCCAAGCTCTTCGCTCCGCTCACCTCCAAAGCGGACCTCTTCTCAACGAGTTTGGAGCACAACTCTCTCCTAGGGTTGCTCCTCAAACTGGTCTCCCAAATGGCTCTTTCCTAGAGTCAAGCTCTTCGCTCCGCTCGCCTCCAGAGCGGACCTCTTCTCAACGAATTCGGAGCACGACTCTCCCCTAGAGTTGCTCCTCAAACTTGTCTTCCAGATGGCTCTCTCCTAGAGCCAAGCTCTTGCTCCGCTTGCCTCCCAGAGCGGACCTCTTCTCAAACGAGTTCGGAGCACGAGTCTCTCCTAAAGTTGCTTCTCAAACTTGTCTTCCAAATGGCTCTCTCCTAGAGCCAAGCTCTTTGCTCCGCTCACTCCCAGAGCGGACCTCTTCTCAACGAGTTCGGAGCTAAAACTCTCCCGTAGAGTTGCTCCTCAAACTTGTCTCCCCAAATGGCTCTCTCCTGAAGCCAAGCTCTTCGCTTCGCTCACTCCCAGAGCGGACCTCTTCTCAACGAGTTCGGAGCTAAAACTCTCCCCAAGAGGTGCTCCTCAAACTTGTCCTCCAAGAACGGACTTCCCTTAGAGCCATGCAAAGCTCTTCTCAACTTTGCGAAGACGAAGATGTTGCGAGACTATCTTGACCTTGAGGAAGGAGGATTCTCCAACTCATCTATGAAAAGAACTTGTAGATCTTCGAAACAAGGGGTCATACGCCCTGATCCGACCCTCCGTAGCACTAGGAACATCAAGAAGAACTCTCCCTAGACTTCGGCACACCTCGCCGAGTGTTCTTGCCACCGATGCTCAAACGTGAGAAAAATATCTCACTTGAACTTCGGCACACCTCGCCGAGCATTCTTGCCAACGACGCTCAAACGTGAGAAAAATATCTCACTTGGACTTCGGCAACATGCGCCCAGCGTTCTTGCCACCGACGCTCAAATGTGAGAAAAACATCTCACTTAGACTTCGGCACGCCTCGCCGAGCGTTCTTGGCCTCTTGCCACCGACGCTCAAACGTGACAAAAATTATCTCACTTGGACTTCGGCACGCCTCGCCGAGCATTCTTGCTACCGAAGCTGTAATGCGCTGATTTTTCATTTAATGAAAAATTATTTATTTAGCACGTAGTGTGCACGTGCAATATTTTTTGGTTAAATCTTATAATTATTTTCATTGTGATGGGTATAAATATTTAGATTTGTGCTTTCAAATTATTTTATACAAAAGCCTTCTTTTAAATAGATGAAAAGCCTTTTCTTTTAAAGCCCAAAATGTAATTCATTTATTTTATTTTAAAATAATTATTTTGGCCCATGAACTAAAGCCCATAAGTCAATTTATTTTTAAATGCAACTTGTAATGTAAAATACAAACTAGAGTTTATTTTTATATAAAATAAAATGTACAATTTTGGGGCCTAGTTGCATGCACGTGCACTACACGTACACGTGCAAAATGTACTCTCCCATGGCCGGTTGTGATCTTTTGGAGGGAAACCAAAATTTGTAATGGTGATCATGGTGTGGTGGTTGCTTGGTTGTGGGTAGTTATTGCAACTCCTACTTTCATCTTGACCCTCCATCTTACAACCAACCAATAGATCCTAGCCCTCCATTCTCTTTGATTTTTAGTATAAATACCCCCTCCCATGGCTAGTTATCCTTGTGCCTATTAATCTTTCCAAACTATAGTCTAAATTATAATTATCTAGTAGTGATTTCTGTGAGTTAAAAGATTGAGTGTGTGTGGGATTGTTCTTGCAACACCAAGGAGAAGAGAAGGGACGACATTCATCAAGAGGGGGCTCTCGGTTTGGTACTTTTGGAGGCTCGGGTGCACGTGTTCAAGGAGGAGCCATTCGTCGCAAGGACATTCGTCTAGGGATTTGCTAGTTGTAAAATTTTCTCTCCATACAAGGTGGGTAAATTTTCCTTATTTCTAAAGTAGGAATGCATGCTAGTTTATTTAGAAAGAATGAAGCATAAAAATGATTAAGAAGAGCACACGTTAATTGGGAAAAATGACTTCTTGAATGATTGAAATGTGTATATAAAAATTTATATGTGGTTCTATTATTTGAGTTGTATGTGAATTGATTATGATCATGGATTGATTGAAGAAAACACATTTATTGACATCAAGGATTACACACAAAAGTTAGTATATTAATAATGCTATTTCATGGATTAAATAGATCCTTTGTATTAATGTGGGCATGAATAAATTAAAATATGAGTTTGTATGTTGGATAAATGATTAAGGACAGAGAACTAATGTGAAATTTATTGATAAAGAGATTAAAATGCTAATTGCTAAGAAATGTCGAAAAGAGAAGAAAATGTGGTAGAGATAGTTCGTATTTCGAATTAATTGTATGAAAATATGTTTCAATTGTTGAAAAAATTATTTTTTTTCATACTGATATGTAAATTAGACAAGAAATAATCAATCTGGAATTTTACAGTAATTTTCATGAAAGCAAAATGAAATGAGGACTAGTTGAACATCGAGACGTTTTAACAACAGAGAAAATTGGTCCAAAAAGAATCTAAGTCGTACTGTGACAACCTGAGCATGTAGCTCAAGTGGTCATAGTGTGCGGTTGGTTTCCCTGTGATGACCGATTCGAATCCCTGTGGCACACATTTGTTTCACAAATTTTTTAAATGTATAGAAATCAGAGGCCGAGAGTATTTAATACTCTCAGCGCCCCTTTATACCGCTGGCACAAGTGGCCGATTGGTCTGTGCCTTCGGCTGTGTTCTCCCTGGTGCTGGGTTCGATTCTTGACATCGGCAGTTTAGGGAAATTAATTTTTTTAGGTGTTTTGGTGGTCCAAAAATTATGAAAAAAATATGACTATTCTTCTGAAATTATATGGGACTTTATAAAAATAATTTGGAAATTATTTGCATGAAATAAACTATGATTTGGGGATAAAATGCATAAATAGAACTATGGTTCTATATGTATATTGTTGTGAAATTATAACTTGCAAAAAGAAATTAAAATGAAGAATTAGAAGATTAATATAGTAAAGATTGAAATGATATTATGTGATGGATGTGAATTGTGAATATTCGTTAGTGATGTAAAGTATTTCTCATTTGAGAATAATGTGACAACTATGAAATGTGAATTATTCTTGTTAGAGAATAGTGCGACAAATTATGATGCGTGAATATCCATCTTGATTGAATACTAGTGGTGTGGGTTTTTTAATGTGAAAATAATAATTCATGAGTTACATGATGAATAGTTGAGATTAATGTATAATTATGAAATTTGGAACGAATTAGAAATCATGATTGAAAAAGAAAATCTACTTTGATTATGAAAATGAATTTATGAGTGGAAATGCTCAAATTGAAAATTGTGAATTGGAATTGAAACGAAAGAGTAGCTAAGTCTCCCCCGGTATTTGGAAAGAAATGAAATGAAATATTGAAATGAAAGACCAAGATTGGTCATGTTTGAATGAAATGAATAAGTCCGGTTTAGTGGTGAGGCTAACTCTAGAGCTTTGATTTTTGTTCATGATTCTAATAAAAACTAAGGATTAGTGCATAGTGAAGATGTGATGAAAGTGAGAGAAAAACACGAGTATGAGAACTAGGATTTACGGTGCGGGTGTGTGAGCCACAGAATGCATGCTTGATGAGTCAAGACATGGCGTGGGAACAACTCAGTAATGATCGGACTCTAGCCACGCTTGTGGGATGTTTGGTGACTGTAAGAGGATCGTGTGCCATGAAGTGAGGCTGAATTGCCACAGAATGCATGCTTGATGAGTCAAGACATGGTGTGGAATTCCCCTCCAGAATTTTCTATACACGAGCTTGTACTCATAGATCATCTAGGATACTCACCGTAGTTACAGTAGTAGATTAAGTCATGGCGAGAGATTGAACCCTACAAAGATGAAGAACGATTAAGGGCTTGCCCTCGGACCTATGTAGTATAGGATGCATAGAATCCGAACAAGTGCGCATTAGTGTCATGTAATATAAATAAATGCATTAAGGACTAAGTACACAATCACAACACGACATCAATAGGGTAATCCCTTTAGTTTGATATGTGACAAGTTTGTGTTTGCTAAATATGGAAAATAAGTTATACTATTTCCAGCATAGAGAGGATGGCCGTGTATAATGATCGTCGGTTGAATAAACTGACGTACCCACAGTCTTATATGCAGCTAAATGGCTTGATAAAGATTAAAGAGGAACAAATGCTTAAAGATTACTCAATGTTGTCGTATATTTATTTTCATTGTTGTAAAATTTTACTTCTGCTGTGCAATGTAAAGTGTAATATTGATGTAAACTCTGATGTAAAGAGAAAAATTTAAATTTCCTTGTAAAATTGTACTAAAGGAAGTGAAAAGATCCTGTAGAACATCTCGAATTCAGTGTATTTGGGATTTGTATTTGGGATTCGGGGCGTTACAGAGTGGTATCAGAGTCACGCTTTCCACACTTGTACAAATTTATAAGGAACGACACCCTAGAAGTGGACATTAGAGTGTGTATTTTGAGTCTAGAGATTTAAATATAAGTGACTTACATTTGTGTTGCTCTATGACTTATGCTTCTTCCTCTCTATTTCTACGATGGCTGATCACTTCGACCCTGCTGGAGACGACGACTGGCATATCATCGAGGAAGAGTACCATCTTGGACCAGCAGATTCCGAGGATGAGTACTACCCAGGGCAAGCAGATTCTGACGGAGAAGAATGGCCTGAATCCCGAGAGATTACCCCACCTCCGGATTCATCTGATGACTCTTCTTCTGACGAAGAAGAAGAACCAGTTCTGAATAGTCTTGTGACTTCTCTTCAGAGGCAGGTACAAACCCTGCGAGAGAGAGTCGGATTATTGGAGGCTCAGCTGGCAAAGCGAAAGGATGATTTTTCAATTTTCAGTCATCGGGTATGGGAACTCGAGAAGAGGAAGAATTTGACAGATGTGCTGAAGGATGAAGTTGATGAACTACGGGGAGAACTTCGAGAAGCGAAGAGGAACCGTAAGAGTTAAACTGTTGTAGCTTCTACTATCTTTCATTCTGATGTCAAGAAATATTTTTCAATTCGAATGTATAAAGTTTGGAATTTAATGAAATGCAAGTTGATTTAAAATTTATGTCTTATACTTCGAATTGAATGGATATTTTTGCATCAGAATATGTCTAGAAGAGGAGCTAGAAACGGGGAAGGTCTGGATCTGGAAACAGAACTTGCGAGGGTCTATCAGACGCTCAACGCCGTGGCTATGAATCAAAACCAAGGAAGGGGGCCTGCGAATCCGGTGCCTGAAGCGATTAAACTTGTGGAATCGTTCAAACGAATGAAACCACCTGTATTCAAAGAGAAGTCAGACCCTGATGCGGCTGACAACTGGATTCATCAGGTAGAGACAATCTTTGAGGTGTTGGAGACCCCTGAAGGCAGTAAGGTGAAGTTGGCGACTCTGCAATTTGAGAAGGACGCGGCTGTGTGGTGGCAGTCGATGAAGAGGACCATGGGAGGTATAGTGCTTGGCTGGGAGGAATTTCTGGAAGAATTCCGCAGTCACTATTTCCCCTCCGATGTTCAAGAGAAGAAGGCTATGGAGTTTCTATCACTACAGCAAGGCGGCATGTCAGTGAGAGAGTACGAAACCAAGTTTACTCAGCTCTCTAGGTATGCTCCGGAACTAGTGATGGATGAGGCTAAGAAGGCTCGTAAGTTCGAGCATGGATTGAGGATAAGCTTGAGGTTCCGGATGATACCTCTTGGTATCAGAAGATTTGACAAGTTGGTCAAGAGAGCAGCAGCGACGGAAGCAGACATGGAGCAGTTTCATGTTGTTCAGAACCGGAGGAACAACTGGCAGTCTGGAAAGAGGCCCGCACATTCTGGGAGTTCCAAGGGGCAACCATCTGCACAAAGGTTCAAACTGACAGGGGCGAACGCTATTAGTGTGGCTAGAAAACCTGGAAATAATGTGGTGAGACCTCCTGCGGTAACTTGCTACAACTGTGGTGAAACGGGACATTACCAATCTCAATGTCTTAAACCACGGAATGGTAATCGCAATGTACCAACGCAGCAGACCGGGAAGAGACCGTACCAACCAGGGCGAGTATTTGCCTTGACGGAAGCTGATGCAGATGAGGTTGATCATGTCATCACTGGTACGAGGGCAGATGTTTAGAGATTTTTGTCATTTCATTTTCCCGCTGTTTAGTGAACTGTTGCGTAATGAGTGTGTATTATGTAACAGGAGAACTTTATCTTAATGGAATGAAAGTTGTTGTGTTGTTCGATACTGGATCCTCTCATACTTTTGTGTCTCCTAAATTTGCTAAAGTGTTGGGAGTTGAACCGAAGATTTTTCCAGGCAAGATCTTAGCAGTAGCTACTCCATCAGGGAAAACTTTAACCACTGATCGGTATTATACTGATTGCGAGATTGTGATTGGAGACCGAATCTTTGGGATTGATCTAATCGAGCTGACTATCTTGGGAGTCGATATTATCATTGGCATTGATTGGATGTCGGTGTACAGTGCAAGCATCGAGTGCAAGACCAAGACGGTAACAGTGAAGGCTCCAGGTGGACCTGAAGTCACTTTCCAAGGGAAACAGAAGTGTTCTAGGTTGGTGGCAACTATCCGCAAGGAAGAGACTCCTGTGGAAGTGCAAGGGATTCCTGTGGTTCGGGACTATCCGACTGTGTTCTTGGATGATTTTCCTGGGTTACCCCCGCATCGTGATGTAGAGTTCAGCATCACTGTTCAACCAGGGAGTGCACCTATTTCTAAGGCATCGTATAGGATGGCTCCAGTAGAACAGGATGAGGTGAAACGGCAGATTGAGGAACTATTGGAGAAAGGCTTTATTCAATCTAGTGCGTCACCTTGGGGAGCACCAGTGCTTTTGGTAAAGAAGAAGGATGGATCGATGAGAATTTGTATCGATTACCAGAAGCTGAATAAGGTCACTGTTCAGAATAAGTATCCTATTCCTCGAATTGATGACTTGTTCGATCGTCTACAAGGATCAGCTGTTTTCTCCAAAATAGATCTTCGATCAGGATATCACCAGGTTCGAGTGAAAGCTGAAGATGTGCACAAAACTGCATTTAGAACTCGACATGGGCATTACGAATGCTTAGTTATGCCATTCGGAGTGACAAATGCACCCGTAATCTTCATGGATTTAATGAACAGAGTTCTGAGGCCGTTCATTGATTCTTTCGTCGTGGTGTTTATCGACGATATCCTCGTGTACTCCAAGTCAGAGAAGGAGCACACCGAGCATCTGGCAGCAGTTTTGAAGAAGCTGGAAGAGCAGAAGTTGTATGCCAAGTTATCCAAGTGTGATTTCTGGAAATCTGAAGTGGCATTCCTAGGTCACATCCTTTCTAAGGAGGGAGTGGCAACTGACCCTCAGAAAATAGAGGCAATGAGAGATTGGGCAAGGCCTACTACAGTGAAGGAAGTCAGAAGTTTTCTTGGAATGACTGGATACTACAGGAGATTCATTCAAGGTTATGTTCAGATAGCCGTGTTGCTTACTGGACTGACCAAGAAGAATGTAAACTTCAAGTGGACTGAGCAATGTGAGGCAAGCTTTCAGGAGTTGAAAGAGAAGCTGACTACTGCACCTATTTTGGCTTTGCCTAGAGCAGGTGTTGAGTATGATGCGATGCTTCACATCGTGGGCTTGGTTGTGTCTTAATGCAAGAAGGAAGAGTAATCGCTTATGGGTCTAGGCAACTACGACCGCATGAGAAGAATTACCCGACTCATGATCTGGAGTTGGCTGCGATTATCTTTGCCCTGAAGCAATGGAGGCACTACGTGTACAATGAGAAATTGAACATGTACACGGACCACAAGAGCTTGAAGTATATATATCAGCAGAGGGACCTGAATCTGAGACAGCGAAGATGGTTGGAAGTGCTTGAGGACATGCGACCTGAGATCAAGTATCATCCTGGGAAAGCTAATGTTGTTGCTGATGCACTTAGTTGCAAGAGCAGTTTAGCTAGTTTGATTACAACTCAGAAGCATCTGATTGAGGAATTGGACCGAACAGGTATTGAAGTTGTCTTGCAAGGATTGGGAGCATCTTTGGCTCAGTTGAGGCTTCAGCCTACTTTGAATGGAAGGATCATTGCAAGTCAGGAGGTTGATGCTGATATTCTGGAAATGAAGGAGCAGGTTGGTGCTGGCAGGTTGCCCGGATTTCAAATCAGGGATGGAGTGCTGTGGTTCGGAGATAGGCTGTGTGTTCTAAATCAGGCGGACCTGAAAGAGAGTATTCTTCAGGAGGCACATGCTACTCTTTTGTCAGTACATCCTGGGAGTACTAAGATGTACAAGGACATCAAACAGCATTTCTGGTGGTCATGTTTGAAGCGGAATGTGGCTGAATTTGTGGCAAAGTGTAAGGTTTGTCAGCAAGTCAAAGCCGAAAATCAGAGACCCGGAGGTCTATTACAACCGTTACCTATTCCGGAATGGAAGTGGGATAACATCAGTATGGATTTCATTACGGGATTGCCTAAGAGTCCTAAAGGCAATGATGCGATTTGGGTTATAGTCGATCGACTAACCAAGTCCGCTCACTTTTTGGCGATGAAACTCACTACTTCGATGGACAAGTTGGCTGAGTTGTATGTTGGCGAGATCGTCCGGCTTCATGGTGTTCCGTCAACCATTGTGTCTGATCGAAATGTGCGGTTTACTTTGCATTTCTGGAGGAGTCTTCAGACAGCTTTGGGTACCAAGACAGATTTCAGCACTGCTTTTCATCCGCAAACCGATGGGCAGACCGAGAGAGTCAACCGTATTCTTAAGGATATGCTTCGGTGTTGTATACTAGACTTTGGAGGCAGTTAGAAAAGGCATTTACCTTTGGTGGAGTTTGCCTACAACAACAGTTTTCAGGCTAGCATTGGGATGGTGTCGTACGAAACTTTGTATAGCAGGAAGTGCAGGACACCTGTTTGTTGGTTTGAAGTTGGGGAGCGTCAGTTGTTTGGTCCTGAGCTTGTGCAGCAAACCTCTGAGAAGATTGTTCTGATCAGGAAAAGGTTGGTAGAAGCTCAGAGCAGGCAGAAAAGCTATGCAGACAACCAGAGAAGGGACCTTGAGTTTGAGGTTGGTGACTTCGTCTTTCTGAAAGTATCACCCAGTAAAGGTGTGGTTCGATTTGGCAAAGGCGGGAAATTAGCCCCGAGGTTTATAGGCCCGTACAAGATATTGAAAAGGATCGGGAAAACTGCTTACCGACTTGAATTACCAGAAGAGTTATCTCAGGTGCACAATGTCTTTCATGTGTCTATGCTGAGAGGTTATATTCCAGATCCGAGTCACCATTTGCCTGAAGTGCCGGAAGGTTTGCAATTGGATCTGAACTACATCGAGTCTCCTGTCGAGATTGTTGATCGTCGAGAGAAAGTCTTGAGGAATAAGACGATACTGATGGTCAAGGTAGTCTGGAGAAACCACTTGGTTGAAGAGGCTACTTAGGAATCTGAGGAGAGAATGTTGAAGGACTATCCTGAGCTTTTTGCTTGATTTGTATCTTTGTATCTTTTTGTTCTGGTTGTGAGGGTTGTATTTTTGTTTCTCAGTCTTGACTGTAGTTCCGGGGACGGAACTATTCTAAGGAGGGAGTGTTGTAATGCCCTGATTTTTCATTTAATGAAAAATTATTTATTTAGCACGTAGTGTGCACGTGCAATATTTTTTGGTTAAATCTTATAATTATTTTCATTGTGATGGGTATAAATATTTAGATTTGTGCTTTCAAATTATTTTATACAAAAGTCTTCTTTTAAATAGATGAAAAGCCTTTTCTTTTAAAGCCCAAAATGTAATTCATTTATTTTATTTTAAAATAATTATTTTGGCCCATAAACTAAAGCCCATGAGTCAATTTATTTTTAAATGCAACTTGTAATGTAGAATACAAACTAGAGTTTATTTTTATATAAAATAAAATGTACAATTTTGGGGCCTAGTTGCATGCACGTGCACTACACGTACACGTGCAAAATGCACTCTCCCATGGCCGGTTGTGATCTTTTGGAGGGAAACCAAAATTTGTAATGGTGATCATGGTGTGGTGGTTGCTTGGTTGTGGGTAGTTATTGCAACTCCTACTTTCATCTTGACCCTCCATCTTACAACCAACCAATAGATCCTAGCCCTCCATTCTCTTTAATTTTTAGTATAAATACCCCCTCCCATGGCTAGTTATCCTTGTGCCTATTAATCTTTCCAAACCTATAGTCTAAATTATAATTATCTAGTAGTAATTTTTGTGAGTTAAAAGATTGTGTGTGGGATTGTTCTTGCAACACCAAGGAGAAGAGAAGGGCCGGCATGTTAGTGTAGGTGCCCTAGAGGCAATACAATGATATTTTGTAATCAATATTATTGACATTATGTTCTTTTTGATTATATTAATAATTTATTATGCTTCGTATTTACTGCGTTATAAATATTAGCATGATAAATGTCCTTAGATTATTAATACGAACTATATGAACATGAGATTATATATAGTATAATAATCTTAAATGTCCCTAGTCGAGTATTATTATTATTAGGACAGTAATAATACATTGAGACTAGTATGTTGATTGATTGATGACCACCTCTCATGGGTCATTAGTATAGAGATACTAAAATCAATACATAGGTAAATGTAAGAGTACATTGTACTGGACAGACCCACTGTGAGATTCAACATGGAATGAATTAATAAGTGTCATAAGTAATCTCACTGTGATAATGGTGTAATGGTCCTCTGACCTGAAATCATTATATTTCTACACGAGAATTAATGTACTTTGATTCTATCAAAAGTTATCTTTAATCGGGTAATGATAAAGATAGTATTGGGTTCATTATGAATCGTGTGAGAAATGTGAATGATCTAGAAGGAATTTAACCCTCCTAATTTTAGGAGCGATATTATCGGCCTCTTATTTGAGTGAGACTATGAAAAGCATGGCCATGCTCAAATATTGATTTGTTTGAATAGTCTACTCATCGATCAAGAAAATAAAGATTAAATTATTAAGAGGATGACACGTACCATGCCTCTAGTTTAATCTATAATATCAAGGTTAAAAGGATTATATTACATGGAGACATTAGTCACGAAAGGTTTAATTGTATCACCAATTATTATTATTACTTGGGTAGCAATGATGTATTACTAGATGCCGCTCATTGTTTATAATTTTATTATTAGATAATAAAATTATTGCCAACGTAATAATAACCTAAAGGGTCACACACTTAGAACGTTTAAAAGGAGTATTAATTTAAATTCGGAATTTAAATTAAATGATTCGAAATTAGTTATTTAATTAATTGAGTTGGACTTAATTAATTAAAGGATAATTCGAATTTAAATGATAAAACCAAATCAGATTGGTCTTATCAGAAGCCAAACTGATTACGGTTAAGCCCACCTCATTCTCTCCCTATAAATACATAGAGATGTATTGGTTCAGTATAATCTTTGACAAATCCGTTTACCACAGAAAAAACCCTAGCCGCTCAACTGTTGAGAGGCAAGAGAGAGAGAGAGAGGCAAGCATCATCGGCTAGTACCGGCTCCCTTGATCGTTGGACGATCGGACGTTCGTGTGGACTGCCTTAGAGACGCGGATCTAGCTACTAGGGCTGCGTGGTGATTGTAACCTCCATCTTTCAGCCTTCGTAAAGCTCCGAAAGGTAAAATTTTATTTCCCCATTATCAGCCATGTCTTGTACACGGATCCTAGGGTTAGGGTTTCGGATCTGTTTTCATTTCTTTTTCGCTGCGTTTGTGCTCCGAAACCCTACACGGCATTCATCAAGAGGGGGCTCTCGGTTTGGTATTTTTGGAGGCTCGGGTGCACGTGTTCAAGGAGGAGCCATTCGTCGCAAGGACATTCGTCTAGGGATTTGCTAGTTGTAAAATTTTCTCTCCATACAAGGTGGGTAAATTTTCCCTATTTCTAAAGTAGGAATGCATGCTAGTTTATTTAGAAAGAATGAAGCATGAAAATGATTAAGAAGAGCACACGTTAATTGGGAAAAATGACTTCTTGAATGATTGAAATGTGGATATACAAATTTATATGTGGTTCTATTATTTGAGTTGTATGTGAATTGATTATGATCATGGATTGATTGAAGAAAACACATTTATTGCCATCAAGGATTACACACAAAAGTTAGTATATTAATAATGCTATTTCATGGATTAAATAGATCCTTTGTATTAATGTGGGCAAGAATAAATTAAAATATGAGTTTGTATGTTGGATAAATGATTAAGGACAGAGAACTAATGTGAAATTTATTGACAAAGAGATTAAAATGCTAATTGCTAAGAAATGTCGAAAAGAGAAGAAAATGTGGTAGCGATAGTTCGTATTTCGAATTAATTGTATGAAAATATGTTTTAATTGTTGAAAAAATTATTTTTTTCATACTGATATGTAAATTAGACAAGAAATAATCAATCTGGAATTTTACAGTAATTTTCATGAAAGCAAAATGAAATGAGGACTAGTTGAACATCGAGACGTTTTAACAACAGAGAAAATTGGTCCAAAAAGAATTTAAGTCGTACTGTGACAACCTGAGCATGTAGCTCAAGTGGTCATAGTGTGCGGTTGGTTTTCTTGTGATGACCGATTCGAATCCCTGTGGCACACATTTGTTTCACAAATTTTTAAATGTATAGAAATCAGAGGCCGAGAGTATTTAATACTCTCAGCGCCCCTTTATACCGCTGGCGCAAGTGGCCGGTTGGTCTGTGCCTTCGGCTGTGTTCTCCCTGGTGCTGGGTTCGATTCTTGACATCGGCAGTTTAGGGAAATTAATTTTTTGGGTGTTTTGGTGGTCCAAAAATTATGAAAAAAATATGACTATTCTTCTAAAATTATATGGGACTTTATAAAAATAATTTGGGAATTATTTGCATGAAATAAACTATGATTTGGGGATAAAATGCATAAATAGAACTATGGTTCTATATGTATATTGTTGTGAAATTATAACTTGCAAAAAGAAATTAAAATGAAGAATTAGAAGATTAATATAGTAAAGATTGAAATGATATTATATGATGGATGTGAATTGTGAATATTCGTTAGTGATGTAAAGTATTTCTCATTTGAGAATAATGTGACAATTATGAAATGTGAATTATTCTCATTGGAGAATAGTGCGACAAATTATGATGCGTGAATCTCCATCTTGATTGAATACTAGTGATGTGGGTTTTTTAATGTGAAAATAATAATTCATGAGTTACATGATGAATAGTTGAAATTAATGTATAATTATGAAATTTGGAACGAATTAGAAATCATGATTGAAAAAGAAAATCTACTTTGATTATGAAAATGAATTTATGAGTGGAAATGCTCAAATTGGAAATTGTGAATTGGAATTGAAACGAAAGAGTAGCTAAGTCTCCCCCGGTATTTGGAAAGAAATGAAATGAAATATTGAAATGAAAGACCAAGATTGGTCATGTTTGAATGAAATGAATAAGTCCGGTTTAGTGGAGAGGTTAACTCTAGAGTTTTGATTTTTGTTCATGATTCTAATAAAAACTAAGGATTAGTGCATAGTGAAGATGTGATGAAAGTGAGAGAAAAATACGAGTATGAGAACTAGGGTTTACGGTGCGGGTATGTGAGCCACAGAATGCATGCTTGATAAGTCAAGACATGGCGTGGGCACAACTCAGTAATGATCGGACTCTAGCCACGCTTGTGAGATGTTTGGTGACTGTAAGAGGATCGTGTGCCATGGAGTGAGGCTAAATTGCCACAGAATGCATGCTTGATTAGTCAAGACATGGCATGGGATTCCCCTCCAGAATTTTCTGTACACGAGCTTGTACTCATAGATCATCTAGGATACTCACCGTAGTTACAGTAGTAGATTAAGTCATGGCGAGGGATTGAACCCTACAAAGATGAAGAACGATTAAGGGGTTGCCCTCGGACCTATGTAGTATGGGATGCATAGAATCCGAACAAGTGCGCATTAGTGTCATGTAATATAAATAAATGCATTAAGGACTAAGTGCACAATCACAACACGGCATCAATAGGGTAGTCCCTTTAGTTTGATATGTGACAAGTTTGTGTTTGCTAAATATGGAAAATAAGTTATACTATTTCCGGTATAGAGAGGATGGCCGTGTATAATGATCGTCGGTTGAATAAACTGACGTACCCACAGTCTTATATGCAGGTAAATGGCTTGATAAAGATTAAAGAGGAACAAATGCTTAAAGATTACTCAATATTGTCGTATATTTATTTTCATTGTTGTAAAATTTTACTTCCGCTGTGCAATGTAAAGTGTAATATTGATGTAAACTCTGATGTAAAGAGAAAAGTTTAAATTTCCTTGTAAAATTGTACTAAAGGAAGTGAAAAGATCCTGTAGAACATCTCGAATTCAGTGTATTTGGGATTCGGGGCGTTACAGAAGCTCAAATTAGAGAAAAAATATGTCTCAAGCGTCGCACTCAAATCAAGATCAATGGTGGTGATTAGAGCAAAAGAGAAAGTCAACGGTCAACCGTTGACTGCCACGTGTCAAGCCGCCGAAGCCCTTTTCTGGTTCGGAAATGCAATCCGAGCGTTCTTGCCACCGACCATGTAACGAAAGAAAAATTTATCCAAAAAAAGTCAACGATAAAAGTTGACCGAGTCAACGATCAACGTTGACCGAGTCAACGGTCAATTGTTGACCGACATGTGTCAAGTCGCCGAAGCCCTCTCCTGGTTCGGAAATGCAATCCGAGAGTTCTTGCCACCGAAGCTCAAATGAGAGAAATTTTTAACCTTAAAATTCGTGCTCAAATCAAGATCGACGGATGAGATTCGTCAATCAAACAAACAAACAAAAGGGAAGATTAAAACAAGATAATGGATCAACGAGTCGGACCTGTTAAGGAGCAAACCCGAACCACCCGTTACCCTACTCCTTCTCTTCCAATTTTTCCCGCCAAAAATGAAAAAACAGACCCATCAAATGCAGCGTCTTCCTCCCCGCGCTCTACTGTCGAGCTCACCTCCATCGTCGAGCGCCGACCTCCTCGCCTTGCTCGCCGAGCTCCACTCTCGTTCTTCCAACGTCGAGCTCCCCTCCTCCGTCGCCGACCTCGACTCGCCACACCCGAACCTCCACACCTCCAAAACTGGTCTGAGTGCCAAGACCCCATGGCCGAGCTCGAGCTCATTTTCGTTTGCCGTTCTCCTCCTCGCCAAAATTGCCCAATAACGAGCTTCATCCCAATCGAGCTCCATGCTGAGCTTCACTGTCATCTTCGTCGTGCTTCCACCTTCGTCAAGCCCATCGCTCGAGCTCCTCTCCTCCCCTACGGCAAGCTACATCTTCGAGCTCCACACCGTCATCGCTGAGGGCCGACAAGCTCTTCACCACCGCAATCGAGGTCTTCTGCTGCCGAAGTCGCGAATCTCACCGTCAAAATCCGAGCATTCTCGTCACTGGAGCCCAAACACGAGAAAAAAGCTCCCCTCCATGGCTGAGCTCCATGGCCGAGCTCAAGCCCCTCTTCGTCGAGCAACACATTCGCCAAAGCGCCGAACCCATCACCTCCAAAGCTCGAGCTCGAACGTTCGCCACTCCTTCTTTGTCGAGCAGCATACTCGTTCGACGAGCTCGCCACCTCGAAGAGTTCATTCGCCTCGCTCTCCTTCTTCGCCGAACTCACCGACCTCCGTCTCTCATGCCGAAGCACTGCCGAACGTCACCTTCGTTCTCCTAACTCCCTCGCCGCGTTTACCGAGACATCGAGCACCCCCCATCAAGCTTGACCCCTCGCCTTGTTCGACGTGCTCGCCAACTCCCCGTTCGATGAGCTCCACCCTAATGTAGAAGCTCCACCTCCGCATCGCGAACCTCCTCGACCGTTCACCGAGCTCCCCTGTCGAGCTCGTCTACAATCGCCGACCTCATTCGCTGCCACATGGCCGATGACGAAGAAGGCGCCGAAGAAGGGCGAAGGCGTCGAACGGGGGAGAAGATTGTTAGCAAAGAAGCTCCTTGTTGTAACACCCGGTGGAAGAAGACAGCAATATAAAAAGGAGAGGAAATTTTCTGTTTTTGTACTGACTACAAATGTTCATACTAGAAAAGGCTTTAAATAGATACAAAAGAACTAACGTGGGCATCATAAAATGAGGAGAAAACTACTCCTGGCCACACACATAACCACAAGACCTGGCTACTTCCTATAGAATAGGTAAACTAGGAGCTTCCTAAAGAATAGTTAAACAGGTAGCTTCCTAAAGACTAGTTAAACAGTTCCTAAAGAATAGGTAAACTAGAGCTAGTCTAGATTATTCACTAACATTCTCCTCCTTAATCTAGATTTGATCTAGGTTGATAACTCCAAGCATCTGCTGCATCTCTGCGAACTTCACTCTAGCGAGAGCCTTTGTGAGGATGTCGGCACGTTGTTTTCCAGTGCACACAAACTCCACCTTTATCTGCCCTCTTTCAACACACTCGCAAATGAAATGATAGCGAGTATCAATGTGCTTACTGCGCCCATGAAATACTGAATTCTTCATCAAAGCAATTGCAGACTTGTTGTCGACATAGAGCGTGACTGGCTTAGGTTCGCGACCAGTCACTTCACTAAGCAGATTCCTCAGCCACAAAGCTTGACACGTTGCAACCGTTGCTGCCATGAACTCAGCTTCACAGGAGGACAACACGACAGTTTTCTGCTTTTGAGACGCCCAAGTGATCATGTTCTTGTTGAGGTAGAATGCCATTCCGCTGGTGCTCCTCCTGTCGTCGACATCTCCGGCTAAGTTGCTGTCGGTGAATCCGTACAGTTCATCTTCACCATGTCCTCTTCCATACATGAGTCCATACTCCAGTGTTCCCTTCACATATCTGAGGATATGTTTCACAGCCTGGTGATGCATGGTTGTTGGCTTCTCCATGTACCTACTCACCATTCCGACTGCATAACAAATATCTGGACGAGTGTGAGTTAAGTACCTGAGACAGCCAATGATACGCCTATATTGCGTCGGATCAACTGGTGTTCCTTCAAGGTCCTTGCTGAGTTGCAGTTTTGCTTCCATGGGATACTTGGCCGGATTGCAATCTCCCATTCCAAACTGCTGCAATACTCTCTTCGCATATGCTGATTGCTTCAGTGTAATGCGTTCACCTTGTTGATCTACCTCTATACCAAGGTAGTAGGAGAGTAACCCAAGGTCACTCATCTCAAATTTCTGCATCATCTGCTGCTTGTAGGCCTTTACAGCAGTTGCTCTTGTGCCTGTGACGATTAAGTCATCAACGTACACTCCGACAATGAGTGCACCCTCTCCATTGCTCCTCGTGTATACAGCATGTTCTTGAGTGCATCTGATGAATCCCAGCTCCTTTAAGCAGTTGTCCAGGCGTGTGTTCCAGGCCCTCGGTGCTTGCCGCAAACCATAAAGAGCCTTGGACAGTCTATACACCTTGTGCTCCTGGTTCTTGACGATGAAGCCTTCAGGTTGAGCTACATACACCTCCTCTTTGAGGTCACCATTCAGGAACGCAGATTTAACGTCCAAGTGGTGAACCTCCCATCCGTGCTGGGCTGCGAGGGCGATGATCAAGCGAACTGAGTCGAGTCTGGCCACTGGAGCAAACACTTCATCAAAGTCCACTCCATGCTGCTGGACGTACCCCTTTGCCACAAGTCTAGCTTTGTGCTTGAGGATCTTGCCTTCACTATCTCTCTTCACCTTGTATACCCATTTTAAACCGATTGGTTTGTGCCCAGATGGTAACTCGGTAAGCACCCAAGTCCCATTCTTCTCGATGGCTTCCAGCTCCTTCTTCATAGCTTCCCGCCATTCATGTTCGAGTGTAGCATCTTGAAAGTTTGCCGGTTCTTCAGCCGACAAATACAGTATCTCTGGATCAAGAAATATCTCCTCAGTTTCAGCATAAATGTCGGCAATTGAGCGGTATCTCCTTGGCTCGCTCGAGTCTGCCGTCGGTGTGGGTGAGTTGCTAGAGGTTGAGGATGTGGTTTGTGGTGTAGTAGGCTCCCTTGATGCCATTGCCACTCCGTGCGTGATAGGTGTTGTCGGATCTCTCACGCCCTCCGGCGTGTGCACAGCCGCGTCCACCGCTCTCTGTGGAGTGATCATTGTCTTGACAACAGGTTCTTCGACTGAGAGTTCTACCCAGCCCTGTGGTTCAGCACTATCACCATTGTTCCAGTCCCATCTCCTTTCTTCCTCGAACACGACATCCCTGCTCACATGGATCTTGCTGCGTTGAGGATTGTAGAAACGGTGTGCTTTGCAGCCCTCTTCCACGCCAAGGTACACCAATGGCATGCTTCAGTCATCAAGCTTCTTGTGATGAGGACCTGCAGTCTTCATGTGTGCAACGCATCCAAACATCCTTAAGTGTCCGAGGTTTGGTTTCTTACCGGTCCAGGCTTCATACGGCGTGATAGCACCGAGAGCTTTAGTTGGCAAACGGTTGAGCAGGTACACCAAATGTCTGACTGCCTCGCCCCACATGATTCCAGGAACATGCATGGTCTTGAGCAAGCTCCTTGTTGTGGCCATCACTGTACGATTCCGGCGCTCCACTACGCCATTTTGTTGTGGCGTATATGGTGCGGTGAGGTGTCGTTGTATGCCTTCGCCTTCACAGAAGCTTGTGAATTCCTTGGATAGGAACTCACCTCCTCGATCAGTTCTTAATGTCTTTATCTTACTGTCACATTCATTCTCTACAGTAGACTTAAATTTCTTGAAAGCATTAAAAGCATCACTCTTTTCTTTGAGTATATACACCCACATCATGCGACTGAAGTCATCAACAAGTAGAAGAAAGTACTTGTTACCTGCAAGTGTAGCGGGTGTAATCGGGCCACATATGTCAGCGTGCACAAGTTGCAGTGTCTTCTCAGCTCTGAAGCTAGCCTGCTGAGGGGACGGTAGTCGTGCTTGTTTGGCGATGAGGCACCCTTCACAGATCTGGTTTGGGTGAGAAATCTTCGGCAGCCCAGTGGCCATTCCCTTTTCTGCCATAATCTTGAGCGCGAAGAAATTCACGTGCCCGAGCCTTGCATGCCACAACCAGGCTGGGTCTTGTACTTTGGCCATCAGACATATCGGCCTGCAAGATTCAAGAGCTATCTTGTACAGGCGGTTAGGTGATCTCCCCACCTTCATCAGCAGGGTACCGTTCCTGTCGAACACCCTCAAGTAGGAGCCAGCAATCTCCACCTTGCTTCCATCTTCTGTTAATTGACCAAGGCTCAATATATTACTTCTTAAACTTGGAATGAAGTATACCTCTGATAGAAGACGTTGTTCGCCGTTCTTGCATTGGAACAGGATTGATCCCTTGCCCTCAATCTGCACGGTTGAGCCGTCGCTGAACTTGACATTGCCGGTGATGTTCTGATCAAGGTCCTTGAACTTTCCTCGGTGGCCCGTCATGTGGTTGCTAGCGCCGTTGTCAAGGTACCACACGTCGGTGTCGGCCTGCGCTTCTCCAGCCCTGCGCAAGTCTGGTACTATCTTCTCTTCATTAAGCATGACGAGATCAGGCGTCTCCTCCTGAATTTCTCCCAGCATCAATGCGGTCTCCTCGTCTTGCGCTCGTGAGAGGTTCACCTCCTCATCACGACGTTGGTTGCGACACTCCGACGCATAGTGCCCATAGTTTTGACAATTGAAGCACTTGATTTTTGATTTGTTGCGGTTGGAGCCTGAACCGCGAGTCCACTCACCCTCCTGGTGTTGCGCTATTTGGCCGCCACGGCCACCCCTGCCGCGCCCGCGACCACGACCACGGGGCTTGCCACGGCCCCGGTCATCGCTAGAGTGTCCCTTTCCTCTCGACGGTGAATCAGCACCGCCTTTCTTCAACCGCGCCTGCCACTCAGAATGAGTAAGCAGAAGTTGTTCGCTGTTGCTCTCGCCTCGACCGCGTATGCGTTCTTCGTACGCTTTGAGGCGACCGATCGCTTCCTCGACCGGCATGGTCTCCACATCCGCAAACTGCTCGATCACAGCAACGACCTGCAGGTACTTATCTGGGACGGAGACGAGCAGCTTCTTGACGATGACGACGTCCTCCATCTCGTCTCCCAATCCACGAATCTTGTTTGCGAGGGTCGTCAATTTCCCCGCAAACTCATCGATGGAGTCTGTCTCCTTCATACGAAGATCCTCGAACTCACTCTTCAAGGTTTGAATCCTTGCCTTCTTCACCCGATCAGCGCCTAAGTACCTTGTCTTCAGACCTTTCCAAGCTTCCTGTGCCATTTTGTGCTTGGCCAGCTGGAGTAGGATCTCCTCGGGGACAGCTTGAAAAATGCACGCCAATGCCATCTTGTCTTTCTTCTTTTCTACGACCACCCCGGCCGTGGGTTCAATGGCGTCCCAGACGCCTTGAGCCTCCATGAAGACCTCCATCTTGATCGCCCAAGAGGAGTAGTTGCAAGACGTCAGCATCGGGTAGTGCAATGTTATGCTCCCCTCCTTTGTTGTTGGCGCCGACGAGTGCTCCACGATTGACATCTTGTCGAGCCGAAGGTACTTTGGCATAAACCTTGCTCTGATACCAAATGTTAGCAAAGAAGCTCCTTGTTGTAACACCCGGTGGAAGAAGACAGCAATATAAAAAGGAGAGGAAATTTTCTGTTTTTGTACTGACTACAAATGTTCATACTAGAAAAGGCTTTAAATAGATACAAAAGAACTAACGTGGGCATCATAAAATGAGGAGAAAACTACTCCTGGCCACACACATAACCACAAGACCTGGCTACTTCCTATAGAATAGGTAAACTAGGAGCTTCCTAAAGAATAGTTAAACAGGTAGCTTCCTAAAGACTAGTTAAACAGTTCCTAAAGAATAGGTAAACTAGAGCTAGTCTAGATTATTCACTAACAAAGATGAGAAAGTCGAAGAAGAAGACGTAAGACGAGGAGAAAGGAAGAAGGGCGAAGGCGTCGAACGAGGGAGAAGATGGGTGAAGGTGAGAAAAGAGAAAAGAGCGGGAAAAAAAAGTTCAAACAGGAGTCGTTGACTTTGCCACATGGCGCCGACGTATACTTCGACAATTCTTGCCACCCGAGCTCACATTGGAGAAAAACTGACCTCCTCTCGATGCACGCTCGCTTGATCGTGATCATAGCACACGATCGCACCACGTCACCAGGTATTTATTTATTTATTTATTTATTTAATCGAATTAATTATTTTTTAAAAATCCAAAAAAATATTTAAAAATAGAAAAAATTAATAAAAAATTCTTAAAATAATTATTAATTCAGAAAATAATTTTTAAATTCTGAAAATAATAATTATTAAATTAGAATAATTAATTAAATCTTTCGATAATTAATTATTTAATTCGGAAATTAAATAAAAAATTCGAAAAAATTCAGAAAAATCTGGAAAAGTCACAAAAAATCTAGAAAAATCTGAGAATAATTTTGGATATTTTACAAGCTCAGAGTAACACCGTTACACCTCGCGCTAGATCCAACTCCCCCGAGAACTCCGATAAAATTCTGTACGCCATTTGAACAACAAACAACTCCTCAAAGGCTGTTAAACTCATTCTTCGGGAATGGGGGGCTCATGATATGGCTAAAAATGGGATTAAATTGGGATCGTTTAAATTGGACACGAATCTTAAAGCTTAGGGGTAAAACGGTAATTTCATCTACAAACGGATTTGAAATGGGAACTGAGTCTTTCTTCAAAGCCCAATAACCCATAAACGGATCTGTCTTACTGGGTACGGCTCCCAACCCGTTACAAACCAGTTCAGAAGGATAAAGAAGAATTCAGATTCATAATTATCCCTGAGAAGTGATCTTAACCACTTCTATCCATTCACACCGGAAAGTAGAAATGTGTTCTTATCTCGAAACAGATCCCTTAGGCGACTATAAAAACCCCTCTCCCCCCACCATAACAAGGTAATGAATCTTTTTCCAGTAAAAGCTCTTTCTTAATCATTCAGATTACTGACAAGAGCGTCGAATGGTGCGTCACCGAGATCCATCCCGGTGTTTCGCACTTTTTGCAGGTTCGCAGTAGCGGCAAGAGACCAAGTCAACAAGTTGGTGAAGGTTAACGGGTCAACAGGTTTGCTTTATTGTTTTCTCCAAGAATCCACAAATTCATCTGTTTGCTCCCACACCAAAATCAGCAGCAACAGCTATCAAGCTCGACTTTCGAGGCTCGAGCTCATCTCGAGTCAAGCTTTGACCGAGCTCGAGCCAAATAGCCCGCGAATAGCTCGATTCGTTTGCAGCCCTAATCGCGAGCCACAAAAGCTTCTCCAACAAGCTTGAGGCTCGGCACACGGATGGCACCACGAGCCCCAAAAGCTTCTCCTACAAGCTTGAGGCTCGGCGCTCGGATGGCACCGCGAGCCCTAAAAGCTTCTCCAACAAGCTTGAGGTTCGGCGCTCGGATGACACCACGAGCCACAGAAACTTCTCCAAAAAGCTTGAGGCTCGTCTCCCGACCCTCGACGCTTGGATAAGCGAGCTCCTACTCTTCAAATCTCGACATCCCCTAGCTTTTCCAACAAGTGAGGGGCTCGTCTCCCAACCATAGACGCTTGGCTAAGCGAGCTCCTACCCTTCGACACTCGACGTCCCCCTGCTTTTCCAACAAGCGAGAAGGCTCGTCTCCTGACCCTCGACGCTCGGATAAGCGAGCACCTACTCTTCGGCACTCGACGTCCCTCTGTTTTTCCAACAAGTGAGGGGGCTCGTCTCCCGACCCTCGACGCTTGGATAAGCGAGCTCCTACTATTCAGATCTACCCCGCTGGCCTCTCCAGGAAGATACGGACCCCATTCTTCGCCGTACACACCACTCCACCCTTCCTACAGAAGCAAAACCACTTCTACACGGCTGGGTTACCCAACCCTCCAGGAGTGGGGGGCTCCTGATATGGGTCAGATGACGTGGCCCTTCCTGGGCCATCGAATTTCCTTTAAAACTGCTCTCTCCTGATCATCGAGTCAACAGAGGTCAAACGAGCCGTTACCACCTCAGGCCCACAGGCAAACGAGCGCGACCCGACCCGCTCAGGTCCCAGACCAGTTTGCACTGCCTATAAATACCAGGCCCTGTCCTTCCTTCAAAGGTAATCAATCTTTCCCCTCTAAAAATCCTAGCTACTGTTGCTCCTCAGTAACTGACTAGATCGTCGGATGGCCTGCCACCGGGATCTCTCCCGGTGTTTCTAGACAGAGTGCAGGTACACAAGACCGAGCCGAGCCCCCAGATCCGAGCTGAGCTTGCTGGATCCGAACCGAGCATCCGACCTCCGCCTCACTCCTGCTACTCCCGAGCCGCTCCGTCAGCCGAGGATCAAACGTATAGCCAGTATCACGACTTCCACTTTATAAATTGAGAGAACTCACATCTAGTGCAACCACCCTAAAAACAAACTGCAACAAGGTATATATCCTATTTCTAGATTATGATATATTTTCATTTGCTTTTCCAATACTCATCAGTGAATCTAACGGGCTCATCAAGTCAAGTACAGGACTATGGCCCATACAAAAGCCGTGTGACACGTGTCATTATTCTATTTGCTTCTGAACTCCTGCCTACTCCATAAATGGAGATGGAGTACACTACAGCTACAAGCCTACAAACCCTAAAGCTCGTGTAAATTTGTAAGGATCGCCGCCAATATTTCTCTCCTTCATTAATCATCATCTCTCTCCTTTTTCTTTTTGGGTTTCATTTTTAATTTATTTATTTTTCTTTTGATTTTTGGTTGAGAGGCTCTTTAATTATGAGTCAACAGCGGTTGCTAAGAGCATCCACAGTCGTTGAAGCCAAATTTTGAGTAAATAGCAATTGAGAAATAGAAAAAAAAAGAATGTTGTTGCAGTCGTCGAAAGCTAAAATATAGCCGGATGGAAGATTATCAACCGTCCATTAAGAATGACGGAATATAATCGTCCGTCCCTTTTTTTTTTTTTTTTTATGACAAAAAAAAAAAAAAAAAATGGAAAAATTCCTCACACGGTTAATAATCTTCCTTCTAGCAACATTGACGCTACATTATCAACCGTCCCATTTTAGGTTGTTTAAAATTTTTTTTTTTTGATTTTTAAAGTACTAGAAGACAATAAAAAAAAAATTAAAAAAAATTAAAAAAAAAAGGAAAAATTCCTCACACGGTAGATAATCTTCCTTCTAGCAACATTGACGCTACATTATCAACCGTCCCATTTTAGGTTGTTTAATTTTTTTTTTTTTTTGATTTTTAAAGCACTAGAAGACACACAAAAAAAAAAAAAAAAAAAAAAAAAAAAAAAAAAAAAAAGGAAAAGTTCCTCACACGGTAGATAATCTTCCTTCTAGTGAGATTGACGCATCATTATCAACCGTCGGTTGACTATTTTTTTTTTTTTTAAGAAAACCCAGCGACGGATTATAATTTACTGTTAATCTCCTCACACAGTTAATAATCAACCGTCGGTTGTCAATTTTTTTTATTTTTTTTTTTTCAAAAGCTGCTTAATCATTGGCTCAGTACTTTTTGTACAAGACGGAATGTTATCTTCCGTTAATTAGATCGGACGGCATATTATCTTGCGTTAGCTATATTTTGCATTTGGCCATTTCGCCTGCTATATTTGGCACGCAACTGTTCATCGTACACCCAAATTTTGGGTATTTGGACGACGACTGCAGCTTGTTTTTTTCCTATTTTTCCAAATTTTGGGTATTTAGCCCACGACTGTGGATGCTCTAATTCAATGGTAACTGACTGCCGCATAGAGCCGATATAAAACTAGGGCCAGACGAAGATTGTTTTGGATTTCTCTTTATAATCCTCTGCTACAATTTCTGGCTACATTTTTCTCCTTTTAAAAAAAAAAGAAAATCACCTTTTATTTTATACTGATTATTATTATTATTATGTTCTACAATATGTTTTCTTGTATATAGCAGAAAGAATGGATCCATCAAAATGAATGGATTTTTTATCATTAAATAAGTGAATCTATGAACTAGAGATGAATCAAGGTTGCACATTTAGTTTTGACTTCGTCATCAAAATGTGATTCATTGACTAGTTGCTAACTTGAATTTGATATAAAATTATCCAAAGCTAAAACCTACTCAGAACATCAAATAGCGACTAGATCATGGGAGCATACTCATACAGTCATGCTAATTTTTTGATGATACGGATACAGTCATGCTAATAAGGGTGTACTTTAGCAAACATAAATATAAAATAATAACATAAAATAAATGTCATGATCTTCTTCTGTGATTGTCCTCCGAACTTTCGATGTAAGGGTCTTTCATCCGTTTCTATTTGTTAAAATTGGATATGACGTTCGACTGGGCCAGCCCTGCCCTAGAGGCGGTAAGGCGGCAGTCTTAGGCTCCAGGAGATTTTGCAATTTTAGGGACTCCAAACTTGAACTTCCCTTGTAAACATAGACACGTATTTTGTGCGTAAAAAATATATATATACTATTAGGGGCTCCCATTTCGGAAGTTCGCCTAGGACCTCGAGAATTCAGGGCCGGCCCTAACGTTCGAATCAATAAGTTTGGAGGATAATAACTTCTTGATTTGAGTTATTATCCAACGTCATCTCCAAATCTCCAATATTAACAAATAGAAACACATCAAAAGTTCGGAGGATAATAACTCGAAGCAATTGACAAGTTTTATATTCTTTCTTACACTTAGCTCTCAGGAAACCAAACACCCCTAAATGCATAAGCCAGCTTTAATGGAATTGACCCAACTGGAACCATCCAAGTGATAATTAGATCATACAAAAAAAGAGAGAAAGGAACCACATTACTCACATGAGGTAATTTTTCCGTACAGTGTGATCAATTATGGACGAGCTGATGTGTACAAAAAAATCAAATTGTTAAGATATTTTTTAATCATATTTCAAGTAATTGCAAAATGAAAATATTTTAATGATAAAACACTTTGAACAAAGTGATTCAGAGTTAAACTTCCAAGCAAGTTCATGTATTGTACATGCTTATTGTACATGTCTTTTTTGATGAAACGGATAGATTCTAAGGATTCCAGCCATACATTAATAAGACAATAATTACAATAGAAAGGTCTTACAAGATGTAAAACAATCAAAACAGATACACTACTCCTAATATCACTACACACGAGTCGATACGGACTCAAACTATAAGCTAAAACCAAACATCCCAAGAGAACACAAACAACAAGCAATCCGCAGACCAATCAAGCTGACCAAGCCGGGACTCAGCGCAGAAGACGAGGCAGCTCCGAACGATCGGAGCGAAGGTGAAGAAGGCTCCTCCGCACCCTCGAGCCAGACAAAGCGGCAACAGCGATGATCCTACCATAATCAGGATGTAGAGAGAACCCGAAGCACTGCTCCAGCGACAGAGAAAGAAGCACCCCAATACAGACAGCCTCAACCGAAATAGATAGATGGAGATTAGTAAAAAACAGCACAAAATACTGGGCAGTCTGCTAAAGACTGAACGAGAAGTCAGCGACTAACGCTAAAGCAGGCTACACAGCAACCACCAACGGGACAGAAGACAATGGTTCGCAACAACATACAATGCATACATGCAAGAGAAACATGATAAACTAATAGGAACGATAAGCATGATACAATCAGACTAATAATCCACCAGAGCGGAACATATAACACATAGAGAACGACTTATAATACCATATCAGGCTACAAAAACCAAAAACCACAGAGATTCCCCCATCAAAAAAGCGTCAAGCTCTACAGCTATAACAGCAAGTCTGCAAAGACGCAGGACAAACACATCAGGTGTGCCCAACAGGAGGAGCTCAACATAGATACACAACATAAAATAACAATCTAAGCATCAGAGCTCAGAATAAACCGCATCAGACCGAGCTGGCAAAACGCAAGAGAAGTAGAAACACAAGAACTAGAATACCACCGTGATATAGTACCAAAAACACAGAACCAACAGCCACACCTGCTCCAAAGGAAGATAAACTAGAAGCCAAAAGCATTATAAGGGTGGTAAAACCAACCCTTTAATCCTGCAAAGCAAAACAGTCAAGGGAGAAGCGTTAAGCCACCTTGCTAAACTCAAAACAGCATAAATAAAATAGAGATAATGAGCTTCAAGATAGGAACTAAGGGCTACAGAAGAAAAAGGAGCACATGACACAACCAAAATGAATTGTAGTGATCCTTAAATAGCATTGAGATTAACAAGAACATTGATAGCTTTTTCAATCCTCTCAGACTTCAAGGCTTCTCTAGCTTCCGTTTTTATTGAAGAAGACCAAAACTTGAATAAAAATAAAAAATCGTTTGATAACGATCTACGGGAAGAAAAGATCTGACGGAATATTCTGTGGTTTCTTTCCCTCCAAATTAACCATAACATAATTTGGAAGGAGAGAATCCACGACTTGTGGAAAGCGCTATTAGGAGGACGCTTTGTCCAGCATTCGACCAGACTGCCCGGAGTGTTGGACACTTCCCAAGCCAGAACGGTAATTTTCCAGAAAGAAAGAGCAAAATCGCATTTTACGAACAAGTGGTTCACGTCCTCAGGACCAGAGCCGCATAGGGGACACAATTGTCCCCATGCAAGGTTTCTCTTATTGAGAATTTCAACGGTAAGGAGTTTATTGTTGAGTGCTAACCACACGAGGATTTTCACCTTCAACGGTGCACAAGACTTCCAAACCAAGTCATAGAAAGGCGATCGAATCCCTCTAAAATTGAGAAAGAGATAGAAAGAACGTACTGAGAAATTCTTTGACGAATTCCACCGCCCAAAGAATTCCTCTTTCTCATACCAAACTGCGTTGTTAAGATCTTCAAGCAAATTATCAAAAATGGGCGTTAAGATTGTACATGCGTCTTAAACAAGATGTTTGAACGATTTACATAGCGATCCTACAACTACTCTTTACGACAGAATTTCTCTATGAGGCTCCCCCCGCCTCCCATTCATCAAAAAAGAAAGAAAACTACACAAAAAAGAATTGATTCGGACTTTATTTTATGAAGCAATCCTTGGTGTACAAGCTGAATTGCCAGCAATATATATATCACAGTCCTATATCTCATTCCCTCGAGCACAATCATACACTCAATTCTGGGGGTAAAACCCCCTTTTTTAATTTATAAAACAATGGTTAAGTTAAAAAATGAAACCAAGCCAAAAGTAAAAGCACACAACCAATCAAACCCTCAACCACAATGAACAAACCATCAACTATTTGGGAGCAGAAGCAGATAAAAAGCACTGAAGCTGATCCCTGCACACCTAATTACATAGAAACAGGTGAGATTAGTGCGGATCAAGAGACCATGCAGAAGGCTTTTCAGAACAACTGGAGAGCCATTTTGAGCTTGTTCTGCTTCCATCTGGGTAACTTGTAGAAAGCATCCTTTGTCATGCCAAACTTCTCTTTGAACTCGGCTGAAGATAAATAAGTCTGCAAGAGATTTCATTAATGAGATATCTTAGAAACATAACGAGATAGTAAGATCAGATTGTAGGATGGTTTGATCCATGCATAGACTACGGTGGGGATGTAAAGTAGGCCGGGCTGGGCCGGGCCTCTAGGAGGCGGGCCTAGGCTGAGGCCAGGCCGAAGCCCTCTTGTTTGTAATTTTATGAAACCTATATCTGGCCCTTAGCCCAGGCTTTTATCCGGCCAACAAGTCCGACCTAAGCCCAAGTGAAACTTATATAATATTTTTCATTTCGTCAATTAACTAACCCTTTTTTACTTACTTTTTAAAAGGATTTAAAGATTCTATATTCCGATAATCTCAAATTGTTAGTTGTTGACTCATTAGGTGATACTTGATAGACCCTTCTTTTCCAAGGTTGGCACCGACCACCACACAGAGTGAATGTCAAAACTACACCAGTTGAGTTACCTATGTTTCATTATAAATTAAATTTTGTAATTATACTAGATTTGCCTGTGGGCACGTGCCTACGGCACGTCTTCGAAACAATACAAAATACAATAAGCCCTGTAAACAGTAAAACAACAATTATGTAGCTCAAGTTTGAATAGTATGACAATAATTAGGTGTAAATAAAAATCCATGTTTCCATTAGTATATGTTAAAAAATAATTATAAATGGGATGTAAAATCTAACTTCTTAGAGCTCTAAGTGTGAAAAATGATGAAATTTAACTATTGAAGAGATATTTGATATTTTCAGTATAACATGTGCAATATAAAACATAAAAATTCTAAAAATTTGCAAATCTGAAACCTTAAAATTTAAATTTCCAAGTAAATTAAAAAAGAATGGGAGAGAGATAGGGAGAGAGAAAAGAGAGAGATATGAAAAAGTGAAGAGAGAAGAGAGAAGAGAGAGATAGTAATAAAGTAATGAGTTTTTTTAGTTTTGGAGGGAAAATTTTGGTTTTGGGATTTAAAATTTTGGGAGGGAAAATATGTTTTGTGAGGTTAGATGTGGACCATTGATTTTGAGGGGATTGAATGTGAGCCACTTGATAGCTTTCTTTGTGTTTTATTATATAGATTACTAAAAGAAAATAACTACTTGAATAATGGATATTTACTATTGCTATAATTATGAATTGTAGTAACTATAATTTGCAAATAGAATTGTAATCGTTTTGTAATAGCTATATTATACAACTATGCATGCAAAAGCTAGTAGAAGCTAATAGATAAATTAGAAATAATTTGAACTATTATACAACTATGCATGCGGAAGTTAGTGGATAGGTTATAATTAATTTGAGCTATAATAGTATAAAATTAGATGGGCTTGTATATAAACAGGCTAGAGCCTGGGCCTTTATGGACGGACCAATGGACGGGCTAAAGCCCAGACTTTTGGGCCGGGCCTCAAACTCAAGATCCAAGCCCAGCCCTTATGTACGAAGGGCCGGGCCGGGCTTTTTAGAGGGCCGGATTAACGTGCCTATGGACATACTTGGGCTTTTGGGGTTTTTTTTACATCCCTAGACTACAGCTAGAAACTCAAAATACAAATTCCCTCAAGCAAATTTTTCATCTTTCCTATTCTTCTAAACTGCAATCTAAAAGATAAAACAATTCAACAAATCAAGTGGTGTCTTCCTCAATTTCCTATGCTAGAAAATTGGCAATAAATAAGAGAAGGTTGTCAGGGAGTATAATTTTGTCACTTCCTTTCATGGATGGCAATATTTTGATGGGCAAATGCTTAGATAATGATGTTTACCTCTCGTTTGGTTACATCGATTTTCGTAACTGGATCCAGAGAGTGTACTTTTAGGCGTTCATATGGGAAAATAGAAAGCCCTTCTTCATCTTCAACCTCACCCTCCTTCACGTCTTCCTGGATGGTGAGGGATCCAATCCTATTGGACATTGATGTGATATTCTCCTTCTTGTTGTTCTCTGGTTTCGGTTTGTTAACGACAGGGCTCACTTCAACCATGAGAGATGCAAAGTTAGAAACTTTCAATATAATACTTTTTTTAAATTTAGCACAGGTCCTTACCTTTCAATGATTTTGGTATAATCTGAGGCTTGACGCTTTCTTTTGAAGTTTCAAAAGAAGCACCGAGTGCAGCAATTGCTGCAGACTTGGGTGCCACCACCTTTGCTGAATCAGGAGATATGGATTTTGGAAAGAGTTTTCTTGCTACTGGTGGAGGAGTTGAAAGATTTCGGGTACTTGGGTTCTCAAAAGTAGCAGCTAGGGCATTGAATTGAGGAGATCTCCCTCTCACACGAACACGCTCAGGGCTGAAGGACATGCTTCGAGATCGTTGAGATTTGTCTGGCACACTCGATCTTCCTCCATACGTTGACGGTGATCTCCCTCCATATGGTGATGAGGACCGTCGCTTGGGTTTCTAAAATGAAAAAGAATATATATATATATATATATATATATATATATATATATATATATATATATATATATATATATATATATCACGACAAATTTCCCAATTATGTTCCTTCACTATTATAAGTAGCCAAGGTATTGTATATAACTACTGAAGAATCTATCCAGGTTCTGATGTGAAAGTGTTTCGTACAGTTTGCATGATATCTTGTAAATGATAATACATGAGACAGAGTACATGACTACAATAACAGAAACGGAGGTCAATACTAAGAGTAGTCATTTTAGGTTCTACGGACATGGAAAACTCACACTATAGCTGTGCTGACTGCTGATGAGCAATAATAAGATTCGAATTTATGTGAGACCAAAAAGAACTTAGATTGAGGCTGTCAATTTAATCAAGGAAATAGCTTTTTTAGAGCTGAGCTGAAAAACGGTAAAGTTCATTGTATCCATTATACCGAAATCAGCAACAATGTACATTTGTGTGTGCAAACTATTCAAAATATGACGACAGAGACAAGGACAACGAAGCCATGTTTCCTTAGCGGTCTGCTACTTATATCCCCTTTTCTAATTCAGCTGAGTTATAAGGCTTAGCTCTCCTTTTAATATGCACAATGATCATATCCTTGTTAACAACCTCAATCTTAATACCATTTAAGCTTACACCTAGTCTTTGCTCCGTTTACTACATCCGTACCCCTCTTCCTAACTGGTGCTTCTATCTACGCTGCACCTCCCAAAAACCATGAAAATTTAAAGCTCCGTTAAGTGGATCAAGTAGGATCATATAATAGGTATGTAGTACAAACTGTTATTATATAATCAAAAATTTTGGCCGATGCTAGGATATGTTCATTGAAATTTACTAGATATTCTGAACAATATTTAAAGCTTGACTCATGTGATAGATTACTCTCTATTATTTATTTGAAAGAACATTGATTTACTCTTACATCTGCTGTTGGAGTTGCTCCATTCTTCACTGTAGCCAGCTTCCTCTGGAATGAATTCCCATGAATCTGCAACCAACAACAAAGTTTTTAGCTTCACATCTGGATCAGAAGCAGCTATTACAATAGCAAAACCAAAAAATTTACTCAGCAGCTTCAAATCTTCATTCACTAGGGAATAGAGCAACTAAAAATGGAGAATCTTTTTCCAAATATTAACAAAGCATATAGTAATACTATATAAAGTATATGCTCACTGTAGATTTTGCAGAATCCCAACTGAAGAAGCGGGTGAAGAAAGGAGGCTCATTTCCTTCCGTAACAACAAAAACAGGAGTTTCACAAGGTAGTTTTTCCATAAGATAATCATGTTCAATGAATTTCTGGAAAGAAGCAGAAAGGAAAATTGTATAAAGAAGCTGAAAAGGAACTATTTCTTCATACAACAATGTAGGACCAAGTATATTAATACCTCTCCGATATTTAAAGCTTGCGATTTGCTCTTCAAATCGACCTGATTCCCAACCCAAACAAAGATCTCGGAGTGACAGTCGAGAATATATATATCTTCTGTCAATAGATCATCTTGGCTGAAGTTGAATATTTCTGTAACCTGCATTGTAAGCAAATCCAACTTAATCAACAAAAGATAATACTGGTAAAAGACAATATATTCATATATTTTAAACCTATGCAAGAGTTATCACGAAACACACCTTTAAATTGCCTGGACGGTCCCCATGTGTACAACAGCACAAATAGATTAACTCAGCAATTAGACATTGTAACCACATAAACTGAACAAGGGGAGAGGTTATATAGAAAAAGACAATAGAACAATTATGATAGGTTTTCCTTTTTTACCTTTTGAGTGAGTACAAGAGAATAGATGAGGATTATTTTCTGGTTCCTTCCCTATCTTCTGGCTGGAATATTCACATTTCCCTCCAAGTAAAGTCCAAAATTGTTCAGTTTCCGCTCCTTCCTTTTGTGGTTTGGACAGTATGTCTGGCTGTAAAATCAGCATAAAATACAGTTTGGAATAAGCTTTAGTATATTTAGGTTGAGGTTACCGCAATGTAAAAAGTTTCATTCTACGGGAGTTATTTCTGTACTAGGTTTGCCCGTGGGCACGTGCCTACGGCACGTCTTCGGAACAATGCAGCATATGAAAAGCCATGTAAACAATAAAATTTATGCAACACGTTGCAGGAAGCAGTGAGAAACCAGACAGATATTGTTGTTTAGTTCTGATAAAGAACTTGCTCTGTATATCAAGGAGGAAAAATATTTGACGAACTTTGGTATTGGTAGTGTATTCTACTATCAGACTGAGACGTACACTATAATAATGTTCATGTATACTACTAAAATTTTCAGCCTTTCGGATGCATGAATCAGAAACTTCCATCATGAAGTTTATGTAGTTCAAATTTGAATAGTAAGACAACAATTAGTTGTAAACAAAAGTCCATGTTTCCATCAGCATATGTTGAAAAATAATTATAAATGGGGGTGTAAAATCCAACTTCTTAGAATTTTGAGGGTGCAAAACGATGAAATTTAACTTTTGAGTAGATATTTGCTACTTTGAGTATAAATTTAGAGGTTGAAATTTACCTAAATAAATATCCATTTAAATCTTCCAATGCATTTGAAATCAATCGCAGTGAAATTTTCTACAAGAGCAATCAAAAGAAGCATAAAAAATCTGAAAAATCCTAAAATTTACAAACCTGAAATCTGAAAATCTAAATTTCTGGGTAAAGAGAGAGAGAGTTCTGAAAAAGATAAGAGAGGAGAGAGAGAGATAGTAATAAAGTGAGGAGGATCTTTGTTTTTGGGGGGAAAATGTAGTTTTGGGAGGAAAATTTTTAATTTTGAGGGAAAAACTTTTGGAGGAAAAATGAAAAATGTCTTTTGGAAGGGTGAATGTGAGCCATTGGTTTTATTTCAGTTGAAGGAGACACACTTGATAGCTTTTTTTTCAAATTGCCTTGTGATTTATTATATAAATCTTGAATAATATCTAAGAAAATTATTCACAATTGGTTTTTCACCTCGATCACAGGCAGGGAGCAGGTACCTTACCCTACTAATATATATTGAGCCACGATAGAAAGACAGAAAACCTAGGAAGCACGTATACTCTCTCAGGGATGCATATCTCGTATCAGATACGTATCCGGTGGGATACTCGCCGGATACTCACTGGATACATACCGGATACGTATCCTAGCAATTATTTTAATAAAAAAAGATCAGATACTCTACGGATACTTGCAGGTACGTCGGGATACTCTTGGATATTGTTTGGATACACGGAGAGGATATATATATATATATATATATATATATATATATATATATATATATATATATGTATGTATGTATGTATATATGTATGTATGTATGTATGTATATCTACTATTCTCTCTCTCTCTCTCTCTATATATATATAGATATATACTATTCTCTCTCTCTCTCTCTCTCTCTCTCTCTCTCTCTCTCTCTCTCTCTCTATATATATATATATATATATATATATCTACTCTGCTATTCTCTCTCTCTATATATATATATATATCTACTATATCTACTATTTTCTCTCTCTCTCTTTCTTTATATATATAGAGAGAGAACAGTAGATATAGTATATATATATATATATATATATATATATATATATATATTCTACTATTCTCTCTCTCTCTCTCTCTCTCTCTCTATATATATATATATAGAGAGAGAGAGAGAGAGAGAATATCATTTGATTAAAATATATTATTTTGTTTTAATTTATTAAAAGAAGTCAAAAAACGATTGATGTAGAATGTAATTCTTACTATTATTTTGGTTGATTGACTACTTGTTATTATTGTACAAGTTGCTGCATCTTTATTCGTTTTAGTGTTTGGGTGTTAAATTTTTTTAAGATGATAAATATAGAACAGTAGGATATAGTATTGAAGGGTCTTGGTTGGTTCAAGGTTATGACTAGCATTGGTATCGGGTCAGGTCGGGTCCTTCACTACCCGGTCCCCTACGGGTCCAAAAATTGGATCCAAACTCGGACCCGTGAGGACCGGGTCTGGTTCCGGATCCGGATCCTATTAAAATATTCCTACCCGTTCGGGTAGGAGCGGGAGTGTGAGCGCGAGCGGAAACGGCAAGTGGATGATTTAGACTAGATGAGAGAAGAAAAATACATGAGTTTTGAATTTAGAAGAGGAAGGTTTAGAATTGAAGATAGAGGGGAGGGATGAAGATATATTTTTTTATGTTGATTTTTTGGGTTTATTTTAACGGGTCTGGGCCGGGTCCGGGTCAGGTCTCTTTTGAACGGACCCGGACCCGGATCCGAAAGTACAACGGGTCCCATTTTAGGATCCAGACCCGGATAGGTCGGGTCGGTTCCGGTCCAATACCAGGTCCGGGTCGGATCCGGATTTCGGGTATTTATACCAATGCTAGTTATGACTTATGAAGTTATGACAGATGTAGTAATGATATTGATTCTATTGAATAGGTTTATAACTAACCTACTTTTATTTGAACATTTTGGTCAGTTATAGGTGTTATTGGAAACATGGAATGATCCATTAGTATGTTTTGTTTGACAATAGCTTGTATTAATTTTAATTACCATGTACTTGTTTCTAACTTTTTCATGTTCGTATTGAATTGAATATTTAAGTTTATTATTTATATATCTATAATATTAATTTTTTAAATTATTTTAATTTAGTGTATCCTAGTTTTTGAGAAATCGGCGTATCCGCGTACCAGATACGAGCTGTACTGGATACATGAACCCGTATCCGTGCTTCGTAGTAGAAAACATTATATGCAACTTCAGCCGTAAAATGATAAATGATTAAGTGGTGCACCCTGATGACTACTGTGAGCAGTTGGTATCTGATGCGGTTTGTTTCTGGGAGACGTGTGGATGCACCAGGTGTGAGTTCTTACTCGATTTGTATTTGAAGGAGAAAGCAGCTGGTCGGACGACCCTCGGCTTGCCGAGCGGTACCTGCGACTGGTTGGGAGTGAGGTGGATGTCTGGGCTCGGATCAGAGGGCTCGGATCCGAGGTCTGGTGTACCTGCAGACAGTCTCGAAACACCGGGGTTGGTCCCGGTGGCAGACCCTCCGACGATCTAGTCAGTTACTTTAAGATAAGAGCAACAGTAACTAGGGTTTAGTGGAGAAAAGATTGATTACCTTTTAAGAAAGGAGAGGGCCTGGTATTTATAGGAGTTTCTAATCGGGTCTAGACCCGTTTGGGGCTGGGCCGGACCCGGTTACCCGATTGGCTGAAGCGGTGGAAAGTCGGGCGGTATAGGGCTGACGTGGCAGGCGCCGGAGTGGTTTCCGGGCTGACGTGGCAGAGCTCCGGGCGGTTTTCCGGTGCTGACGTGGCTGATCTGAAGGATCAGGAAGGACGCGTATCCTGAGGGGATCCGGTGGCTCAGGGTGAGCCACGTTTTATTCCTGACCCATATCACAAGCCCCACACTCCCGCAGGGTTGGGTGATCCAGCAGTGCGGGGGTGACTCATGGTCCTCGGGGGAAGGGCAGATGTCAGGGTAAGAAGTAGGGTCTGCTGTTCCCCGAAGATGGCCAGGGGCAGGAGGAATGGACCCCTCGTTGGATGTGCGGAAGGTGAAGTTTTAGGAGGGGGGAGTCGGTAGTGCGCATGCCGAGCTTACTTGGTCGGCGACCGAGTTAGCGGGGTCGGCGGACGAACCCTACGGGTCGCAGACGAATCCAATGAATCGGCGGACGACCGATTCGCTAGTTGGAAAAGCGAGGGGTCGTCCAAGCCATCTGATGGGACTCGTTTTGTCGAGCGTTGGGGATCGGCGTCCGAGTTTATGAGGTCGGCGCCGTGGAGAGCGTTCTCGAGTTGGCGGTCGGGCTCATGGGGTCGGTTGGACGAGACCCAAGGGTCGGCGGACGACTGTCTCGTTGGTTGGAAGAGCGATGGGTCGGTGTCCGAGGTCGGGAGGTTGGAAGAGAGTCTTGCTAGTTAGGAGAGACTCGAGCTCGGATCCGAGCGCCGAGTCCCTACTGGGAAAGGAGGAGTGGCTCGAGCTTCGATCCGAACTCCGAGTGTTCACTGAGAAGGGAGAAGGGGCTTGGTTCGACTTTCGATCCGAGCGTCGAGCTCCATACTGAGAAAGGGGAAATAGCCTGGCTCGATCCTCGATCCGAGCGTCGAGCCCTCACTGAGTAGGTGGGAGAAGTCTGGCCCGAGCTCAGGGGGTCGATGGTCGAGACCTAAGGGTCGGCGGACGACTGCCTCGCTAGTTGGAAGAGCGAGGGGTCGTCCAGGCCATCCGTTGGGTCGTCGTCCGAGGTCAGGAGATCGGTCTGACGAGCGTCTCGTTAGTCAGAAGAGTGAGGGGGAGGTGAGACTCGAGCTCCGATCCGAGCGCCGAGTCCCCTCCGGGAAAGGGCTCGTGGCTCGAGCTTCGAACCGAGCTCCGAGTGTCGATCCGAGCGTCGAGCCCCATGCTGAGGGAGAAGCCTGGCTCGAGCTTTGATCCGAGCGCCGAGTCCCAGTGAGTGAGAGAGTAGCCTGGCTCGAGCTTCGATCTGAGCGTCGAGCCCCCACTGAGTAAGAGAGTAGCCTGGCTCGAGTTTCGATCCGAGCGCCGAGCCCCTACTGAGTAAGAGAGAGTAGCCTGGCTCGAGTTTCGATCCGAGCGCCGAGCCCCTACTGAGTAAGAGAGAGTAGTCTGGCTCAAGCCTCGATCCGAGCGTCGAGCCCTCACTGAGTAGGTGTGAGAAGTCTGGCCCGAGCTCAGGGGGTCGGTGGTCGAGACCTAAGGGTCGGCGGACGACTGCCTCGCTAGTTGGAAGAGCGAGGGGTCGTCCAGGCCATCCGTCTGGTCGTCGTCCGAGGTCAGGAGATCGGTCTGACGAGCGTCTCGTTAGTCAGAAGAGTGAGGGGGAGGTGAGACTTGAGCTCCGATCCGAGCGCCGAGTCCCCTCCGGGAAAGGGATCGTGGCTCGAGCTTCGATCCGAGCTCCGAGTGTCGATCCGAGCGTCGAGCCCCATGCTGAGGGAGAAGCCTGGCTCGAGCTTTGATCCGAGCGCCGAGTCCCAGTGAGTGAGAGAGTAGCCTGGCTCGAGCTTCGATCCGAGCGTCGAGCCCCTACTGAGTAAGAGAGAGTAGCCTGGCTCGAGTTTCGATCCGAGCGCCGAGCCCCCACTGAGTAAAAGAGAGTAGCCTGGCTCTAGTTTTCATCCGAGCGTCGAGCCCCACCCTTTGGAGGGGAAAGTTGTCTGGTTCGAGTCTTCATCCGAGCGTCGAGCCCCACCTGTTGAAGGAGAAGGTGGTTTGGCTCGAATTTCCATCCGAGTGTCGAGCCCCACCTGTTGAAGGAGAAGGTGGTTTGGCTCGAATTTTCATCCGAGCGTCGAGCCCAACCTGTGAGAGGGGAAGGTTGCCTGGCTCGATTTTTCATCCGAGCGTCGAGCCCCACCTGTTGATGGAGAAGGTGGTTTTGGCTCGAATTTCCATCCGAGCGTCGAGTCCAACCTGTGAGAGGGGAAGGTTGCCTGGCTCTTCGAAAGTTCTTCTAGGATCTACTCTGATTCCGCGACGCCTGTTCGAATCGCCTTTTGGGAGACATTGGTAATGGGTTGAACAGAAGCAATTGGGAGATGAACAGAAAGAAGATCTAGACTCTTCAGTGAAACCAAGAAATGAGTTTTACGAGAAGAGGTGGGGTGGCGCGCGTTCTCATCCGAGTATTGAGCCACCACTAAGCAAGGAGAAGGTGGTATGGCTCGAATTTCCGTCCGAGCGTCGAGCCCAACCTGTGAGAGGGGAAGGTTGCCTGGCTCGAGTCTTCATCCGAGCGTCGAGCCCCACCTGTTGAAGGAGAAGGTGGTTTAGCTCGAATTTCTATCCGAGTGTCGAGCCCCACCTGTTGAGGGAGAAGGTGGTTTGGCTCGAATTTCCATCCGAGCGTCGAGCCCAACGTGTTGAAGGAGAAGGTGGTAAGGCTCGAATTTCCGTCCAAGCGTCGAGCCCAACCTGTGAGAGGGGAAGGTTGCCTGGCTCGAGTTTTCATCCGAGCGTCGAGCCCCACCTGTTGAAGGAGAAGGTGGTATGGCTCGAATTTCCATCCGAGCGTCGAGCCCAACCTGTGAGAGGGGAAGGTTGCCTGGCTCGAGTCTTCATCCGAGCGTCGAGCCCCACCTGTTGAAGGAGAAGGTGGTTTGGCTCGAATTTCCATCCGAGCGTCGAGCCCAACCTGTGAGAGGGGAAGGTTGCCTGGCTCGATTTTTCATCCGAGCGTCGAGCCCCACCTGTTGATGGAGAAGGTGGTTTTGGCTCGAATTTCCATCCGAGCGTCGAGTCCAACCTGTGAGAGGGGAAGGTTGCCTGGCTCTTCGAAAGTTCTTCTAGGATCTACTCTGATTCCGCGACGCCTGTTCGAATCGCCTTTTGGGAGACATTGGTAATGGGTTGAACAGAAGCAATGTCGCACCAGTTGCTAGGGGTGATTTTTGTCGGGTAAACAGGAATGGGTAGTATTGGAATTTTATCCTTTCTGCTGTCGTCATGGCGCAAAGATCAACGTTTGTTTAGCCGTTGGATCTTGTCAGATGAGATCTAACGGCTAGATGCTTATTTGCGAAAATCGAGGAGTCGTTGTCTTCTTTAAAAACCCCCACCCCCCTCATTTTTTCTTTTCACCTTATCGTTTATAATTCCCAACTTTCAAGCTTTAGCGCAGGCATTTCGATCGCTGTTGGCGGTTTCTTCGGAGAGAAGCGTAACTTTCAAAGCATCAGGTTAGTAATTTTCTTTTTTCACATGTCGCGTACTCAGTCTGGTTCCGAGGCTACTTCGTCTGGTCACTCGGAGATGGAGTCAGATTTAGAAACGTCCTCGTCTCTGGGCAAGTACCAGGTTAAAGAGGAGGTTTTCTCCGAACCTGGCTCCGAGGGCGATAGTGACGTAGCTCTAATCGTGCAACCGCTGAGTTCTCGGAGGCTAGGGAAGGAGCCGATGGAAGAGGGCGGTGCGGATGAGGATAGTGATGAGGATGAGGACGAGGAGTCGGATCAGGATGCTGGTGATGATGAAGAGGATGAGGAAGGAGAGCAGGGTGATACGGACAGTGAGGAGGGAGAGGGTATTGGTGCGCCAGAGGCCGGCCACGGAGAAGATCTGCCTCCGTTGCCCCCCCTGTCGACGCCATCGCCCAAGCGCAAGCCTCGGCCACGTCGGAAGAAGCTAGTACTCACCATCCCTCAAAGTCCTTCGACTGACGAGGATGCGCCGAGGGCGGGCCTTGATGTTCCACCTGTTACCTTTCGAAATCCCGTGTCGATACGAATGTATCCCGATGATGTGAAGGACATCCAGCCGATCCCTCCCGTGCCTGGAGAAAACACAAGGACGAAGATTCGTGCGGACAATACTCCCAGCGTCTTGAGACCGGAGTACCTGAATATCATTAGGGCTGCCTACTACATTCCGAGGGAGTATGAGCTTCTGCAACCGAGCCCCGGTATTCGACCCACGACAGTATTAGCTCCGGGCTACTGCATATTTCCGGAGCACGCCTTTATTTCGGGGCTGAGGTTCCCCCTGCACCCTTTCGTGAAGACGGTCTTGAACTGGGCGGAGCTGTCACCCATGCAGTACGGCCCCAACTCTTGGAAGCAGCTCATCTGCTTCATCTTGAAGTGTCAAGAGAAAGGGGTGAGGCCGAGGCTTTCCTACTTCCGCGCCATCTTTAGCATTGGTTCGCTCGGAGATATTGAGGGCGTATTCTTCTTCACGCCGAGACCGAACAAAAGAGTGGTGCATGGCCACCCGGATTCGATTAAGAATTGGAGGGATAAGTATTTTGTTGTGAAGACCGAAGGGTCATGGGACATCCCGACTCAGTGGAATTTTGTGAAGCCGAAGCGTAAGCCCCCGAAGAGGAATGAGTTAACCGCCAGGGAGTGGGGGAGGGTTGAACATTTACTGAGGGGAGACAGCATCGCGTGGCGCCGGATGACCGAGGTTCACCTAGCGAGGGCCGGACTGAGTCCCGCCGACCCTAGTATGTTTCTTTCCTTATTTTTTCATCTTCCTGCCTTCGTGTTAACGTTTAGCCTTCCTTTTCTGTCTTGTTATAGGGATGACTACACAGCAGGCACACGCCAAGCAGATTCTGCTCGCCGCCGCCGAGAAGACGAGGCAAGAGAAGAAGAAGAAAGAGGAGCAGAAGCGCCTCGCTGCCGAGAAGCGGAAGCCTTCTGCTCAGCCTTCCCAAGCCGGAGGGCCCTCCAGCGTGCCTCCCCCAGCGCCCGAGGAGCAGCCTTTGGCGAAGAAGCAGAAGAAGCATCACCATTCGTCGCGGTCGGCTCGAGACCCGGCGGGGGGATCGGGGAAAACGGTTGAAGCCCCGTCACAACAGCTTCCCCCCGTACGTCCGAGTGCGGCGGAGCTGGTGGGAAGGATGGCGACGATGCCTTTTGCCCCCGATTGGTCGATCCTGAAGGGTGACTCAATCCTCGACGGACCCGTATCGATGGAGTTCGTCTCGAAGGCCATCACCGATCGGGACGGAATGGCCTTGGCGGCGCAGACGGCCGATCAGGCCTACATGCGCTGGGCCCAAGCCAACCTCTCGGTAAGTCGTCCGAGGCCCATCTGGTGAATAAACTTGTAATTATCGCTAAGTTTGATTTTTCTTGACAGTCGATGCTCCACGGACAGCACTTCCATAAGTGTCTGGAGAAGGAGATTACATACGAGCGGAAGCAGAAGGAGAAGTTCCTTCGGGAACTGACCAAGGCGACGGAGGACTTCAAGGAGGCTCGGGACATGGTGGTAGTGCACGAGGCCCAGATAGAGTCCTTGGACAAGATCCATAAGCAGGACCGAGAGGACCTGCTGAAGAAGATCGCGGCCGAGGCGGCGGAGAAGGAGAAGGCGCAGAAGGCCTTGGCGGACTTGGAGGCGGCCCTGGGGGAGACGTTGATGACGGCGCAGGACGAGGCTTATGAGCAGGCCAAGTCTCACTTCAAGTATATTTATCCGGAGTGCAACGTCGACCACCTCAGCTTCGGGTGGAAGCCGGATCTGCCTCCGACCCCAGGGGGTGATGGTGACGACGGAGGCCACCATGAAGAAGAGGTGCACCCCGACCCTCAAGACTAGATGTTTTTGTTTTTTCTTTTTTGTTGTAAATGCCCTCGGCGGACTGGCCACCGCAAATTTTGTATCGAACTTTTTGAGGTGAAATGAAATATGAAATTTTTTGGGCCGACCCTACAACACTTGCATTTTGTGATACTTGTATTTTTCTTTTGATAGAGGCTGGCTCGCCAACGAAAGTTGGCTCGGGACCGAGAGGCTGCCAAAAATTACTTTTTGAACAAGTCGAGAGAGCTTGGTCCAGAGGTGGCTCGTTTGAGAAAAATTGTAGCCGACCGGGACTGGTGGGTTATTGAGAAGGACTGGGCGGTCTCGAATACCTCTAGCGGGCGGTCGGCCTCCGAATCTTCTCTTCGCGAGGCCGTCATAGAGAAAGAATTGGAGATTCGCCAGTTGAAGCTTGATATGGCTAAAAATAGGATTAAATCGGGACCGTTCACATCGGACACGAATCTTAAAGCTCAGGGGTAAAACGGTAATTCCACATACAAATGGGTCCGAAACGGGTATTGGGTCTCCTTCTCACAGATCCAATAACCCGCGAACAGATCCACCTCAACAGGGTACGGGTCCTAACCCGAAACACACCCAGTCCAGAAAAGATAGAATTAGGGTTTCTGATTAATCCAAATCAACGGCTCTGATTCACGTCTATCTTTTCACCGGGAATTAAGGGATTACATTCCTAATCTGATTACGAGGATTTTATGCCTTATCAGATCACGGGAATCACATTCCTTATCCGATCCCAACGGCGACTATAAATACCCCCCACCCATCTCTATTAAGAGGTAATCAATCTTTTTCTAGTTAAACGCTCTTTCTTAATCATTTCTGATTACTGACTTGAGCGTCGGAGGGTGCGTCGCCGGGATCAACCCCGGTGTATCGCACTTCCTTGCAGGTGAACGGCGGGAGTCAACGGTCAAGCTCCGGCGGAACAGGTTAGGTGTTTGCTATTCAGGTTTTTCACGAACTCACAAATTCTATCTGTTTGCCCCCACACCGAATTTAGCGGCAACAGATTGGCGCCGTCTGTGGGAACACCATACGAATAGCCTCCGCCTCTTCCTCGTCGACTAGCTCTTCTCCAGCCATGCCTCCGAGGAAAATCATATCCAGAGGGTCCAACCGTGGGCTCAACCCCGCTGATCAGCAAGAGGTAGTCCCCGTCCAACCCGCTCTGCAGCAGGGACAACCCCCGCTTCAAGTGGAGGACCCTCTTCAACAAGATCAGCCTCCTCTTCAGAATCGGCAACCCCCCAAGGGTCCTACCGGTCCACAGAATGCCGGTGCGGGGGGCTCCCGCATGAAGCAACCGCTCCACCAAGACCGCGTCTCCATACACAACGCCTCTACGGATTCCATGGCCTCTCACAATCCCCAAAATCAGAAGAAGGAAGAGGACCTACGCCACCGTCTGGACGAGAAGCGGGCCCGAAAGGGAGCCTCCCGCCAACAACGTCCGGGTGAGCGGTCCCCTCACCACCGAGACTACAGAAGATCCCCTGTCCGAAGGGGAAGGAGGGAGTCCCCCGAGCATTACAGAAGGAGGCACTCCCCCGTAGATCGGCAACAGCCCAGGAACAATGAGGCACCAATCACCCGTGCCGAGTTCCAGCAGTTCCAAGCAATGGTACAACAGGCACTCAACCTCCGTCAAAACCCTAATGAGCCGAAGGCCCCGTCCCCTCCTCCAGTCCGAAGCCCTCGCCGACGGTCCCCATCTCCTCGTCCCGCTCCTACCAACTCCCGGCGTACCCCAAGTCCTCGTCGCTCCCGAAGTTACCATCGTCGCAGCCCTCGCTCTCCCTCCTACGAAGACGAGTCTAGAGGCTCGGCTGATTACCGTCGAAGGGACGACGCCATGTATCGCCGTCTCCATGAGGTAGAGAGGCGCCTGGGTCAGATAGGTCGAGAAGAAGAGCTTAGGGGGAGGACCCTACGTCCTACTCGACCCCTTTCTCCCGAACCATTGTGGATGCACCTGTGCCGTTCGGCTTCAAACCTCCCCAATTTGAGACTTACACCGGGAAAACTGACCCCGTTGACCACATTGAGAGCTTCAAGACTCTCATGCTCATCCACCAAGCCTCCGATACCCTGCTGTGCAAGACATTCCCTGCTACTCTCAAGGGCTCGGCTCGGGAATGGTACTCCCGCCTCGCCCCGTCTTCCATATTCTCCTTCGAGCAGTTCGAAACACTCTTCATCACCCACTTCGTGAGTAGCAGGCGCACGGAGAAGACCAGCATCTCACTCATCCAGCTCAGGCAAGAGAAAGGTGAGAAGTTAAGAGACTATGTGAAGAGGTTCACAGCTGAAGCCAGGTCTATAGCTTCCCTCGACCAATCTGTCGCAACGGCCGCCTTCCAATCCAATCTCTTCAATTCCAGCCTCCGCTCCTCTCTAGCCAAGAAGCCTCCACAGAACTTTGCCGACCTCCTTCTCAGGTGTGACAAGTACATTCGTGCCGAAGAGGCCGCCTACCTTCCAAGCTTCGGAGGGTCTACCTCAGGGACGAAACGAAAGCTGACTGAAGAAGAAGAGGGCTCCCAAAAATCCCAGAAGGACGGCAATGGACAGCGTCGCCCGACTCCTCGGTTTGAGAAGTTCACCCCCCTCATTGCCAACATATCAGAAGTTCTTATGGAGGTGGACAACGAAGGACTACTCCGCGCTCCCCCTAGAATGAATACCCCTGGTAAGAAGAGGGACAAAGATAAGTGGTGCCGCTTTCACAGGGACCACGGCCACGACACGGATAATTGTCGGGCTCTCAAGGAAGAGATCGAAGAACTCATACAGCGGGGGCACCTGATCAAGTTCGTCCGAAAAGAGGGGGCCGAGCTCCTCCCCTGATCATCACCTCTTCCGAACGAACAGAAAGGCCCGCCGAGCTTCAAGACTCAGCTCCTCCCAAGAGGTCTTCACCTTATTGTAGAAGTAGGATTCTGATTTTCAATAAGGCCGATGCTTGTAACTCGGCCAACATCATGTAATAATGGCTCGCCCTATTGGAGCAGCCACTTAGTCTATTTCAATAAAACTTTACATCTTTTCATTGAAAATTATTGCTCTTGCTTCTCTATCTCTCCGAGTCGCGACCCTCTTAAATGGTGGGTTCGGAGTCCAGCTTCTTCTACATGGCTCCTCCCGCAACTCACTAAACTCTAACGATGGTTCCGGAGTCCAACACTTGGTTCGATTCTGCTTCGAATAACTTGCTCTTAAGCGGGTTAGAAGTGGTTCGCCATTCGGAATTGCTCCCACAGCCGTTGAATAACTCTAACGATGGTTCCGGAGTCCAACACTTGGTTCGATTCTGCTTCGAATAACTTGCTCTTAAGCGGGTTAGAAGTGGTTCGCCATTCGGAATTGCTCCCACAGCCGTTGAATAACTCTAACGATGGTTCCGGAGTCCAACACTTGGTTCGATTCTGCTTCGAATAACTTGCTCTTAAGCGGGTTAGAAGTGGTTCGCCATTCGGAATTGCTCCCACAGCCGTTGAATAACTCTAACGATGGTTCCGGAGTCCAACACTTGGTTCGATTCTGCTTCGAATAACTTGCTCTTAAGCGGGTTAGAAGTGGTTCGCCATTCGGAATTGCTCCCACAGCCGTTGAACAACTCAAACGATGGTTCCGGAGTCCAACACTTGGCTCAATTCCTCTTCAAATAACCTGCTCTTCAGCAGGTTAGAAGTGGTACGCCATTCGGAATTGCTCCCACAACCGTTGATTCTCTCACATAAGCAGCGAGTTCGGAGCTACAGCTCTCCCTTAGAGTTGCTCCTCACACTCATCTCACAAATGGCTCTCTTCCAAAGCCGAGCTCTTCACTCCGATCGCTTCCGAAGCGGACCTCTTCTCTACGAGTTCGAAGCTCACAACGCTACTTCAGAGAACGGGTCTTCCCAGCGCCTCTTCCTAGCACCTCTTCTCCTAGGAGTGGAGCTCCTCTTCAAAAATCTCTAAAACCAAACAGAATAGAGGCAGAGCTTCAGAGCCCCTCACCTCTCCCATATGCCGACCCATCCTCCCGAGCCGAGGAGTAGAGCTTCATCGACCCATCCCCTTCATCAACTCACTGAGCTTCTCCTCACGCTCGAGCCGTCCGAACTCCGAGCTCTACTACACCGAGCTACTTCGGGCAGAAGGTGAACTACTGAGTTACCGAGCCGAGCAAACAAGGAAGAAGCCGATCCGATCCGAGGTGCCGGGGTACCGACCCTCGTATATGGAGAAAAATTCGGCCGACCCCATCTAACCGTTGGATCATCTCAAAATTCACACTCAAGCGTGATGGACGGATCAGATCGCACCACGTCACCGCAAAACGACAAGATAACATTTTCTCGAAACTCGTGCTTCTTGCCTCGTGATTCGCGCCACGATCGTGATCAGCCGTCCAGACGGCTCTTCTACAAATTGAGCTCTTCACTCCGCTCGCCTCCAAAGCGGAGCTCTTCTCAATGAGTTCAGAGCTAAAAACTCTCTCCTAGAGTTGCTCCTCAAACTCCTCTTCCAGACGGCTCTTCTACAAGTCGAGCTCTTCGCTCCGCTCTCCTCCAAAGCGGAGCTCTTCTCAACGAGTTCGGAGCTAAAACTCTCTCCTAGAGTTGCTCCTCAAACTCCTCGTCCAGATGGCTCCTAGAGCCGAGCTATTCACTCCGCTCACCTCCAAGGCGGACCTCTTCTTAACGAGTTCGGAGCTAAAACTCTCTCCTAGAGTTGCTCCTCAAACTCCTCTTCCGGATGGCTCTTCTCCACAAGTTCGGAACACAACTTTCTCCTAGAGTTCCTCCTCAAACTTGTCTCTCAAATAGCTCTTCTCGACGAGATCGGAGCGCAACTCTCTCCTAGAGTTCCTCCTCAAACTTGTCTCTCAAATAGCTCTTCTCGACGAGATCAGAGCACACCTCTCTCCTCGAGTTGCTCCTTACACTCACTTCAAAGAATGGGTCTTCCCATGGCTTTTACGAGGATCTTCCCAGCACCGCTTCTCCACTATGCGAGAGAACAAGGCAGAGGGGAGAACCCAAATGCCTCTCCTCCCCTTCCTCTTCTCCTCTTCTCCGAGCTACTCCGGGCAGAGGGTGAACAGCCCTGACGCGCCGAGCCGAGGTACCGGGGTACCGGCCCTCGTATATGGCAAAAAATCGCTCCGAGGCGAAGTCACCGTCGGATCTCTTTAAAATTCGCGACAGAATCTGATGGACGGTTCAGATCGTGCCACGTCCACAAAACGACGACAAGATAACGTTTTCTCGTGATCTGAACCCCATCCTCGTGATGCGCGCCATGATGAACGGCCCAGATCCGGCCACGCGTATCTTCCGAGACGCCTGCCACCGGTTCGCCCAGCCGAGCTACCGAACAGCTCAGCCGAGCAGCCGAGCTACTGGGCACGGAAGGGTGGAACCTTCAAGAAACGCTTCCTCCAAAATAGCCAACTCAGCATCTCGGCCACCAGCCCTGATGCGCCGAGCCGAGGTACCGGGGTACCGACCCTCGTATATGGCGAAAAAACTGGCCGACCCATATCAGCCGTTGGATCTTGTAAAAAAGCGCGCTCGTCGTGATGGACGGATCAGATCGCGCCACGTCACCACAAAACGACAAGATAACGTTTTCTCGAAACTCGTGCCCCTTGTCTCGTGATTCGCGCCACGATCGTGATTAACCGTCCAGATTGAGCCGCGTAGCTTGGATCTGCCAATCTACCAAACTGCGGAGCGGCGAAAAAAGTACCTCAAAATCCGTGCTCGGATTCGCCGAACAAAGCAAGCAGATGAAGAGGAAGAAAGAAAAAGATGCTAACGGTCGGGGTCGGATCCGATACCCACGGTCCGACCCATGCCCTTCTTAGCTCCTTCATTCTTCTCCTTCTTCCCCAACACTTCTCCTCTTCTCCACTGTGCGGAAGAACAAAGCAGAGGAGAGAACTCAATTGCCTCTCCTCCCCTTCCTCTTCTCCTCTTCTCCACTGTGCGGAAGAACAAGGCAGAGGAGAGAACCCAAACGCCTCTCCTCCCCTTCCTCTTCTCCTCTTCTCCTCTTCTCCACTGTACGAAAGAACAAGGCAGAGGAGAGAACCCAAAGGCCTCTCCTCCCCTTCCTCTTTCTTCTCAGAAGAGCTACCGACGTACCGAACAGCAAAGTGGGAAAAAATTCTCCCCAAAATCCGTGCTCGGATCTGCCGAACCAGATTCATTTGCCGAGCAGACCAGATGCTCCCAGAGAGGATCCGAGGTGCCGATCCGATCCGAGGTACCGGGGTACCGACCCTCGTATATGGAGAAAAATTCGACCGAACTCATCTCACCGTCGGATCGTCTCAAAATTTGCGCTAAAACATGATGAACGGCTCAGATCTCGCCACGTCACCACAAAACAACAAGATAACGTTTTCTCGAAACTCGTGCCTCTTGTCTCGTGATTCGCGCCACGATCGTGATCAACCGTCCAGATTGAGCCACGTAGCTCGGATCTCAAATCCGAGCTACCGATCTACCGAACAGCAGAGTGGGAAAAATTCTCCTCAAAATCCGTGCTCGGATCTGCCGAACCAGATGCATTAGCCGAGCAACAAAGAAGCAGAGGAGAAAAAGAGAGAAAAGAAAAAAAAAAGCTATAGGGTCGGGTTCAGGATCCAAACCCGAACCCCATAAACCACTTCCCCTACTTCTTCAGTTCTTCTCTTCCAATCTCCCGCCAAAACCAACCGAAGAAGAAAACCCAACCTCACCTTCGACAATTTCCGACGGCAGCACCTCCAAGCTCGAGCTCTGCCGCTTCGTCACGAACTCCCCTCACCGACCTCGTCCTCCGTTCGACGACGTCGAGCGCCCGTCACCGAGCTCGATTCCCGAGCAACGCCGACGTCGATGCTCCATGCTGCCGAGCTCACTGGCCGAACCCAACTCCTCGGCCGAGCTTCGAGCTTCGCCACGACGTCGAGCTCCTTCACGAAGCTCCGAACCCAACCCCTCGGCACCGACCAAGCTCCTCGTCCAACTGCCTCCGAAGCTCGAACCCCGCACAGCCGTCGCCGAGCCCTCCACTGCGGGGCTCCAACTCCAGTGGTGAGCTCCTCCACGGCACGAACCGATCGAGCCCATGCTTCCACCACCTCCGACGAAGAACTCCACTCGTCGAGCTTCGAAGCTCCGACAACGAAGCTCCACCGTGGCCGAACTCACTCCGTCATCCTCCTCGACGAGCCACCACCTCGTCCCTACAAAACTTCGAAGCCGAGCCCAAGCTTCCACCAGCTCGAGCGAACTCCCCCTTTCGACCTCGAGCGCTCACCAAGCTCGGCCCCATCGCCGTGCCAATCCACTCTCCTCGCCGAAGAGCTCCATCGAGCTCCATAGCTCCTCCCGCCTTCACGAGCGTCGACCCTGAAGCGTCGAGCTCCACGGCGCACGGAGAAGAGGCCGGAGAGGGAGACGAAAGAGAGAGCAGGAGGCGGCGGGAGGGGACACTCGGAGAAGAGTCGAGGAAGGGGAAAGAAACAAGACGAAGAAGAAAAGAAGCAGCGAGAAGGAGAAGCGGAAAAAAAAAAAAAAAGCCACGTGGCATGCCACGTGGCATCATCTCAGTGATCCGAGGTGCCGAACCGAAGTGCTGAAGTACCGATGCTGTAAATTGAGAAAAAAAGGGACCGACCAACACGATCCGTCCGATCGTCTCAAAATTCGCGTCGCGACACGATCGACGCTCAGGAACGCGCCACGTGTCCCGATCGCGATCTGCCTCACGATGCGCGTAGATCTGATCATGATGGACGGCCAGAAACGTGCCACGTGTCCAGATCGTGATCTGCCTCACGATGCGTGCTCATCTGGTCATGATGGACGGCCAGAAATCTGCTACGTGTCCAGGTAATATTTAAATTATTTATTTATTTATTTAATTGTTTTTTTATTTAAAAAATCCGAAAAAATAATTAAAAAATCGAAAAAATTAATTAAAAATTCTAAAAATAATTATTAATTCAGAAAAAATTATTTTTAAATTCTGAAAAAATAATTATTAAATTAGAATAATTAATTAATATTTTTGATAATTAATTATTTAATTCGGAGAATGAATAAAAAATTCAAAAAAATGAGAAAAAATTCAGAAAAATCTGGAAAAATCACCAAAAATCCAGAAAATTCTGAGAATATTTTTGGGCATTTTACAAGCCCATAATAACACTGTTACACCCCGAGCAAGATTCCAAACTCCCTTAAGAACACCGATAAAATCCCGTACGCCATTAAAACAGTAAAACTACTCCTCAAAGGCTGATCAAACTCAGTCTTCGGGAGTGGGGGGCTCGTGATATGGCTAAAAATAGGATTAAATCGGGACCGTTCACATCGGACACGAATCTTAAAGCTCAGGGGTAAAACGGTAATTCCACATACAAATGGGTCCGAAACGGGTATTGGGTCTCCTTCTCACAGATCCAATAACCCGCGAACAGATCCACCTCAACTGGGTACGGGTCCTAACCCGAAACACACCCAGTCCAGAAAAGATAGAATTAGGGTTTCTGATTAATCCAAATCAACGGCTCTGATTCACGTCTATCTTTTCACCGGGAATTAAGGGATTACATTCCTAATCTGATTACGAGGATTTTATGCCTTATCAGATCACGGGAATCACATTCCTTATCCGATCCCAACGGCGACTATAAATACCCCCCACCCATCTCTATTAAGAGGTAATCAATCTTTTTCTAGTTAAACGCTCTTTCTTAATCATTTCTGATTACTGACTTGAGCGTCGGAGGGTGCGTCGCCGGGATCAACCCCGGTGTATCGCACTTCCTTGCAGGTGAACGGCGGGAGTCAACGGTCAAGCTCCGGCGGAACAGGTTAGGTGTTTGCTATTCAGGTTTTTCACGAACTCACAAATTCTATCTGTTTGCCCCCACACCGAATTTAGCGGCAACAAAGCTCATACTGGGTGCCGGTCTTGTTGAAGAGGCAAGTAACTCTACTCCGGGGGGGTTGCTGCCGCCTTCGCCGGTTGCGACACAGCCGGATGATGCGGAGAGCTCGGTGGCGGGCACGTCCTCCTTGGTTGGAATAGCCGAGCGTCAGAGGAGCCCCGAATTCGAGTTCCCGGCCGAGTGAGTGAGTTGAGAGCCTTCATTGTATTTGCGTTTTCATTCATTGAGTTGTAAGCAATGAGTAATGAATAAGATCATTTGTTCTTCGGAGCCTCGATTGCCTCGGATGCCGAGTGTAGTTGGTGCGACTGCGTCAATAATCGCGACGTTTCGCCTTCCTAGGCATCATTAATGGCGACGTTTCGCCTTTCGCCGTTTCACATCCCCAGGCGTAATAAATGAGGCCTCAGGGGGCTATATAATCGCCACCCCCCCTCAGTTTTTTATCAGTGAGTCATATGACTCAGATGCCTGTCTTTGACGGGCGTCTACAAAATGTAATGTTTCCGAGCATCCTGGATCGGAGGCACACCAATCACCCTCGAACAATTCGGGGTACCGGCTGTAGGGCCATGGGACCCCGGGTTGTTCGTTGGTGAGCGGTGGGCCGACTGATCGTTTGGGGTTTTCGTGACCGAAGCTCGGTGGCTCTTCCGCCGTCCGGGAACAATTTGGGGTTTTGGGCTTTTTCGAGCCGTAAACCCCGAGCTGTTCTCGGGCGACAGAGGGGTCGACTGATCTGTTTGGGTAGAGAGAGCCGCTAGTCTTTGGCCTCCCTGCCATCCTCGAACAGTTCGGGGTTTAGGTTTTGGAGGAAGCCGTAGACCCCGAGCTGTTCGCGGGTGAGAGGGTGGCCAACAATTCGACTTAAGGCCCGGAGCGTCCGCGGAAGGCGGATGCCTCCAAAACTAAAATAAAAAATTTTTTCAACGCTTGGTGAGTGAACAGGCGGAAGGCAGCGTCGAGCGTCTCCGCCGAGCGTTTGGGTCGCGGTGCCCCGGGAGGGGACACCCGCCTTGCTCGGGATCGACGCCGACCTCCTGCACTTGTTCTCGTGGAGAGGCGGTGTGGGAGTGGCTGGCGAATGTCGCCTCGAGTCTCGGTGGATGGCCTCCGAGGAGGTCAAACCGAGCGAGGGACGGGTGCCGAGCCCCCACAACGGTGAGAAAGACAACTGCAGACGTAGCGTAGCCCCGCCGCCGAGCGTTTCGGTCACGGTGCCCCCGGAGGGGACACCCGCCTTGCTCGGAGTCGGTGCCGAGCTTCTGCACTTGTTCTCGTGGAGAGACGGTGCGGGAGTGGCTGGCGAATGTCGCCTCGAGTCTCGGTTGATGGCCTCCGAGGAGGTCAAACCGAGCGAGGGACGGGTGCCGAGCCCCCACAACGGTGAGAAAGACAACTGCAGACGTAGCGTAGCCCCGCCGCCGAGCGTTTAGGCAGCGGTGCCCCCGAGGGGACACCCGCCTTGGTCGGGGTCGGTGCCGAGCTTCTGCACTTGTTCTCGTGGAGAGACGGTGCGGGAGTGGCTGGCGAATGTCGCCTCGAGTCTCGGTTGATGGCCTCCGAGGAAGTCAAACCGAGCGAGGGACGGGTGCCAAGCCCCCACAACGGTGAGAAAGACAACTGCAGACGTAGCGTAGCCCCGCCGCCGAGCGTTTAGGTCGCGGTGCCCCCGGGGGGACACCCGCCTTGGTCGGGGTCGGTGCCGAGCTTCTGCACTTGTTCTCGTGGAGAGGCGGTGCGAGCCGAGTCCCACGCTTGTAAGAGAAGCGTGTTTGGACTCGCGATTTCATCCGAGTGACGAGCCCTAAACTTGCAAGAGAAGCGTGTTTGGGCTCGCGATTTCATCCGAGTGACGAGCCCCATGCTTGTAAGAGAAGCGTGTTTGGACTCGCGATTTCATCCGAGGGACGGGCCCCATGCTTGCAAGAGAAGCGTGTTTGGACTCGCGATTTCATCCGAGTGACGAGCCCCACGCTTGGAAGAGAAGCGTGTTTGGACTCGCGATTTCATCCGAGTGCCGAGTTTGTGAGGGGTTCTTTATCTGTTTACAAGAATTGGAGCCACAAGCTTGTTTTTAAGAAAGCTGACGTTTACAATATATGCTTGTTACAGACAAGTCTAGGCACGACGTGCCGTTTACAGGACTTTACAAAAGACTAGGCCCAACGTGCCGTTTAAAATTATATTTTACATGGAGGCTATTCTCCTAAGAACTTGATCAAGTGTTCCGCGTTCCAGGGCCTCTTGACAGGCTTACCGTCGGTGTCGGTCAGGCGATAGGTACCCGGTCGTACGACCTCTGAAACCTTATAAGGGCCCTCCCAGTTTGGTGCCAACTTCCTTTTCTGGCCGGGGTTGGAAACCGCCAGTTTCCGGAGGACAAGATCTCCGAGAGCAATGTTTGTTGGGCGCACCTTCTTGTTATAGAACCTCTCGATTCTTTGCTGGTAGATGTTCCTCCTGATGGATGACTTCTCCCTGACCTCGTCAATGATGTCCAGGTCTGCTCGCAGTTGCATGGAGTTGCTTGCTTCGTCATAAGCCATAATTCGGGGAGAGGGGATACCTATTTCCAAGGGAATGACGGCCTCAGCGCCGTACGTTAAGTTGAAGGGTGACTCCCCTGTCGGGATTCTTTTTGTTGTTCGATGGGCCCAGAGAACGCTCGGCAGCTCGTCGACCCATAGCCCCTTAGAGGAATTATCGAGTCGCTTCTTGAGTCCGTCGAGGATCTGACGGTTCGCGTTCTCTGCCTGTCCGTTGGATTGGGGATGGCATACCGAAGAGAAGCGCTGCTGGATACCGAGGTCTTCGCAGAACTTGCGGAAATGCTTGCCTGCAAACTGGGTCCCGTTATCCGTAACGAGCACTTGGGGGATCCCGAACCGACAGATAATGTGCTTCCAGAAGAACTGTTGAGTCTGCTGCTCGGTGATTGTAACTAGTGGCTCCGCCTCGATCCATTTGGTGAAGTAGTCGATGGCAACTATAAGAAACTTTCGTTGCCCCGTCGCCTTGGGAAAAGGGCCTACCAGATCCATCCCCCACATTGCAAAGGGGGTTGGACTAGCCATGGATCGTAGGTTTGCTTGAGGAACCCTTTTGATGGGCGAGAATCTTTGACAGGGGCCACACTTCTTGACGAGGTTTAGAGCGTCCTGCAGCATTGTGGGCCAGTAGTACCCGTGGTTCAAAGCCTTTCGCGCGAGCGAACGACTTCCCATGTGACACCCGCCAATCCCCTCGTGTAGTTCTTTGAGAGCATATTCGGCTTCATCGGGAGTGAGACAGCGGAGATAAGGCCGTCCATCCGAGGTTGTGTAGGACCTTTTGAAGAGTGTCGAGTCGATCATTGTGAACCTTTCCGCTCGGGCCCGGACCCTTCTTGCTTCGGCTCGGTCTTCCGGGAGCTCTCCCTTGACGAGAAATCGCCTAATTAGAGTGGTCCAGTCTTCGGGGGGAGCTCCATCTTCAATGCACAGGACCTCCGGGATGTCGATGCTGGGTTTTAGCATGACCTCGATCAGGACCGTGCGATCGAGACCTTCGAAGGAAGAGGATGCCAATTTTGACAAAGCGTCAGCCTGGACATTCTGTTCCTGGGGGATCCTCAAAACGGCCGACTCGTCGAAGGACGATAGTAGGCGTTGAACTATAGCTCGGTAACGAACCATGCGATCGTCTCGGGCCTCGTATTCCCCGGTGATCTGGTTGACCACGAGCTAGGAGTCGCTGAAAGCCCTGATCTGCCTGGCACCGGCTTGATGAGCTAGGGTGAGCCCAGCGATCATTGCCTCGTATTCGGCCTCGTTGTTAGAGGCCGGGAAGTTGAAGCGGAGGCAGTATTGCAGAAGAAAACCGTCTGGGCCTCGGAGGATGATGCCCGCTCCACTACCTGCTTCGCAGAAGGAACCATCGACGTAAACTTCCCACGTCTGGTCGTTTTCCGTGTTTGCAGGGTGCTCGGAGATAGTGCACTCCGTAATGAATTCCGCGAGCGCCTGCCCCTTGATGGCTGTTCTGGGTTGATAGCCAATGTCATACTGGCTGAGCTCAATCGACCATTTCACGAGCCGACCCGAGCTTTCTGGTTTGTAGAGTACGGCCTTCAGGGGTTGGTCCGTCAGCACTTGGACAGAATGAGATTGAAAATATGGACGGAGCTTCCGCGCGGCCATGACCAGGGCGTACGCTACTTTCTCCATCCGAGAGTACCTAGTCTCGGCATCGAGCAAGACCTTGCTGACGTAGTATACGGGCTTTTGTAACCCCTCTTCCTCCCGAACGAGAACAGCGCTGAGCACCTTCTCCGAGGCTGATAGGTAGAGCCAGAGTGGCTCTCCTAGTTCGGGCTTGCTGAGAAGAGGGGGGTTCGCGAGGTATTCCTTTAACTGGGCGAAGGCCTCTTGCTGTTGGACACCCCATTCGAACCCGTCGGTGCTGCGCAGGGCTTTGAAGAAGGGAAGAGACTTCTCTCCGGACTTGGAGAGGAAACGGCCGATGGCCGCCAGTCTCCCTGTCAGTCGTTGGACTTCTTTGATATTCCTGGGAGGGGCCATGTCTAGGATCGCTTGGATTTTTTCGGGGTTTGCTTCGATTCCCCTTTGGCTGATAATGAATCCAAGAAACTTTCCCGCGGAGACGCCGAAGGCGCATTTACTCGGATTAAGTCTCATGTTATGGGTCCGAAGTACCCCAAAGGCCTCCTCCAGATCGGCTACGTGATCCTCCCCCCGCCGGCTTTTGACGAGTGTGTCATCCACATACACTTCTATATTGCGCCCGATCTGTTCCTTGAAGACCCGGTTGACGAGCCTCTGGTATGTGGCCCCGGCGTTCTTCAGCCCGAAGGGCATGACTCTGTAGCAATAGAGCCCCTGGTCCGTGATGAAGGACGTTTTGGCGATGTCGGGAGGGAACATGCGGATCTGGTTGTAGCCTGAAAACGCATCCATAAAGGACAGGAGCTCGTGACCCGATGTTGCATCGACGAGAGCATCGATCCTGGGAAGGGGGAATGGGTCCTTCGGGCACGCCTTGTTGAGATCTGTGAAATCAATGCAGATCCTCCAGCTCCCGCTCGCCTTCTTGACCATGACGACGTTTGCCAGCCACTCGGGATAGCTGACCTCCTGGATGAAGCGCGCGGCAAGGAGTTTGTCGACTTCTGCATTAACTGCCTGTTGTCGCTCTGGCGCGAACTTGCGTCGCTTTTGTACTACTGGTTTCGAGCTGGGGATCACTCTGAGTTTATGCATGATGAGTTCCTCGAAAATTCCCGGCATGTCAGATGGCTTCCAGGCGAACAGATCGACATTGCGCCGGATGCAGGAGATGAGATCGGACTTAAGGCGGGGTGCGAGGGAGCGACTTACTCGAAATTGTTTTGATGAATCTTCTGTCTCGAAGGAGACATCCTCCAACTCGTCTGCCGACTCCGGCTCTGGCTGGGTCCTTTGGGGCTGCATCTCCACGGCGTCGAGGGAAAACACTCCGCTTCCTATGGCTGTCATATAGCAGGAGCGAGCGGCTTCCTGGTTCCCTTGGACCACTCCTACCCCGGTACTGATAGGGAACTTCATCTTCTGGTGGTAGGCCGAGGGGACAGCCTGGAGAGAGCAGAGGCCCGGTCGACCGAGTATGGCGTTGTAGGCTGCCTTGACGTTGACAACCATGAAGTCCATGGACTCGGTTCTCCGGTTCGGGGCTGTGCCAGCCGTGACATCCAGCGTGACGATCCCCTCGATTGTCACCGGGACTCCAGAAAATCCGTGCAGGGTGTATCCTGCAGGCTTGAGCCTGCTTCGGGGGAGCTTTAGTTTCTCGAAAGCATCGAGGAACAGAATGTTGACCGAGCTCCCGTTGTCTACCAGGATACGGCGAGCATCAAAGTTTGCCATGCTGAGATTGATTACGAGGGCGTCGCAGTGTGGGAGCCGAACCCCCTCCAGGTCGTCACCCGAGAATGAGACGGGGAGTGGTTGGATTTGAGGGGGGAGAGGCCCTTGGACGGCGTTAACGTCCCGGATGAACGCCTTGCGGGAGGTGTTAGAATCCCCTCCCATGGGCCCTTCGTGGACGCAGTGCAATATGGCTTGGCCGTCCGGCTCTTCGAGCTCCTGCTCTGGCCCGGGGAGCTGTAGGGAAGCTCGTGGAGGAGGTGAGGTTCTCCTGTTCCTCGCGTCCCTTTGCGATCGAGCATCATCCCGCTTATACTCCCGGAGGTACCCTCGCTGAATGAGGACCTCGATTTCGTCTTTCAGGGCACGGCAGTGGTCTGTGTCGTGACCGTTGTCTCGGTGGAAGCGGCAGTAGAACCGTTGATCCCTTTTCTTGCTAGTGTTGTTGGACGGTCGAGGGGGATACTGGACGAGGTCTCTGTCCTCGATCGCCAGGAGTATGGAGGACACATTTTGTGTGAGTGGGGTATACCTTTCGAAGCGAGGAACCGGCGGTACCTTCTTCATGGTGCCCCCGTCCTTCGGAGCCTTTTTCGAAGGCTCGACTTCCTCGGCCTTCCGCTTCCCTTTTCCGAGCGCTTCTCTGGATTCGTCGGGGTTCAGGGCTTCCTCTGCCCTGATGTACTTCTCGACCCGGTTGAAAATCGATCGGGGGCTTCTTCGCCAGAGAAGCTTTCAGCTGTCCATGGCGGACGTTGTGCCGAAATGCCGCGGAGGCGACGCCCGGATCGAGAGAGGAGACCGACCTCGCCTCTGCAGTGAATCTCCGGACAAACGCCCTGAGTGATTCCCCCCCTTCCTGCCTGAGCCCAAGTAAGGAGGCGCTCGTTCTTTCGGCCTTCCGGCTGGTTACAAAATGGGCGAGGAAATTGCCCTCCAGTTGATCAAAGGAGTAAATGGAGCCGGGGGCGAGTTTTGAGAACCACTCACGGGCCGGACCCCGAAGGGTGGCAGGAAACGCTCGGCACAGCAGAGGATCCGATGCGCTGTGAATCATCATGAGGGTTTTGAAACCCTCCATGTGATCAGCAGGATCCCCTTCGCCGTTATAGGTCTCGAATTGTGGGGGTCGGAAGTTCCGGGGAATTTCTGCTTGGATAATGAGGGCGGAAAAGGGGGGTCGGACAGGTCTGTACCCCTGACCGGCTCTGACACCTCCGTCGCCTATGTGATCGATTCGGTCCTCCATTTCTTGGAGGCGCCTTAGGAGTACGCCATCGGCTTCGGGCTGGATTGTTGAGGAGCGAGAGACGCTGGCCTCAGCGTCTAACCTGGTTTGGGAACGGCGCGCTTCCTCCCCGGGGGCCCGTTGGAGAGCCCCAAGGATTTTCCTTCGGAAATCCTGGAACTCCTGTTGAGTAACAGGAGCTCCCTCAGCTCGGGCCGGTTGGACCGGAGGTTGCCTCCCGACTCGGCTGAGTGCTGGCCTTCGTTCTTCCGGCGGTGGCCTAGGATGGTTCGGGGCCGAGTTGGAAGCGGCCATTTCCCTACTGCGGTCAGCCTGTCGACTGGAGATTACCCTTCGAAGGTCGGGTTGGGTTGGAGGAGTGGGGGCCCGCTGGGACCCCTGACGGGAGGCCCTATGCTTTGATGTGCGCGGCCCGGCGTTGGTATTTGATGGGAGTGTGTCTCGTCGGTTGACGGAGGACGCAGCCCCCTTGCCTTTGGAAGCCATAGGAGTTCGATGATCGAGGTACCTCGGCGGTAGTACTCGGATCGGGTTCCGAAGTAGCTTTCCCACAGACGGCGCCAACCTGATGCGGTTTGTTTCTGGGAGACGTGTGGATGCACCAGGTGTGAGTTCTTACTCGATTTGTATTTGAAGGAGAAAGCAGCTGGTCGGACGACCCTCGGCTTGCCGAGCGGTACCTGCGACTGGTTGGGAGTGAGGTGGATGTCTGGGCTCGGATCAGAGGGCTCGGATCCGAGGTCTGGTGTACCTGCAGACGGTCTCGAAACACCGGGGTTGGTCCCGGTGGCAGACCCTCCGACGATCTAGTCAGTTACTTTAAGATAAGAGCAACAGTAACTAGGGTTTAGTGGAGAAAAGATTGATTACCTTTTAAGAAAGGAGAGGGCCTGGTATTTATAGGAGTTTCTAATCGGGTCTAGACCCGTTTGGGGCTGGGCCGGACCCGGTTACCCGATTGGCTGAAGCGGTGGAAAGTCGGGCGGTATAGGGCTGACGTGGCAGGCGCCGGAGTGGTTTCCGGGCTGACGTGGCAGAGCTCCGGGCGGTTTTCCTGTGCTGACGTGGCTGATCTGAAGGATCAGGAAGGACGCGTATCCTGAGGGGATCCGGTGGCTCAGGGTGAGCCACGTTTTATTCCTGACCCATATCAGTATCTAGAACAAAAGATTAATTAGTGAACCCTGATGCCTTGGTATGAGCATTTAGGTATCTACAACAAATGATTAAGTGGTGCACCCTGATGCCTAGGTGTGAACATTTTGGTATCTAGAATAATGACTAAGTAGTGCATCCTGATGCCTAGGTGTGAGCATTTTGGTATCTACAACCAATCATCCACCATGATAAGAGCCAGCACAGAAGAACTAAGAGGATGTTTCCTCCTGAAGCAAGATGTAATGCCTAAAATCTAAAGATATTTTTGAAATTCTCCGAGACAAGATACATATGAAAATTTCATAAGATAAATCCAGAGGTGCTCTATATGTCAGAATGTAGGCCATTAAGAAATTACAAAGGAATGACATATTCAAAAACGAACAACAGAAAAAAGAGGATGTCGTGACAGAACACTGAAGGAACAAATGAGTATATTCAAGTGAGATTAGATATTGCTTTAATAAAGGATAACAGAGATCAGTCTAAGGTAGAATGGGCATGTGCAACAACAATTGATGAGTTCACCATGAGAAGGAATAAATGGTTGTTAGGATGAAGAATTAGGCGTAGGCTCACAGAAAATAAATGAGTGGATCAAGCATGATGAAGGAACTTTCCATACAGCTCAAATTAGAAAGCGCATACATGTGAATGATACTAAAAGGTAGGATATACGTAGGAGACCTATTATTTTGTGGTGATTTAATACGTGCTTTGTTGATTGTTATCCTTCCTCCTCCTTTCTAAATTTAATTTTTATTTATTGTTTTTTAAATATAATTACATTGTGGGTATTGATAATAATGTAGATCTGTGGTACAATTAGCCTATTGGATATGGGAAGATCCATGATACTTTCATTAGCTAGATCTAACAGCATTAGAAGTCTGATGTCAAATTGACAACATACCATATAACTCCACATTGTAGAGAGTAAGGTTCTCAACAGCCACTACACACAATAAGATAAGGCTTGGGTTATTATTACTAGTATAATGTACGTGCGTTGCACGTCTTAAAAAAGTAAAGTCATCAAATTAAATGAATATATATCAAATAAGAAAAAAAATAGTTTATATTTGAATGTTTTGATTTGGGCTACACGTGCGGTGCACATTTATATTTGTTGGATATAGTTTGGACGTGTATTATACGTGTTTATATAGTTACAAAGTTAGGGTTTGTTTGTTACAAACCCCAACTCTCCCATTAAAATAGTAGAGATTATGTTGATGATGATGAGTAAGTAAACAAACCAAAATTGTGCCCCTCCCCGCTAAAACCTCACTCACATCACTTATCATAACCCCCACCCCATGTCCCCTCCTCCCACCCCCACCGCACCACTTACACATAAATGAGCTCGCTCTGCCATTATCCAATATACTAAAGAAATCTACACATATATGCAATCATGTCACAGTAGAACAAATTTAAGAATATGGTCAATGTTTTAATATGTGCTTAAGAATATGGTTAAGGTTTTAATAAGGGCTCAAAGAACTTTTCACCAATAAGTGACATATGTTGAACATTTAAACATCAATTGTGAAATGTGTGGACATATACGCAATGTCAGCAGGATAACAGCTTCCAAGCTCTTAAAATTTAAATAAATGATTAAACCAAACTTGGTTTAAATATGCTTATTGAAATTTAAAGAAATGACTGAAAGAAAGAAACGAGGGGAACTATCTTGAGATAATCAACTTTACATTCATAATTTAAAAAAATAGATGGCTGAAACAGAAATATCTTGGGCAGTTTTTCCATACCTTTATCAGATCTAGCTGTCTCTCAAGAAGCTCTTGGTCATCTTTGGTAGTTAGGCTTCCAGTCCACGTGAAAACAGTGTTTCCACTATGTAGTATGAAACAATAAGAAGAATTTAAAGATGATGCCACCTGGTCACAATACAAAAAAAGAAAGCAAGCATAGTGTTTAAGCCATGTTATTCACAAGGATTAGTCTGGACCTCCATTATGTGTTTAAGTGTTCAACTTTTCAGTAATAAAGTAGGAAATAATCAGGTAATAGTACCGGGTCAACTTGAATTGCTTGCATATTATCAGGTCCAGAACCTTGAACTCGAAAGAGAGCAATGCCATCTTCACTATAGGTCTCATCTTCTGTAGCATTGTTTTCAATGAACTTCTTATATCCAGAACTAAGGCCACCCTGTGACCAGACAAAAAAAGGCTTCAGTAAGTTCTGATGAAAGGGAACAATGTAAGCATAATCCATGTCAGCAAGTAAGCTACCCTGCCCCCACCCACCCATGCATTTTTTATATGTAATTACTGAAAACATCAAATGACCTGGAATACAACAAAGCTCTGGAAGACAGCAAAGAAAAAAATTGGTTCCTTCCCTTCAAAAAGGCGAGCCTGAAAGTGCAGTTAAAAACATTAGATCATTTCATTTTTATTTTATTTTATTTTATTTTGCTTACAAAAGTTGTCATAATCTTAACAAGAATCCAATTGATGTATACCTGGACAGCCTGTGACTTCAAAGATTCCACCATCTTACTAGCAAGTGATAGAGCTGCAGTCCTCTCTTCCTGTATATGATTAAAAATGCTTATTGTAATATAAATATCAATGTACTCCAACATCAACTTCACTGATTTATGTATATGTTTACAGTTATATTTTATTTTGCAAAATTGGTGGAAATCTGTTTACAGTTATCTGGTATATAACACTTGATCTTAGCCAAACGCCGAGAAAGATATTACAGTTGATCTCAGTTACCAGGTAGATGTAAGGCAGTGTTAGCAATATCATGTTTCTAATTCCTTCTTGACATCCTAATGTAGGTATGATTCGATGTTGTGCAGTAAAATTGTCTTTCTTGCCTTAACCAAGAAAACTAAACCTGGTAGGTAGCTCCCATCTTCAATATAAATCTTCAATTTGTGCTTGATGAAGTGGCTGGATGTAATATTCATTTCAAGGTGGATTTGGTGTTGAGGATAAATGTTTCACATTGAGCTGTTTTCAGAGGGGGTGAAAAGGTGTTTTTAGGATGAATACTTTAGACCCACATTTAAGCAAACGAAGTGAAAGATGGATAAGTCACAAGTTCCTAGGTAAGTTTAGACCCAAGACCCCTCCCCCCTCTTCCGAGCTTGAAGCCTATTAGCAATTCATTATCAATAGTTGGCCATTGTCAAAAATGTTGGTATCTGAGCAAGGAGAAACTTTGTGTGTGATGAATATCTGGTTAAGGTTACAGGGCTAAGCAACAAGGTGTTGTAAGGCAAAGCCTTGTGAGGGTGAGCGGTGAAGATTTCACAAAAATTGAGAAGATTATGCTTATGATAGAGCTTTGATTGTGTGATCAAATTGAGCTTTTGTCTGGATTCAACCAAGGTGAAGATTTGTGGAGTTTGATAGGTTGTATCTTGCAACCCATCAAACAATTAAATGTTCTGTTGCAAGATGAGTTCAATCCCAGAGATCATAAAAAAAGGAACCAATACTACAACAGAGTACGGCCAATTGTCACAGTAATTAGAATCAGTTTGGTTCTAGTCTCTAGAGTGCCCAAAATACCTTTTCTTTTTAACTGCAAAAGTACTTTTAGTAAATAAGTATGTTTCAGTTACTTCTCAATAATAAAGATGTGCATTTGACTACATCTGTATCTGCTCTACAGTGGAGAACAAATGTTATCAGATTGCTTGCAATTTTGTTGACCATATTTGATAGAATCTCAATAAACAAGCTTCAGATAATGGAGTTCACAAACTCTCAAAATGTCATGTACTTTCACCTTTTTCATTAGCTTTCTCTGTGCATGTCCTACAATTCTGCCTTGCATGGTATTCTCACCACTATGTTGGCCTAAATTAATAAACCTATCTTTTAATTTTGATGTTCCTTTTGCAGTCAGCACTTTTATACAGTGAATGACAAAAAAATTCACAATAATATTAATTTAAAAGGCAGGGTTAATAAGCTGGACCTCCTTCCTACGGTCCAGCTACCTACTGAAATATTCTTTCAGATAGGAGCACCCCAGACCCTATAGATGGGCATCCCGTTATCGGAAGCAACATTCTTAACATTGCAACACATTTTGGCAATTTGAATAGATAGAGAGAATCTGAGACTGAACTAGCAAAATGCTCAGGATTGAAAATTTGAGTCTGACAAGTAATGATGATGGATTTATTTGTTCTTTTTTTGTTATTTTAAATGAGTGTATAGCAGATATGGAATATATAGGAGAAGTATAGCACCATATACATTTCAGCATTGAAGTTTAAATTTTACTTGCAAAAGAACATATTGGATAAATATTATTCAATTTACCTCCACGCTCTTCTTCCCAAACCAAGTACCAACAAGATAATCTTCTTTATCTTCTCCAGGATATGCATATTGAAAAACATAGCAATCTCCACTGTAAAATTTGGATTGCTCAGAAGATGAAAGAAGAGTCTTTTCCTTGCCATTTACTCGCCAGACCTATGCCAAAGACATGATTATAAGTAATGAAGCCTAAAAAAATGATTACATCGACAGTCTCTTCATGATTAGCAATGCAAGACCTAAGCCAGTTTTGCTACCGATGAAAATTCATCACTAATTGTATTATGAAAATGTATTATATTATGAAAATGTAAAGAATGTCATTGTAAAAAATAAAGGTACAGGACCATTAATAGTACCTGTAGACTGCCTGAGCAATCAATGAATGGCTGAGGTTCCTCCATTACAGGTGTAGCTTTCATAAGCCCCTTCACATTTAAACCTTGACGTTTAAGAAGAGCTGCAATCAGGGAAACAATTTAAGAACCATAGTTTGATATATGAATAAAAAGATAAAAAATAAACTACAAACAAGAACAAGAACCAATAACTTTTGCACAAGGGAACTGATACATATATGGGAAATTGTTGCTATATTATCCTACCTGCAACTTTGCCTCTGCCATCCTCACAAATGCTTACATCAGTTGTCTGCGGCCACGAACAAAACTTTGAGCGAAACATCACGGTCTCAAATCCCTCAATAACACGAACCACATGAGCCTTTGGTCGGTCAGAGCCAGAAAGTAATTCCTGCACAGAAGCATAAACGATAATCATCTATATCATCTGGGCAATGTGCTACCCAATGTGCTACCCAAAGTAAAGGAAATTATGAAAAGGAAAATAATGAATAATACTTCTGCAGAGACACTTGCAGTTTTCCTCTCCTCCAGAGATGTATTTCTGCCCATCCATACAAAAAGTTCAAGCCCACAATCCAGCAGATAGCACCTATTTGTGCTTAACAATTCTCTTGTCAATGAATCAGCTGCTACTGGTGTTGCTTGCCCTTTATGAATACTGGACGAAAACTTCTACATTAGATATATTTTACTGCACTGATACCGTCTTTGAATTCTACAATCCTAAGAAACATGTCATATGATATGCATGTATAAATTGAAATTGTGTATCTATGGCAAAAATAACTTACCAGAGTAGCTTTACAGGAAAGGCCTCTCCATTCTTATTATCCTCAGACGTTACCTTCCGCGGAAGAGGAGCATATCCGCCAAATAAACCCCAAAATTCACCGGCCTCAGCATCAGCCATCAACTTGCCATCATCTATTGAGAAGTCACAATTTATCAAGTTTGAACCCATGCATTTTTTTAATTTTGTTTTCTTATCTTATATTATATTTTTTTTTATGTCATTTTATTTTCTTATTTCTTATTTCCAAAAAAAGTTTTGCCTGGGTAACCATGTAACAGATCTATGGAGAAACAGACATACCAACAGCTGCCACTTCACACTTCCCGTCATGATAGGTATCTCGGATGTATTGCACAACTTCAAGAGCTTTAGCCCTCTCTTGAATTGATGAGTTGGATCCATTGAATTGAAATATCTTAGACTTGGTATCCAGAATGAATATATCATCATGATTGAGGGTTGATCGGGCAAACGGAACCTGTTATAAAACAGCTTGTAAGTAAGGTAGCCAGAAAAATAAACTATACCTGTAAATTTTGAAAATATATTTAACTTGCCTCTTTTACATAGACAACATGCTTTCCTTTGCACACATATAAACGTGTCTCATGCTCATGCTCATTCACTTCCGTATGCTTGAACCCAGATGCCACCCCGCCCTGTTGTGGTATTATACATGGCTTAAAGTAAGATAGGAATTTCTCAGTTTCGTGACCTTGCACCTCACGATATTGAACAGCTCGTCCTCCAAGAGCCGCATCCAATACAATAGTTTTGATAGCAGCAGTACCGGCTTCATCCTATATCAAGTAAATTAATTAATTAATCATCAGAAGATGTAAGTGGTTACTCAAAGAAGAGTAAGTCATCAAATAAATGTATGCAAAAGAAGGATCTAGCAACCAACCTTACTAGTATCTTTACCCAGCCAATAGTGGATATCATGATGCAAAGCACCATTTTTCGATGAAGTTGTCTGTTCAGAGGACCAAGTAAAAAAATTTAAAAAGTGCACAAATGACTCGTATACATTTTTTTAAAAAGGAAGGTTTTTTAAGGAAACATTTCTCTTTCGGGAAAAAAAAGTTACGGTTACCCTATGAGTAAACTCCATAGCAGAGAGAGAGAGGATTTAAAAAATAAGAACAAAAAAAAGGTAATATATTACCAAATAAAGAAAAAAGTAAACACTTTCACCCTCATTTTCAGTTTGAAAATCCACTGATTAAGAAAGAACATCAAGCTATTGTTTTGATAAACTTCAATTCTGCAGAAATTTCATCAATCTTCATGTTCCTATCACAATAAATGACCAATGTTTTCCTAGTTACCTTAACAATTAATATTTCTCCAAGCCATTAGTATCTCATTCATCCTATTTCTATTATCGATTTATACAATATTACCAGGACACAGGATATGTGGGTCAAGTGTGTTTAGTATCACTTCCATCTAAAGCTAGCCAACAAAAATAGAACACTATTTTCTTTTAGGGAAAAAACACAACACTATTTGATTTTTTTAATCTAGATGTTCTCTATAGTATATAATTCTCCTCTGTCATGTAGTCAGTGAAAATCACGATTCTACAGATGAGCTACCTTCCTAAAACTCATTGACTATCCACATCCAAGCATTGTCAGTTTTAGTAGATTTACAATTCATTCCATGGCCAACTCATTAATTCAAGACAAATTCTAGTATGTATCCCATTTGAGGGAGAGCACTGCACATAGGTATTGCATGAGAGCGGCCCCATTTGACACGGGAAAGAAAACGAAATTACAAAAATGATAGAGATTTGATAAAGATGTTCTCGAGCTCCTTTCAGAACGTTGCAGCCCTTTAGCTTTTGACTTTCATCTCAGCATCATAAAAAAAGGGGTTCCGAAAAATACATGTAAGCAAATGAAACATAGAGCTTGTTGAGAGGGGTTACAAAAACCCCAATATAAGATTGATTCACTCAATGAATCTGAAGGGAAAAATACTATTATACTGAAAATTAGATGTATATCTCTGATTATTAATGAACATAAGTCCAAATTCATCAACATCAACATCTAAGCCTTTCTCATGAAAAAAGGACCCGCTCTGAGCACAAAGTGAAATCAGTAATAAGTTGCAGATCAGAACAAGCGACAAACAACTACAGACCACAACTGGAACATAATCAGAGAAAGAACTAATGGGCAAATAACTAAGTGAAATACTTTTTAGAAGATAAAGTGAATCTATGCTTCCTAGTAATGCAAGAGCCTAATGCATCAACATTTATAGAAGGCAGGGAATAATCCACCATTAAAGGCACCTTGAATCCACAGAGTAATAGCAACCAAAAACTAGCTAAAAAGTTTGTTGTGATGATCAAATGTAAAAATTAAAAAATTTTAAAAAAAATAATAATAATAAAAGGAATCTCTATGTATAACATGATTGACTAGGCTCCTATCAATAGGATTTGATCTCCAATCCTACCAAGTGGGAATTATATTAGATCACCATATTTAATATCTAACTGTAAGGTTCTGTTATATCCGGGGCCGGCCCCCTAGTGAAGGGGGGGGGAGGCGGCCGCCTCAGGCACCCGAATTTTTCCCAATTTTAGAGACCCCAAATATTTTTTTCCTTGTATTTATATATACATATTTTGCACATAATATTTTTTTTGGGGCCCCCAAATTTATTTTTTGGGGCTTTTGGTTTTTAAATTAGTACTTGAGCCGGCTTATTTTAGTTGGGCTTGGGTTTGTATGGATATTGTTACCGCTAAATCTGGTGTGGGGGTAAACAGATAGAATTTATGGATTCTTGAGAAAACGAACAAGGCAAACCTGTTGACCTGTTGACCTTCACCGACTTGTTGACTTAGTCTCTTGCCGCTGCTGCGAACCTGCAAAAAGTGCGAGACACCGGGATGGATCCCGGCGACGCACCCTCCGACGCTCTTGTCAGTAATCTGAATGATTAAACAAGAACTTTAAACTGGAAAAGTTTTGATTACCTCTTAATAGTGGTGGATGGGGGGTATTTATAGTCGCCTTAGGGATCAGATTAGGAATGTAATCCCTGTGATCAGATAAGGAATGTAATCCCTAATCCCCAGTGAGAGGATAGATGTGAATCAGGGTCGTTCATTAGTATTAATCAGAAACCCTAATTCTATCCTGATGGACTGGGTTCATTTCGGGTTGGGACCCGTACCCAGTTGAGGTAGATCCGTTCGTGGGTTATTGGGCCTCGAAGACAGACCCAGTTTCCATTTCAGACCCGTTTGTAGGTGAAATTACCGTTTTACCCCTGAGCTTTAAGATTCGTGTCCGATGTGAATGGTCCCGATTTAATCCTATTTTTAACCATATCACGAGCCCCCCACTCCTGGAGACTGAGTTTTACAATCTTCGAGAAGTAGTTTTGTTGTTCTAATGGCATACGGAATTTTATCGGTGTTCTTAAGGGAGTTTGGAATCTTGCTCGGGGTGTAACGGTGTTATTCTGGGCTTGTAAAATACCCAAAAATATCCTCAGAATTTTCTGTATTTTTGGTGATTTTTCCAGATTTTTCTGAATTTTTTCTCATTTTTTGAATATTTTATTCATTTTCCGCTCACCTAGCCGTTTGGGAGACAAGTTTGAGGAGCAACTCTAGGAGAGAATTGTGAGCTCCGAACTCGGTGAGAGGAGGTCCGCCTTGGAGGTGAGCGGAGCGAAAAACTTGACTCTAGGAGAGAGCCATTTGGGAGACGAGTTTGAGGGGGAACTCTAGGAGAGAGTTGTGCTCCGAGCTCGTTGAGAAGATGTCCGCTTTGGAGATGAGCGGAGCGAAAAACTTGACTCTAGAATAGAGCCATTTGGGAGACGAGAACTCTAGGAGAGAGTTGTGAGCTCCGAACTCGTTGAGAGGAGGTCCGCTTTGGAGATGAGCGGAGCGAAAAGCTTGACTCTAGGAGAGAGCCATTTGAGAGACGAGCGTGAGGAGGAACTCTAGGAGAGAGTTGTGCTCCGAACTCGTTGAGAAGAGGTCCGCCTTGGAGGTAGGCTGAGCGAAGAGCTTGACTCTAGGAGAGCCATTTGAGAGACGAGCGTGAGGAGGAACTCTAGGAGAGAGTTGTGCTCCGAACTCGTTGAGAAGAGGTCCACCTTGGAGGTGAGCGGAGCGAAAAGCTTGACTCTAGGAGAGAGCCATTTGGGAGACGAGTTTGAGGGGGAACTCTAGGAGAGAGTTGTAAGCTCCAAACTCGTTGAGAGGAGGTCCGCTTTGGAGATGAGCGGAGCGAAAAGCTTGACTCTAGGAGAGAGTCATTTGAGAGACGAGCATGAGGAGGAACTCTAGGAGAGAATTGTGCTCCGAACTCGTTGAGAAGAGATCCGCCTTGAAGGTGGGCGGAGCGAAGAGCTTGACTCTAGGAGAGAGCCATTTGAGAGACGAGCATGAGGAACTCTAGGAGAGAGTTGTGCTCCGAACTCGTTGAGAAGAGGTCCGCCTTGGAGGTGGGCGGAGCGAAGAGCTTGACTCTAGGAGAGAGCCATTTGAGAGACGAGCGTGAGGAGGAACTCTAAGAGAGAGTTGTGCCCCGAACTCGCTGTTTAAGTGAGAGAATCAACGATTATGGGAGCAATTCTGAATGGCGAACCACTTCTAACTCGCTGAAGAGCAAGTTATTTGAAGCAGAATCGAGCCAAGTGTTGGACTCCGAACTCGTTGTTAAAGAGAGTATCAACGGTTGTGGGAGCAATTTCGAATGGCGAACCACTTCTTACCCGCTTATGAGCAAGTAATTTGAAGCAGAATCGAGCCAAGTGTTGGACTCCGAACTCATCGTTAGAGGGATTCAACGGTTGTGGGAGCAATTTCGAATGGCGAACCACTTCTTACCCGCTTATGAGCGAGTAATTTGAAGCAGAATCGAGCCAAGTATTGGACTCCGAACTCGTCGTTTAAGAGAGGTTAACGAGGTGTAGGAGCAATTCCGAATGGCGAACCACTTCTTACCTGCTTATGAGCGAGTAATTTGAAGCGGAATCGAGCCAAGTGTTGGACTCCGACCTCGTTGTTAGTGCTTAGTAAGTTGCAGGGGCAGCCATGTAGAAGAAGCTGGACTCCGAACTCACCATTTAGCGAGTCGTGACTCTGAGAGATTGAGATGAAGCAAGAGCAACAATTTCCAATGAAAAAACGTAAAGTTTTATTGAAATAAACTAAGTGGCTGCTTCAATAGGGCGAGCCATTATTACATACTATTGGTCGGGTTACAAGCATCGGCCTTATTGAAAATCAAAATCCTATTCCTACGATAAGGTGAAGACCTCTTGGGAAGAGCTGGGAGGTTCTGAGTCTTGAAGCTCGGCGGGCCTTTCTGTTCGTTTGTTGGTTCCTCAAGGGGGAAGCTCGGCCCCCTCTTTTTGGACGAACCTGGTCAGGTGCCCCCGCTGTATGAGTTCTTCGATCTCCTCCTTGAGAGCCCAACAATCATCCGTGTCGTGGTCGTGGTCCCTGTGAAAGCGGCACCACTTATCCTTATTCCTCTTCTTGCCAGGGGTATTCATTCTGGGGGAGCACGGAGTAGTCCTTCCTTGTCCACCTTCATAAGAACTTCTGATATATTAGCAATGAGGGGGGTGAACTTCTCAAAACGTGGAGTCGGGCGGCGCTAGCCATTACTGTCCTTCTGGAATTTTTGGAACCCTTCTTCACTTGTGTTCTTCCGTTTGTTCCCGGAAGATGTCTCCTCAAGAGCAAGGGGGTTGAGAGCCTCTTCCGCCCGTATGTACTTCTCCACCCTGAGTAGGAGCTCTGAGAAATTCCGAGGAGGCTTCTTGGCAAGGGATGCCCTGAGGTTGGCATTAGTGACGTTGCGCTTGAATGCGGCAGAGGCTACTGACTGGTTGAGGGAGGGAATGGACCGAGCTTCGACGGTAAAGCGTCGAACGTAATCCCTTAGGCGTTCACCCTTTTCTTGGTTGAGGGTCACCAGAGATACACTTGTTTTCTCGGCCCGACGGCTACTCACGAAATGAGTAAGGAAGAGCCCTTCGAACTGATCGAATGAGAAGATGGAGGCTGGGGCGAGTCGAGAGTACCATTCTCGTGCAGACCCCTTCAGCGTGGCAGGGAAGATCTTGCAGAGGAGGGCGTCTGAAGCATGGTGGATCATCATGAGAGTTTTGAAATTCTCTATGTGATCTGCGGGGTCCGATTCCCCGGTATACGACTCGAAGTGAGGCGGCTTGAAGTTCTCTGGGATGGGGGCCTCCCTGATGGTGCGGGAGAATGGAGGTCTGCTCGGGCGGAGGTTTATCACCCGTTGCTCTTCTTCCTTGTCAATTCGGCCGAGGCGCCTCTCCATCTCGTGGAGACGGCGGTAGACTGAGTCTTCTGTTTGATCATACCTTGCCGAGCCCCGGGACTCATCTTCGTACGAGGATGGACTGGGGCTGCGGCGAAGGTAGCTTGGAGAAGGACGAGGACTGAGAGTGTGAAGGCGGTGGCTCCTAGCTGGTTCATGAGTAGGTGGCCTCTGGTCGTTCTTTGGGGCAATATTGAGGGCCCTTAAGACTGTCGCTTGGAAGTCTTGAAGATCTGCCCTTGTGACTGGTGCCTCTCCAGCTTGGCGGTCCCTATGTGTAGCTCGGCTTACTGGAGAATGAGTTCTCCGCCGATGACGCTGAGGGGACTCTCTTTGCCTCCTCGGGGGAGGGGATCTTCTAGTCCTCGGTCGTCGGGGGGTTCGGATTCTTGAAGCCCCTGAGTTCTCGGATTGATGGAGTCGACCAAGGGCTCGCCATCCATTCAGGCGAGTTCTAAGGTCAACCCCCTTTTGGCGGTCGGCAATGACTTGACGAAGATCCCGCTCGGGAGGGCTTTGAGAAGCCAGGGATTCAACTGAAGGATTGGGACCTGTGACTTGGTCATGAGGAGGAGATTGCTTCAGATGACTCTGATGGGAGCCCCCTGGCCCCTGGGCAGCTCCTCGAGACCCTTGAGGGGCCTGTTGAGTAGGAGCACCTTGAACCGGAGGAGGGAAAGGAGGAAGGGAAGTGGTTCTTCGGTTGGAAACCGCTGCCTTCCCCTTCTGTTTTGGATGCATGGCTTGAAACTAGTATCGTTGATGAAGAGAGGTCAGGTTGCTTTTTCGTTTCCCACAGACGGCGCCAATCTGTTACCGCTAAATCTGGTGTGGGGGTAAACAGATAGAATTTATGGATTCTTGAGAAAATGAACAAGACAAACCTGTTGACCTTCACCGACTTGTTGACTTGGTCTCTTGCCGCTGCTGCGAACCTGCAAAAAGTGCGAGACACCGGGATGGATCCCGACGACGCACCCTCCGACGCTCTTGTCAGTAATCTGAATGATTAAGCAAGAACTTTAAACTGGAAAAGTTTTGATTACCTCTTAATAATGGTGGATGGGGGGTATTTATAGTCGCCTTAGGGATCAGATTAGGAATGTAATTCCTGTGATCAGATAAGGAATGTAATCCCTAATCCCCAGTGAGATGATAGATGTGAATCAGGGCCGTTGATTAGTATTAATCAGAAACCCTAATTCTATCCTAATGGACTGGGTTCATTTCGGGTTGGAACCCGTACCTAGTTGAGGTGGATCCGTTCGTGGGTTATTGGGCCTCGAAGACGGACCCAGTTTTCATTTCAGACCCGTTTGTAGGTGAAATTACCGTTTTACCCCTGAGCTTTAAGATTCATGTCCAATGTGAACGGTCCCGATTTAATCCTATTTTTAGCCATATCAGATATTATTTCTCAATTCCCTAAATCGCCATATATTTCTTCATATATTTGCTTTTTTTCAGAATTGTAGCAAAATTTTAAAAAAATCCAAAAAAAAAAATTATCAGTTTTTTTAAAACAAAATTTGTATGGGGGGCCCATTTCGGGAGTTCACCTTGGGCCCCCGTAAACTCATGGCCAGCCCTGGTTATATCTAAACACCCAGTAAATAAAAAAACATATGATTTAAACTCTGTTCACTTAAGTATTGACACTATACAAAATGAACAGTCTAAATAGCGGAATGAAGCATTCATTTTTGTGGCACATAATGCACAAGAATTTAAAAATAAAATATAATATAAAAAAAATTATAGGTCATTTAAATGTAAGGGATCACATTCGTAAAATTCGATTTTGTATTTTGATGCTCGAAATTATATTTCACACTTGATAGGAACTCAAACCCTATAGAAGTCTATAGAAGTCTATATATATATATATATATATATATATATATATATATATATATATATAATATAAGGTGTTTATAAACCCATGTTATATATACTTATCTACTAATCTAGATGTGGAACATGGGCAAAGTTTGTTCTCTTTTTTGGCATTACTCACAACTAATGTCAGTAAAAAGCCAATTGATTAGTATCCAAGGCTTCACTTGTAGAGTGCCTTATAGAAGGACAATCACATTTTTTTCTCGTGGCACCTTGCCACCACCTGTCAAATCTTCTCTTCTCCCATGGAAGTACTTCAATCCAGCAGGCCATTGTGTTATACTTATCTACTAATCTAGATGTAGAACATGGGCAAAGTTTGTTCTTTTTTTTAGCATTACTCACAACTAATGTCAGTAAAAAGCCAATTGATTAGTATCCAAGGCTTCACTTGTAGAGTGCCTTATAGAAGGACAATCACAATTTTTTCTCGTGGCACCTTGCCACCACCTGTCAAGTCTTCTCTTCTCCCATGGAAGTACTTCAATCCAGCAGGCCACTGTGTTATCAAGATCACTAAGGTCATCATCATTGTATGTACTTTATTGTTGTCAGTAGGACACTACTGACATGAGGTCTTCAAAATTTTGAAGCTTTAAAATTTTGACATCTTCTATTTATCTATTTAAAGTAAAACAAGGTTTGGCATGTTCCCCTTGATGAGCACTCACTGTCTAGGCTGTTTATGAACCAGAAAAGGGTATTTGAGTTTAGCTCTCACTCAGCTTTAATTTTGTGCAATCTTGTTGCTTATAGAAGGATTGCCCTTGTCCTTTCTAATGATTTGGCATAAAACAGTTTTATTAATCAACGAGATTGGGCTACTTGGCTACATCAGAACTCGGAAGGACCCAGGCCACAAAATATTTGACAAAGTTCTATGACGACCTTACTACCAAATTTCTAAGCCAAGGAAAATATAGACAAAGAGGGCTTGTCATAATCTTAAACAACCAAAGGGCATTCTCCAAATCCAAGCTTATAATAATAAAAGCTACAAGACAGAGGGAATTGATCTAAAAGGCTAAGAGAGCGTAAAAGAGAAAAAGAAATAATAGTAAATAAATTCTTTAAAAGAAAATTGGAAAAGAACTTGCCCCGCATAAATAATTTTAAAAGTGCTTAAAGGAGACGATGATGGTCCTTAACAAAGATTTCAATATTTAGGAATTTATAGCAATGGCATCCAGCATATTCATATACTGAGCAAGGTATGTATAGAGAGAGAGAGAGAGAGAGAGAAACGATATGGTGAGAAACAAATACGAACTCTATTTTGGGACATAATTTGAATGATCCGAAGTTCCAAACCATTGATTTTGAACTAGAGGACTAAATTAGTCCTAAGTATGTGAGATCAGGTTATTTGAGACTTGTTTGCTCGTGCATTAAAATTTTGCAAATTGGATGGTTGAATATGGTTATTTTGTAATGACATGACAGCATGGACAAATGGAGTTCAAATGACTTGATTTTACTTCCTTAGACTAATTGAGTCATGCTAATCAATGTGAACTGTTCGAATCACCCATAAGATGGCTATGCATGGAGTTCTCACAGCGCTTGTCGTGAGAACATATCATTTTCCTCATATATATGTATATATATATAAGACAGAGACACAGAGAGAGAATAAGAGAATAAGGGTGCTAGTGTGTTGCCCTGGCTAACTTAGCTAGGAAGACATCTCAAAGCTAATATCTCGACTATTCAAAATGAAAATTCGCACCACTAGATGTGATCTACGGCTTAAAAAGTAAGTGTGCCAAATTTTTCAAATGAATGCAATGAAATTTAACTATATATCATGTGACAAAATAAATTGATGTTTTATGAACATCAAAATTACTCTATTTTTAGGTCGCGTGATGAGTGGTTAAGACTCGTCGAATTCATTTCAATTTTGTAGACAACTAGTTTTATGATGTAAACCACATCTAACATTTTTTGAATATCTCCATAGCTAAATTAGCTAGATTGACACCCGAGCACCCTTATTCTAATATATATATATATAAATAGTAAAAGGGATAAGAGCAACTTGCTCATTCAATAAATGAGCAATTGATGATGAGGTGGCATGCATGTGATACATTGGGCAACTAACCATTTTTAGGATTTTCCAATCACATGCATGTCATTCAAAGTGTTCAACATGTCATAAAACATAAGAGGATGAAAATATTATCGAAGTTGAATGTGTTTTGCCCATGTATTTAATAATCGCAAAAGTTGTATTGCTGAGAAACCGTTCATTTTGTGACCTCATGATGAAGGGCAAAATATATTAAAATTTACTAATTTTTCTTCATCCTATGTTTTATGATATGAAGATCAACTTGAACGGTGCATATCATGAATTTTGATTGCGGGTAATGTGTTTTTAGTGTCCTATGACATAGGACCCCCCGTATCCTCATATATAAATATATATATATATATATATATATATATATATATATATATATATATATATATATACATATACATGTATACATTTATATACATGTACATGTATATAAATGTATACATGTATATAAATGTATACATGTATATGTACATATATGTACATGCATGTACATACATGTACATACATATATGTACATACATGTATGTACATGTACATGTACATACATGTACATGCATGTACATACATGTATGTACATGTACATGTACATATATGTACATATACATGTATACATTTATATACATGTATACATTTATATATATATACATGTATATGTACATATACATGTATACATTTGTATACATTTATATATATATACATGTATATGTACATATATGTACATATACATGTATACATTTATATACATGTACATATACATGTATACATGTATATAAATGTATATGTACATATATGTACATGTATATAAATGTACGTACATGTACATGTACATGTACGTACATGTACGTACATGTACGTATATGTACACATACATGTACGTATATGTACGTACATGTATGTGTACATATACGTACATGTACGTACATATACGTACATGTACGTGTACATGTACGTATATGTACACATACATGTACGTATATGTATATATATGTATATATATACATATATATATATATATATATATATATATGGATGATCCTAACCGTTCACATTTATTAGAATAACTAAATTAGTCTAGAAATGTAAAATCAAATCATTTGAAATTCATTTGTCCACGTATCCTGTCATTATAAAAAATAACGATATTCAGTCATACAATTTGTAACACTTTAATGCATGGGGAAACAAATCTGAAATGACTTGATTCCCCATCCTTGACTAATTTAGACATGTAGATATAAATGAACAGTTCAAAATTTTCACAAAATGTCCAAAAAAAAAGTTCTCATATGGTTCTCACCGAACTATACATATATATATATATATATATATATATATATATGAGCAAACAAATCTCAAATGACTTGATTCCTCATCCTTGACTAATTAAGACATGTAGATATAAATGAACGGTTCGGAATTTTCACAAAATGTCCCCAAAAAAAGTTCTCATGTGGTTCTCACTAAACTAAAAAAAGTTCTCATGTGGTTCTCACTAAACTTTCTCTCTCTCTCTCTCTCTCTCTCTCTCTCTATATATATATATATATATATAAAGAGAAGAGTTCTAACCTAACTAGAAATTCTAAGGATTGATAATATTAAGTCCATAAACATTCCTGAACAAGGAAAGTAATTGATGTGCAATTTAGTTTAGTTCATCAATACTATTGATATACTACGAAGCTTACATTGCAATGCTGTTAAAGTGAAAAATATAAACAATAACCAAAATACCTTTAGGATGATATACGAATCTCCAGTATAAAATTTTCCATATGAGGATTTTGGAACAGGAACTGGCTGAAAATTTTCAATGCACCATATCTCCATCCCGCTATGTGCTGTCAAGGAGTGTAAATATGTATATATCCCGAATTTCAGTTATACCAGATAGCATATTGACTAAAAAAGAAGGCGGAAGCCTATCATTCATCAAGAAAATAATGGACTAGTATATATACCAATATAAAAATGATAGACAAGTCATTTTGAAGAGAGAGAGAGAGAAAGAAAATATGTGTGTGTGTAGGGTGGGCGGGTAGCTATGGATTTGTTTCAAAACAAAAATAAAATTAATTATTAAAAAATAAAATGATAAACAAGTCATTATTAAATTTTTTTTTAGAATAAGTCATTATTATATTTATTGTCATCTTACTTAAAATTACACTCTTTTCAAAATGTGATATAGCTTTCGATGTTCCTCTGCTAAAATAGGATCTTATTTTAGCATCTGAAAACCAAGATAAACTATTTACTTGAAGTTCACTGCATGTCAGTGCCCACTCCCTAAAAGGCCTCTCCAAGTTCAGAATTGAGTATTGCACAAGCTCTGGTTGCTTCTAGTACGCAGGAATATTTTTTCTCTTTATTTTAACTCAAGTAGTGTTTCGTAAACAATTCCATCAATTTGTTAATCAGCTCAACATTCAGTCAAAAACAATTTTTACTGAACTTTGTCAACAAAAATGAAACTAATACGGCTGAAAATAGAGACATCACAAACTTCCAGGACATGAGATTTTTCACTAGCAACATATTGGAGATTACATATTTTTCTGTCCTTGCTAATGATTGTGACGTCGATTAAGTGATGAACGTTTCTTTTCTTGAATAAATTTACAAACTGATGAAATGACCAACTGATACAGCTGTGTTAGTGAGTTATTGTTGTTAAATCCTCATTTACCTAACAAGGTGATCAAATAACATCCCATGTTGTATCGTAAGTACAAGGTTAGAAGCAGCATGAGATTGCATGAGTAAATGAAATACAAATGATAAAAACTGTTTCATATAACTGAAAGAGTTCTAATTATAAATAACGATGCAAAATATAAGGATACACTTTTTGTCCAGCCCCTTGGAAAGCAGAATCTACATCCCGCATAGAAACTGCCATGTTATCCTTTGGCTCTGCGTTTTTTTTTAATAATCCTTCGGCTCTACAAGAGCAGTATCTGTTGGCTTTGGATTGAAAAAAGAAGCAGCTGAAATCTGAATGCATAGATCAGTATATATAATCAGTCCAAAGCAACCACAGGATTTAATACTCGCAGTGTCATTGAATAGGCAACGCCACAAAGGAAAAAAGAATACAAAGAAGAAGATTACTGTACATGCCTTGAGTTAATTAAAGTCTGATGTATAATTTAAAACTGAGTAGTACTCATTCAAGTCAACTGATATAGGGATGGAGATAGTAAGAAGCATGAAGATATATATTAGTCAATTCCAGAAAAGCTTTCGACAATGTGAAAGACAATGTGAACAGACAAACAGTAAAGAAATATTTTTAATTGTTTTGTCACAGAAGTTGCCATATAAAGAAACTAAAAAGGCACTCGGTATCGGTAGCAGGATCGCTATTGGCTGCCATTTATAGTATTATTGGACATGTCGGAAGTATCGGTATGCAAATTCCCAACCCATCTCGGCCTATGCATCTCGGTATCAGCTGAGATTTGATACCATGTATAAATCCAACCACTTAAGTCTTAACACAATCACATATAATACTAAACCTCCAACAAATTTACTAACTTTAACACTATCAATAGTGTTCTTCCGGTCCAATAGCACTTGCCGTGGCCCCATGAAAACTAAGGTTACTTCCTTCAATATGAAACATGAAATTTTCTTTACATCATTAATATCATATAATTATTTTTTTAAAAAGTGATTCTCTAAGTGTCATGAATGACAAAATATTCTGATATCTTAACAAAGCTTGGCATGATAAATCAATCCAAAAGGAATTCACCTTTACGAATGGCAAAATACATAAATATGTAAAGTATCCTCAAACTCAAATGCTCCAATTTCCAATAGTGATCATGCTACAATAACACTAAACTCGCGGCACTTAACACTTCCTCAAATAGAAAACAACAATTTTACGAAATATAACACCAATACACACTAGGTGACAAATACCAACATCAAACACCGTTATAGAATCGCTTTACATAGTCAAACTCTTTGACTAAACATAGAAATCAGCTTTAAAAATCAGAAGCTCTTATTATTCCTCAAAGTTAAGATCAGATGTCATCCTCTATATACAAAGTCAAACTCAACCAATTTTTAGTCAAGGTAACACATAAAAATGTCAACATCAAACTGTGAAAATCTTAGCAATTCTCAACGATTCGACAAAATTGAAACTCTACCTTGATCATCATCCCCAAATCTCAAGATCGATAAAGAGAAAGAGAGGTTGATCATAATAATAATTCTAATAAAGAAATGGAACAAAAGAGAGAGCCATATTGGATCCCAAAGCGTACTAAAATAAGCATTAAATAGAATTGTGGTCCCTTTTCATAGAATTATGCAGTCAGTCATTGAGTTAACAACATACATGCTCTTGAGTTAATTAAAAGTCTGATGTATAATCTAAAAATGAACAACACTCATCCGCAACGGTGGATCCATGCATTTCTAATGAAATTAATTACGTTAGGGTCAGTGTTATTGTTAGGTAATCTAATGAGATCAATAAATTCGCCCACCCACTTTCATTTATTTTATTTTATTATATTCTTTTTTTATTCTTTTTTTTTTTTTGCTAACCGACATTCCAATTAATTAATTATGTTTTGGCTTTTCTTCATAGAACAACGTCGAAAGAAATTAACTTTTATTATTTACTTTTATCTTTTGCCCACCTTAAAGAAAATATCTAGCTCCGCCACCACTCATCCAAGCTCTCTAGGAAACTAATATAGAGTTGGAAACAGTAAGAAGCATGAAGATATATAGTCAATTTTAGAAAAGCTATTCCCAATGGTTTGTGAAAAGAAAAACAGTAAAGAAATTTTTTTAAAGCGTTCTAACTGCCTCCAAAATTGGCTACACAAAAGCTCTCGGTATTGGTATTGGTATTGGTATTGGTGTCGATATCAGATATCAGCGACCATTTAATGTAATATAGGACATGTTCGGGAGTATCAGTAGACACAATCCCAACTTGTTTCAGCCTATGCATCTTGGTATCGGCTGGGATATGATACCATGTATAAAACCACCCAGTTCACGCGACCATAAATAATAATAACCTTCCATTCAAAATATAACTCATTTAAGACTTTCAATACAATAACACTTGCCGTGGAAACTAAAGTAGCTTCCTTGGATAAAAAAAACAAGGAATTTCCTTTACATCATTAATACCATCAAATTGATAATCACGTGCTTCTCTAAGTGTCATCAATGAAAAAAAACATTCTCATTGTTTAAGAAATTTTGCACGATAAATCATTGGAAATGAATTCACCTACTGCAGAACACATATACATGTCAAGCTTTCCAATTTCCACTGTTCTTAGCTACAATAACACTAAGCTCGCAACAACATTTACGGCACTTCCCCAAATAAATAAATAAAAACTATTTTATGAAAATAACGTCAACTCTAACATACTAAATGAAAAACATATCGCTACCAACATCAAACACCATCACCGAATCCCTACATATAGCAATCAACAGTCAAAGTCTTTGACTAAACATAGATTTCAGCTCCTACAATTCCTCGAAATCAAGATCAGATGTCATCCTCTATATAGAAAGTCAAACTCAAGCAACTCCCAGTCAACCTAACACGTAAAGATCAATATCAAATCGCGAAAATTCAAGCAATTCTCGACGATCCGACAAAATTCAAACTATACCTTGATCACCGGCTCTGGTTTCTCGATCGTCATCCCCAAATCTCAAGACCAATACAAAGAGAATAATAATAATAATAATAATAGTAACAAAGAAATGGAACAAAAGAGACGACCAGATCAGATCCCAAATCTTAAATAAAATAAACAGTAAACAGAACTGCGGTCCCTATTCCTATAATTATGCGGACATTTCAAATTCAAAAAAAAAAATTCAAAAAAAAATCGGAAAAGAGAGAGAATTCGTACCTTGACTGCGAGCTGCGATGGAATTCGAAACCCTAGAATTCGGAGGTTGAATGAGGAAGGGGGCGGTATGAACTCGACGAAATAAATTAATGGGGGGAAAATAGGAAAGGGAGAGACAGCGAGGAAATGATGAGGTCGGCGTGCCTACCACTTTTTAGAGCTACTATAAGACTGTAAGAATTGGACGGAAAGGGGTTTAGGCTTTTTGCGGATATGTCTTTGTCTTTTCAAGTATTTGCATTATGATTCCTGTCATTTTCGTACTTTGGGGATGTTATTGGGAATGATGCTTTGTGAAATCAATCTGAAGATACAAAGAACGTGGGAATCGTGTAAATGCTACATCTTCATTGCTTTGGTTTTGGGATTCACTCTTTTTAGTAATCATTACAATTTCACTGTGACAAAATTAAATACAATTAATATTGCTCGTGTTATTTATTTATTTTTTATTTTTTTTATGTTTCATTAATGATAATTAAAGAAACATAGTAGTACAGTAGCATCTCAAAATATAAATGTACAAAATACGAATACAACAATAGTTACATATAGCAAATGTCGATCATCAAATTTCCACCCAAAATGAAAGCACCAAAAGCGAAGTACCACCGTCGCCCCCCATCTGCCTGAGGGACGTACCACTCTTCGCTGCTCTCCCTGGCTATTCCCCTTCGTTGATCTTCATCTTCTTCCTGGCCTCCGCCGCCCCTGCCCAGTCATGAATAATAAGAAAAATTTTATACATTGAGGTTGGAAATCTGTAAGAACTATTGCAGAAGATTAAAATGTTTCGTTCTAGCCATAGGTTCCACATTGATGCCGCGGTTGCTATATCCCAAGCATTTTTATCTTCTAGTCTAATATGATCTTCTCTTAATATCCCCCAAATGTCAGTGGTTGAGTTCGGACTTCGAGTACACCCAAATCCCCTACAAACTACCTTCCATGTTAGCCTAGCCTTAGGACATAGGAAGAGGATGTGTTTGACGTCCTCTTCCGCGCTTAGACACTCCCCGCATGTAACGTCAATTTGTATGTTTCTCTTCTTGAGATTTACTTTCGAGAGAATCGCATCGTTGTGAGCTAACCAGCAGAAAACTTTGACTTTCAGGGGCACCTGAGCCCCCCAGATGATGCTTTCTTCTTTACATCTCAGTCCTCCATCGTTGATCCATTTATACATAGACGACACCGAGAATACTTTTGAATCGTCTCTGTCCCACCATCTTTCGTCTTCGCTGCTGTTCGCCTGGCCCCCTTCTTCTTGGATAAGTCTGTTCAGTTCTTCGAACTGGGCTATACTCTCCGGCGTTGGGCTGTCAGACACTATAAATCTGAGTTTGCCTTTCTTCCGAACGTCTACCACCGACAAATTTAAGTTAGTCGTTGCTTCTGCAGCATGTGGGAATCGGTTTTGAAGAGTCGTGTTACCACACCATTTATCCTTTCAAAATCTGGTGCTCTTCCCATTTCCAACCCTGCATCTAGTATTAGTGTTGAATATCTTTCCTTGCTTCGCAACTCCTTTCCAGAGGAATGAAACTTTGGCAGACGCACTTCTTCCTCCAATCCTATATTTTCTTCTTCTGCGGAATAGATCGAAAGAGTAGCTCCACCAGCACTTGCGCTTATTAACGATCTTCCACCACCACTTGCTTAGCAAACGCTCTATTCATGTCGTGGAGATTCATGATTCCCAATCCGCCATATTCCCTTTTCTTACAGACTCTTCCCCACTTTACCAAGTGTAATCATGTGTTGCCCGCATCCGTTCCCTTCCATAAGAATCTTCTTCTAAGCTTATCAATCTTATTGATGACCCACTTTGGCAATTCGTAAATTGACATCAGATACTGCGGTATTGCACCACGAACCGAATTTAATAGTATGATCCTTCCTCCGAGGCATAGGAAGCGGCTCTTCCAACCTGCAAGTTTCTTGGCTATCTTTTCGATCAGAAACGTCCAATCCTCCTTTAGTAACGCCCCTGGCCTAATGGGCGTCCCTAGGTATTTTATTGGAAATTCGCTCTTCCCACATCCTAATATATCCGTTATCTCAGTAATGGACGTTGATAGCTGCTCGCTAATGGGGATGATGGTTGTCTTGTTTAAATTAACCTTCAGGCCTGACCAACCTTGGAAGCATACCGGAGCTGCCTTTATAGCCACCACTTCTTCGACTTTAGCCTTCCCAAATAAAAGTGTATCGTCCACATATTGTAAGATCGTCATCGGTTGTGCAATTCCTTTATTCTGGATCCCTTTGATAACGTTGAGATCTTGAGCCCTCTTTATCATATTCGCAAGCCCATCCGCGACGATAGCAAATAGAAGAGAAGATAGGGGATCCCCTTGCCTGAGCCCTCTTTTACATCTAATCTCTTTCCCTTGCCATTCGTTCACTTGTATGAACGATTTTCCGCCCTGTCCCAAGTGAGTAGAAGGAAAAACAGCAGCAGCAAGGTGCAGGCATAGTTGCGGTCGACTGTCCCAAGTTGCGGTCGACCGCACCCCCCGACCGCTCGTTGTACAGGGATTGTCAGAGAGTGGTACGGTCACCCGGTCTTGTTGGATGGTCAACCTTCTGCGGCGTTGTGTTCATTTTTTGGGCTTCGATTTGTTAGGTCATTTCAGCCCAATCTTCCAAGTTAGATCGTGCGGCTCCTATTCAGTTACTTCTTTTTCAGGTTATATCGGACAACTGGGAATCAAGTTTAGACCTAGGTTTTTTTCTATTCTTCTATATATATTGTAAACTCCTCTAATATGAGAGGTGGTACTTCATAGATTCTTTTTTCTCCATTGCAAAGAGAGGCTCGAGAGAGAGATAGTTCTTGGTGAGTGAGTTTAATTCTTTGTATTGAGTGAATCAATAACTCCTTATAATCTCTTCTAGTTGAATATCAGATATCCTTATATTTCCCCCCGGATTAAGCAAAAGCTAACCGGGATAAGTCATTTGTGTGTTTGTGTTAGTTTGGTGGATCTACTTGCTTGCTCAATTTATTCGTCTCATCTACTTCGACTTCCTCATTGCTCTATTAGTTCCACTGCGACAACGGGCGTTGGTTGACGCCCTAACTCCAACACCCAGGCCTTTAACATTCCAGAGAAGTATACTCATTATTAACTTGTTCAGGATCATGAATCAAGTTGGAGTTCAAGGTTTCTACCTAAATTTACTCTATTCAACTCCCAACCTCTAATCTTATTAAGAAGAAGGGCATTACGGTCAATATCGCCCACCGCTAGACCACATGTTTTGGTTAGATTAAATGCCTCAATATGAGTCATAAAATTAAAAATATACGCTAAAATATTGTGCGTACCTCCACCGTTGGTCTTAGCTGGCTTAGCAGTGGCTGCAATCTCTAGATAATTGTCCAAAGACTCATCATGAGCCGTCTTAGCTACCTTCTGAACTCTAAAGCTCTTGCATTTGTGTGGAGATTCAAACTCGGTCGTCTGAGTGGTTGGGAAGGTGGAAAGGACCATATTTGGCATAGGGGACACTCCTATCATACCACTCCTAGCAAGAAGCTCGTCTATCCTCTACCAACTCATCTAAATACTCTGAATCGTCCTCTGAATGTAGTCATCTTCTAGGTTTAATCTAGCCTCTTTGTCATCTTCATCCACCTCTGTATTGTTGCAAATCCTATTTTCTAAGTTTGACCCCTCAATGGGCCCAATAGTATCGAGATCAGAAGCCCTCAATTCACGAAGTATAGCTTTGATGTTAGACCCCTCCTTGTGCCCAAAACCCTCACCAGGCCCACTTGGAAATGGGACAGACCCACGCATCACGCACATGAGAGGCCCATGTGACGCGTGATCAGATGGCGGAAGGTTCGAAGGGGGTAACTGAGGGGTAATTCAAGGATTTCACACACTCCCCTGCCTTCTTTCCCAATTCACCTTCTTTTTTTTCTAGCACAACCAAAATCGGTCTCCTTTTTCCTCTTTTGAGCAAGCTTTATGATGTTGAGCACCTCTGGGTTCTTTCCTCTTTTAGCTTTGGTTTCCTCTGTCTCTATACTCTGCTCCACATGTAGATCCACATCTTCACCTACTATGTGATGATTTTCCTTTTTTCCCTTCCGTTTTCCATCTTTTTCCAAAAATGGAACAGGGATTGTCAGATATGAACTTGTTGGCTTCGCTTGTAGTTGTTCAAGGTGGTTCAACTTTTGACCCACCTTTACTAGTCGATCCTGACCATCAAGAGACTTGATCTAACCCAGATCTTAACCGTCGATCTGTTGTGGTGTGCCTCTGGGTGTTTCTTGGGGTTCTTGGATGTCGCTGGATGCCCCCGACGCTCCTCATCTCCTTAGCCTCTTGAATAAGATCGCAGTTTGCTCGTTCAATCTCATGTGCACCATCGATTATAAGATCCCACTTTGGGGAGACCACTCATTTATATGAGCAGTCGTCTCTATGTGAAGGGGAAGGTGGTGGTGCTGCTACTTGCGCCACCTCTAACTCTACCTACTTTTTGAGTACAAACCGAATGAGGTAAGATTCTTCAAACGAAAAACAACTTTTGCAAATCGGGGCATTAGGATGATATATGGGCTTCCAATTTGAATTCTTGCTAACACGATCTCTTAACGGCGCACTGTTTTCTTGTTGATCTCTACAATGGACCCAAAATTCGATATGATTTATTGCAATACCTCCCTCTTCCAAAAGTGAATAGGGACGTTATGAATCCATACCCAATAACTATCTCCCTGTGGTAATTCAGCTCCAAAGCTTTGATTCCATTGGAAGAACTCTGCGGTAAAGTGGCAGAAGTCCACAATACCCATCTCCGTAACCCGCATATTCTCCGGCGAGGGAAATGACACAAGAAATTGCATGTGGCACATTTTCTTAGCAACACAATCTCGATGACCCCTTATCGGCCACCGTTGATCGAGAGATTCAAGTAAATTGTTCTTTGATGGCCTCCCTGTCTTGATTCTGGCTGTCGCACGCCATTGACGGAGCCACTTCTCTTCTTGTTTGATAATCTTAAGGCTATTGGCTAGTCGGATGTGTGTAGGGTTCTTTGGCGACTTTCCTCTCTATACCCGTCAATTGTCATCATTGGGACAAACTTTGATGTTCGTGCAAACTTATGCGATGTGACCCCACTTAATGCATTTGAGGCATCGAACCTCTTTCGTTCAATCTTTCCGGCAGTGACCCAAATCCCCGCAATTGAAGAATGGTGCTGGTTTGCGCTTTCCTTTTCTCTGTTTCTTCCTATTTTCAATTGGTTTTAGAGTGATGCTACTCCCCATCTTTGACTTCCCAACAACCTCCGCCACCCATGGTTCCTCCTCCTTCGATTCCCCACCCATCTCAAGGGTTCCCACCATCGAGTTATGGTCATATGGACTCCTCTCTGGAGCCTGATTAACATCGAGTTGTTATAGAAGCTTTTACACCCACCGAAGCAGTTGGGGAGGCTGGTGATGGATGGGTGCAGACTGGTTGGATGGATTTGGAGTGATGGTAGGAATTTTTATAGGGGTTGGAGTTGATATGGGTGGGGGAGCAGTTGATGTTGGTGTTGTTGGAGTTAGGGATGGATGATGTTTGAACTGTCACGCCCCGCTTTCCAAAATACGGAAATGCGAGTACGCAACTAATGCCCAGCGAATGATTTACATCATTTATAAGTTGTACAGTTAACTCAACAATATGAAATATATTCACAATCATGCATGATATAATGAAATCACATAAACAATAAAAAATTTAAATATCCATAAAATAATCCACAATAACTAACATCTGGGAATAAAATAAACTTCGGGTCAAAATGCCCAGAAATACAATGTACAGAAATAACAGTAATACTGGAAGCATGATAACATGAATGATATAATTAAAGCAGACTAAGATTCCAACTTCATTCTTTAGAAGATTTGTTCCGCAAGTCCTTCAGTTGTTTCCTCAACGATACATGCAATCTCAGCATCTACATTTGGGGGAGGGGGGGCAAGATATAACCAAAACTGTGAAGTTTAATCAATTGATGTGCAATATTCAATAACAATATTCGGTGACATGATCAATGATCGATAATCAATAATACAATTGTTGGTAAACAATAATCAATATCAATAATGGAGTGTCGATGCTCAGCATTAATCTTAAGTCTTTCAATCTTTTATTAACCTATTAATGCACACAATCATGCATCCCATACTACAGGTTCAGGTGCATAAGAAGCTTGTGAACGTTTAGAATCTAGTGGTGAACTCTACATGGTCATATAATCGGGTCTTGCAATAATAATGACCAATACATGATAATTGGGATATTGTAGTCAGTAATCTGCAATCAATCGAAGAATAATAAACAATAACATGTCCGATAACAATGACCCATACGGGAAACATGTCCCCTTCTGAGTACATTCTCCTATATTGTCCACTACTAAGTCTTACCCGTTATTACCCATGACTTGTTATTATTTTATTATAATTAATCATGAACATGCAATCAATGGAACGGGTGTCAAGAAAAATATCAAGGAGGTATCAAGGGTTATGCAATGCGTGGTTTAGAGTTCAATCTATTATATGCGAATTTAATCATATTTATATTTAAAAACATGAAATTACAATTTTTGACAACAATACGTTACTATATAAAAACTGACTTTTCCACTGCTACGGAAAAGCGAATCATGTTCCGTCAGTGGTTCCAGAAACTAAACTCCCTGCCGATTCCAATGCCTATTCCAGCAACACATTAAAATCACAGAAACTATGTCTACCAGTCAGTTCTTTATGGGTCTACTGTTCAGGAAGCAACTCAGTATAAAGTTATTATATGTATAATTCGACTGAAAACTTAATAACAATTCTTTTTAAAAAAATCGTAATATAGTTCCTAATATTGTTCAGTAACAACATGATTAATCTCGGGTCTTAATTCCTAATTTAATCCACTCTTACAACTAATTAAACATAACAATGTATTTTCAATCTCCGTATTCTGAAATTCATATGTTACAGCATGAGAATCTGAATATCTTGCAATCCGTACGTCGGATTGCAAAACATTCAAATGTTATGGATTCAAGACACAAAGGACTACAACTTTCATTTATAAAGTTCTAAATTATATAATTCGGATTGAAGTATAATATTTTTTATTGTAACGATAATTAATCGCTAATATATAATCTTATGTGTAGTGCCCCAGACCCCTGCTCAAACAAATTCTAACAGCTGCCCACCACAGGCTGCCTCACAAAAGGTGTCCGGACTATTTGGTGTCTCTTGATCATAAACAATCCTATTTAATCTCTCAATTCTCACAATTTTTCTCCGATGTGGGATTAACTCGCACCAAACCCATCACAATCACCCCCATGCCAGCACTTGTTGTGTGCACTAAAGTCAGGCACACACACACAGCCAAAGCCCCCAACTACATCTCCACGTGGAGAGCAACCAACAGCCAATTCCCCACTTCTCATTTAGGCATTAAATCCCATACTACACTCCCATAGAACTCATCTATAGGCCACTGACCACATCTTTATATTATTATATATATTATTATTATTATATTTATCCAATATAATATTATATATACACCTCTTAAGTACGGGGTGTTACACCCCCCCTAAGAACTCGGCATCTTTGCTGAGCCCGGGACTTGCAACATGATCGAGGATCCCTTTCTATCCAATGTGGAGTGGAGTACCCTGATTCTCTAGCGTACTGCCCCTGGTCATACTACCAACGTACTGACCTCAGCATACTGACCTCAGCCCCCTCTCAGGCATACATCTCACCCACTCTTACCCACAACCGGTGTCGAAAGTCGCCTCTGATACCATTTGTAACACTTCAGGCCCCTGCTCAAACAAATTCTAACAACTTCCCACCGCAGGCTACCTCACAAAAGGTGTCCGGACTATTTGGTGCCTCTTGATCATAGACAATCCTATTTAATTTCTCATTTATCACAATTTTTCTTCGACGTGGGATTAACTCGTGCCAAACCCATTGCAAATCACGTCCATGCCAGCACGTGTTGTGTGCACTAAAGTCACGCACACACACACATAGCCAAAGCCCCCAACAGCATCTCCACGTGGAGAGCAACCAACAACCAACTCCCCATATCTCATCTAGGCATTAAATCCCATACTACACTCCCATAGAACTCATCTATAGGCCACTTAACACATCTTTATATTATTATATATTATTATATTTATCTAATATAATATTATATATACACATCTTAAGTACGGGGTGTTACATTATGACCAGGATTTAGCATGCATTCCTATTTAGTAATTACAGTATGATTATGTTGTTAATCATGATGAAAATTATTATCTCTACGGTATTAAATATATAATATTAATAAAATCATACCATCACATTCAATACAATCAAAATAGGTTAACATATATCCATATACATATATCTCTACATGTGTTTGTACGGTGTATGCAATAAGAATACATTTTATGGTTCTATTACAAGTGTCGGTATGACAGAAACAAATAGGATAAAATATGATGATGAACTGACAGTTTAAGACATGAATCAAAAATATGACACGATAAGGATACTATGAATCAATAACATGCTACGATAAGAACAACTATTATTCTGATTCGCCGATGAATCAATAATAGAATTCCTTGATACATGATAATAAATGCAAGGAACTACTTGCGGAGATCAAGGAAAAGCTTGCCTTATTATAGAAAATGTGAACGCACGACGGAAGGAAGAATAGTATTGGTGGCGACGACACAAAGGCAGCGGCAACAGCTACGACGCACACTGTAGCGCCTCGAATTTTCAATATAATATCTCAGAAATACGTGGCACAATTCCCAACATCAACCTCAATGTAATAGTAAACATAGCCAAAATACAAATAATTTTTTCAACTTTTATTACAACAATTCCTTACAAGCACAGCGGAAAAATAAACACCTTGAATTACAATTCATTTCTTTTACAACACATTCTTTTACAATTTACATAAGTCACATTATCATTCTACCACATGTATCCAAATCCCATGCTATAGGTGCCTACTTGTAAAATATGAGGCTAGAGATAACCATAACCCCCAAAACTACGGGGTCAACCATAACGGTGTGAGTGACATCAAAAGAAATACAATATAAGTAAAACATGAAGAATAAAGTTATAAACAACACATACCAACAGTAATAACAAATGGAATATGAAATAACAATAAATAAAACATGAAAACGTCGAGTGAAACTGGACTATGTGTCAAGTGTAGGAAAATAGAAAACATCATGCATAAAACCAAGTCAAGAAAACACAAATGAAATATGATGACTCTCTAATGCATACTTGTCGGATTCTATGCATTCCATACTACATAGGTCCGGTGCAAGCCCTTATCGTTCTCCACTTTATAGGGTTAAATCCCTCGTTATGCAACTAATCCTACTATGATGATTACTACAATATTTAGATAAGCTGTGAGTATCTAGCCCATGCATCGATAATTTCGGAGGTCAATATCTATCCACAGATAATTCTGGAGACTATTTCACTCACACATGGGAATCTTCAAGAATACCCCACACCAGAGGCTATGGTGCCTCATCGCACGAATATCCCATGAGCGTCGCCTCAACCCCAATAATTCCGGAGATCAATCCCACACCGCAGGTAATTCCGAAGACTATTTCACTTACACTAGCATTGGTATAAATACCCGAAACCCAGATCCGATCCGGACCCGGCATTGGATCGAAACCGACCTGGCCAATTCGGGTCCGGGTCCTAAAATGGAACCCGTTGTACTTTCGGGTCCCGGTCCGGGTCCACTCAAAAGAGACCCGACCCGCACCCGCACTCGCACCCGTTAAAAAACCCCAAAAAACAACATAAAAATGAATATTCTATCCCCATCCCTCCCCTCCTTCCTCCTCATTTCTAAATCTTCCTCTTCCAAACTTAAAACTTATGCCTTTTTTTCCTCTATTCTAAATCCTCCATTTGTCGCCTCCGCTCGCCGCTCACACTCCCGCTCCTACCCGAACGGGTAGAAATATTTTAATAGGACCCAAACCCGGAACAGGACTTGGTCCTCACGGGTCCGGGTCCGGATCCAATTTTTGGACCCGTAGGGGATTGGGTCCGGATCCGGGTAGTGAAGGACCCGACCCGACCCGACCCGATACCAATGCTACTCACACCTCGATAATTTCGGGAATTATCTCACACCGCAGATCATACTGAGGTCCATAACCCATGTTTGCACTCATTTCATCATATCACCATCTAATGCATGTCCTTATCTTATTAAGTTAATTAATTAATTACGAATCTCCTAGAGTTGGTGTACCCTACTGGACTTAACTTAACTGATCAACAACAAAGCCACAACTGGCCAAACCACAAAATCTCAACTGTCGGTATACTAGGTTCCCACTCACCCTCTAGAGGCTCACAACTCAACCATCAACATCAAAATTTTCAATAAAACTCATAATCCCATTATCAAAATGTTTATATCAATAAAACTTCTTCAAAATCCACAAATCCAAATTCATGTGATATACTCATAAATTTCCAGAACTGAAATAAGTATTAAACCTATTACATATCTGAGGATCATATTTTGAAGTTATAGAAAGTCACAAAACATCAATTCCTTCGAAATCCGTATATATATCTCACTTTATAAAGTCATAGGAATACAATTTAAATTCTAGTAAAATAAAATTATAACTCTATGTAGAATACTGTAATCTGTAGTAAAAACATAATCTAAAACATTAAATCAATAATCCATAATATCGAATAATCAATCGTTAAAGAAAATAACAGAAAACTAAAAAAAAACCATCAGCCAACTAGTTGACAGTCGACCGTCAAAACAAGTGCAAAAAGCAACAGTCGACCGACATGAAAAAGTTCCTAAAGAGAAAAATTGACAGTCGACTGCCAGTTCATGTGCAAAATCAAGACAGTCGACCGACAATTCAAAACTTGACAGCTTTAATATTCGTGCACCTTTTTACTGATACTTCAATTATACTTCGTAAAATAACAAATTTGCAAAATAAAATTCCTGAGATGATTAAATAAAACTTGTATAACATACTGGAGTTTAGAAAACAAATCAAAATCTCATCAAGATCATAAAAGAGCAAATTTTACCAAATTCTTCAAAACAGGATATGAGAATATATATAAGTGTATATATGTGATTAAGCATCAGTAAAAATTCAAAAAAACAGCATATATAAGTAGTATATTGTTCAATTAAGTCTCAATATCAAAACAACTCAAGATCCAATCGAAAATTTCCCAAAAATCACAAAATCCCAATCTCGGCTGAACACAGGCAGACCCGAAGTATATTCATGTTCAAAACCTTCAAAACTTGTTCTTTTTTATTCAACCCCCCCCCCCCCTCTCCCCCTACAACTGATTATATACATACCCCACTACTCACATCAGTTAACTCATGAATATATGCACACACAACATGTATTAATCAAGTTCTTCTTCAACAATAATATCAAAACAGAGCATACATTTATTATATACAGTGAAAGGTTAAGTCTTGTTCACCTTTTGAAATAATCATCACGCGAACTTAATTTGTGTAATCAAATCAGTATGGATATAATACAAAACAACCTACTCATGGTTTCAATTAGGTTCTTAACAAGTCTCAAGTTATCTATATGAAATTTTAATCATCTATAACATCGTTTCATGAAAAGAATTAATTTTTAATTCATCCATCCATCAAAATTCATCATATCTTCATACAATCCCTAACATGCTTTCTAATAGACAAATCATCACATTCAACATGCATAGAACAATACAAAAACAAATATATATCACTCACTTTTTTGAAGAATCAACCGAGATAATAAAGAGAATAAGAAAAGTCATTCATTTCGCAAGAAAACCAAGATCCTCGCTTCGAAACTCCAATAAATCAATAATAAAGAAAACCCTTTGTTTTGTGCATCAAATAGACGGCTGCTACTGCCCTTATAACAGGCCGGAAATAGGGTGTATTAGGGTTTTGAGTAAATTTGCAAAATATCCCTTTTGAATATATCTTTACATATATAAATCCTTATACTTGGAAATTAGAATAACCAATTAAATTTAAATTTAAAAAAAAAATAACCAACCTGATATGGCCGGCATTGTTTTCAAACGCAGAAAACGAAATTTGTATTTTTTGCCTTTAAGTGGCAATTTTGCAAAAAGACCCTTCTTTAAGAAATTTGCGAAATGACCCAAATCTATCAAAACAAAAAGTAAACTTTTTACCTCTGAGTTGGCTAGCAATCATGCTCAGCCCAAAAATCTGAAAATCTGGAGTTTTTACTCCAAGTAGTAATTTTGCACAAAAGCCCATATTTTTGTAATATTTACAAATATATCAAATAAATATCAGAAAAATTCAGAAAATTCGTAAATAATAACTACTAATGAATAATAGGTTTCCCAAAAATAATTCTTGACTTTGAACTTCCCAAGAATATATTTGCACGTGTTTTGCATGTGTAAAAAGATAAATTTAAGAAAATGTTTATTAAATCACCAAAATTTATTTTAATTCATTTATAAATCTCAAAAGAATTATTTAAAAATCTAGGGTGTTACACACACGGAAGCAAGGATGAAGACAACAGTGAGTAAGTGCGACAACGACAATGATGACGTAGCAGCACAACAGAGGGCAGTGGCAGCAATATGAGCTCGTCGAGGTGAGGTGCTACGAGGTCGGTGTTAGGTTTCGATGGAAATCACAGATTAAATACACAACGAAAAAATCACAAAATATCGAAACCTGGCCATGAATCCATGTGAAAACTATAAATTGTGTTTAGGAGTTATACCTTAAAGATTGATCTGGTGTCTCCAAAATATGCCAATCGCACCACTACAAAGGTTACGGTGCTTCTACTATATCCACACGAATGGATCAAATCAAGCTCCCCCTCACGCCGCTGTGCTAGCTGCGAGAAGGAGATGTTCCTCCTGATCTCTTGCTCTCACAGTTTCTGTGATGGCTAGGGTTTTTTGGTTATGTGTCTTTTCCACAGAAATATATTGTATATATATGTGCAGAAAATCAACCATAAGAGAGTGATGAGGTGGTTGGACTCACAATCTGATCTGAGTTAGATTCGTGTGTGGGCCTTCTAACTTTAGTTGGCCCATTTAATCTAATTAATTATTCAACTATGTCAGGACTCAAAGTCTTACTAGGATTCCCAATTAAATTAATCTCATGAATTTAAATACTAATTTCAATCAATTTTAAGTGTGTGACCCTCAGATTCCTATTACATTGACAGTCATACTAAAATAACACTAAAATCATGTTCTAGTGTTACAAATAGTGAGCGATATCTAGCAATACATCACTTCCATTCAAGTAACGGGAATGCCAGTGATTTGACATAACCTATCCGTGATCAAGGTTACCATGTAATCTAGTCATTCTTTCCATATATCTTAATTGAACACAAAGCATAGAGCATGTCACCCTTGAATAGTTCAATCTTTAGTTTGTGGATGTCCGAGTAGACTTACTAAAATAAATGAGCTCAATATCTCATATTGACTCATTTGAGCACGACCATGTATTTTACAGTCTCACTCAATTAATGGGTCTATAATACCCCGTAGTTCCAAAGATATACTAATATATATAATATAATAATATATAGTATAAGGGGTATTAATTAATGAATGGCATAATGGTAAAATATTGTGAATTATTGGAGGGGGTCCCACGGGCTGTGCAAAATAGCAGGTTGTTGTTTCCCCTGCTGGTGTGTGATGATGTTAGCATGGGGTGGGGGCCACCCGGGTTCAGTAAGGCAACAGAGAGCCTTGGTGATGTGGCATTCAGGGGGGGCCACGGGGTCTCCTAAGTGTGCACGGGATTAACGGGGAGAGGTGTGGTTAAGTAATCCAATATCGAGAGTATACAATAAATAATTAAATATAAATATAATTGCCTATGATCAAGAGTCTCCTAATTGGTTAACCACCTTTTAAGAGGCAGCCTGTAGTGGACAGTTGTACTATAAGTATTAATTTGTCTTCTAAAATAATAAAAATTGTCTGAGTATTGGGGCGGGGTGTTACAAATGGTATCAAAGCCGACTTTCGACCCTGAGTGTGGAGATGTATGCCTGGTTGAGGTCAGTATACTGGTAGAAAATTTAGGAGTGCAGTACGCTAGCAGGATAGCGGAGATCAGTACGTTGGTAGCAAATCCAGGAGTGCAGTACGCTAGCAAGGATACTCCACTCCACATTGGCTAGAAAGAAGGATCCTACACTAGGTTGTGCATGCCCCGTACTCAGCAAAGACGCTGATTTCTAAAGGGGGTGTATGTAATACCCCGTAGTTTCAAAGATATACTAGTATATATAATATAATAATATATAGTATAAAGGGTATTAATTGATGAGTGGTATAATGGTAAAATATTGTGAATTAATGGAGGGGGTCCCACGGGCTGTGCAAAACAGCAGGTTGTTGTTTCCCCTGCTGGCGTGTGATGATGTCAGCATGGGGTGGGGGCCACCCGGGTTCAGTAAGGCAACATAGAGCCTTGGTGACGTGGCATTTAGGGGGACCCACGGGGTCTCCTAAGCCTTATTAATAACAATAATATTATAATAATAATAATAATAATTATTATTATTATATCTACTATTTTAATGGGAGAATTGGGGTTTGTAACAAACAAACCCTAACTTTGTAACTATATAAACACGTATAATACACATTTAAACTATATCCAACAAATATAAATGTGCACCGCACGTGTAGCCCAAATCAAAATATTCAAATATAAACTATTTTTTTTCTTATTCAATATATATTCATTTAATTTGATGACTTTACTTTTTTAAAACGTGCATGGCACGTACATTATACTAACATTATACTAGTAATCTATCTATCTATTTCTATTATAAAAGCCACAATAAATCTGTCCATAGGCGATCTCAACCATCAATTTCGACAACTCGATCTTAACCATTCATATAAACATCATATGAATCGTAGATCTAACATGATCATCTTAATCCTAGCCGTTAACTTTTGACATCATCATCTTAAAAAGGCATCCATATCCCCAAATAATACCGATCGAAATCCTCAAATCAAACCCAAATTGAAACTAAATCCCAATCGATTTTTTGCGCCGTTGTAAACCCTAATCTCTTGATCTTAATCGTTATTTATATTTTCCCCTAATTCTTTTTCTTCTAATTTTTTTTTTAATTTTGTATTTTGCGTGTGTGTTGGGGGGGGAGGGGAGGGGGAGGCCAAGAGAGAGGTGGAAATCCTTGTCAGATGCGGTGAGTATTTTTATTTATTTTTTTTTATCTCAACTATCGATTTTTGTTATATAAAAAATTTTTGATATTGATTACCAGTTTGTGTGAAATGCAGGATACGACCCTTTACGCGAAGAAGGATAAAAAATTGAACTGACAAGTCGAAGTCTGAGGTCAACGACAACGATGAGGATGGATGTGGAATCGAGGAGGTGAGATTTTGATTTAATTAATGTTTTTGGTTTTGCTTACATTAATTAGTTAGCTTGGTAGTAACTGACTATTTAGTAAATGTAATTTACAGGAGGAGAATGATGATGATGAGTAGTAGATTGGGAGGATGGATTGGATGGCTTTGTGGTGATGGGATATTAGTCCCTTTGGAATTTTGCCCACTTTGTTATCTTAGAAATAAGTTAAGTGGGCTGTTTATAGAATAGTTTTGAACTCTTTATCTGTTCTCTAAAGATTCCATCTAATGGTGGTAGGTGGGGTTGTATGGAGTTCAGTCCATGTACATAGTAGTTTGATGATGATAACTTCTTTTGAAAGTATTATTCGTTCTTAATTCTCCTTTGATTACATGTTTGCTTGCTTATCTTGCTTATGAAAATATATGGCATCGATTAGCATCTAAGTTGCAAGGTTTGTATGTGTTGGTTTTGATGCACTGAATTCTGAAATGCAGTTGGTTGTAGTGGGTCTAATTGCAGTTTTAGAATTTGAGGATGCTTTTGTAGAATATGTTAAAGTTGTTGCATGAGTATTTGATTTGTTCTGATGATTGGTTGATTATAAGATTGAGGCTCTATATTGGTTCCTTTGAATCAAATTAGTGAATGAGTTGCAGACAAGATGGTTATGATGCAGGATTTTTTGGATTGTATTGTCTTCTGGGTTTGTCCTATATGCAATAACTGCATTGCAGTTGTAATTATTTATGCTTTGTTGGTTAGTTTAGTGGTTGAAATTTGTGACCATTTTTTAAACTAAGGAACACCATGATCCAGATTTACCATTGGTTAACATACAAGACTTTTTCTATTAAAAGTTTTTCTCCTTCAACTAGTGTAGCTAACTAAGATAGAAAGGTAGATAAATTTTCAATATAGATATGAATATGGATTTTAAAGTATCATGAGAAGGAAAAAGTCAGGATAGTAATAAGAAATATAAGGTTTTTTTTGTGAATGTGTTTATTTCTCAATAATACAGATTTATATATGCATCATGTAGATGTAATTATATTTATATTAGTCTAAACAGAACTATAGAAATTTGAATTTGTGCTTATTTTACAAATTAAAGTTTTTATTTGTAAATAACATATCAAATTTGAATTTGAATGAACTAAACAGTTTTACTAATAAAATTAGTTTTAAAGTTTTCACATACATATTGATTGAATATTTTTTTTCAACCAATAAAAGATTTGTTTTACTAATTTCAATAAAAATAATTATTGCATATTTACTCTCCTATAAAAGCAACATATGGGGTTAGGGATTGCACAAAACCATAATCTTCTTCTTCTTCTTCTTCTTCTTCTTTTTGGTGGACCGTGGAACATCAAGAGAGAAAAAGAACGATCGTCATCAATAGGTGACTAATTCTTCGTTAATGATGCTGACTTTTTTCTTTATCTAGATTTCTTTTGTTAAGGTGATAATTATATTAGGTATCATTAGAGAACCCTCCCCACTAATCGAACAAAGATTAACTAAAACATCATTATTGTTTTACATGTATTTGAGAAGCCTACTGCAGAAAATCTTTGCAAAAATAGTACTCTCGTTAATAAAGTTTGAGGATTAGCCCCAAACAAAGTTAATAAAAACTTCATTGAAGAATAAGGAAAAATGTTTTGCACCAAAAAAGTATACTATTGTTTAAAGTTTGATTATTTTTTTTACAACCCATCTCTCAATTTGATTATAATTATTATTGTTTTTTGCCAACTTTTATCCATCATCATTAAATTGTTTCTGAAATTTTGGGTTATTTATAGTATAATAAGATATTGTAGTTAGTTTGTTGATCCTTCATTCATATCATTTCCGATCATGCTAAAGCTAAAACTTCGACTAATGACTTATTAATAAATTTTATTTGACAAAAACTAACTTATTAATAATTATATTTTTTGCAGATTGTTTATATCAATGGACAATTCCCACTATAAATACTCCTTTATCAATTCCTTGCAAGAAAATCAACAATTTTGGACTATTAAAGTTTTGGTTATGAAACAATATGGTGTGAAAGAATACAAAAATAGTAAATAAACAGGAAAAATCTCAAAAGTGGCACTTAAATATTGTTAAAAATATGCATACATATGCATACATAAATAATTATTATTACTAAATTTTCATCTTTTGTAGGGAACTAGAATACTGGCGATAATGTTTAATGAAGCGGTGGAAGCATTCCAACATACGCTTGAGGAGCATAAAACTTAATTTCTAATAGATTATTTAAAAATGTTGACAAAAGATATAACCCAATGTACGACAAATTTGACATCATTTTGAAGTTGGGAAGTGTTGTAGATGAAGTTGAGAAAGATCTCATCATTGATAAGAATATGTACAAATTTGAAACTGTAGACGAATTTCAAAGTAAAAAATTATGTTACTCATTTTTATTATATATATATATATATATATATATATATATATATATATATATATATATATATATATATATATATATATATATATATATATATATATAATTGGCTATTACTGATATAGGATATCAAATAATAATTACAATGAACTACACATCTTTGTTGAGCAATAATTAATGCAGGAGATGTGATAAGGTAGAATCAAAATATGGTAATGAAGTAGAGAAGCGAAATCTGACAGTTGTAGGATTCAGGTTATATCGATTAATTAAATTGTATAATAATTTACGAAATTATTTTGGAATTCATATGTTTTGTCTTAATTTAAGGTCAAAACGAATCTTACTTAACTAATACAAATTCTTTAATCATTGTCTTGTATGATTTTTAAAAAAAATTATCACCCAACATACCAATTATTGCAATTACCTATATAAAAACCTTAAACTTTGGAGGTAATTATATACAACAAAAAATAATAATGCTATTTATTATATATTTTATTTATTTATTACTGATTATTTTAACAGGATTCTATCCCACATCAACAAACAACACTACAATATAGATAATTAATCCGAATGAACTAGAAGCAGATCAAATTCGAAAATGATATAATTTATTTTGTATATTTAATTCTTTAATTGTTGCCTTTTGGAGTATCATTTACCATAATTTTTTTTATTTGTTTCAGGATAAACTGTAAAGAAATTTTATTAAAAGTAATTCCTTGCAAATAAACAAACGAAAAGTATTGGATGTGGAAGAAGTGAAATTAACTGACATTCACTATTGTGCAGACGAGGATTCTTCAGAGGTATTATAAATAATGAAATTATTTTTAAATATTTTATTCCATTCTCTACTTGTCTAGAAATATTTTGATGACTTTAAATTTTATTTAATATTTCAAGGCAAAATACTATATTGTAATGTTTTGATCAAAAGTGTCAAAGACGTTAGAGATCCATGGTACATTGCATGTACAACCTGTTCAACAAAAGTCAATGTTGAAATGATGAAGTGTATTGTCGAAATGTAAAAAGATCAATATTGAATATGAGCCAAGGTATACAAAACATGATATTGTTAGTTTTCCATTTTTCCATTTTCAATAAAATTTTTAAAAAAAAACAAACTAAGAATAAATTGTTTCAGATATGTATTCAAAATCACAATACAAGATACAAGTGCGGTGGCAGAATTGACTTTATTTGATGAGAAAGCAAGATGCATCATATGTTGTTCCGCAAAAGTCTTGGAACATATTAAAAATAAGCTATAATATGTTATTCCCATAGTGTTAAAAATGATTAAGAGCTAATTACTTAATTTTATTTGCAGGAACAAATGCTGAAGAATTTGATAGAAGGACCAAGAAATGCATTGGAGATTAGTATACCTTTTTTTTATCAAATCACAAGATATCACATGAAAGAACAACTATAAAAACATTGACTAGATGCAAAATTAAAAAGGAATAACAAGAAGCTACGAGTAGTTTTAAGTTCAAGAAAGTTAAAAGTCAAAAGTGATGATTGATCTTATGAAAAATACGATGATATCATTTTAGGTACTAATTTGTTCTTTTTTAATATTAGTTTTAAGTTCAAGAAAGTTTAAGTCAAAAATAATGATTAATCTTATTGATTATGTCACGCCCCGCTTCCCAAAAATATGGAATACGAGTACGTGACGAAGCCCAGCGAATGATTTTTACATCATCCATAAGCTGTAGGATCGACTCAGCCTCATAACAAGAATATACAAGAGAAATATATATAACCAAGTATGCATGAATAATTTATTAAGCAGCAGAAAACAATTTAAACAATTAATAATGTTCAAATAGTTCACATGTCTGGATCAAGTATAAACTCGGAAACAAGTCTTAAACAACAGAAGAAATAAATACCTTAAGGAAAGCAACTATTTAAACAGATCCTTGCTCCAAGCAAAACCTGAAATGTCTGCTCGCCAATTCCAGCAGATAGCTTGTCTCCCAAGTCTGCTTAATAAATATAAACAGGAAACCGAAGGGGAAACAAGAGAAAATGCCCTTAGTGCAAGCTAGGGCCACAAATAGTGAAAGCAAGTACAAGTATAGGGAACAGGAACTGGAATCAAGAATGTAATAGGGATACAACAAGTAGTGGGAACAACCAGAAATTAGCTAGTAAGGGCGGACTTCTTAGTAAACAGGCTAGTTAACAACTGCTAATGGTAAAACATATGTCAGGGAACCTGTAGGGGTAACTAACATCAAGTGTCATGTTTCATGTGTCAGGTTTCACGTATCAAGTTTCATATTTCAAGTTACAGGTGTCATGTTCAAGTTTCATGTATCAGATGTCAGGTAACCAGGTAATCATGTAACAGGATAATCATGTAACAGGATAATCATGTAACAGGTATTAAGTTCAAGTCTTGTATGATTACTATCTAGGTAGCACGATATGCATCCATCTTTTTACTACATGGTTGCTACAGACAAAACAATTGCGTTTAGACCTAGTAATGGAGTCTATAGGGCGGCGTACTCAGGTTTCAGGTATCAGGTATCAGGTATCAGGTATCAGGCAGGCACGGTTCATGAATACGAAATTAAATAACAGGTTCACGAAACGAGTTCGTGAATACTAACAGGTTCAAGGACCACACAGTGGTTCCATGAATACAACAGGTTCATGAGTCAAGTAACTGACTCCATGAATACATCACGTGCAACAGGTTCATGAGCCAAGTAACTGACTCCATGAATACATTACGTGTAACAGGTTCATGAACCGAGTACTGGGAAACACGGGCCCCCTTCTGAGTACACTTACCTATATTGTCCACTCTATAGTCTTTCCCTTAACCCCGGCTTATTACATTTGTTCAGGCAGAATTTGTATATTTGTATTTATGCATGTGAAACAGGGCTGAAATAATACAGATTAATTCTAAGAAAAATTTGGGATGTCCTATTTGGTGTCCAGCAGCTACATATAAAATTTGGGGTCAAACGCTCGCTGTTTACACAGCTAAATTAATTGCGCAAGAAATTTTGTACAGCAGTTTTGCAAAACTGCGTCTACTGACACAGCTGCGGTATAACTGCCATAACTCCTAGACCGTAACTCCAAATTCGATCATTTTGGAGTCTATCGACATCTACACATCTGGATCTACATTTTATATTCAGGGCTCGGGCCCAAATTCCAATGATAAAAGGGTCGAAACTGCAAAAGAATATTCAGACAGCAACATTCAGAATTTATTTACTAATGTAGGTTTCATGGAAATATGTAATTTGGCGTCTAAGTTGTTAAGTAGAATGAATACATAATCGTGGATATCAAACAGCAACTAATAAATATTTTTCAAGTCATAATAGTCGCAAACTCGTCAAAATACTAACTTTATATGCGTCTACAAATTTTAGGGGTCCTTAATTCATATGTCCATGTGTTCTATGTGTTCAAGGGTATTAGAGTCCAAATAATTATAATCTAATACGAGGAAATTTTGTGACTCTTAGATTTGTCAAATTGAAGGTTCAATATTGATTCACAACGATATTTCAAGGAGAGTCACAACCTAACTATTTGTAGTATTTTCAAGAATTACTTGTACTAGATCAATAAAATTGTACAAGAATACTTGCCTTAGATAGACGATGACTAGCTCCACTTGTAGAAGAAATTTGGGTAGAAAAATCCCGGAAGAAGTCCTCAAAAAGCGCGCGCGAAAATTGATCGGAGATCGAGTTTTCCCCTACACACGATCGGCCCAAAACAGCAAACAGCGTCCTAGGATCTGGCACGGCAAAACACCAAAACACCGAAACAGACCAATAGGAACTCTCCCGCACGCCGGATCCAAGCCCAGAACAGCGAACAGCAAAGTGGGATCTGGTGTGGGCAAACACAGGACAGCGATCACGGCGCACGGATCTTGACGCGATCGGATGGTCGTGATCGAATCCCGCCCTAATCGCTGCTCTTCTTCTTCTTCTTCGTTCTTTCGACCGGCGGAGAGCGAGGGAGCGACGGCGACGCTGGCGATGGCTTCGACGGTGACGAGGCGGTGATCGCGACGCTGGCGGCGGCGCGACGTCGAGAGGGAATCTGTCGCGCGGCGGCGACTCTGTTCCTTGGGTGCGAACAGGGGATGAGAGTGGGAGAGGAGTTCGGCGGTGTGGGGTGTTGGCGAAGCGTCGGAGGTGGAGAGGAGGTCAAGGGGATGAGTTTGGAGGCGACGACGGGGTGTTGCGGTGGTGTGGTGGTCGGAGGTGGTGGAAATGTCGAGCTGGGTAATGGGTTCGGAGGTTGGAGAGGATGACGATGATGGAGTTTGGAGGTGGTTGTGCCGTGGGGATCGTCGAGGCGAAAGCGAGGGAGTGGGCGAGGCGATCGGAAGGGAAACGGAGGTGGTTGGGTTCGGAGTTTGGGAAATGGCGAATGGCGACTGGCTGAGGTCGAGGGAATCGGAGCGATGGCGAGGCGATGATGGAGGTGATGCGGAGGTGACGGTGGTTGACGAGGGTGAATGCGATGGTGAGGGAGGCGAAGGTGATGGGCGAGGTGATCGGGGGATCTGTGGGGTTGGCTGGGCGCAGCAAAAGAAAGATGGAGACGAAGGAGATGGAGAAGAGAAGAAGGCGGCGGGGGTTTTAGGTTAGAACAGTAGTAGGGGTAGGGTTAGGGTATAGGGCTAGGGTTTAAATAGTGTGGGTTTGCGGGTTCGCGGGTTTTGGGTATCCATTTCAAAAAGAGCCCAACAGAAGAAATGGTCAAAATGCACAATAATGGGGATTAGAGAGATAAACGAGAAGAATCGGTCTATTTCTCATGAAGAACGGTGCAAATGGCACACAATCGAATTTGATAAAAGGACCCATAATTGAGTTGAGACAAAAATAATGATTTTATTCGAACTGAAATAAAATACGAGATCTCAAATAGGCAAAAGCGTACAACTGAGAAAAAAAAATACGGTATAAAATACAAGTCCGGGGAAACAGGAGTTACAGATTACATCTTTATGTTTGAGATGAAACTATTATTTACATGTTATTTTGTATACTCATGATAATATTGAGTCCTTAGTTTTAAAATTTTAAGTATTTTGTGTATATAATTAATATATAGTGATTATACTATATATATATTTCAATTCTTAATAAAATTTATTCTATGATTGATTTTCTCAACTTAAAACATTGTTAAAATATTCAACATTTATGTGCACCAAGCCACGTGCACTTGGTGCACGATAAATTTCAACTAGTAATAATAAGAAGCTCAAACTTTAAAATATATACACTTTAGAGAAATTACAATTACCAAAATATGAAGTCATAGATAAAGTGATATGTCTAATTTAGAAATTCAATAACTGTGTCTCAAAGGGTGTGCACTGAATTCTTATAATTGGTCGATGAATCTTTATACCAAGTTTTTGGTCTCCGTCTAGAGAACGAGAATGTTTGCTATTGTCCATACTATTCAGGTAATATGATAAAGTAACATATTTTATAATAACAATTAATTATGAATTATTTGCTGAAAACTAAAAATAGAAAAGTAAATTTTATTAAATATTTGTCGACATTCCGCCTATTCACAACAAACCCTACCCAAAATTTTCTTCCTTAGAATTTTGTCCTACTATTGACTTATTTCATTAACAGTTATAGTTTTACTGAATTTATCCTAAAATTCAAGTGTATTATATGATCAAGTAACTTATATTTTTGGATAAATTTCAGTTAACCATACTCAAGTTTACATATTTGGAAGATAACCATACTGAAGTTTTTTTTGCAATTAACCCTACTGTTTGCGGTGGCAGTAGGGTTAATTTCCATAAGTCTGTTAGGCGTTATGACATACTCCGTCTAGTTTGAGGTGTTTTTTCGATTACGTGCGAGCACGTTCTACTGTTTCTACTTTTTAATGGTCAAACTGCCTTTTTTATTTTATTATTATTATTATTATTATTATTTAGATATAATTAGAAAATAAGTACCATAATTTGATGGAATTAAGGAATTTGAGGGAGGAGAAAGAGAGGGTGGTGGTCGTTATTTTTTTTGGGGGGGGGGGGGGGGGGGCAATTTGAGGGAGTAGAAGGAAGAGGAGGTGGTGGTAGTAGTAGCTGATTAGATTTGAAAATTTTAATGAAGAGAGGTACGTGGTGGTAGTGGTTGATGGTCGAGGTGGAGGGAGGTGAGGGATTTGGGTGAGGAAAAGGAGGGGGTGGAGGTGGTTGGTGGGATTATTATTATTATTATTATTTATTTTATTTTATTTGGCGGGGGGGGGGGGGTGTAAAGGATTTCAAGGGAGGAGGTTGTGGTGGTGGTGTTGGTAGTTGTTTGGACTTGGGTGGGAGGTAAGGAATTTGAGGGAGGTTAAGGAGGGGGTGGTGGTGGTTGGTCGGATTTGGGTGGGAGGTGAAGGATTCGAGGGAGGATGAGGTGGTGGTGGGATGAATTGAGGGAGGAGAAGATGTGAATGATTTGATGGAGGAGAAGGTGGTGGTGGTGGTGGTGGTGTTGGGATTGGGGCGTCAACCAACGCTCGTTGTCGCAGCGGAACTAAATAGAGCAATGAGGAAGTCGAAGTAGATGAGACGAATAAATTGAGCAAGTAAGTAGATTCACCAAACTAACACAAACACACTGATGACTTATCCCGATTAGCTTTTGCTTAATCCGGGGAGAAATATAGGGAGATCTTATATTCAACTAGAAGAGATTACAAGGAGTTATTGATTCACTCAATACAAGGAATTAAACTCACCCACCAAGAACTCTTTCTCTCTCTCGAGCCTCTCTTTGCTATGGACAAAAAGAATCTATGAAGTACTACCTCTCATATTAGAGGAGTTTACAATATATATAGAAGAATAGAGAAAAACCCAGGTCTAATCTTGATTCTCAGTCGTCTGATATAACTTGAAAAGAAGTAACTGAACAGGAGCCGCACGATCTAACTTGGAGTTGAAGATTGGGCTGAAACGACCTTACAAATCGAAGCCCAAAAACGAACACAGCGCCGCAGAAGGTCGACCATCCAACAAGACCGGTCGATCGTACCACTCTCTGACAATTCCTGTACTACGAGCAGTCAGGGGGTGCGGTCGACCTCAACTTGGGACAGTCGACCGGAACTATGCATGCACCTTGCTGCTGCTGTTTTCTCTTCTACCCACTTCAACGCTTCGACCTTCGTGCTTCATCTTACCTTCTTCTATGAACAATGAGTATTCAAGACACAATCCTAACAAACTCCACCTTGGATTGCATACGAGTGCTATCACATGATGTGTTATTCATCTCCAAACTCCAATGAATTCCACTTGCAAAGAAAACTTAGAACAATAGCTTCTTCTTATTGTTGAAATAATCTCTACCCAATCTCACCAATTTCAGTATACCCCTTCAAGGGTACACCTCCGTAGGCATACTCACGAAGTTGCCAAACTCTGCATGAATTCCACCTACCCTTAGGCTTTCTCCACCTCTCGACGATATTCGAACGTCGTGGACTCATCTCGATGAATCTAGTTGTGGCAAACTAGCTGAGCTTGCGGGAATAACGGGAAAAGAAGCAACACTTGCGCAAGTATTTCAGATTCCCCAAAGCTTGTAGAGATTATTTTGGCTTGGCCCAACCACTTTCATACCTCAATCACCTTACGACGACCCTGAAAAACAGATAGAAATCCACCTTGGACTGTGTACCTACAGCTCCGTGCATCAAGAGTTCCCAAGGAAATCAGATTCCGTTTCAGCAGAGGAATATGCAAAACATCCTTTAAAGCGAACATGTCTAGACCTGACATCTTCAACTCAACTGTCCCCTCACCTACTATTTCACAAATCTCCCCAGTTCCCGTTGTCACACAACGCCGGCCTGTAGTAGACTTATAAGTAGAAAACAACTTCCTCTTGGAGAAAATATGAGAAGAACTCCCTGAGTCAAGAAACCAACTAGAATCCACTTCTAAAGAATTTGAAACAAGAAGACACGAATTGCCTCAATCAACGGCACTAACCACATTAGCGGCCGAACTCCCGTTCTTTACGCTCTCCTGATTCTGTAACTTCCAACGATCTTTCTTGATATGCCCTGGCCTCTTGCAATAACGGCAACAGATTGAATCCTTTTGCAAAGCACTTTGTCTTCCTCCTGAAGGACCATCCACTGCTATACAACTTGTGGGAATATATGGTGATTTTTGAGTCTCCTTCCTAAGTTAATTTTCCTTCAATGCTTTGATTACACCATCTACGAAAATACTCTCCTTGGCAGATCTACCGTGTAGCATGGTAGTGATCAAAGGCTCGTACGAATCCGGCAGTGAATATATCAGGTTGAAAGCTTTATCTTCCTCACACACATCTGTGTTGATCACCTTAGGTTCAGATAATACCTTATTGAACTCTGTAATGTGGTCTTGGAGATCGGTACCTTCCTTCATAGATAAACAGAACAACTTCCTCTTCCAATGCATCCGATCTAATAATGACGAACCAGAGTAGTCAGTTATGAGTTTTTCCTACAAACTCGCCCATCAGTTTCTTCAAGAAATTTGCGCTTAACCTTGTCCGCCAAGGATAGTCGGATCAGACTTATGGCTCTTTCACGAATATCTCCCAACCGTCGTCCTTCATATTCGTTGGCTTTTCTTTCTTCTTAACGGCTAACTGCAGACGTTCTTGAACAAGAATATCATACATGTCAGTCTTCCAAAGATTGAAATTGATCTTTCTATCGAACTGCTTGATCTTCAAAATACTGTGGTCTGTCTTCTTAACCAAGGGACTCGGCAACCTGAAGCTCTGATACCAATTGTTGGGATTGGGGCATCAACCAACGCCCGTTGTCGCAGCAGAACTAAATAGAGCAATGAGGAAGTCGAAGTAGATGAGACGAATAAATTGAGAAAGCAAGTAGATCCACCAAACTAACACAAACACACCAATGACTTATCCCGGTTAGCTTTTGCTTATTCCCGAGGGAAATATAGGGAGATCTGATATTCAACTAGAAGAGATTACAAGGAGTTATTGATTCACTAAATACAAGGAATTAAACTCACCCACCAAGAACTATCTCTCTCTCGAGCCTCTCTTTGCAATGGAGAAAATAATCTATGAAGCATTCTACTCTCATAAAGGAGAAGTTTACAATATATATAGAAGAATAGAGAGAAACCTAGGTCTAATCTTGATTCTCAGTCGTTCGATATAACTTGAAAAGAAGTAACTGAATAGGAGCCGCACGATCTAACTTGGAGTTGAAGATTGGGCTAAAACGACCTAACAAATTGAAGCCCAAAAGACGAACACATTACCGCGGTCGGTCAGCCGTCCAACAAGACCGGTCGACCGTACCACTCTCTGACAATCCCTGTACTACGAGCGGTCGGGGGATGCGGTCGACCGCAACTTGGGACAGTCGACCAGAACTATGCATGCACCTTGCTGCTGTTGTTTTCCCTTCTACTCACTTTGACGCTTCGACCTCCGTACTTCATCTTACCTTCTTCTAATATGAACAATGAGTATTCAAGACACAATTCTAACGGATGGTGGTGGTGGGTCGCGAGGGGGGGGATTCGAGGGAAGAAGATGATTTCAGTGGCTGAGAAGGAGGAAGAGTAGGAGCGGTGGTGGTGGTGGTTGGAGCAAATATTAGTGAAGTAATGATGAAATTAAAATTAAAATTAATCTAATTATAAAATTAAAATTAATAATGTGGTTAAAATTAAAATTAATCTATAGAATTAAAAATAAAGATGATATTAAAATATAAATTAATGATGTGATTAAAACTAATAATGAGATTAAAATTAATGAAGGAGAAACAGAAGATGATGATGATGATGGACACAATAATCTTGTAATTAATCTGAACTGCTAGGGGTATTTTAGATATTTCATTAAAAAAATAACAGCGCAACGGAGTAGGTCAGAACACCCCCAAAAAATGACGGCAGTTTAGTGCCAAAAAATAGTTCGATAGGGTAAAATGTCAAAGAAATAAAGTACAGTGCCAAGGGTAGGGTAAACTGGTAAAGTGCCAAGGGTTAACTGAAACTTACCCCATATTTTACAATAGAAATCAATATATATATACACACACACACACACACACACACACGACTGAGTTTTACTCATTTGGTAGAAAATCCAACTTTTTTTTGTGTGCAGAAAACCCTACTTAAGTTTGCTCCGTTAGGGAGTAAGGCTTAGTCACACACACACACACACACACACACACACACACACACACACACACACACACATATATATATTAAAGAGTAAATTTCAGACAACCCGACCGAGTTTTACTATTTTGGCAGAAAACCTTACTCAGTTTTTTTTCTTCAGAAAACCCTACTTAAGTTTGCTCCGTTAGGATAGTCTGACAAATTTTGGTTGTTATCTGAAAAAATGCTGCGGTGCCAATTTTTCAATGACTAAAGTACCCTTATGATAACCTTTATATATAGGGCTTAAGACAATGAATGGAAAGAGTAAGAATGTTTATGTGGGAAAATTAGAGAGATTTGGCAAGAAATCTGGGGGGTTTCATCATCTGTAGATCAAGACCAATGTCAAGGTGTATTTCTTATTCTCCTCATGGTCTATGAGCTAATGAGATGTTGATGATTGTAGATCTAATGTCTTAGACATGTTTATTACTTTAAATGGTTTTCCTGCCTTTTTGGGTGAAGATGTAATGGCTTGATCATTTTTAGATGTTGATGATTGTAGATGTAATCACTTGAACATTTGTTCCTTTTTTTTTGGGTGAAGATCTATAGATTGCATGTGGAAAATGTGTTGATTTGGTGAAAGACAGTTGGTTTTGTAGGAACATATGATTCTTTAGGCTTTTTGACTATGTAGTAGATGGGGATACTAATTCTTGTATGTACATGAAGATCACATACCATATTAATTAGATGTATTTTTTTGATTTGTTGCAGGAGGGGTTGTTCAAGCTTACACAACCGGGAAAATTCAAACTCCTATCGAAGTCAGTCATGTAATACCCCCAAAATAATGAACAATTATTTTGAATATGAATTAGTATTGCATTATTTTACAACCATATTTATTAATAAATTTTTGTTTCGGAAAATTGCATACATTATTATTATCACATTGTATTTCTTATCTGCCCTTTTATAAATATACACACATGCATACTACACATTACATCATATGAAAATAATAATAATAATAATAATAATAATAATGAGTGCTTATTTCTGTATTACTATATTTTACTAATGAAATATTATATATATATATATATATATAATGTTATAAATTGTAACCAAAATTATGTGTTACTACTACTATAAATATATATATGTACATACACACAGGCACTACACACTACAGATATGCATGCATACATACTACACACTACTATATATTTATATATATATATATATGCATTTACACACCATATATATATATAAGACACCACGGCCTACAATTTTTGACTAAGTGAATGGCTTACTTGATCTAAGAAACTTAGGTAAGCTTAGGTGTAAACCCTAAGGATTAGGGATATCATGAGCATGGTGACTAAGCACGTTAACTAGAGATTTCTACACATGCACACACACATCTACATTAACCCTAATCCTATCCCAAGCAATGGCCGGTCACTCTCTCACCCCTTTCTATATATATATATGTAACCTTAACTCATTTTCTACTCTACTCTACTTCATACTACTGCTACTACTAATACTACATCCTACTATTACTTCATCTTACTACTACTTATACTACTCCATACTATCTTACTCTTGAAACCTAGAGCTATTGGATTAAAAAAGCCAAGCAAGCTAGGAGAATGTGAGGCCTTAGTTCACACTTAGTTCAGTTTCTTCATCCTATGTTCCAATTCTAATTAATTTATTATCATTTCCTTGAGCTATTGATGCTTGAAATAAAAAAGAAGATTGATAAGAAGCTAAAGCCAGGGTTAAGCTCTTTAAGCATAAGGTGGGTGTTCTTCATTCCTTATGTGTTATATTTTTTATTGGTTGCTTGAAATTATGATAGAAATTGTTGAATGCTTAGGCTCATCATAAAAGAAATTAAGTAGTTAGAAAAATCCAATATCATTGTATGCTCATTTTTATTAGATGATAAGTTGTATGTTTAGTTATTTATTTAGTTAATTGATTGATGTAGTTTGATGTTAATTGGTTGTTTGATGTAATTTAATGTAGTAGGAGTAATTTGCTAGTAAATTGAATGGTTGTGTTTAAAATTCAAACATAGCAACAAGAAAACCAAGTTGAAGGATGTAGTTGTCAAGAAAATTAATTACTAGTTACTAGATTAAATTCTATTTTGTCGTATGATTAGATTTATATATGATAACTACAATAAATGTATAGATAATTGTATAAGAATAATATTTGTATTAGGGTGTGTTGTGAAGTTTATGAAATGAAAAAATAGCATGAAAGGGTCGCACGTAAGGTGTTCGATGAAATGTCTAAAGGAAAATATATACACATATATGAACAAAAGTCTAGTAGATTAAAAAACAATCTATGAGAATGTGTTGCAATTGAGATCTTGGTCAATATGTGAATGTGAATTAGTACATTTATACATGTGAAATAACAAAAATTAAGAAGTTGTTTACAAAGAGTTCAATGAAATGTGCATGTGTCGATTCATACCTATAGTATAATTAGACACTTTTATAGGTGTAGGAAGAAATTATAATGTATATGAGGTGTAGGAAATGTAAACACCCAAATTCATGCATAATAGGGTTGTATGTTGGGTGTACGAGTTGGCACTTGATTGGGTCCGAATGACCTTTGGAATGGGTTCGAGAAAAGCTCATTGTGGTAATTTAGTCATGTGGTGGTTGCCGTTCCGAATAGTTAACTTGTGGATGTTCATGTAGGTTAAGTTTAGGCCAAGTTGGGCAAATCATGGGCACAAATTAGACGGTCGAGTTAGACCATATTAAATTAACTGAGTACATTAGCCAGGTGCACTAAAGTTCACCTAGAACTTGAATTGTTAACCTAGTTATTTAATCTAGAAAATTAACTTAGGAACTAGAAGTTGTGATAATGGAGCCATCAGAATCGAGTAAAGCTAGCAAATTAATGAACCGACATAGTACAACCACATTCACTGGTTGCAGATTTGTAGTAGTTCTTGATTGTGTGAACATTGTTTTAAGGACATGCACTAGTTGGTGTGTACTCTCTTATCAAGGGGACACATGCGACGTCGTCTCGTCTAGGACACGTGCGACGTTGTCTCGACTGTTAATTTCTGAGATTTAGTGATAAGATCGGGATGCGGACGTAAGTCACAAGTCCTGTTGGAACTTAAGGGATGGATCCTTAAGTTTTCGTCTATGTTCTGGGTTATCAATACAAACAAAGAGCAAGAGTGTAACTCTAAGTCTCTTGGCGGAGTAGGGGTGGCCCTATGATTCGCGTAATGTTCACGATAACTTTTGGTAGGGGTATGAGTGAAGAAGGACCATGATTCCGGCAGAACTGATGATCACCAGCCTGACCGTGAATGGAGAGGGACCATGATCCTGTCAGAGTAGAGAATGACCATGATCTGAACGAATAGAGTGATCATTGTCGTTCAGAGTGGAGAAGGACCACAATCAGACTGCAGGAGCGGAAATGGACCGCATGTGCTGCAGATTCTACCAGTCACTAGATAAATGTCAGAAACAGGAAAAGAGTACAAGAATATGATGCATGGCGATGGATTGAACCCTATCATCTGGAGAATACGAACTCGATTTGAGGAGTATGTAGTATGGGATGCATACGTTTCCAAATCAAGTTTGCATTAGATTAAGATCATGGTGCGCATATGAATTGTGCATAAGATTCTAGGTCATGACATACACCGACACTTGTGTTTGTATGACTCACATTTTTCTTTCTGCATCAATATTGATTTATTAAGGATTTTGGAGATCGCGGATTTTATCCGCATTGCATCAGTTGCATTCAAATGACGTGCCCACAGTTGTTTATATAGTTGAAGGATTGCTGATCGTGGAGCAGGAAACTCGAGCCGCGGAAAGCATCCAAGTAGAGGATATAATTTCTTGTGCAATGTAAGTCTTTAATTTCCTGTGTTTTTTTTCTATGTTGTGTACTCATTGAAGTACAGATTCTGGGTATATGTCACGAGCTTCCAGTGTGCAGAACTCGGGGGGAAGTGAACAAGTTTCTCCCCACACCCCATACAACTGCAATCTCGTCACATGAGTGGAGTACTCCAATTCGGTAACCAATTTTGGTAAACCCTACATCAATTGGCATAATTTTGCAAAGGGTTGCTAGTTTTTTCTCTAGTACTCTGAGTATGAGGGAATTTTCAAGTGGGAAGCCAATTACCACAATCTTGGACGTCAAGTTGGCAAAAAAATGTTGTATGATCATATTGATTTCCTGACTGAGGAGTTCAGCATGACAAGACAGGAGCTAAGGGAAGACTATTTTATTTTTTGGAGGAAGGGTTGGAAAGAAGTGTTTGTTGCTGCCATGCTAGTGTGTGTGATATTACTTGCATTTTTCTCTGTGTTCAAGTAGTAGTAAACAGGAGTATGGAAATGTTATTTTGGGCAACTACAAGATGATGTGCAAGTTGATAGGAGCATGGAAAGTAGTAGTAGTGTGTGTGTGGTTTCTTACTGTGGTAATTGGAAGATGATAATGATATGGTTTTGTAAGATATTTTGAAGTTATTATGCATCTATGAGATGATGGTGGTATGTAAGAAATGATGAAATAACTTCATGTTATATAATGTTTATGAAATGAAGATGGTGTATGTTTTGGAACTTGTGAGTTTCCTCTGTTTATATCTTGTAACTAATATATCAATGTGTGTAACTGATATTTATTGTGTGTACTGATATATATGTTTTGTGAGATAGATATGTTGTGCGAGCTTTATGAAATTCTTAATTGATTAACAACATCATAGAGAATGACATCATAAACCTAATGCATAATATTTGTTTACAAACAACATAATCCTTATGCATTTATCACAGATATTTGCTCTCAATAGTCACTACAATATCTGCATTCATCTCAAACATCAGCAGAGAACCTGATGCATTCATCTCAATCAACAGTTGCATTCATCTCAATCAGCTACAAACTTCACAAAAATTGTTAATGCGTGATGAATTCATATCAGACATGATGCCTTCTAAAGTATGATATATCAATTGCATTGAAGCAGCTACAAACTTCACAAAAGTTGTTGTCATATCAATTGCATTCATATCAAAAGTCACTCTCAATTGTTCAATTGCATCCAAATATCAGACATCAGCACCACACTTGATGCATTCATCTCAAAACCTTATGCATTCATCTGAAGCAACTAAAAACTTCACAAAAATTGTTGCTGCCTGATGCATTCTTATACAAACTTCACAATACCTTATGCGTTCATTTACAAAATGTCTACATGTACCTGATGCATTCAAATGTATGCATTCAAAAGTTAACTGTTTGCTGCAAACAACAAAAGACATGCATTAAATAGTTGCAGTCATATTAAATGTATTCATATCGATTGCATTCACAAAAGTTGCATCCATATAAATAGTCACTCTCAATTGATCTCTTGCATTCATATCAATGGCATTCACAAAAGTTGCATTCATATCAATAGTCACTCTCAATTGATCTCTTGCATTCATAAAATAATTGCATTACAGAGAACCAGAACATGAGAATGTTTGGTGCATATTTGAATTTCACTTGGGATGTGAGTTAAATACAAATGTTCAGACTACCTGCACCCAAAAAGAGTACTGTCGCTAAAAAAGTTATAATTCTAATTCATTACAATGAGTCTTCATGTTGTTTTAGCTGCTTGATTACTGCCTGATTAGGATAAGTCTAGACTGCAGTTACATTTACTCCAAACATTTGATACAAAATTGTATTTTTTTTAAAAACAATGTTAAGTAACTTTATGCTGACCACATTTCTTAACTTCTTCATATGCAGGTACCTATACTCCAAATACATACAAAAACTAAAAAAGCCGAAAAGTTAAGCTTTTATAAGTGCAGTAATGACTCCATCTTCTCCACTTGCATCTCTGTGCAGATGCCTGCATTAATTCTAGAAGCATGACATTTAAAAGTTGATTTATAGCTTGAAATGACTTGAAAAATATAAGTTATGTATCAATAAAAAAGTTTAACTAGTAATATACACAAAGAAAGCTATCAAGTGGCTCTCCTTCAATACCCCCAAAATCAAAGGCCCAAATCTAACCTCCCCCTCCCCCCCCCCCCCCCAAAAAAAAAAAAAAAAAAAAACTCAAATTCAAATCCCCCCAAAACAACTTATTTATTTATTTATTTATTTCTCTCTCTCTCTCTCTCTCTCTCTCTCTCTCTCTCTCTCTCTCTCTCTCTATATATATATATATATATATATATATATATATACTTATGGAAACATAGACTTTTATTTACAACTAATTATTGTCATACTATTCAAACTTAAGCTACATAATTGTTGATTTACTGTTTACAAGATTTTTTTATATGTTGTATCATTCTGAAGACGTGTCGTAGGCACGTGCCCACAAGCAAATCTAGTATATACATAATCTCCTACTTCCTTTCACTGCTTCGCTCCTTGTGAAGCTCATGTCGGTGCTACCTGAGATTGAAAAAAATAAACAAATATTAGTATAAAGTTGTTTACTACTTTAATTGACTTAATTGGAAATATACAATTCTGATACTTGGTTTGAATTATCTGGCATCCACACAACCCTAGTTGGTTGGGCAAGTGGTGCTCTAACAAGTGCAGTTGCAGTATTTTGAGAACTCCCTAATCCAAAAACATTTCTTCCTGCTTGACTCAACACTTCAAAACTTGTATTATGCAGCATTGATCCATCTCTTCCTCTACTTGCCCTTCTTCCAATGTACTGGAAAAGTTGTCCTCCACCACCAGATGACATGCACCCTCTACCACAATATTCCTACCCGTTCGGGTAGGACCGGGAGTGTGAGCGGCGAGCGGAGGCGGCGGGTGGAGGATCTAGAATAGAGGAGAGAAGAAAATGCATGAGTTTTGAGTTTGGAAGAGGAAGATTTAGAATTGGAGAGGAGGGAGGGGAGGGATGAGGATAGAATATTTATTTTTATGTTGATTTTTGGGTTTTTTTACGTGTCCGGGTCTGGTATCTTTTGAGCGGACCCGGACCCAGACCCGAACCTGGACCCGGACCCGGACCCGAAAGTACAACGGGTCCCATTTTAGGACCCGGACCCGGATAGGGCCGGGTCGGTTCCGGTCCAATGCTGGGTCCGGGTCGGATCCGGATTTCGGGTATTTATACCAATGCTAACCACCACCCCTTCCACTGCTCTTGCCTAGTGTTCTACCTCTAAGTGCATTGCCTACATCTCTTCTTCCCCTACCTCTGCCTCCTTTTGTGTGTGCTTGTTCTTGAATATCAGTATTTGGTGCCCCAACACTAGTTTGTGTTGATGGCCTACTCTCCATGTGTTGGTACCTCAGCATGGATATCATCAAAATTTGATTGGTGGCTTCCAATGCTTCCTCTTGGTATACATGGCCTTCCGCCCTTTGATTTCCTTTTGGCTATCTCTAATGTTTTCAATGTAAGCATATTTTGACAGTTCTTTTTATTATGTCAACCCTCAACCCCAAATCTCCCACACTGAACATTGTATGTGCTTCTCTTCTTCTTATTTCTATTATTAGGCTCATCTGCATAATTTTTCTTGTTCTTATGAGGTCTTCCAGACAACATCTTCAAAGATGGTGGAGTATTCTTCCATATCCATTATTATGCCAATGTTTTGAATCAGGAATTGAAGAAATATTATGGGAGTAAGCTTTCAAACATGTTGATGTCAAATAACAATCATCTACATAATCTGCTGGGTCTTCATTCTCTAATCTAAAGATAGTCAATGCATGAATACAGGGTATTCCTCTAACATCCCACTATCTACATGTACAAGTTATGAGGCTTATATCACAATGCTTGATCTCTTGCTTGTATGTGCACTCCCACTCTGTTCATCCAGCATATATTATGTTACAAGATTTAGAGATTTCCTGCAACTTATGAATTTTATCCATAATCCTATGGCAGACCTTGTGTTTGTGCTTCCCCATTTTGTTTCTTTTTTCTTGTAGCCTTACCATAAGTTGTCATCTACATAGTCTGCATCAACTATTTGCTCAGCATTCCCAAATGTAATCTCCAAATCTGCCTCAATATCAATAACTTTTTATTTTTTCCTTCTTGATTTTATCAATTTCCTCATTGAGGTCATCCATATCAGCTAACTCACGCATATCAACCAAATGTACTATGTAAAGCTCTAATTTGGGAATAACTTTGTGAGAAACTACTAAATTATAAAACAATTAGTCTGATGAGATTAATCTTACCGATCCTTTAAGTCTTCTTGTCAACATTCTCATGTAGACTCTGTAAGTCCACCATAACCACAGATCCGCATTGCACCCCTTATATCAATTAGAGAGACCATGTTTATATCTACATCGTTCATAACACTAACTTTCCCACCCAAGGTTGCTTTGTGCATCCTCTCAGCAAACTTACCCCCATGATTAATTTCCAATAAATACCTAATTTCACCCATTTGTACCTACAAAAAATTATAAAATAATGTAAACATAATCACGAAAAAACAATGTTCAACATTGTTTGTAAGTACATATCCACTAAAAGCATAAGAACATGGTTGTTTTAGACTACAACTACGTAATCAGCACATGGATGCACCCAATTTGACCTTTTTACATTCTACCATATTTTAATTGTATGTCAATTAACCAACAACCATCTCAACATTGAAATCAATCCCTAAAAAAACTTTGCGCTTAAAAGTAGACACTCATAACTCCAACAAAGGAACATAATCATCTAAATATTTCAAAATTCTACAAGATTGTGTAGAAATTTTTTTAAATCTAAACATTGGTACAAATTATATTGGAAAATTCATACCGCACACTCTAACCCTAATAAAATCCCCAAATCAGTTAACTTTACAACAAATGTCATAAATCTATACGAAAATCTCAAAATTTTAACACTTTTGACAATTTAATTGGAATAAAAACAACATTTGAACTACAAATACATCTAAAGGTTGCAAATTTACCAATTTTCCTTGACAAATCAGTGTCCTTTTCCAAGCCTCTCAACCCACTTCTTCTCCTAGGTCCTCTCCACTTCCGCTTCGACGTCCTTCGTAGATCAAATTATAAGTTGTTTCCTTCTTCCAATAAAAATGCCAGAATTAGTTTTTTTTTTGGGGGGGGGGGGGGATGAAATATTCCGACAACGATTATGTTTTTTTTGCGTGTTTTTTAAAAAATTACTTAATCCATTAATATAGTCTAGAGGCATTTTAGTCAATCCAAGTTAAATATAACGGTGACAGTGGCTCATAACGGAAAACAAAGTTTGGTAGGATATTTTGCAAAAAAAAAAAGAGTAGAGTTTTCTGCCAAATTAATAAAACTCAGTAGCTTATCTAAAATTTACCATATTTTAAAAACGTGGAAAAAGAAAAGGGACAATGACCTATTGGCACCTAAAGTTACCACTAATACCCTAAACACACCTAAAGTTTGTCTAATACCCCAAAAGTACCCACAGTCTGATTATTTGGACATGCAACCCCCTACCGTCTATCTCTGTTAATTTAATAATAGATGGGTGATGAAATGACATATCTACCCTTCAGCTTTTTCCCTTCTCATTTCGCCTGCATTCAATTAATTCCCCTTTCTTAGACTAGTCGCTGAACCCTTGTGGATCCAAAATTTTGTTGAGTTTTGGTTGAAGGTGAGATCGTGAGCGCGTGGTGGTTGTGCGGAAATCGTAGCTGAAGATGGAGGTTGGCAGAGCGTCAGGGATGAATCGACGCAGCGGAAGGTATGAGCTTCCCCCATTATAATTATTTCGTAATCTGACATTCAGCCCTAATTTATGCTGTTATTGATCCTTGATAGTAGATGGGTTTAGTGCTTCAGTTAATTTGGAGTTAGTGTTATTTCTCCATTGTTAGAGTTGATTTGAATGTTGATTGTTACATGATTTTTGAGTCTTTGGTGAAGAACGTAGGGTTGAATCTTAGTTGAGTTTAGTGAGGGAATACTATATTTGGGATTTGATATAAGTTCGGGTTGACTTTGGTGTTATATTCTGCTGTCATCAATTTGGGGAACACTTTGGTGTTGTATTGTATTGTTTGTTGTGTTGTGTTATGTTGTCATTCTCTTACGTTATTTGTTGGAGTTTTATAGAAGGACTAATTTTTTTGGTGCAATTTTTTCTGATCCAAATTTTTTCTGTTTGATCCAAGTTCAAATGAAATGACCTATACTACATTCTTGCTTCCTTTTTTCCCAATCTTATTTGGATGTCTTTTCAAGGTACAAACTTGCATATAAGTTTTCGATTGTGCCTCTTTCATGTAAGGAACAATGGCAGCATTAGGAGATTGGCTACATTGTAGGCCCACCACACACAAGGAGACCTAGAGGAAGGCCTAAAACAAAAAGAATTAAAGCCAGAGATGAAGATGATGTCGGGGGAAAGAAATTGGCCAAAAGAAAAATGACCTGCAGTAGGTGTCATGGAATTGGACACAACAAATCTAAGTGCAAGGAACCAATCAACCAAGCCCCTACAGGAGTGGATGCCAGTTCATCTGTTGCTGGTTTACCTACTCAGTCTTCAGCAAATACACTGCATAGGTAAATTATCAACTATGACACAGTGTACATTACTGTTTTTAATTCATCCAATTCAAAATTTATGTTTCTATGAGGGGTACAAAATGAGGAAGATCAATGGCAGCTGTAGGGAGGGTGAACAGAGCTGAAGGTGTAGGAGGTAAATGACTGCTATTTAAATATTTCAAACCAGAAAATTAACCTATAGGTTCTGGTAGTAGTTTTTTTAACTCCAATTGCTGGTAATTGTAGCAAGTTCATATTGCTACTTTTTTGAACTCTAGTCACAAAATATTGTAGTATTTAAAGCCCATGCAGTTGTTGAAGTATTGAGAAGTTTGAACAAAATAATCAAAACATATCTGTGTGTATCTGTGATTCTGTGAATACCACATCTAATTACTGTTTGTATCTGGGAATACTAAATCTATGTATGTTTGTGTATATCCGTGTATCCAGACATCTGATATTTCAAATATCTGTACATGAAACACAAATACCAGTGTATACTGATACCGTAACCAATTGCAGAGGTACCTAATGCTGCCCAATCACAAGGGAGTGAAGCAAGCCTACAATCAGAAGGGGTTCAGGGAGATTGGCTACCAATTAGGCTATCACCACCATCATAGTAATAACAACCTACAAGCTCAAATAGAGGGAGGGGTAGAAAGGTACCTCTGAGAGGGAGTGTTCAGAGTGGCAGAGGGGGTAGAGGATGAGATAGATTTTGGATGACGAACAAAAATTTATCTTGTAATAACTGAATTCAGCAGCAACAATTTACCTAACATGTCACAGTTCACATATGTGACATGCAAACCATTACAATGGTTGTGAGGTTCATGTTTGTTTTTGTATGAGTAATTTGTATCAGCCTACTGCAGATGTATGGTTCTCAGGTTCACTGTAGATGTATGTTGTTTGTTTGAACATAATTTTATGCTTTTAGAATTAATGCAGTGATTACAGCTGAGAAAATTTGTGCAGTACCAGTTTACAGATTAAAATTTTCAGGCTTTCTTAACATGCAATACTGCTGTAATACCCTAAATTTCCTTTTTTATAAAATATTGACTTTCACGTGTTGTGCACATGAAAATTTCATATGTAGATTATTTATTTATTTTTTTATATACAAAATCTCTTTTGATAGTATGAACAATTATTTTTCCTTTCCTTTATTTTCCTAAAAAGCTTAATTTTCTAAAAAGCCTAAAACACTAATTAATTGTTTTAGCCCACTTTAATTTATTACTATTTTGTTGTTTGGCCCACAACCTAAGCCCACCAATTTAATAAATTAATTAAATGGCCACATTTGTCATGAAGGGACAAAATGTGAACAATTTAATTTATTAAAATTGTACAAACTTTTAATGAGGGATACTAGGGTAGCATGTGCATGCAATATAGTGTGCACTGCACACCCTTTAGAGGGCCGGTTTTGAGAGAGAGGGAGAGATGGGAGTAGTGTGGAGGTAGTTATCTCATCATGGGTAGTTGCTACAACTCCCTAATTCATCCTAGCCCTTAATCTCTAACTAGTTGATCTAAACCTAGCCATTCAATCCACCCAAAATTGAGTATAAATACCCCATAGTTTCTTCTCATCTTAGTACAATAGAAAAATTTGTTAAAGAGAGAAAAGATTAGAGAGAGAAAAAGATTGAGTAGTTTCTAGTGTGAGCATTCCCCCAATGGAGGCCGGCCATCCATTACTTGAAGCTTCGGTTTTGGCAAGGAGCAAGGAGGAGGAGGCGTGCATCGCAATCTAGGAAGCTCTAAGGGATTTCTCTTTGTTTGTTCAAAAAGGTGGGTGTTTCTCATGACTTCTAGAATAGAAATCATGCTAGGATTGAGATTGAAGTGTCATTATGTGTGTGTAAAGTTAGATTGATTGAATGATTGTTATAATGAAATCTCCCATGCTATATACATCATGTGAGAACTTGAATGAGTGGAAAAGAACTAAAGACATTTTGAGAAATTGGAAAACTAGCCATACAGTCGACCGATCATGTCAAATAGTCGACTGGTCTGAGAGAATGAAACACACCATCTTAAGCTTTGTACTAATTATGCATGAATAAACAAGTGAAATTATTGCTCTTGTTAATACTACGATTTGAATGAAAATGAAATACAAGTGCGATTGCAAGAAACGAATGAGTGAACTTAATGGAATGATATGATTAATGTTATGTTATTTTGATTTTAATCTAGTATGCTAATCTGGACTTAATATTCATCTCTGTAGAAAAACAATGAGTAAGAAGAAAAAAATATGTTGTTAGAAATCGTGGTTGTGTGAAAAATACGAGTTGTGAGAATCTCTACATTAAATTGTAAACCATGCGTGTAATGATGGTAGTCAAATAAAGTTGCATGTTAGTGTTGATAAATGAACATATTTTAGTTAAACTGAAATGTTGTGTACTAATCGAAAGGGAAGAAGAAACGTTTCCGTACTTCCATTTTCATTGCTGACCAGTCGACCGAATATGCATAAGTAGTCGATTGACCTGAATATCAAAACTTTCTGAGTTTAAAACCCTGCAGAATAGCCGACTGGTCTGAGTAACAGTCGACTGTCCTGATCCTTTTTGAATTTTAAATCTTTTCGGAACAGCCGACTGGTCGTGTTAGCAGTCGACTATCCCGAGCATTTTTCTTGAATATTTTCTTTAGCTGAATAGTCGACTGGCTATGTTTTGAGCCGACTGTCCAGATTATTCTGACGTCTCAGATTTTAATTTCCGTCCCGTGACAAAAATAAACACATATATATATTGCTTGAAAAAGAGTTTGATAATGGAGATTGTATGTGACGGATTAGAAAAGAGAATTTTATTTACCTTTGCATGAAATCGCATATGAAGTGAAGTAAATTATTCTGTTGAATTTATGAAATGTTTTACGATTATGAATGCTATGAACATGAAAAGAAAAATCTGATGTAATCATGAAAAATGAACTTGTGGGCTTGAAAGGCTCAATTCTTGTGAAATTGTGAATTGAAATTGAGAACTAGAGTGTAGCTAAGCCTCATTCAGCATTGGAAAGAAACGAATTGAAGTGAAGTTGGAAATGAAAAGACCAAGATTTGGGTCATGTTGAATAAAGAATTAAGACCGGTATAGTGGAAAGGCTAACTCTAGAGAATTGATTTTGTTCATGATTCTAACGAACTAAGGACTAGATACATAGTGAAGATGTGATGAAAGTAAGAGAAAAACACGAGTATGAGGGCCAGCGGATTGGCGGTGTGAGTGATTCACAGACTGCCTGCTTGATGCGTCATGACATGGCGTGAGCACTACTCCAGAATTATCGTCCCGGTGGCGACGCTTGTGGGGTGTTTTGGTGACTACGGGTGGTGCCATTGTTCCATGGCAAAGGCTGAATTGTCTATAGTTTGCCTGCTTGATGCGTCATGTCAGTGCATGGGATTCCTCTCCAGACTGCCTGGGCATGGGCTCGTAGATCATAAGGCATCTAGGATACTTACCGTAGTAGTTTAAGTCATGGCGAGGGATTGAACCCTATAAGATGAAGTACGATTAAGGGCTTGCCCTCGGACCTATGTAGTATGAGATGCATAGAATCTGAACAAGTGCGCATTAGTGTCATATAACATAACAACTGCATTAAGGACTAAGTGCACAGCATGACACGACATCAATAGGATAGTCCATTTAGCTTTGTTTTGTGAACAAGTTTGTGATTTTGTTAAGAAATGAGAATCGTTATACTGTTTTCGGCATAGAGAGGATGGCCGTGTATAAATTCCGTCGGTTGAATAAACTGACGTACCCACAGGTTTGTATGCAGGGAAAATGGTCTGATAAAGATTAAAGGAGAACTGATGCTTTGAGATTATTCAAATATTGTTGTACTTTTATATAATAATGTTGTAATTTGCTTCCGCTGTGAAATGTAAAGTGTAAAGATTCCATGTAACTCTGATGTAAAGTGAAAAATTTTAAATTCCTTATAAAATTGAATGAAAGAAGCATAGAGATCCTGTGGAATCTCGAATTCAGTTGTATTTGGAATTCGGGGTGTTACAGAGTGGTATCAGAGCCACGCTTCACACTAGTACAAATTTATACGGAATGACACCCTAGAAGTGGACATTAGAGTGTGTGTTGAGTCTAGAGATTTAAATATAAGTTACTTACATTTGTGTTGCTCTATAATTTATGCTTCTTCCTCTCTATTTCTAAGATGGCTAATCACTTCGACCCTACTGGAGACGACAATTGGCATATCATAGAGGAAGATTATCATCGTGGACAAGCAGATTCCGAGGAAGAGTACTACCCAGGACAAGCAGATTCTGATGGAGAGGAACGGCCTGAGTCCCGAGAGATCACCCCACCTCCGGACTCATCTGATGATTCTTCTGACGAAGAAGAACCAGTTCCGAGCAGTCTTGTTTTGTCTCTTCAGAGGCAGGTTGAGACACTGCGAGAGAGAGTCGAACTATTAGAGGCTCAGTTGGCGAAGCGCAAGGATGATTTTGCAGTTCTCAGTCATCGTGTATGGGAACTCGAGAAGAGGGAAAACATGACCGATGTACTGAAGGAAGAAGTTGAAGAACCACGGGGAGAGCTTTGTGAAGCGAAGAGAAACCGTAGGAGTTAGACTGTTGTAGCTTCTACTGCTTTCATTCTGATGTCAAGAAATGTTTTAATTCGAATGTATAAAGTTTGAAATTCAATGAAATGAAAAGTTGATTTAAAATTCATGTTTTATGCTTCGAATTTAATGGATCTTTTGCATCAGAATATGGTTGGACGAAGAGCAAGAAACAGTGAAGGTCTGGACTTGGAAACGGAACTAGCGAGGGTCTATCAGACACTCAATGCCGTGGCCATGAACCAGAACCAAGGAAGGGGGCCTGTGAATCTAGTTTCCGAAGCAATCAAACTCGTGGAATCATTCAAGTGGATGAAACCACCAGTATTTGAAGGGAAGTCAGACCCTGACGCGGCTGACAACTGGATCTGACAGGTAGAGACTATCTTCGAAGTCTTGGAGTCCCCTGAAGGCAGCAAGGTGAAGTTGGCGACTCTGCAGTTCGAGAAGGATGCGGCTGTGTGGTGGCAGTCGATGAAGCGGACAATGGGAGGTATTGTTCTTGGCTGGGAGGAGTTCTTGGAAGAATTTCGTAGTCATTAATTTCCCTCAGATATCCAGGAGAAGAAGGCCATGGAGTTTCTGTCACTGCAGCAGGGTAGCATGTCGGTTAGGGAGTATGAGACGAGATTCACTCAGCTCTCAAGGTATGCTCCCGAATTAGTGATGGATGAGGCAAAGAAGGCTCGTAAGTTCGAGCATGGGTTGAGGCCGAGCTTGAGATCCAGGATGATACCCCTCGGTATCAGGAGGTTTGACAAGCTAGTCAAACGGGCGGCAGCCACGGAGGCAGACATGGAGCAGTTCCACGCTGTTCAGAATAGAAGGAACAACTGGAACATAGGGAAGAGGCCTGCAGTTGTTGGGAGTGCCAGGGGACAGCCGTCAGCCCAGAGGTTCAAACCAATGGGAGCGAATGCTGTTAACATAGATAGGAGACCCGAAAATGCATGGGTGAGACCTCCTATGGTTACTTGTTACAATTGTGGGGAGACAGGTCACTACCGATCCCAGTGCCCGAAGTTGCAGGATGTCGTCCAAAGGGGACCAACTCAGCAGGCTGGAAAGAGACCGTACCAGCAAGAGCGAGTATTTGCCTTGACTGAAGCTGATGCCGATGAAGTAGATCATGTCATCACTGGTACGAGGGCGGATGTTTAGAGGTTCATGTTATTTTCTTTTCCCGTTTATTTAGTGAACTTTTACGTAATGAGTGTGTATTATGTAACAGGAGAACTTTATTTGAATGGAATGAAAGCTGTTGTTCTGTTCGATACTGGATCCTCTCATACTTTTGTATCACCCAGATTTGCTAAAGTTCTGGGAGTTGAACCGAAAATCTTTCCAGGCAAGATTTTAGCAGTAACTACTCCATCAGGGGAGACTTTAACCACTGATCGGTACTATGCTGACTGTGAGATCGTGATTGGAGATCAAATTTTCGGGATCGATCTGATCGAGCTGAATGTTTTGGGAGTCAATGTTATCATTGGCATTGATTGGATGTCGGTGTACAATGCGAATATCGAGTGCAAGACCAAGACAGTAACAGTAAAGGCTCCAGGAGGACCTGAAGTCACTTTCCAAGGGAAGAGGAGATGTTCAGAGTTGGTTGCTAGTATTAGCCAGAAGAAGGGGATTCCTACAGAGGTGCAGCAGATTCCTGTGGTTCAGGATTATTCGATTGTGTTCTTGAAAGATTTGCCTGGGTTACCTCCGCATCGTGATGTAGAGTTCAGCATCACTATTCAGCCAGGAAGTGCACCTATTTCCAAGGCATCGTATAGGATGGCACCTGTGGAGCAGGATGAGATCAAATGGCAGATTGAGGAACTATTGGAGAAAGACTTTATTCAACCGAGTGCGTCACCTTGGGGAGCGCCGGTGCTTTTGGTAAAGAAGAAGGATGGTTCGATGAGGATGTGCATCGATTACCGAGAGATGAATAAGGTCACTGTTCAGTATAAATATCCGATTCCAAGAATTGATAACTTGTTCGATCGTCTACAAGGAGCTGCTGTTTTCTCCAAAATAGATCTTCGATCAGGATATCATCAAGTTCGAGGGAAAGCTGAAGATGTGCACAAGACTGCGTTCAGAACTCGGCATGGGCATTACGAATTCTTAGTTATGCCGTTTGGTGTGACGAATGCACCTGCAATCTTTATGGACATGATGAACAGAGTTCTGAGGCCGTTCATTGATTCTTTCGTCGTGGTGTTTATCGACGATATTCTCGTGTACTCCAAGTCGGAGGAGGAGCACGCGGAGCATCTGACAGCAGTTTTGAGGAAGCTTCAGGAGCATGAGTTGTATGCCAAGTTGTCCAAGTGTGATTTCTGGAAATCCGAAGTGGCATTCCTAGGTCACATCCTTTCTAAGGAGGGAGTGGCAACTGATCTTCAGAAGATAGAGGCAGTGAGAGATTGGTTAAGGCCTACTACAGTAAAGGAAGTCAGGAGTTTTCTTGGATTGACTGGATATTACAGGAGATTCATTCATGGTTATGCTCAGTTAGCCGTGCCGCTCACTGGTTTGACCAAGAAGAATGTGAACTTCAAGTGGACCGAGCAGTACGAGGCAAGCTTTCAGGAGTTGAAAGAGAGACAGACTACTGCACTCATTTTGGCTTTGCCTAGAGCAGGTGTTGAATATGATGTCTACAGCGATGCTTCACATCGTGGGCTTGGTTGTGTCTTAATGCAAGAAGGAAAAGTGATCGCTTATGGGTCTAGGCAACTACGACCGCATGAGAAGAATTATCCGACTCATGATCTGGAGTTGGCTGCTGTGACAGTGTAAAAATGGCCTGAGGCCCAACCAGGGCCCAATACAATTCATACTCAGAAAAGCAAAAATAACAACCTGGCTCGGCTCCGGACCACTTCAGGGTCGGCGCCGAACCTCGTGTTTGCCCTCACAGTGCCTGCCTCCTCGTACTGACGACCCTCAGTATCCCCCGGAGTCCGATCCGGAGCAGCCCCTCAGGCCGTCCCCCCTCTCTGGCGGGGCAGAAGGATGACCTGGCACAGCCTAGGCCCTCCGATTCCCCCAGAGGCACAGAGGACTCACGATGGGCCACGTCAGCTCCAAATACCACCAAGGGTCTCGCCACGTCAGCCCTATACCACTTCTGGTATCGCCACGTCCGCCCTAAACCCCCTGGGCCTTCTGCCACGTCAGGCCCATGGGCTTTCAGGTCCAAACCCGACCCCCAAGTGGAACCAAACCCGGTTGGGATTCTCTATAAATACTAGACCCTCACCCACCTTTTGGAGGTAATCAATCTTTTGCCACTTAAATATACCTAGTTATTGCTACTCTCTCACAGAGACTGACTAGAGCGTCGGAGGGTCCGCCACCGGGACAAACCCCGGTGTTTCAGGACCGTCTGCAGGTACACAAGACCTCGGATCCGGCCCTTCCGATCCGAGCCCAACCTTCAACATCTTTCCGAGCCCATCGGAGGTCCCAGAAGGTCAACTGAAGGTCGGCAGACGAGCGGCAATCTCCTTCAATACAAATTGAGTCCGAACTCACACCTGGTGCTTCCACACGTTTCTCAGAAATAAACAGCATCAGGTTGGCGCCGTCTGTGGGAAACAGCTGCTCCAGAAGCCGATCCGACCCAGACCCTCAAAGGCCATCGACAGCCGAATCCTCATGGCCTCCAAAGGCAAGGGGGCTGCTCCCTCCGTCAAACAACGGGACCCGCCCCCACCCTCAGATGAAGCCAGGCCCCGCACGTCAGAACACAAGGCTCCCCCTCGGGAGCCCCAAACGAGCGTCGGCTGGACAGCCCAGCCCGACCTACGGAGAGTAATCCTCAACCGCAAGATTACCCACAACTGGGGAAGGGCCGCTTCCAACTCGGCCCCGAACCATCCGAGGAGGACCCACAGGGATGACGGCCCACGGGATCGGCAAGGTGATAGGAACCGGGGATCACCAACCCCGAAGCCTAACCCAAACCGCACCCAGGGTCAGGATCCCGAATCCGAGGTATCCATGGATACGCCATTCACCCTACACTACCTCCACGGGGGACCGGTGGGGGGAGAAAATGATACTTCCCAAAGAACCTTCACCCAGGAGACGAACGCCATTCAGTACAGCCCCTCTCCTGAGCTACAACCGCGGCCAGTTTCCTTCTCAGGAGAGGGCCCCGAAGGAGTTCACCTCCCCCACTGCGAGGCCCTCGTCGTCAGCCTCCGCATGGCCAATTGTGAGGTTCGCCGAATCCTTGTTGACAACGGCAATCCGGTAAATATTCTCTTCCTCAGAACCTTCGAAAGCCTCAGATTATCCAGAGGGAAACTCAAACCAGCAGGATGCACGTTGCTCAAACTTTCGGGCGTCCCGGTCGTAGTGAAGGGAATTATTACCCTCAACGTCACCGCTGGACCGGACCCTGACAAGAGGGCCGAGTCCTTGGATTTCATGGTCATCCACGCCAAGGCGGCCTACAACGCCATCCTCGGCCGACCCGGGCTAAACTCCCTCCAGGCGATACCTTCGGCCCACCATCTGGAACTCAAAGGGGGAGGGGGCGTACCCCCCCTCAGCGCGGGCGTACTCCCCCTCAGCGCCGTTGAACTCGAACCCGAGAAAGACGGCCCCGCCCCCGAGCCCGTGGACGAGCTGGAGGAGGTCCTATTCGACACTGAGGATGAGTCAAAATGGTTCCGGGTGAGCTGCTCACTCGCCGAAGGCCTGAAGGCGGGCATCATCGCTTGCGTCCGCCGCAACGTTGATCTCTTCGCTTGGAAGCCCTCCGATATGCCCGGAATCTCTGAAGACTTGATCATGCACCGACTGAGCGTCCTCCCTGACTCTAAACCGATCGTCCAGAAGAGGCGCAAAGTCGCCCCGGAGAGGCAACTAATTGTAAAAACAGAAGTGGACAAGCTCTTGTCCGCTCGATTCATCCAAGAAGTCACCTACCCCGAGTGGTTGGCCAATGTCGTCATGGTGAAGAAAGCGACAGGGGGTTGGCGAATATGCATTGACTTCACGGACCTTAACAAAGCGTGTCCGAAAGACCCTTTCCCCCTCCCGCGCATCGACGCTTTAATAGACGCGACCTCAGGGCACGAGCTGCTGTCCTTCATGGACGCTTTCTCGGGGTACAATCAGATCCGGATGTTTCCGCCAGACATCTCCAAGACCTCATTCGTCACCGACCAAGGTCTTTATTATTACCGTGTCATGCCCTTCGGGCTGAAAAACGCCGGAGCCACGTACCAGCGACTCGTCAACAGAGTCTTCAAGGACCTGATCGGCCGCAACGTAGAAGTTTACGTCGACGACATGCTTGTCAAGAGCCGGGCTGGGCCGGACCACGTCGCCGACCTCGAGGAAGCCTTCGGTGTCCTCCGACGCCACAACATGAGGCTTAACCCGGCTAAATGCGCCTTCGGCGTCTCCACGGGGAAGTTCTTGGGATTCATTGTCAGCCAGCGGGGCATTGAGGCAAACCCCGAAAAAATACAGGCCATCATCAACATGTCCCCGCCCCGGAATGTCAAAGAGGTTCAGAGGCTCACGGGTCGGTTGGCGGCGATCGGCCGTTTTCTCTCCAAATCAGGGGAGAAATCTCTCCCCTTCTTCAAAGCCTTGCGCGGGAAAAGGGGCTTCGAGTGGGGTACCCCTCAACAAGAAGCCTTCGAACAGCTGAAACGGTACCTCGCCAACCCGCCTCTCCTCAGCAAGCCCGAACCAGGCGAGCCGCTTTGGCTCTACCTGTCCGCCTCGGACCACGCCCTCAGCGCCGTCCTCGTCCGAGAGGAGGAAGGAGTTCAGAAACCCCTGTACTATGTAAGCAAAGTGCTACACCCGGCCGAGACGAGATACGCGAAGATAGAAAAGGTGGCCTATGCCCTGGTTATGGCAGCCCGAAAACTCCGACCTTACTTCCAGGCCCACTCCGTCCAAGTTCTGACCGACCAACCACTGAAGACCGTCCTCCACAAGCCCGAAAACTCCGGCCGATTAGTCAAGTGGTCGATCGAGCTGAGCCAGTTCGACATTAGCTATCATCCCAGGGCTGCCATTAAAGGGCAGGCCCTCGCCGAGTTCATAACTGAATGCACTGTCTCCGAGCAACCTGACGTAGAAGAGCCGGATCCGACCTGGGAGGTCTTTGTTGACGGCTCATCCTGCGAAATGGGGAGTGGGGCGGGCGTCATCCTTCGTGGCCCCGACCAATTCCTACTTCAATACTCCCTGCGCCTCAACTTTCCAGCCTCCAACAACGAGGCAGAATACGAGGCCATGATCGCCGGACTGACCCTCGCCCACCGAGCCGGTGCCAAGCGAATCCGAGCGTTTAGCGACTCTCAACTCATGATCCATCAAATCAACGGAGAGTACGAAGCCCGCGACGACCGAATGATGAGGTATTTGGCGGCGGTCCGACGACTCTTGGCGCTCTTCGACGACACTACGGTTGTCAGAGTCCCCAGGGAACAGAACGCCCAAGCCGACGCGCTATCCAAACTCGCCTCTTCTTCCTTCGAAGGCCTCGATCGTACGGTGCTCGTCGAGGTCCTCTTGGAGCCAAGCATCATCAGCCCAGAGCCGGAAGCAATGTGCGTGCAAGAAGGAACCAGCCCGGACGACTGGACCACTCCCATCCGAAAATTCTTGAACCGGGCCGAGCTTCCTGAAGACAAAGCCGAGGCCAGGCGAATCAGAATCCGAGCTGAAAGGTTCGTCATAATCGATAACATCCTCTTCAAACGCTCGTACACCTTGGCCGACGGCAAACCCTACCTCCGCTGCCTCGCCAGGGACGAGGCCAGCTACGTCCTCAAAGACCTGCACGAGGGGATCGGCGGATGCCACATGGGGAGTAGGACACTTGCCCGAAAGGCCCTGAATCAAGGGTACTATTGGCCCACCATGCTCCAAGACTCACAAGACTTAGTCAAGAGGTGCGGCCCCTGCCAAAGATTCTCCCCCATCAAAAGGCTTCCTCAAGCCAACCTCCGATCCCTGGCAAGCCCTACGCCCTTCGCCATGTGGGGTATGGACCTTGTGGGGCCCTTCCCCCCAGCGGTAGGACAAAAGAAATTCCTGATTGTCGCCATCGACTACTTCACCAAATGGATCGAAGCCGAACCACTATCCAGCATCACCGAGCGCCAAGTGCAACAATTCTTCTGGAAGAACATCATTTGTCGATTCGGGATCCCCCGAATCCTCGTCACGAACAACGGAACCCAGTTCCAAGGGCAGAACTTCCAATCCTTCTGTCAGGACATCGGCATCCAGCAGCGTTTCTCCGCCATTTGCCACCCTCAGTCTAACGGCCAAGCAGAGAATGCGAACAGGCAAATCCTCGACGGCCTCAAAAAGCGCCTTGACAATTCCCCCAAAGGGCTTTGGGTGGAGGAGCTGCCCAGCGTACTATGGGCACACCGAACCACACAGAGGATCCCCACGGGGGAGACACCATTCAATCTGACCTATGGGACTGAGGCAGTCATCCCCGTCGAAGTCGGATTGCCTTCTCCCCGGATCATAGCCTTCGATGAAGACGACAACGCGTCCGCCCTGAGGGCTAACCTGGACTTCGTCGCCGAAGTACGAGAAAAGTCCGCGGTCCGAAGGAGCATTTATCAGCAACGGATCGAGAGATTTTACAACAAGAAAGTCCGCCCCACCAGCATCCAGGCAGGGGACCTAGTTTTGCGAAAGCTAGCTGTCTCTGATCCAACCAAGAAGAGGAAACTGGCTCCCAACTGGGAAGGCCCATACCGCGTAGTCGAGGCTGTACGCCCTGGTACATACCGACTGACGGATATGAACGACCGACCCATCAGCCGACCCTGGAACGCTGAGCACCTCATGAAATTCCGGGGAGAGCAAGCTTAGGTTCCAGCGTGGCTTAAGTAAATTAAAACTTTTGTAAACATTCGTGTGTAAAGGGCCGCTTCAGCGACCCCCCCCCCCCCCCCCCCCCCCGGTCTGGTATAAAAGAAGTCTCTTTTTGTCAAAAGTTAAATACCTCGGCAACGCCGACCCAGTACCGGGCAATGGGGGCAGGTTCGACCCAACTCCGGGCCGGAGGTCTCCCTGTCGCCCCGCATCGATCCCTCACGAATCGGCGGAGCCCGACCTCGCCTACACCGCCCTTCACCACCCCGATAGCCAGAGCAAAGAAGGAAAAGAAAGCTTTATTCATACTCTTTTATTTTTATACGGAGAAAACAAGCAAATACCGTTACAGGACCACTCCACTCATCTCAAACTAAAGGGGATCGCCGACTTAGGGCCCCTCGGACCCGGTGAAGGGCGGAATCACTCCAACCAAACGACTTGGGACTCTCTCTTCGTCATGACGGTCCTTCGGTTCTGCCACCGTCGACACCCCGGCCACGGAGCTCTGGGCATCCACGGATCGAATGCGCTCCATCAGGGGCAACGCCGAGGGAACCCCCTCTGCTCGCCGACCCCTCGAGGAAGATGACGAAACACCCAACATGGTCCTATAGCGGTGTATCTCCATCTCCTTCTCCACTATCACATCGCGAAGAAGCTTCTCGGAGGAAGGCCTCTGCACTGAGGAACTTGACATGGTGTATCCAAGACCAACGCCCCCTAGCTCCCGATCCACCATCGCCCTCCTCAGCCGGCTCGCCTCCTCACTTAGGGCTTCAGACTTGTTCCTGTAATAATGGAAGGCCGCATCAGTGTCGCGAGCCCTCTTTCGATACCGAACCAAAGTGGCCTCTAAGGCCTCGACCTTGCCCCGAAGCCACGCCACGTCGGAACGAAGGGGGTCCACCTCAGGAAGGGGTGCCGTGACCTACAAGAGAACCAGCCCGCTCAAGACATATAAGCAAAGAGGTTCAGAAATTTTTCAAAGTTGGAACACTTAGCCAGCCAGAAAACCCTCTTTTTATAAATTCAGTTTCCCCATACAAAAAAAATGCGGTGGCCAGTCCGCGGAAGGCAAATACAATCGAGAGAAGGAAAAAGAAGGACAAAAATTATACAGCTGGTTTTCCCACCTCGATATCAACCGGATCCGTGGGAGGGTCGGTAACCGATTTATCACCCGACCCTTGTCCGCCAGGGGTCTTCGGTGTCCCCTCAATCTCCATATCATACTCGAAGTTGGACAGGTCGATGGTCGGATAAAAGTGCCTCACATGGCTGAGGGCCTTCGCGTAACTACTATCCTGGGCGTTGATCACCAGGATCTGACACGACTTAGTCACCTCATCCTTCTCCTTCTCCGACCTCTCCTCCTGAGCCGCCCTCGCCTTCGCCCATTCCTCCTTCTCCTTGTCAAAAGCCGCCTTCGTCTCCGCCTCCTTCTTATGAGAGCCTTCGAGCTCTCCCTTCAATTCCGTCACCTCCTGCTCGGCCTTGTCAGCCCGATCTCGCTCTCGCTGCACCGCCGCCTCGTAGAGGCCCCTCACATGGGCCCCCTGCACGGTCGCCTGCCATGACCAGACACTACTAAGAAATCTTCCTTAAACAAACATCACCTGAAAGCTAGGAGGTTCGATCGACTTACCAGCACAGTGGCCTGCGCAAGACGCACATACGCCTCGTCCAGGGTCTGGGACTTCATATCCGAGCGGTCCCGAGGGGTCGCCAGCTTATCTGCAACCTCCACGGCCTGGCGCCCCCGGACCAGGCAATCACCCTCGCGGATCGACCAATCGGGCACCCACCTTCGCCGAAGCCTCTCCTCTAGTCCGGGATCCACCGGGGGACCCTTCCCCTTATCAGGCTCGGCGGCCGCACCCTGATCCGAACCCCCCTGGACCACCGCGTCCCCACCCGTCTCTGACCGAGTCCTTTTCATCCTCGGCTGAATGGGGGCCTCGGAGACCACCTGGGACAACTCGGTGGTCTTCACCGCGACATCCTTCTTCTCGACCTTCTTCTTCTTCATGGCGAGCCTCAGCGCCTTAATCGACTCCTCATCCATTTCTGTAAAAAGACCCATTAAGAACAAATGAGCGAAAAAGTACAAGAAGAGTGTGAGGAAAGAAACAACCACGTACGAGGCACGGCCGGGCTAGGGCTCAGTCCGACGCTTGCCAGATGGGCCTCCGTCACCTTCCCCCAATTGATGCTATACGACAGATGGAGGCGCTCAACGAATCTCCACTCCTCCGCCGTCAAATCCCCCGGCCCCGGTGCTGCGTAGCTCGGCTTAGAATGGTTCCACCGAGTAGGGATAGCCCAAGGGTCCCCACTCCGGATCACCAGATACTTTTTCTTCCAGAACTTAATGGAATCTGGATGACCGTGGACAACCTTCGCCTTACCTCGAGGCGAGATGTAATATACTCCTTCTGCCGATGAGCCAATCAACAGCATCGCTCGGAACACGCCCAGCCGCAGGGGTACCCTCTGCTCCTCGCACAACAGCACGAAGCAGATGATCTGCTTCCAGGAGTTCGGCCCAAACTGCATCGGCGCCAGGGACGACCAATTTAACACCTCCCGAACGAATGGGTGGATGGGCAGCCTCAGGCCGGAGATAAAGGCGTCCACAGGGAAGATGCAATACCTGTCCGGCAGGGGATCGGTCGGTCGAAGAGTAGAACTCGGCAGCATAAGCTCATAACTGGGCCCTATGTGGTAGGCCAACTGCAGAGCCCCCAAGTCGCTTGCCTCCAGAGCGGTCGGGGAGGCGTCCACCATCAACCTCTTCCGGCTTGACGACGACGGCTGGACCCCCGAGGACTCCTTATCGGAGAGATCGTCGGGGTAGCAACGGAAAGGCCGGGGTTGTGCAGACGACCCTATCACCACGTCGCTCGGGCCGCCAATCTTCGATTTCTTCTTCTTCGGAGCCCTCCTCCTCTTAGTCCGTTCCGGCGAAGGTGTAGACAAGCGCCCCAGAACGGGCGGATTCAGAGACCCTGCGGAGCCATCTCCCTCGGAGCCACCCTCCTCTCCAGAAGCCGACCCTAGGGTCTGGACTTCGTCTGAGCTGCTGCCCCCCTCCTCAGAGTCGCTGCTTTCTACCACGAAATGCCTCCGAGATCGCAATGGCTTCACACTGTGTACGACCTCCTCCTTGCCTACCGGCCCCTCCCCAGAGGTCGACGCCAACGAGACGGACTGAGCCCTATCCATCCGTGCCTAAATTAAACGGGGTTACCAACTAACCTGAAGTCACCTCGGAAACACGACCTTGCTGCCGGAAGCTGAAGGGGCGAGCGCTGTAGAGTTGAAGGATTTTTTCTGAAAAGTAAGAGGCAGGAGAGAAATAGGTGATGGGAGGAGAGGGGGGAACATTTATAGGGGATAGGAACAACTCCTCGATTTTCGCAGTCACTATTCACCGATTGACGCACAACTACCGCCTAGGAAATCACGCCACATCCTCGAAACATGTGCTGCTGACGTCACCTAGTGCCAGACTGGCAGCCCGATACGGGGGTCGGTTCGGGCAAAATAAACGGCTCACCTTCGCCAAGCACTAAAGTACTCTTCTTCAGAAGATCCACCGGTGGGCCATCACCCTTACCAGCCTGTAATCCCCCCTCGTCTCGAGGTTCGGCTTGGCACCGGGGTACTCTTCCCAAGAAGAAACAACGGCTCGCCTTCACCCTCACCGGCCCATAATCCCTCGCCAGCTCGAGGTCCGGCCCGGCACCCGGGTACTCTTCTTCGGAAGATCCACCGGCTGGCCATCACCCTTACCAGCCCGTAATTCCCCCTCGTCTCGAGGTTAGGTCTGGCACCCGGGTACTCTTCTCAGGAAGAAGCAACGGCTCGCCTTCACCCTTACCGACCCATAATCCCTCGCCAGCTCGAGGTCCGGTCTGGCACCGGGGTACTCTTCTTCGGAAGATCCACCGGCGGGCCATCACCCTTACCAGCCCGTAATTCCCCCTCGTCTCAAGGTTCGGCCTGGCACCGGGGTACTCTTCTCAGGAAGAAATAACGGCTCGCCTTCACCCTTACCGACCCATAATCCCTCGCCAGCTCGAGGTTCGGTCTGGCACCAGGGTACTCTTCTCCGGAAGAGACAACGGTTCGCCATCGCCTTCACCTACACTTTGACCCTCGACTAGCTCGAGGTCCTATCCAAGCCTCAGGGCAGCACCACCAGGAAGGCCCTGTGATCCGCCCTCCCATTTTTTTTTACAATCATGAACACTCCTCCACGGCTAGCTCCCGCACCCCCTGCAGGAGTGGGGGGCTTGTGTGACAGTGTAAAAATGGCCTGAGGCCCAACCAGGGCCCAATACAATTCCTACTCAGAAAAGCAAAAATAACAACCTGGCTCGGCTCCGGACCACTTCAGGGTCGGCGCCGAACCTCGTGTTTGCCCTCACAGTGCCTGCCTCCTCGTACTGACGACCCTCAGTATCCCCCGGAGTCCGATCCGGAGCAGCCCCTCAGGCCGTCCCCCCTCTCTGGCGGGGCAGAAGGATGACCTGGCACAGCCTAGGCCCTCCGATTCCCCCAGAGGCACAGAGGACTCACGATGGGCCACGTCAGCTCCAAATACCGCCAAGGGTCTCGCCACGTCAGCCCTATACCACTTCTGGTATCGCCACGTCCGCCCTAAACCCCCTGGGCCTTCTGCCACGTCAGGCCCATGGGCTTTCAGGTCCAAACCCGGCCCCCAAGTGGAACCAAACCCGGTTGGGATTCTCTATAAATACTAGACCCTCACCCACCTTTTGGAGGTAATCAATCTTTTGCCACTTAAATATACCTAGTTATTGCTACTCTCTCACAGAGACTGACTAGAGCGTCGGAGGGTCCGCCACCGGGACAAACCCCGGTGTTTCAGGACCGTCTGCAGGTACACAAGACCTCGGATCCGGCCCTTCCGATCCGAGCCCAACCTTCAACATCTTTCCGAGCCCATCGGAGGTCCCAGAAGGTCAACTGAAGGTCGGCAGACGAGCGGCAATCTCCTTCAATACAAATTGAGTCCAAACTCACACCTGGTGCTTCCACACGTTTCTCAGAAATAAACAGCATCAGCTGCGATTATCTTTGCCTTAAAGCAATGGAGACATTATGTGTATGGTGAGAAGCTGAATATGTACACAGACCATAAAAGCTTGAAGTACATCTATCAGCAGAAAGATCTGAACCTGAGGCAAAGGAGATGGCTGGAGGTACTTGAGGACATTCGTCCGGAGATTAAGTATCATCCTAGGAAGGCTAATGTTATTGCTGATGCACTTAGCCGCAAGAGCAGTCTGGCGAGCTTGATTACAACTCAGAGGCAGCTGGCAGAGGAGTTAGATCGGGCTGGTATTGAAGTTGTTCTGCAAGGCTTGGGATCATCTTTAGCTCAGTTGATACTTCAACCGACACTGAACGAAAGGATTATTGTAAGTCAGAAGGGAGATGCAGAGAGTCTGAAGATGAAGGAGCAGGTTGGTGCTGGCAAGTTGCCCGGATTTCAAATCAGGGATGAAGTGTTGTGGTTTGGTGAGAGGCTGTGTGTTCCGGATCTGTCGGACTTGAAAGAAAGTATTCTTCAGGAGGCACATGCTACTCTTTTATCTGTACATCCTGGAAGTACCAAGATGTATAAGGACATTAAACAGCATTTCTGGTGGTCAGGTTTGAAACGGGATGTGGCTGAATTTGTGTCGAGGTGTGAGATTTGTCAACAAATCAAAGCCGAGAATCAGAAACCTGAAGGTCTATTACAGCCGTTACCTATTCCGGAATGGAAGTGGGATAACATCAGTATGGATTTCATCACAGGTTTGCCTAAGGGTCTTAAGGGAAACGATGCGATCTGGGTCATAGTCGATCGACTAACCAAGTCAGCTCACTTTTTGGCAATGAAACTCACTGCTTCGATGGACAAGTTAGCTGAGATGTATGTGGGTGAGATCGTCAGGCTTCATGGCGTTCCGTTGACCATTGTGTCTGATCGAGATGTACGGTTTACTTCGCATTTTTGGAGGAGTCTTCAGATAGCTTTGGGTACCAAGACGGATTTTAGCACTGCTTTTCATCCGCAAACCGATGGGCAGACCGAGAGAGTCAACCGTATTCTTGAGGATATGCTTTGGTGTTGTGTACTGGACTTTGGAGGCAGTTGGGAAAGGCATTTACCTTTGGTAGAGTTTGCCTACAACAACAGTTTTCAGACCAGTATCGGGATGGCCCGTACGAAGCTTTGTATGGCAGGAAGTGCAGGACACCTGTCTGTTGGTTCGAAGTTGGGGAGCGTTAGATATTTGGGCCTAAAATTGTGCAGCAGACCTCTGAAAAGATTGATCTGATCAGGAAGAGGTTGGTGGAGGCTCAGAGTAGGCAGAAGAGCTATGTAGACAACCGGAGAAGGGACCTTGAGTTTGAGGTTGGTGACTTTGTCTTTCTGAAGATATCGCCCAGCAAAGGCGTGATCCGATTCGGCAAGAGTATGAAGCTAGCCCCGAGGTTTATAGGTCCATATAAGATATTGAAAAGGATCGGAAAAACTGCTTACCGGCTTGAATTACCGGAAGAGTTGTCCTAGGTGCACAATGTCTTTCATATATCTATGCTGAGCGGTTACATTCCAGATCTTAATCACCATTTGCCCGAAGTGCCAGAGGGTTTGCAGTTGGATTTGAGTTACATTGAGCTCCCAGTTGAGATTGTTGGTCGTCGAGAGAAAGTTTTGAGGAATAAGACGATACCGATGGTCAAGGTAGTCTGGAGAAACCAGTTGGTTGAAGAGGCTACTTGGGAATCTGAAGAGAGGATGATGAAGGATCATCCCGAGCTCTTTATTTGATTTGTATTTTTTTTTCTTCTTGTTGTATTTCTGTTTTCTCACCTTTTAATTGTAGTTCCGGGTACGGAACTATTCTCAGGAGGGAGTGTTGTAATACCCTAAATTTCCTTTTTTATAAAATATTGACTTTCACGTGTTGTGCACATGAAAATTTCATATGTATATTATTTATTTATTTTTTTATATACAAAATCTCTTTTGATAGTATGAACAATTATTTTTCCTTTCCTTTATTTTCCTAAAAAGCTTAATTTTCTAAAAAGCCTAAAACACTAATTAATTATTTTAGCCCACTTTAATTTATTACTATTTTGTTGTTTGGTCCACAACCTAAGCCCACCAATTTAATAAATTAATTAAATGGCCACATTTGTCATGAAGGGACAAAATGTGAACAATTTAATTTATTAAAATTGTACAAACTTTTAATGAGGGATACTAGGGTAGCACGTGCATGCAATATAGTGTGCATTGCACACCCTTTAGAGGGCCGGTTTTGAGAGAGAGGGAGAGATGGGAGTAGTGTGGAGGTAGATATCTCATCATGGGTAGTTGCTACAACTCCCTAATTCATCCTAGCCCTTAATCTCTAACTAGTTGATCTAATCCTAGCCATTCAATCCACCCAAAATTGAGTATAAATACCCCATAGTTTCTTCTCATCTTAGTACAATAGAAAAATTTGTTAAAGAGAGAAAAGATTAGAGAGAGAAAAAGATTGAGTAGTTTCTAGTGTGAGTATTCCCCCATTGGAGGTCGGCCATCCATCACTTGAAGCTTCGGTTTTGGCAAGGAGCAAGGAGGAGGCATGCATCGCAATCTAGGAAGCTCTAAGGGATTTCTCTTTGTTTCTTCAAAAAGGTGGGTGTTTCTCATGACTTCTAGAATAGAAATCATGCTAGAATTGAGATTGAATTGTCATTATGCGTGTGTAAAATTAGATTGATTGAATGATTGTTATAATGAAATCTCCCATGCTATATACATCATGTGAGAACTTGAATGAATGGAAAAGAACTAAAGACATTTTGAGAAATTAGACAACTAGCCGTACAGTCGACCGATCATGTCGAACAGTCGACTGGTCTGAGAGAATGAAACACACCATGTTAAGCTTTGTACTAATTATGCATGAATAAACAAGTGAAATTATTGCTCTTGTTAATACTACGATTTGAATGAAAATGAAATACAAGTACGATTGCAAGAAACGAATGAGTGAACTTAATGGAATGATATGATTAATGTTATGTTATTTTGATTTTAATCTAGTATGCTAATCTGGACTTAATATTCATCTCTGTAGAAAAACAATGAGTAAGAGGAAAAAAATATGTCGTTAGAAATCGTGGTTGTGTGAAAAATACGAGTTGTGAGAATCTCTACATTAAATTGTAAACCATGCGTGTAATGATGGTAGTCAAATAAAGTTGCATGTTAGTGTTGATAAATGAACATATTTTAGTTAAACTGAAATGTTGTGTACTAATCGAAAGGGAAGAAGAAACGTTTCCGTACTTCCATTTTCATTGCTGACCAGTCGACCGAATATGCATAAGTAGTCGACTGACCTGAATATCAAAACTTTCTGAGTTTAAAACCCTACAGAACATCCGACTTGTCTGAGTAACAGTCGACTGTCCTGATCCTTTTTGAATTTTAAATCTTTTCGGAACAACCGACTGGTCGTGTTAGCAGTCGACTATCGCAAGCATTTTTCTTGAATATTTTCTTTAACTGAACAGTCGACTGGCTATGTTTTGAGCCGACTGTCCAGATTATTCTGACGTCTCAGATTTTAATTTCCGTCCCGTGACAAAAATAAACACATATATATATTGCTTGAAAAAGATTTTGATAATGGAGATTGTATGTGACGGATTAGAAAAGTGAATTTTATTTACCTTTGCATGAAATCGCATATGAAGTGAAGTAAATTATTCTGTTGAATTTATGAAATGTTTTACGATTATGAATGCTATGAACATGAAAAGGAAAATCTGATGTAATCATGAAAAATGAACTTGTGAACTTGAAAGGCTCAATTCTTGTGAAATTGTGAATTGAAATTGAGAACTAGAGTGTAGCTAAGCTTCATACCAGCATTGGAAAGAAACGAATTGAAGTGAAATTGGAAATGAAAAGACCAAGATTTGGGTCATGTTGAATAAAGAATTAAGACCGGTATGTGGAAAGGCTAACTCTAGAGAATTGATTTTGTTCATGATTCTAACGAACTAAGGACTAGATACATAGTGAAGATGTGATAAAAGTAAGAGAAAAACACGAGTATGAGGGCCAGCGGATTGGCGGTGTGAGAGTGTGTAATGTCGTGATTTTTCAATTAATGAAAAATTATTTATTTTGCACGTAGTGTGCACGTGCAATATTTTTGGTTGAATTAAATGTTATAATTATTTCCATTATGATGGGTATGGATTTTTAAATATGTGCTTTTAATTATTTTATACAAAGCCTTCTTTTAAAGCCTTTTCTTTTAAAAAGCCCAAAATGTAATTCATTTATTTTATTTTAAAATAATTATTTTGGCCCATAAACTAAAGCCCATGAGTCAATTTATTTGTAAATGCAACTTGTAATGTAGAATACAGACTATAGTTTATTTTTATATAAAATAAAATGTACAATTTTTGGACCTAGTTGCTTGCACGTGCATTGCACATACACGTGCAACATGCATTTCCTTTCTAGGCCGGTTGTGAGCTTGGAGGGAAACCAAAAATTTGAGTGGGATCATGGTGTGGTAATTACTTGATTATGGGTAGTTAGTGTAACTCCTCATTAAATCTAAACCATTTGTTCCTAACTCCTACTTCAATCCTAGCCCTCCATTTCCCTAAATTTTTAGTATAAATACCCCCCCCCCCCCCCCCCCCCCCGGGCTAGTTATTCTTGTGCTAAATAATTCCTCCAAACCTATAGTCTAAATTATATTATCTAGTAGTGATTGTGTGAGTTAAAAGATTGAGAGTGTGTGGGATTTTTGCTTGCAACTAGATAGAGAGGAGGCCGGCATCAAGGAGTGCTCTCGGTTTTGGCTTAGAAGTGCTCGGTTTTGGGTGTGCTTGGAGGTTCGTGTGCGCGCATCTAGGAGGAGAAGCATTCGGTTGCAAGGACATTCGTCTAGGAGGTTGCTAAATTGTATCTTTCTCTCCATGCAAGGTGGGTAAATTTTCTATATTTCTAATTAGGGGTGCATGCTAGATTAAATTGAATGAATGAGGCATGAAAAATATTAATAAGAGTACACTTTTAAATGGAAAATTGACCTATGAATTGATTGGAATGTGGGTGTGCAATTGTATGTGATTTGATTAGTAAAAATCTAAGTTTGTGTGGATTAACTATAACCATAGATTGTTAAAGAAAGTCTCATTATCTACATCACAAACTATATACACAAAGTTAGTAGATTGGCAATGCTACTTCATGTGAATAGATGGATCATTGTGTGATATTGAAATAAATGAATAAAGTTATAGATTTGTATGTATGATAAAGGGTTAAAAACAGAGAATTAATCCTTAGTTTGCTAATAAAAGGATTAGTGGTATTAGTTGTTAATAGATGTCGAAATGAAGAATGTGGTGGTTATCATGTAGAATTCGAATTAATTGTATGAAAATATGTTTTAATTGTTGAAAAAAATTATTTTTTCATACTGATATGTAAATTAGACAAGGAATAATCAATCTGGAATTTTACAGTAATTTTTATAAAAGCAAAGTGAAATGAGGACTAGTTGAACATCGGAACGTTTTAACAACAGAGAAAATTGGTTTAAAAAGAATTTAAGTTGTACTTTGACAACCTGAACACGTAGCTCAAGTGGTCAGAGCGTGCGTTGGGTTCCCTGTGAAGGCCGGTTCGAATCCCTGTGGCACACATTTTGTTTCACAATTTTTAAATGTGTAGGAATCAGCGGCCGAGAGTATTTAATACTCTCAGCGCCTCTTTATACCGCTAGCACAAATGGCCTAGTGGCCTGTGCCTTCGGCTGTGTTCTCTGTGGTCCTGGGTTCGACCCTTGGCTATGACAGTTATGGAAAAAATGTTTTTTTGGATGTTTTAGTGATCAAAAAATTATGGAAAAAAATATGACTATTCTTCTAAAAATACATAGGACTTAAGAAAAATAATTTGGGGAGTATTTGCATGAAATAAAACCTGATTTGAGAATAAAATGTGTGAATAGAACTATGGTTCTATATTTATATTTTTTTAGAGTTATACCTTGTAAAAATAACTTGAAATGAAGGATTAGAAGATTAATTTGGCAAAAAGAAATTATATTGTGTGATGTGATGCAAATTATTCTCATTTGAGAAGAGTGTGGAAATTATGAAGTGTAAATGTTCACCTTTGAATGAATAATTAATGATGTGGGTTTTTATGTGAAAATAACATTTCATGAGTTACATGATGAATAGTTGAATTTCATGTATAGTTATGGACTATTTGAACGAATTAGAAATCATGATTGGAAAAGAGAAATACTTTTGAGTATGATAACTCAACATGGGAATTTATGAGTTGGAAATGCTCAAATTGGAAATTATGAATTGAAAATTGAAACAAAAAGAGTAGCTAAGTCTCTCCCGGCATTTGGAAATAAATGAAATGAAAATTGAAAAGAAAAACCAAGGTTGCTCGTGTTTGAATGAATGAATAAGTCCGGTGTAGTGGAGAGGCTAACTCTAGAGCTTTGATTTTTGTTCATGATTTTGATAAAAACTAAGGATTAGTACATAGTGGAGACGTGATGAAAGTAGGAGAAAAACACGAGTATGAGGGCCATCGGATTGGCGGTGTGAGAGTGATCCACAGGCTGCCTGCTTGATGCGTCAAGACATGGCGTGGGCACTACTCCAGAATTATCGTCCCGGTGCCAACACTTGTGGGATGTTTGGTGACAGCAAGAGGATCGTGTGCCATGAAGGAGGCTGAAATTGCCACAGGCTGTCTTCACGATGCGTCATGATATGACGTGGGATTCCCCTCCAGGATTTTCTGTACACGTCCTTGTACTCATAGATCATCTACGATACCTACCGTAATTACAGTAGTAGGTTAAGCCATAACGAGGGATTGAACCCTACAAAGATGAAGAACGATTAAGAGGCTTGCCCTCGGACCTATGTAGTATGGGATGCATAGAATCCGAACAAGTGCGCATTAGTGTCATGTAACATAAATAACTGCATTAAGGACTAAGTGCACAATCACAACACGACATCAATAGGGTAGTCCCTTTAGTTTGATATGTGACAAGTTTGTGTTTGTTAAATGTGGAAAATAAGTTATACTATTTCCGGCATAGAGAGGATGGCCGTGTATAATGATCGTCGGTTGAATAAACTGACGTACCCACAGTCTTATATGCAGGTAAATGGCTTGATAAAGATTAAAGAGGAACAGATGCTTAAAGATTATTCAATGTTGTTGTACATTTGTTTCATTGTTGTAAAGTTTACTTCCGCTGTGCAGTGTAAATTGTAATGTATCCATATAAACTCTGATGTAAAGTGAAAAGTTTAAATTTCCTTGTAAAATTGTACTAAAGGAAGCGAAAAGATCCTGTAGAACATCTCAAATTCAGTGTATTTGGGATTCGGGGCGTTACAGAGTGATTCACAGATTGCCTGCTTGATGCGTCATGACATGGCGTGAGCACTACTCCAGAATTATCGTCCCGGTGGCGACGCTTGTGGGGTGTTTTGGTGGCTACGGGTGGTGCCATTGTTCTATGGCGGAGGCTGAATTGTCCATAGTTTGCCTGCTTGATGCGTCGTGTCAGTGCATGGGATTCTCCTCCAGACTGCCTGGGCATGGGCTCGTAGATTATAAGGCATCTATGATACTTACCGTAGTTACCGTAGTAGTTTAAGTCATGGCGAGGGATTGAACCCTATAAGATGAAGTACGATTAAGGGCTTGCCCTCGAACCTATGTAGTATGGGATGCATAGAATCCGAACAAATGCGCATTAGTGTCATATAACATAACAACTGCATTAAGGACTAAGTGCACAACACTACACGACATCAATAGGATAGTCCCTTTAGCTTTGTTTTGTGAACAAGTTTGTGATTTTGTTAAGAAATGAGAATCGTTATACTGTTTCCGGCATATAGAGGATAGCCATGTATAATTTGTTAGGGTTATATACTGAAAGCATCACTTTTGTATTAACTTTATTTCCTTATTTTTTGAATGAGAATCATATGGGCATATGTTTGCATATTGTGTTTATTATAATATTAATGCAAGTATCTGATATTCTATAAGGTTGATAATATGGTGTGAGGTGACACACAGAATATCATATTAGCAGTTCCCTATGGAATATATAAATGGTTCACAACCTAGACGGACTTGGACAATCCATTGGAAAGGTTGTAGTGTAATCTGGTATTAGTCTATCTTGACTATAGGTTTACACTAGTACACTTTGTGTGTATTGAACAGGACCACTTGAGGTTGTTCTCTTTGTACTGACTACAAAAGAGAACAAACACCTCTGTTATTATGGATGCTTATGCTCTTAATCCAGATATAATAACAGACATGTATATGCAGTGTGCATTACTTTGACTCATAAAAGAGTGAGATTCATTATGGATCAACAACCTCTATGAATTGGGTAATAGCATTGATTGTATGATGGGCTGTTGATTGTAAAAGGAATCCATGTCCCGATACGTCGGGTTGATGATGTCCCCTTAAGGAGCTCATAAGGATTGTCATGTAAACCCTGCAGGTGGATTACATCCGACATGACAAATAAAGTTGAGTGGTACTACTTAAGGATAAAAGATGTCGATCAATATAGTTGTCAGTAACTTAATTTGATCGACGGACATTCGATATCTTAACATGGGGAGCTGAACGAGCATATAATAAAAGGAGCCCATAAATATAATTTGGGATTAGGAAGGTAGTGCAACAATAGCTCTTTAGTGGACCGAGCTATTGTTAATGGGCCTGGGTTGTGTGTTCGGGCTGAACACGGGATACCCAGATTCGTTAGGAGACCTAACCCTAATTTCTTCTCGTGGTCCCTGCCGTAGCCTTATATATATATCCTCTATTCTCTGGCCGTAAAAATAATAATCAGAGATAAGAAGTTTTCTCTAAATTCGTGATTCACGTAAGGAGAGAAAGAGAGGCCAGCCAAGGAGAAGAAAGGTTGGGAGACCGTCGCCCACACGACGTCCAACCCGAGGAAGGAATACATGCAGAAGATCTTGGGGTCGCTGACAGCTCGAGGTTGCTAGAAACTATCGTCTTCTTCTCATCGCAGGTATAATTCGTGAACCTTAGATTCCGCTATAAAGGGTTAGATCACGTATTAAATCTGTTAAACTTTTATGATCGATACGCACACCAATCCGTGGTCCTGGGAATCATCGCAGTTCCATCATAATTTTCGTCGGTTGAATAAACTGACGTACCCACAGTTTTGTATGCAGAGAAAATGGTCCGATAAAGATTAAAGGAGAACTGATGCTTAGAGATTATTCAAATATTGTTGTACCTTTATATAATAATGTTGTAATTTGCTTCCGCTGTGAAATGTAAAGTGTAAAGATTCCATGTAACTCTGATGTAAAGTGCAAAGTTTTAAATTCCTTGTAAAATTGTACGAAAGAAGCATAAAGATCCTGTGGAATCTCGAATTCAGTTGTATTTGGAATTCGGGGTGTTACAACTGCTGAGGCTGTACTTGTTTATGTTTTTTGCAATATGAGTAGAGTTGCAAAACCGTCTGCACACACTGTTATATGTAACAAAATTTGCTCTGTGAAATTATCCATCTATTTGCAAAACCTTCTGAATGCAAAGTACTATATGTGAATGCATTGTCAATGCATTATCTACATGTTCATAGTTGCAAAATCAACTGCTACTGTGAACAGACTGTAATTGAACTTCTGATAATATCGGTGCATTTGACACTACTAATTTCAACTGTTAACACCATGCTACTATACAGTACCAATTTGATGCATATTGACACCATGATACCATACATTTGATGCATATTGCATAAATGTATACCCACTACAAACAACATAACTGTATTTAAACAAACATATATCGATGCATTTGAATGGATTCTCAAACAAATTTCAATTCATTCTCAGATAGATTGAACCAATGCTTTCTCAAAACATTCTCTAAACATTGAAAATGGGTAAGTAATCTGAAAGGCTTCAAAGTACACAACCAAATCACAAACTCAGTATCAAATATTGCACAGCAATAAACTCATGCTTCTCATTTCCAAAAAAATTAGATTCATTCAATCAATCTAACTAATTTGAGTCAACAAACATTGATTCTTTCATTCAAAAAATACACATTCAGCCATAATCAATTGCCATACAAAAAAGAAACATCAATTCGTTACATGATATTCTATCGTACGAATGCAATTCTCAAACAACACATATTCAGCATCTGCCGTACACGAAATACAACGCATTTACAATAACAATAACTACAACAAATAGAACTAAACAACTGCGAAACAACATTGTCAAGTGATTCAAACTACTCTCCAACTGAAGAAGCTTCACAGCGAAATTAACATCCATCTGTTGTTTCATTATATTCAAAATCTCCTTCTGCTCAAACAAGATTGCCTTCAATTCCCCCAACCCCAACTCTTTATCAGCTCGACCAGTGTCAACTAATACCCACCTAAAAAAATTGCAACCACACTGATCTTTCTCTTTGTAAATTGTACAGGAGTAGAACAACCTACCTTTATTCTTACCTCCCACACACTCCACAATCCGCACTCTCCCTGGCTTTTCGCAGTGGCACATCAATCCATTATGCATCAACGATTCAGAATAAAAACGGGTGGCAGACATGGTCGGTAGAGAAGAGAGTTTGAGTGCGATCAACAAATATTCGGCTGCCGAGGATTTCGTTCTGTGGGTTGAGATAGACAGAAAGAAATTGGGTTAGGGTTTAGAAAGGGGGGAAATCATCACAAGTCGGGTAAAGAAGAAAGAAGGTAGGGTATTTTCGTCAAATCATAGGTATCTTAATGGGTCCAAACCCATTAAGGGATATATACCTAGAATATTCCACTAACTTAATAGAGATAGACGGTAGGGGATTGGAGGTCCACTTAATCAGACTGTGGGTACTTTTGGGGTATTAGATAAACTTTAGGTGTGTTTAGGGTATTGGTGGTAACTTGAGGTGCCAATATGTCATTGTCCCTTTAAATATGCCACATACAATGCCCGTACCAAATATACCCATTCGGCCGTTCCCTTTACTCTCCGCCAAAACAAATCAAAACACCCGCACCTCGAATCTCCCCAAAATGGATTCCATCTCCGACCTCGACTCTCCAACCCCCACCATCTCCGACACCGCCCGCATCGCCGAGATCAAATCCTTCCTCACTACCCACTTCGACGCCGCGAACCGCCCCATCCCGGACTTCGACTTCACCCCTCGCACCGTCGCCCACCTCCACTCCATCTCCTCCCTATCCAACCTCCGCTCCCGCTCCGCCTCCATCGTCGCCGCCGATCTTCGTATCAAGGCGGCGGAGTATCGAGCTCAGGCCGCTAGGCTCCGCGAGATCCTCGATTCCGTCGGCTTAGGGCAGGAGAGGCTCAGCCCCAACGCCGTCGGATCCGCTCAGATCGTTGCCAAACTCGCCGATCTCCTCAGTATTCGCGATACCGAGACTAGCAGGTAATGCTTTTTTCTGGCCAATTCAAGAATTTGGAGAGTTTATTATTGAGATTATAGAGGAAATTTGAAGTTCAAAGCTGCCGATCTGCTCAGTACTGGGGTTACTGAGATGATAGTGGTTTGAGTTAGGGTCATAAATTCAAGATGGAACCAGCTCATATTGCCAACGAAATTGCTGATTTTATTGAGGATATGTTAGCTTGAAGTCATCAATTTCACTTATCTTGCAGTATTTTATGATAAATCACTGTAATTAAAATTACTGTCTTATTTACTGATTTTATTGATGAACTCTCAACTTAAGTAGGTATAATTGCCATTCCCCAGCAAAATGATGTCTACTCGCCTACTCAGTATCTAAGATAGTGGTGGTAGTTGATGCTGTTTGTTTTTTTTTGGGGTGTGGGGGCAACATGTGTGAATTCTTGTATTTTGTGAAGCGGAAGGCACGACACTGACGTTGGTGTGATCCCCGATCGTAGGACCGGCCCGGGAATTGCAGGAAGTAGGTTGAGGTTCGTAGCTCGGCTCGGATCTTTGGACCTGCACAATGCCTAGAGACCCTGGGAGAGTTTCTGGAGACAGGTCCTCCGACGATCTAGTTAGTCACTGAGAAAGTAACAGTAGTTAGGGTTCAAGTGGATAAAGATTGATTACCTGTTAAAGTGAGGAGGGGGTCTGGTATTTATAGGCATGGATAAACGGGTCTGGGATCTTGGCGGGCCGGGTCAAACCCGTTTGCCTGTGGGCTGGAGTTGGCAGAAGTTTGTTGAACTTGTTGACCTGATGATCAGAGGAGAGCATAATTTGAGGAGTACATCATAAGCCCCCCACTCTTGGAGGGCTGTGTAACCCAGTCGTGTAGGAGTAGACAGTCTCTGTGGGAAGTAAGGAGTGGAGTATTTGGCGAAGATTTGTTGCTCTGAATCCCTAAGGGATGTTTATTAGAACTGGCCGCAACTCTGGTCGAAGGGCAAAGGCCGAGGGCCGAGATAGAGAGCCAACGGTCGAGGGACGGAGGACGAGGGCAGAAGGTCGAAGGGCGACTTCGTCTGCCAGGTGCCGAGCGCTCTGTGAGGGGAGCTCAGAGAGAGGAGACAAGCGGGTGCTTGCTATTGCCGTCGAGCTTCGAGTTTAGAATGTCAACTCGGAGAGTTTTTAGTGAGGTAGTTTTAGCTCATGTACTTTATTATTTATATTTAAATGATTGTGTAGTAGTTTATTAACATGATTGTGTAGTAGTTTATTTGTAGCAAAAAAAAAAGAAAATTATTGATAATAGATTGTTTTGGTAGATGGTATAGATTGCTTGATGAATTAAAATTGATAGCTTGAATTGTTATCGGTTGTAATCATTAATAGTAGTGATTAAAAAGTATTAAAGTGCTAGTGGTTATTGTAGTAATTGATAATACATTAAATACAAATGGTTATGTATACATGCTTGTGTGTATGGTTGACATAGCCGGATTAAGGAAACAAATGAAACGAAAAAGGAACAAAGTAGAGAAGATAGGAAAGATATGTTTGTGTAGATAATTACACAATTTCGAAATTGAGTAAATGGGTATTTGGTTACAAGTTCACACTTGTGCTTGCCTAAACATAATATGGAAAGTTAGTTGAGAAATATGTATGAAAGATGTTCATGCAATTGTTGTATGTGTGTATGTGAAATAGGTTAATTAAACTAAGGTATTTACCATTATGTGGATGTGAGGTAGTACATACACATGTGTGCAATATCCTAGTATGGAAATAATTTTTTTTATAAGCATGGAATGCGGTGTTAGATGAAATACGGTTATGCATGGGTATATATATAACCAATGCATGCTTATATGCGTACTTGTTGTGAAGTGTGGTATACTTTGAGTACACTAGTTTGGTGCATGTGTGGGTCAACTCTTAGCATGATTGGAGGCTAGAATGAACCTTAACTAAATCAAGATAAGGCTTGTTGAGTTGGTGAATTGAGAAATTAAACTAGGATGATTGGTAAGAACATACACTAGTTGGGCGTGTACTACTCACCTGTCAAGGGGACACGTGCAACGTCGTCTCGTCTGGGACACATGCGACGTGGTCTCGACTGTTAATTTCTTGGATTTAATGATAAGAATGGGATGCAGACGTAAGTCACAAGTCCTGTCGGAACTTAGGAAATGGATTCTTAAGTTTTCGTCTATGTTCTGGGTTATCAATACGAACAAGGAGCAAGAGTGTAATTCTAAGTCTCTAGGCGGAGTAGGGGTGACCCTATCGATTCGCCTTATGTTCATGATAACTTTGGTAGGGGCTGAAGTCGAAAAGGACCATGATTCCGGCAGAGCTGATGATCACCGGCCTGACCGGGAGTGGAAAGGGACCACGATCCTGTCGGAGTGGAGAATGACCATGATTTGAACGAACAGGGTGATCACTGCCGTTCAGAGTGGAGAAGGACCATGATCCGACTGCAGGAGCGGAAATGGACCGCATGTGTTGCAGACTCTACCAGTCACTAGATGAATATCAGAAACAGGAAGGAGTATAAGAGTAGGATGCATGGCGAGGGATTGAACCCTATTATCTGGAGAATACGAACTCGATTTGGAGAGTATGTAGTATGGGATGCATACGTTTTCAAATCAAGTTTGCATTAGATTAAGAGCATGGTGTGCATATGAATTGTGCATTAGAATCTAGATCATGATATACACCGACACTTGTGGTTTGACTTTCACATTTTTCTTCTGCATCAAATATTGATTGTTGAGGATTTTGGAGATTGTGGTTTTCATCCGCGTTGTTGTTGTATTCAACTGACGTGCCCACAGTTTGCTAATGCAGGATTGCTGATCGTGGAGCAGGGGACTCGAGCTGCGGAAAGCATCCAAGTGGAAGATATAGTTTTCTTGCGCAATGTAAGTTTCTAATTTTTTATGATTTTTTTCTGTGTTGTGTATTCATTGAAGTAAAGATTTTGGGTAAGTGTCACGAGCTCCCAGTGTGTGGAACTCGGGGCGCTACACGAACTCGCTGAGGGGTTCCCCTTCTTTCTGCTTGAGGTCCAGAAGTGATGCGCTCGTCTTCTCGACTTTTCGACTGGTCACGAAATGGGCTAGGAAACTCGCTTCCAGCTGGTCGAAGGAGAAGACCGAGCTGGGGGTGAGTTTCGAGAACCATTCCCGAGCCGGACTACGCATGGTGGCAGGAAAGGCGCGACATAGGAGAGGATCCAAGGCGCTGTGAATCAGCATGAGGGTTTTGAACCCTTCCATGTGATCAGCAGGATCACCATTGTCGTTGTATGTTTTAAATTGGGGAGGCCTGAAATTTCTGGGGATCTTGGCTTCTAAGATCTGGGTGGAGAATGGGGGTCGGTTCGGTCTGTAACCATGCCCTGGCATCGGCCCGGTCTCGCCGATATGGGCCAGGCGATTCTCCATTTCCTGGAGGCATTGAAGAACAGCTTCTTCTTGTCCTAGTGGGCGGGCCGATCCGTGGGATTCGCCACCCCTAGCTTCTGACTGGGGATGAGTTGTTGCGCGGCTCGGTCCTAGCACCGCCTCAGATTGCCTGAAGGACCTCATCCTTAAAATTTTGGAACTCGGCCCTCGTGACGGCGGCCGGATCCACAGGGCCACGCGAGGGTTGAGGCCCTCGGGGTGAGCGGCTGTGCCCTAGTTCTCGTTCTAGGGTCGGCTGCCTGTCCTGATTCGGGACCGAGTTGGAAGCGGCTCCTCCTCTTGTTCGGCTAGCTTGCCGGTTATGGATTACGCGCTGCAGATTGGTTGCAACAGAGTATGAACGCCTGGTCTGGGTCCGGCGGCGCTATTGGCCTGCGGTTGGTTGGAGCCTTGGGCATCCATGTGGCTTTGAAGGGGAGGAGGGTCTGGACGGCGTCCAGAAGTGACAGCCCTTCTGGCTTTGGGAGCCATCGAAGAGCCTGGGTTCGAGGGGGTGTCCTCGGGCAGGACCAGGCCTATGTAGGTGTTGCACAGTTTTTCACAGACGACGCCAACCTTATGCTGTTTGTTTTCTTTTGGGTGTGGGGACAACAAGTGTGAATTCTTGTATTTTGTGAAGCGGAAGGCACGACACTGACGTTGGTCTGATCCCCGGTCGTAAGACCGGCTCGGGAGTTGCAGGAAGTAGGTTGAGGTTCGTAGCTCGGCTAAGATATTGGGAGCTTGGCTCGGATCTTCGGACCTGCACAATGCCTAGACACTCCAGGAGAGTTCTCGGAGACAGGCCCTCCGACGATTTAGTCAGTCACTGAGAAAGCAACAGTAGTTAAGGTTCAGGTGGAGAAAGATTGATTACCTGTTAAAGTGAGGAGAGGGTCTGGTATTTATAGGCATGGATAAACGGGTCTGGGGTCCTGGCGGGCCGGGTCAGACCTGTTTGCATGTGAGCTGGAGTTGGCAGAAGCCCGTTGGACTTGTTGACCTGATGATCACAGGAGAGCGTAATTTGAGGAGATCTGATGGCCCTGATTGGGCCACGTCACCTATATCACATTGGTAGTCATGTTTTAGGCCTTTAGCGTCACGTAAAATTATAATTATACCTGTTGATGAAGTTTTGAGGAAATTTTATATTGAAGGCATCATCGTCATGCAATGTTGCAGCATGTTGCGAGAATGCTCGGAGTTAGCAATGTTCCCCTGAAAATGGGAATTTTCCCACAGTATGTTCAGATAACAATGTTCTAATTAACTTAAGTTAGGGGTGAAATTTTGTTGACATGATTTTTTATGAAAGTGAAGATTGGAAAGACTTTTCCATTCTGATGTGAAAGATACTTACTAAGGAGGAAGAAGTTATTCATAGTTAATTTTCCATTCTGATGCGAAGGACTTCTCCATTCTGACTTGGATTTCTGGGTGAAGAGATTTTTTTACTTCTATCGAATTAGAGTCAAGTTTTACATTTGGCGAACAAGTTATTCATTAGTTAGTTAGCTTTAGACACAAATCAAATTCGATTTTCTTATGAACTGGAGTGCAGTTTTGTGGTGGCTATGGGAGATTTGTCATTGAGGAAGGCGGATGTTGAGGAGAAGAGGGCGATGGTGCAGAAGGAGTCAAAGATTCTACTAGAGTATACTCGGAAGGCAATTGCGAAGCTGAATGATCTTAAAAGGTATGATTTGTTTGGTTGCTGCTGTTTATTTGCTTGTTTATTTATAGTATCAGTTGGAATTCAGTGAATGCTGAATGCGATCAGTGCAAACAGATAATTTGGATTGTGATGTAGAAATTAGTCTGAGCTAGCTGTTGTGAACTATCTTAGTTTGGATATGCCTAGCTTACTTAAATGTTGGATATTAAGCTTGTTTGGAATGGATCTAAGATTGTCATGCAGAAGGGCGAATCTTGATTTAATTAACAGTGATGAATTAAAATTTCAGATTGTATTGAAATGTCATCTACATAGTCAATATTAGACTTCATGCTGTCCTTTTTCAGGGGAACATATTAATATTTATGTATATTATTCTTGTGAAAATTTAATCCACAAAACAAAACTAGGCATATGACTATTGCAATTACAGTCGACTGCCACAAGTTTTCATCGTTTGAAACTGATGCAGAAATCATAATTGATTCACTTGCAAGTGTCAACTTTCAGTATAATTAAGAACTCATGAAGCATAAGTATATATGGCAAACAAAAACCCGGGAATTTGATTTGATTTGATTTTTTTTTCTTTTTCATGCAATGATTTTTCTTGTTAGTTGCCATTGTGTTATTGTAACTTATCTTCATCATGTACTTCACAATAACTGCTGTATCAAATTTGCTCCAAGGGAATATAGTGGCTCATGTTGAGAATCTAATGTTTTGAATGATATCTGCAATGGTGTTTTGATCCTTTTGAATAAATGAGCTGCTTGTTGATGGCCATCTTGGGCTCGCTGTCACACAACTTGTTTTTGGAATTAGAAATTGTATGTAACTATATGTGATTCAACAATGAAAATGATTTACTTAATTTCATTCGAAGTTGGAAGGGGGCAATCACGTTACTCTATATCCATAGTAACTAGCATATTACTTCTAGTAAATCGGTCATTTTGCCTCCAGCTCTTGCAGACCCTCCAAACCTTCCTACCTTTCTTGCCATTTTTGTTATGAAGGAAATTCGTGCAGTTTCTTCTTTATTTCATTTCCTTTTGGGTGAAATTCTTTTACTTTTCATGTCTTTCTCTTTTATTCGAAGACTTTTTTAAGTATGCAAAGAAAATTATTTTGCCATTCTTGTTTTGACCTTCATGGAGCTTCAAAACTAAATTATTTGCTCTTCTAAGTGAGACTTCTTTGTGGTTTGCAGAACCTTTGTGAAGTTTGAAAATGATGTTCCTGCTCGAGAGGCTCAAATGCAACAGTGGCAAACAAACATGGCCATCATGGATTCAAAAGAAAGGCAATACATTCTCCAACACTCCAATTATAAGGTATGATGATTATGAAATTGATTCTTTGGATTGATAATTTGTTTTGCAACCACCGAGAGCACTTATTTAATAGATTTATGAGCTGTAGAGTGTGATTAATGGGCGGATCACCTTGTCAAGTAGAGAGTAACATGTGTAGGCTGTTACCCCTACCCTGGAAACTCATACTCTCACTCTCTCATATCCGTTTGTTTTTGTGAACTATATATTTGCTTAAGTAACCTCATTATTGAGTTTGGATGCAGATCCGCACATTATGCAATGCAAAAGATGGATTTTGAACCCCCCCCCCCCCCCCCCCCCCACCCACACAACTGTCTGTTTTGCTATTTTAAAGAGAGTATTATTGTGTGGTCCCATGAATAGTTTGTGTTTCCCATGAATACTTGCACTGTTTTAAATTTCCTCCGATACTACCGAAATTTCGTTTCGGCTTAGCTTGTCCATACGAAATCACAAATTTTATACTCTATATCGTTTTGGACCGAAATGTGTAGATTTCAGCTGAAATTACCGAAATATCGGTCGAAAAATTGCCGAAATTGGCGAATTATCAGCCGAAATAGACACAAATGTTATTGTGAATATATTAAAAAAAAAATTACTTTTTGCATATATGTCTTTCAATATAGGACCTTAAGCTAAAATAATATCAGAATTTCGTATCGTTATTGTTTGTATATATGCAAAGTCAAGTAAGTTTATTAACTAATACATTTTTCTAATTAATGCAAATTCAATTTAGTTATATACTTATATTACATTCTCTTCTATATTATTGTTAAATTATGCGAAGATTTACCGTAATTGATTCATGTCATTAGTTACATTATACAGTATACGATAAATGACATGTTGGACATATAATATCTTATTTAGTAACAAAAAAATGTATTTATTGAGTATAGGAAATGTACATCTGATATGATCACATTTACCCAAGATCTCCTCCGATATCTCCGATCCGAGACGAAACACTCCTTGCCGAGTCGAGTCCGAAATCCGAGATTTAAAATCATGAATACTTGATTAGTGTGTATAATTCAAAGGGAAAAACTTTAATAAGGTTATAATTGACATTATGAAGTAAAAAAAATTCTAAAATAAGAAACTAGACAGTTGAGACATCCTAAAATGAGAAAGTGGACAATTAATTTGGGATGGAGGGAGTAATTTACATATTCATTAATCATATGTCAAAATGCAACACTAATTGATTGCAAGTCCTTTAGGCTTTAGATCAGCTGACATCTATCCCTTTGGAATGTGATGTTAAAGCCTAACATGAGTCTATTATTACACAAAATACCCACATTTAGTTAGACCTCTTCTCCCTTCTTTCTCACCTGGGCAATCTTCTTTAACTGTTGCCACCTCTTGTCCTCGTTTTTCCATCAGTACCCACAAGCATCATCACAAGTAATCTCATCGCACCAAAAATACCACCAAACTCTTTAGCTGCCCCTTTCTACTCTAAATACTCTCCATCTTCTTACATAACTCCTTGAGCTCTCTCTCTCTCTATATGTGTGTGTGTGTGGGGGGGGGGGGGGGGAGGGGTTAATATTTCCAAGGCATTGAAATTCCCTTATTTATTCTTTTCTTTATTATTAATGTGAGGATATTATGGTCATTCATTCTAGAAAGGTGATACCTCACTTTCATTTAGTGAATCATCACATGAGATATTCCAAATTTCTCACGGTTAAACCCACAAAAACAATTACATTGATTTAATGCAAAGATGTTATGTCTCTCTATCTCTATGCCGTGAAATGGGGACAACTTGTGAGAATTGAGCATGCTCAACATGATTTGACTATATAACTTCGTATGAAAAACTTCTGGATCATAGTGATTTTTTTTTAATGAGATTATTGTAGCTAAATTGTTTTTATCCATTGAAATGTCCAGTAGCTTATTTTCTTTATGATGTCATAGACAAACATTATAAAACACATAATTTAGTGTAAATATTAATAAAATACATATTGGTTCCATAAAATAGCCAAAAGGAAAAACACAAGCTTTTGTACAAATTAGCAATAAAGAACTTATGGCAAACTGTCGTTACAAAATTTTATATTTGCTAATATTAATGTCACCAAGGGGGTGTTAGTGGGAGAGGATTTTGAAAACACACTGTTAGAATCACGACGTTTTCAAAGTTTGGTGTTAGTTGGAGAGAATTCCAAAGTGAGATTTCAAACTTTGGTGTTAGTCAAACGTATTTTCAGAACAGAGTAATGTTATTCACTTGACTTGACTTTGAAATCCAACTATACTATAAATGACCTCAAATCATTTTTGTAAAATCTCACCTTTTACTATGTGATTCTCAAATTTTAATAAAATGACAAACATGGTCACTTTCATATTCTATAACAATTAAAAAATAAAAATAAATTACCTTAAATTCATGTTGGGTGATTTTAAACTCACAAGAGTGTATTTGAAAGTCACAATGAGAGTTACATGCATTATAAATCACCATGATTTGTCTTTGAAATCACTGTGATTTCAAAATCACCATACGTGTTCAAAATTCCTTGCGACATGCTTTCATCTTTTGAAACTGCATATTTGGTGATTACTTCCACCATATAATAAGCATAATAATAAATAGTCTGTAGAAAATTGTACTCAAACCCATCAGAAATAGCTAGATATAACAAGATAACATTCTAGTTCTATTCCAAATTTCTATTGCATCTAGCTCTATTGTTTGTGTAAAAAAGGTATTACTGCAATTGGGTGATGGTATATTGGTCTTTGTTGGTTTCAAGGTTTTTCGATAAAGAAGATGAGAAAAAAATGTATGGAGAAGAAAAGGTGAACTTTTGTTAGGAAGAGGTAGAGACAAAAGAAAAAAAGTTACCGAGTAGGTCTAGTTTGACCAATGAAAAATTGGATCTTCTCATGAGATGATAGCGAATAAGGGTTTCAAAGCTGAGTTGGTTGCTTTTGGAAAAGACAACAACTGACCCTACTTTAGATATAAGTTGGGGTCAATCATTTCTTCCACATCATCAATTGCTCACAAAATAAGTGAGTTAGTAGCTCATAACCCTTTTACTATATATATATATATATATATAGCAATGCTCCATTGCAAACGCAAATGTTGTGAAACCCGTGAAAACCACCTAGGCTGTTGTTCCCAACAACGGCCTAGGTTATAAATATAAGCCGTTATGTTATAACCTAGGCCGTTGTTGGGAACGACTTCAGTTATATTAAGCCTGATGTCGTTGTTCCCAACAACAGTTTCAGTGGTTTGCAATGGAGCATTGCTCATTTATATATATATATATATATATATATATATATATATATATTCACTCAGGGCGCTACACATTCTCTCTCTCTCTCTCTCTATAGCGCCTCGAGTTCCGCCCACTGGAAGCTCGTGACACATACCCAGAATCTTTACTTCAATGAGTACACAACACAGAGAGATCACAAGAAATTAAAGACTTACATTGCACAATGAAACTTTATCCTCTACTTGGATGTTTCACGCAGCTCGAGTTTCCTACTCCACGATCAGCAATCCTGCAACTAAGAAACTGTGTGCACGTCAGTTGCATACAACTGACGCAATGCGGATGAAACCCGCAATCTCCAAAATCCTCAACAATCAATATTTGATACAGAAGAAAAATGTGAAAGTCAAACTACAAGTGTTAGTGTATGCTATGTTCTAGAGTCTAATGCATAAACTCAAACTGCACACGATGCTTCTACTCTAATGCAAACTTGATTTGGAAACGTATGCATCCCATACTACATACTCCCTAAATCGAGTCCGTATTCTCCAGATGATAGGGTTCAATCATCTGCCATGCATCCTACACTTGTACTCTTTCTTGTTTCTGACATTTATCTAGTGACTGGTAGAGTCTACAGTACATGCGGTCCATTTTCGCTCTTGCAGTCGGATCGTGGTCCTCCACTCCGAACGGCAGTGATCACTCTGTTCGTTCAGATCGTGGTCTTTCTCCACTCCGACAGGTTCGTGGTTCCTCTCCATTCCCGGTCAGGCCGGTGATCATCAGCTCTGCCGGAATCATGATCCTTCTCAACTTCTGCCCCTATCAAAGTTATCATGAACGTAAGGCGAATCAATGGGGCCACCCCTACTCCGCCAAGCGACTTAGAGTTACACTTTTGCTTCTTGTTCGTATTGATAACCCAGAACATAGACGGAAATTTAAGGGTCCGTCCCCTAAGTTTCGACAGGACTTGTGACTTATGTCCGCGTCCCGCTCTTATCACTAAATTCCATAAATTAACAGTCGAGACGCCGCCGCACGTGTCCCCTTGATAGGTGAGTACACACCCAACTTACTAGTGTCTGTCCTTACTAATCATGAGTCACACTACTTAGGACTAACACCTTTACTAATTTATACAACTTAGGTCAAATTCTCATCCGCTTAATTCCTTCATTAATCACCACTTCTCTATGCTAACTTCACAAGTTCTTTCATTACTACAAATCACATTCTCTCACTAATTAAATATAATGTTTAGTTTTTTTTTTTGATAAGAAGATGGTCCCGGCCATTGTTTCATTAATGAACTATTAAGGAAACAAAGTAGAACATACATAAACTATTACAAGATAGATGAACAAGTACTAAAGACAACATAGCATCGAAATAGACAAATACAAACCATCCCTGAATTTATGCCTATGATACCCCTGCAAGAGTCAAAAGCCACCTCCAAAATACCGCCATCCATCGCCAACAAGCTCGAAAAAGCTTGATGGTACGCTCCAATACCAGTCCGCCTACTCTCCCTCCGCGGTTCTTATCCTCTTGTTTGCCTCCATGGCACCTGCCCAATCATGAATCAACATAAATATCTTATTCATAAAGTGAGGGAATCTGTATGTAACATTGCGGAAAAGAAGATCGTTTCTTTGTGTCCATAATGACCAAAGTAAAGCAGCAATCGAAATATCCCAAGCCCTTCTATCATCTATTTTAATGTAAGTTGCTCTAAATGTCCCCCAAATATCCGAAGGTGAATTAGGACTCTGATTACACCCAAACCCTCTACTGACAACCTCCCAAGCTAGCCTAGCTCTAGGACAATGGAACAGGATGTGGATGGCGTCTTCTTCCCCCTCCGAGCAGCTCCCACAGCTCGTATCAATATGCAAACCCCTCTTATTAAGGTTTGCTTTAGACAGGATCGCGTTTTTGTTGACCAGCCAGCAAAACACTCTGACCCGGAAAGGCGCTTTGGTACCCCAAATGATCGATTGAGCCTGACATCTCGTCCCACCGTCGTTGATCCATTTGTACATGGATGACACCGAGAAACTCTTAGAATTGTCTCTATCCCACCACCTCTCATCTTCTGTCGATTCCCCCCCCTCTTCGGACCGCATAATAAGGTCGTTTAACGCCTCGAATTGTACCACACTCTCTGGGCTGATATTCTCGGATACAATGAAGGAGAGTTTACCCCTTTTTCTCACGTCTGCTACCGTAAGATCTTGATTGATAGTAGCTTCAGCGGCCAGAGGGAATTGATTTTGCAGAGTGGTCGTTCCGCACCATTTGTCTTTCCAGAACCTGGTTTTCTTCCCATTACCAACTTTGCACATAGTGTTAGAATGAGACAAAACTCCTTGTTTAGCTATGCCCTTCCACATATGTGAAGCTTTAGCCGATCGGTTTTTGCCTCCGAATCTAACTTTGCGTCTCTTCCTGTATTGTGCCACCGAGAAGGTCCACCAGCCTCTGTGTTTATTATTGATCTTCCACCACCACTTGCTAAGTAAGGCTCTGTTCATGTCATGCAGGCACATGATCCCCAAACCCCCGAATTCTCTTCTCTTGCACACTCTTCCCCAATTGACCAGGTTGACGCCTTTGTTACCCTCATCGGCGCCTTTCCACAAAAATCTCCGCATCAGTTTATCAATTCTATTGATGACCCACTTTGGCAATTCAAAAATGGACATCAGATATAGTGGGATCGCACTAATGACCGAATTAAGTAAGATGATCCTTCCTCCGAGAGAAAGGAAGCGACTCTGCCATCCGGAGAGTTTTCTATTAATCTTATCAATAAGAGGAATCCAATCTTCCCTCAACAGCGCACCTGGTCTAATCGGTGTACCGAGATATTTAATGGGATAGGCGCTAGTCTTGCAGCCCAAGCTATCCGAAATTTCCTTAATCAAATCGGACGGAAGGTCAGACATCGGAATGATACTAGTTTTAGACAGATTCACTTTTAGGCCAGACCATCCTTGGAAACAAGCCAACACCGTCTTCATGGCCACCGCTTCTTCAACCGAAGCTTTCCCAAACAACAGTATCATCCGCATATTGAAGAATCGACATTGGAGTAGGAATTCCCTTGATCTGGACTCCCTTGATAGTATTGTTCGCCAAAGCCCTATTAGTCATTTCTGCGAGTCCGTCTGCGACAATAGCGAAGAGCAGAGACGATAGTGGATCCCCCTGTCTAAGGCCTCTCTTGCATAATATCAATTTTCCTTGCCATCCATTAACCTGGATTGTCGACTTCCCTCCTCGAATACACTTGCTCATCCATAATGTTTAGTTAGTACAACTAACTCCCATATTTTCAAGTTACTACATTTATTATGAAGTTATTCTTAATTCAAACATTCTTCCACCTACTATTCTCAAACTTGCATTTTTCCTTATTAAGACTAGGTGCTTACTAACTCCTTCAATTTGCTTACTAGCATATCGATTCTAACATGAATAATTCTATTAACATGATTTCTTCTTACTAACAAGTTAGTACTTAAGGTCAAGTCTACACTTAGCTCCTAACATAAGCTATGCTTACTAACCATGAACAATTGGTTAGCAATTAGGTCACTACGAGGTCAAGTCTACATTTCCAATTTTCTAACTTCTCACTAACATGGCATTCTAGGCATTCTATTCTACTAATTTACTACCATACTAACATATTAACTAACTTACTAACATGAACAATGCTAATATTATTAACATGATTACACTTGCTAACATGATTACACTTATTAACATGATCACTACTTACACAAGAAACCCTTATATGGTTCTCAACTACACATTGGAGCATATTAACATACATTAAACTTACTAATGTTACAACTAAGCTTACTAACATTATAACTAAGCTTACTAACTTATTAGTAGCTTACTAACACAAAACTAGTAGTTTGCTAACATTGTAAAACTTACTAACAATATGCTAACTTGCTAATAAAAAGACTTTAAACATTCAAGACATGGTCTTTATTCATAATCATGCATAAAAGATTCATCTTTCACACTTTTACTACCATTTTAAACACAAAAATTGAATCTTTATTTATTCACTAGTATATTTATGCATATAAAATTCACATAAGTAAGAAGAACACCCACTACAATTTCTAGCAAGCATCAATCTTTCATTTCATACATAAAGAAAAATAATAATAATACATGAGGTATGAAGAATACCCACTACAATTTCTAGTAAGCATCAATCATTCATTCCATATATAAAGAAAAATAATAATAATACATGAGGAATGAAGAATACCCACTTTGATTTGTTTGCAAACTTGAATCTATTGGTTGCTTCAAGTTGCTATCTTCTCCTCCTTGCACCTTTAGCTTCACCACTTAACTTGATTATGCATACAAAAAGCTTCTAGGAACTATATATATGTATGTATATATAGAGAGGATGCCTTGGAAGAAATATTGAAAATGAGGAGGAGGTAGTATAGGGTTGAAAGAAGTAGGAAAAACTCATGTGTATATATAGAAAGAGAGGGGAGATGGGGGCTGGCCGGCTGCAAAGAGAGAAAGAGAGAGAGGTAGTGGAGTGTAGGAATTGGTGGAAAGGTGTAGAAATGCTTAGGTGTCCTCATATTTGCATTCAACCTCTAGGTTTTTAGTAGTTGCACAAATGCCCTTTTTCTAAGTCAACAATTGTAGGCTAGGATTATTTATTGATGAAAATTGTAGTGTGGTGCTTAGGTGTCTTTCTTCAAAGTCAAAGATTGTTGGCTATGGTTGTATGTGTAGTGTATGTATATGTGTGTGTGTGTGTGTGTGTGTGTGTGTGTGTGTGTGTGTGTGTGTGTGTTGTGTATTTATAACATGACAATGGTAAATACAATGTGATAATATATGCAATGATATTGTTCGTGACAATTTTTTATTATCAATAAATACATAAAAGAATTGTTAATTTTGGGGGTATTACACGCGCGCACACACACACACACACACAGAGAGAGAGAGAGAGAGATGGTTCGTATATTTGTAGGAGGTAGTTCACATACAAAATGTTTTAATTCACTTGGTGCGGCCCTTATGGAAGATCCACATTGTTCGTCATGTTTCTCATGGCAAATATGTCTGTATAAAAAAATCTTAAGTGGTTTTGAAGTCTTTTACACATGCATAATGTGGTCCAATTTGTGGTATGATTCGTTATATTATTGAATTCGTGTATTTTGCAACCACATGATGAATGTTTAAAAGACCTCCAAAAGACTTGATTTTTTTACACATGTATTTTATGGCATAAAATCAAATGAACGATGTGAATCTTCTTTGGAGGGCTCCACCCAAGTGATTATAACCACTTTGTATGAGGAAATCACCTCATACAATTATGAGGCTCACTTTTCTCCCTCACACACACATATGGAGGTGATCCCCTAAGACCTTACCTCAACCATATTTTGAGGCCGGATATGTGATACATGATCCTATGAAAAATCCAAACTGTTCATCTTGTTCTACATGCCTAAGATAGCCTAAGGGTGTAAAATCAAGTTATTTGACTTTCATTTTTCCATCCATCATGTCGTTAAAAAAATGAAAAAAAATTAGACATACAATTTTGTCTCGTTGGAAACTTAAACAAATGAACTTTAAATAACTTGATTTTACACTCTTAGGCAATCTAAGGCATGTAGAACAATGGGAACAGTTTGAATCTTTCTTGTGGGGTTCATATCAATGGGATCACATATAAGGACTCAAAATGAGGTTGAGGTAAGGCCGTAGAGGATCACCCCTCATATATATATATATATGAGGATATGGGTTGTCCTTTACTATAGGAAGAAATTTCCTCCTAAGGCACACTAAAGATCCAATCTCGGCAACCAAAATTCACAATCCACTTCAAGTTGATATTCATACCATAAAACCTAGAGTGAAGTGAAATAATTAAATTTAATCATGTTTTGTCCATTCATCTGATGTTGCAAATGAACGATGTTTCAGCAATAGAACAATTGCGACCACTTAAGGTATAGTCAAAACATATTCAACTTTGATAATATGTCATTCTCTTATGATTTTATGACATGTTGAACACTTTGAACAGTGCAGATCATGCATATGAGAGAAGGTGTTGATGCAAAAAAAAACATTTGTTTTCCTACTTTCCGTTACGGAACTGATGAGATCCTTACTCTTCTTCGGAAGCGTGAACCAGTGGGGAGAATTCTTTTGTGTGCAACCTAGACTCAGAAAACCAAGTGTGTGGTGGTTGCGCTCGACCTTCTATAACATTTATTACATTCTCTTTGATCCGCAAAGAGAATAACCACTTCTGTGTGATATGATATTCTTAATTATGTTGTATGGTTTGTTTGAGAAGTGTGAAAAAATTGAAAAGGAGTTCTCGAGATATTAGAATTGGAGAAGCAAAACTCAAGGAGTAGAAATGTTCAGTAGAATTTAAGACCTAACTTTTGTTGTCGTAAGGTGTAGTCGAAGGCGTAAGGCGCAAGTAATTTTAATTCCTTGAAAAAAGCCTAATGCGCAAGGTGCAATTTGAGGCGCAAGCCTCAGTTAATCGAGGCACACTATTACTTTTTGGGCTTTTTAATATTTATAAATTAGATTATATAAACAAGATAACATCATAGCAACAAAATATATCATACAATGACCATATAGTTAAAAAAAAGTAATGGAAGACGTACCTGCTCGGTCGTTAATATTAGAAATTGCATATAAAAAGTTTACATCAAAACCTACAAAATGTCAATCAATTAAGTGACTAATAAATACAAAATTAAAAAATACACAATAACATAATAACATTAACATGTTCAAAATTAAAAATTTAAATTTACTACTAAGTACCAATCACCCTTCATTTCACCACAAATACTAGATAAATAGCAAGTATTATCGAACATCATACCAATATGTTAATACTAGTTAAAAACTTAAAATGTAAAATATTCTTAAAGAAAGTAAGAAACAACTAGCAACTAGAAACAAGTCAACTACAAAACACTGAAGATAATTCGCATATAAGTAGCAACAAAATAAAATCCATGAGTAAAGTCACAAAAAGGCCAAATATCATCCATGGCAACGAACACACTACTGACACTAGATTGATGATACTCGTCAATCTGATTCCTCCATCTCTTCAGCTTCAACTTCTTATTCTCCTTTCGATCCACAATCTATCGGTATATCATCCTCTTCGGTATCTGCATCCTCCACAAATTCAGGCTCATCCTCTAGTTGTGATTGTGACCTGCTCTTAGATCCTGATGGTCTCGACGATGAAGCAAAGTCAACACCCACTTAAGCAAAATCAACACCCACTTGAGTCCCTCCTGTGCTTCTAATCGGATCCTCAGCTCCTTCTATTGCAGCCAAATCACCCCACCTAAGATCATCTCCATCAAAGACATCATTTTCAACATTTTCTTCTCCTTCCCCAAAACATCCCAACAACCATTCATTGGACTCATCAATGTCATTCAATCGAATAGGATCAATGACATCCCTAGAATCATATCTCTCCATCAATGTCTGGTTGCACTTGATGTACACCAAATCATTCAACCTGTTAGCTTCTAGTTTGTTTCTCTTCTTCGAATGAATCTACATTTTAGCAAAACAAACAAGTTTTAAAGTTGACCGCACAATATTTTGTGAATAAATTGACAACTTCATTTTTAATTAAAAAAGTAAAATAATTATATCTTACATGCTCAAAGGTGCTCCAATTTCTCTCACACCCAGAAGAGGAACAGGTAAGGCTAAGTATCTTCATGGCAAGTATTTGTAAGGTAGGAGTTTGACTACCATAAAACATCCACCAATCAGCTGTCAAAATTTAAGGACGCATCACATTGCAGTATTAGTAATTTAGTATTACACTATTATAGAATATTACAATGTTACAATTAAATATTAAGTACATTCAAGTATACATTAATTATCACAGTAAAATTGTCATGAAAGATTAATTAATTATCACAGTACATTCACAGTAAAGCACTGCATAATGTGCTGTACTTCAATCACTTTAATTAATTATCACAGTATGTTCCTAATCTTCTTTTGTTTTATTATCTAATTAATGTATTGCACTTCAAAGATTAACTAAAAAAATTATCATAGTAAAATGTACATTCAAGTATCCAAATAGCCATAAAACAATAAAGCTTAAAAAAGCAAGAATACGATAAAAAAGAATGATTTAAATAATAAAAGAGAAAAAAATATAAAATTTGTCAAAAGACTAAAAAAAAAGATTTAAATAATAAAAACAAAAAAAACAAGGATAAAAAACAAACCTATCTCTGTTGCCAATTAGCCTCGCCGTTGAGGTGCGTCGCCTGAACCACCGAAGTTGTTGAGAGGGGGGAGGATGAGATTGAGGAAGAGGAGTGGAGATTGAAGTTAGGGTTTGATGATTTGGAATTGGGGCTCAGAATAGTTACGGGATTTGAAAGATGAGAGAGGTGAAAATGGGCCGGGTTTTGAAAATGGTTTTGAAAATGGGCCGGGTTTTGAAAGGCCGAGTAGCGCATTTCGCTGAGGCGTGCTAAGGCACCTTAGCGAAGGTGTACGAGGTGCGCGCCTCACCACTGCTCCAACAAGGGGTGTGCTTCAACTGAGGCTTGAGGCGCACCCATCCATTTTTCCTGCGCCTTGCGCCCGAGGCGTCGCCTGCGACATCACTGGGTGTAGTTGAATTTATTCAAGTTTAGGTTGAGATATTTTCTTAAAAGGATTTTTTTTGGTAAAAAAATATTGTAGAAGGATGAGTTGACCGAGTTATTTGTAGAATAGTAGTGTTATTCAGATAATAAAGCTTTTATAGGAAGTCTAGCTGTAGGGTATTTATTTTATTGGAAATTCCTATATTTGTTCAGATTCGTTTCATACACTATGAAGTTGGCGGTTTGGAATTAGCTAATCTTGTCTAACTAGTTTACTTTTGTTCATTTAGAATGAGACTAGTTGATTATCATACTTCAAGTGTACTATTTTAGGGTAGGAATTACTTAATGCAAAATGATAGTTGATGGAAAAGGTTATACCAGCCTGGGTTCATTACTTGTTCATCCAAATATTTTCTTGTAGATGGTTGTTATTGTATTTGCTCCCATTGGATCTTATTTGTTTCTAAGAATGAAAGTGTAGGCGTTAAGTGTTAGATATTTGAGGGTAAATTATGAAACATGTGCCTTTAATGACAACAAATTAAGAGGACGGAGGTATTACTTAAAAGGCTGAATATATAAATAAAGATTTATTGGGGTTGAATACAATATATGACATTTATAATATACTAGATTTATGGGACTAGAATGTAAAAACCACATAAGAGGACAAATTTTGTTCCAAACTCGTTATTAAGAAATAGGGCAGAAATACTAAATCATAGCTTCTATTTATTAGCTGTGAATGCAGGCAATCAACCTTCAAATGTAGAAATTGGGAACTTTGTCCTTTTTCAAAATGTTGTTTAAAGAAAATTATTCCATATGCTAGTTTCACTATTTGGTATGGTTCAAATGGGGAACTTCATATTCAATGTCAACTTGTTAAAGCAAACAAGATTTAATTAGAAGTGTATTGGGATCTCAATTGGGATGTCCTACTTTCAACCGTTCTCTCTTTTGAACGAACAACTATCTTAACATTAGCCAGCCAAAGCTCACATAAATGGTGGAAATGGTGGAGGATTCACTCCTCGCTGGCTGGACCTACAGAAGGCAATCCTCGTTGGCTGGGCCTACTGGGGCAACTCCTCGCCTACTGGATGCTGAGTTCAAGAAGTGCCCAAAAAACATTCGAAAGTTTGACATTTTATCTTCATGAGATTTCAACTTTATTCACTAAGATAAAAGATGATGAGTTCGAGACTTTACAAAAGAAAATGTACGATTATTCAAAAAGATAAATATCAAAATGTTTTAAAGTAATTTTTTACTCAAACAAAATAAGCTAAATGTATATTTTTTTTTCAAGCTAAAGATTGATGCCATGAAGCTCTACAGATTTTTCAGAAAATGTTCGGGAACTGATCAGAGATGTATTCCAATTTTTATAAAGAAAAGCAAGATGAGGAAGACTCTAAGATAATAATCCAGTTAGCAAGGTGGTTGATCTCAATTTTCTTGCACATTTTCATGGAGAAAGGTGGCGCAAGTTGTTGGAGTTGATTATATTCACTCTGGTTGACTGGTATTATCTTATAAAAATTGGTAAACACCTCTGGTTGGCCCTCAAACCTTTTCTGAAAAAATTAGCAGCGCTTTATGACATCAATTTTTAGGTTTCAAAAATACTTTTAGCTCCTTTTGTTGGAGTCAAAATTTACTAAAAATATTTTGGTATTCATCTTTTTTAAGACTACCTTTTCTTTTGCAAATTCTTGAACTCAGCTTCTGTCTTAAATAAAATTGAGAATTTTGTGAAAATAGAAATGTCCAATTTCGAATGTTTATTGGACACTTCTCGAACTCATCGTCCAGCTCGTGGGGTTGCCTCCAGCGAGCAAGGGGTTGAATCCTGCAAGTCTAGTCAGCCGGGGGTTGAATACTACAGGTAAAAGACAGTAGACGGGTTGAACCATCCACCATCTCAATAGAATAATAGCAGATTACCATTCAGTAAAGGACTAAGACTTCGATTGGTATTGCGTTTGACGAGTGCTTTTGGGTCTAAACGTACTTTTAGACTCAAAATAGGTGTTTGGGAACTTATTTAAAAGTGTGTTTAGTAAAAAATGTTTTTCTGAACTACTATGTTTAGTCTTTTTCTCATCACACTAAACTGATGCTTTTAGCTTTTCCAAAAAAACTGCTTTTACATACTAAGAAAATTTTAAAGTTAAATGTGTTTTTTCTAACAACACTTTTCAGCGAAAGCACTTTTTTGTTCACCACAATGTCAACCAGAGCCTTAATTGATTATGGTTCATAGGACTATAATGAGTGCTTAGATTTGAAGATACGGAGATCTGAATCTGCCAACTGGTGTTAGGGAATTATGGCGTAGCGGAGTTGTTGAGCAAGGTAGCGAGGAGAACAAACAGATCTGATGAACAACTAAGCAAGTAGATCACATCAATCACACAAAGATTTGTCTCAGTTTGGGCGAACCCTAATCCAGGGAGTACTATAGGGATATATTATTCAACTAAAGAAGATTACAGGAGTTATAAACTCTCACACTAAGAACTATCTTTCAAGCTTCACTTACAATGGAGAATTCTCGGTGAAGTACTACCTCTCTCAATAGTGGCTATTACAATATATAGAGATCTAGAGAAACCCTAGGGTTAGTCTTGATACAATAACCGTCCTATATATCTTGAAGAGTGAGCCACACAATAGGAGCCGTACAATCTAACTTGGAGTAGAAGATGGGCCCAAAAGATCACCCAGATTCTGGTCCAATAACAACCAGCCGCCGTTTGGCGGTCGACTGTCCTAGGGGGCAGTCAACTGTGATATGTCATCTCCCATCCAGAGGGTTTCGATGGTCAATTGCCCTAGGGGGTAGTCGACTGTCAATTCATATATTGTTGTGCTGAAGTTGTTGTTTCGTCTTCCATCGATGCTTTGACCTCCTTCGCTTCGCCGTCTTCTCGTCACATTGAACCCAAGTATGCTAGACATACATCCAACAAGTGGAACCACCGGAAGTCAACGACGGAGGGTATATATGCTAGGTTAGGGCTAGGCAAGTGCCTAATCTAAATTTCTTAAACACATATGAACTAAAGGAGCATATGGTTGTGCCCAACGAAACCAATTTAGCGCTGAATCTAAGCTCAGGCAAATGCCCATGCAATTAATTCAGTTTGCTAAACCATCTTATAATAGTGTTGTGAACGTGCATGCAAACGGACCCCATTGTTTTTTAAATTAACAATATCCACTCGCTTCAAGTATGAAGTATCCATATCTTTTGTAAAAACTACTTTTATCAATTCTCATTACTAAAGGGTCTTTCATTGAAAGAATTAGCATTTAAGTACTGTGTAACATTTTCAATACATTTAGTTGTCAGATGTACATAACTATGATTTTTTCCCCAATCAGGTAAGGAATAATAATTCCTTTAGGTACGCAAATAATTGGAATCAACAATGAAATACATACTTTTTTTATGTATCGTTATTTATTTATTTATTTATTTATTACTCCCTTTTTATATTAAAAAAATTTATAATATGACTTACTTAAGTGCCTAAGCTACGGGAAAATTATGGCTCCGCCCCTGGCGGAAGTAGTTGATCACTAGGGGGTTAGACAAGTCTTCTAAAGGAGATGCTATCATAAGAGTATAGATGGGATTTTAGATTTAAAAATTTCCTTTTTTTGCATTTTTTTAATAACAAATGTTAATTTGATTGACGAATGTTGGTGTCTGCTGTTTTCTTTTCAATTATTTCTTACTTTGTTTTTTGGTGAAAATGTTGTAATATAATTCTGCCTGAGATTTAGTTATCTTGAGGTGCTAGTTTCTGTCTTAAGGGCATAATTTCCCCATCACATTGATTTGGTATGGTATTTTGCCCCACAATTTGGAAATACTTGTTTTGCTTTGTTTCTTTCCCCTCATCACTCAATTTGACCTGTGCAGTGGTGTTCAGGTCATGTTTATGCCATTGCAACTATGAATGTTTCAGTTCTTCTCTCTTTGTAGTATACTTGGATCAATAACTTCCAGAACTTTTTACTATGCCATGAATGCCTAGTAAAGGTGGAGAAGGTGACACTGTGGCTGAGTTTTGGGTTGGGAGAACACCAGCCGTGATGGCTAGAGGTGAGGAGCAGAAGGGACAATTGGGGAACCTAAGTTACAGGAGAAAGAATAGGGGTGTGGGATATGTTGAGAGAAAGAGGCGGGAAAAAAAGCAGTGACAGTGTGACTGAGAAAAGAGTATTTCTGCTGCTATCCTTTGCATATATTTAACTATTGGTGGATCATAGAATTTATAAGAAAAACTACTAATTGATTTACGTATGACGATACGTTAGGAACTAACATATGAACAGGGAATTTCTTTGGGATGTTAAAAACCCTATAACATATTATCATTATAGTCTTATGGTTCTTGTACTCACATGAGGAACAATTTATCAGGCACTACTAGAACATTATGTAATTGTTATATCTATTGATACCTACTCAACCTGCTATTTAGCCTTTTATAGTCCTTGACATTCTTTGAAGCTGCTAACTGGGGGAGAGCATACTGGGTTCATACTGTAAGATATATTATTGAAAAATTGAAATATGTTGTTGAAGTTTATACTGTATGATATGAGTCAACATAATTGTTACATGTTTTGTTGGATTGGTTCACAAAATGGACAGATAGAAGTTTGAACTTTTGTATCTTTAACTCAACTATTCTGTGATTTCTTGATTTGACCAATTGAATAGGAGTAATTGGAGCATTGTCTAGTGGCAGTCTTCTTCACTAGTTTATGCCTCCTTTATTCATTTATTATTTATTTTTTTTGTAATTCCTTTTCTGTTCTTTTTGTTGGTGGTCATTAGTTTAAGTCAGTCGATCATGTTGGACAAGTCAATCCTAGTAATGCTGAAGGCATCAGGGATTTCATAGTTATGCTGATGGAGTCCAGGATGGGTCTGGTACTTGTGTACATCTCTAATCTCTAATATTATAATGAGAGAAGGCCTTAGTGTCATTTGTAAATTTGTAAATCTACCAATGCGTGTATTGCACGTGCACAACTAATATGAAGGAAGTCTCAGGTTCGAGTCCTCACTACATCAGATTTTTTACTTTATTTTTTTAAATTTATATTAAATGTGCATCACACGTGTAAATTACTATCTATTTATCTATCTATAATATAATATATAATAACTATTATAATGAAGAGTTGGAGTTGTAAATCTACCTACTTACCGGCAACACACGTGCAACTCAAACTCTCTCATTATAGTCTTCACATTAACTTTTAAAAATATATAATCATATTTATTAAAACATGCATCGCACGTGTAAATCAGAGTTCTGACTTCAAATTATTAAAAAAAATTAATACGTGCATCGCACGTGTATATTACTAGTGACTTGAATGTGCATGCACATTTGATCTATGATGGGTGTAAATGCAAAAAACTGAATGCGAAACTGCTATAATACTATCAGCCAATAAACTAAACTTGAAATTTAATAATTTTGAATTTTTTTCTTTCATATTCACTGTATTAGAGGTGGGTTTACTAGTTGCGGAATTGGCAGAGGTTTCTCCTGTATATATTTGTAGTCACTGTGGGTAATATTAGATTCAGATGATTAAGTGCTGTTCAAGTTTAGTATAATTTATTCATTCAGAATGTCGGGGGGGTGGGGGGGGGGGGGGGGGTTGTATCATTGGTGGGTTCGAGTTTGGTATCATATTAATCCTTATCGACTTACTATAGGTGTTCGTGGCTCAGTATACTGAGGAACTTTATACTTCATTTTGTGAAAGTAAATAGTAATGGTCTGTTATTTTTAGGAACATTAACTCATTGAGTCGGTCTTGGAAGGACCTTGTCTCTTCGAGGCAAAGTGGAGTATGCTCGATATTGGAGGAGCTTGAGGGCTTTATACTTTTACAGTAATAGTCATATTTTAGCTGGGTTTGTTGTTTGTATTGTTGTTTTTGGTGAACCAGATGTTGTTACACTTACATGACCTGATGTGTTGTTTGCATATTTCTCTGTCTGTCACTCTTTTATCGACTTATTATTATTAGTTCAGGATATGCAACTGATACAACTTCATCCACTTACTTTCTCCACTTACTTTCATACTAATGGCTATGACTTACCTTGGCGTGGTCTCATGGATGTTATATAAGTTGTGACTTTTCTGTATTGAACATGTCTAGGTTTATTTGCCAGTTATTCCTGATTATTTGTGCTGATAATAGTTTCTCTGATTCTCTTTTTTATTAGTTGAGTTTCCTTGTTATATTTATGTTGCTCATCCTTTGAACTGTATGATGAGCAGGCTTTGTTAGGTCGTGTGGGCTACACGAGAGAAATTAATCATGGCGTGCTAATGGAAATGGCTGAGCAGAGGAAGGAATTGGAGAAGAAAACAAAGCCAATTTTGGATACCTTAAGGAGCTATCAAGACTTGCCTCCTGTATGCCTCGTTCTCTTAGAAAATATTGTGTGTTTTCAGTATTATTATCATGAATGAAACTATAAGTTTCCTTATATTTATTCAGGATAAAGCACTTGCTGCATTAGCCATTGAAGACAAAAAAAGGCAATATGCAGCTGCAGAGAAGTACCTTGAGGAAGTGTTGCATTCTGCTCTAACAACTCCCGAGCTATGATTTGTATGTGCAAATGTTTATTTTTTAGCATATGAGCAAACAGTTCGTTTACTTATATGTGCTTAATGATATGAGCTACAGAAGAATGATACACTGGAATATGTTTTATTCTAAATTGCTTTTGATCGTTAATACTATGAAGTTTTTTCCCTTGCATCTATTTTTACTTGCTCATTATATACTTAACTGCTTATGATATATTTACTAGTCCCCTGCTAGTTTGAGTTTGAAAATAATTCCAGTGAAATTTAAAAGATAACTTGTCCCTGAAACTCAGGAATTAACCACCACCCATTTCCATAAAATGGAGGCTTAGGCTATTTCATTCAATAAAAAGTACTTTTACACAATTATAAGATCCTTGAGCAACAACAATAACAAACTTATCACAAATTTTACTTCATCATAAATTTGGTTCCATAAATAATAATAACATATTTGTTAAAACATAAGTGCAAGCGATACTTAATCAGATCATTTGCAGTGACATAATTAGTCAAGGGAGTCTTTTCCGCCAGGCCACCCTACTTCAGTAGCTCTTGCTTGTATTATAGATCACAATTTGACCTCACACTGGCGTGGGACTACGGAGGGGACTAGGAATTATCATTTCAACCCCCTCCCTGTTGAACTTTTTAGACGTGTAACCTTGACACCGAGTCCTTTTATCTCTATTATTCGTGATTTTGGTTTGGTAGGAAAAGACATGGATGATGAGGATGATTGTGGCTATTGCTACCGTGGCTCTTTTGATATGCCTTTTTTTTGCATCAATGAAATACAACAGTCCATGTTTAACAAACGTCAAGTATGATTTATAGGTACAGGTGCATTCTAAACCTTTTTTTGATGGTCTCTTGTATATCGTTAGTGGATACATCTGACCCTTAAACATATGTTCACCATTCATGTATAAATTTGTTCACCATCACTGCATCCTCCTTTTCTTGGTACCATCATTATCACTGTCGTCACCTCCAACCCCACTGCCACCATCACTTCCAGATGGTAAGTTGTGTATTGATTCTAAGTTAGGTAGAGAAGAGACCGTGGTTACATAGTGATGGTATTGGAAGACGCGAAAGAGGCGGTGGTGGGGCTTGGATAGAATGGTGGGTTAGGATCAGCATGGGAATGGGTGATAGGAAGGAGGAGAAGGTGATCGTGAAGATGAGATTAAGGTTTTGCTATGATTTTGGGTTTGGATGGTAATGGTGGTGTTGATTGGAAGGTGGTGATGGAGAAAAGTAGGTAGAACTGATATTGTTTAGAGCTTGGTAAGGGTTTTAACGAGTTTTTGTAGGACTATGTGCATCGTATGTATGACTGAAATCTAAACTCTAACCTCTAAATCACAGTTGTGTACTACGTATAGCTGCAAGACATTCTTCGGACATAGATAATGAAACATCCCAAATAATATTTATGGATGATGTTTAGGGTGTCAGCAATCATAACTAACTGCAGTAATGCATCTTCACCATTAAACAACAGCTGAAGCATAGTTTCAATAATCCTACAAATATAATGAGCCCCATTCCAATAAAAAACAAAATCAATAATCTTGTTGAATAAAATGGTAACAGCAACATACTCCAACAAATTAATTCTCTCATAGAGCATTTGTTAGAGGCCTTCTAGGCCATTAGCATTCAGCAGATACACATCTCGTGGAAAGCCATTATTGACATCAGTCACTACAGTAGTTATAATATAGACCATCAAATTCTTTAGCAGCCATGTATATTAGTGTTGTCTGGGCCTATTTCTTTCATCATCTATTCACTAGTGAATTATTGAGGTGAACCAAAAGTGCAAGTTACTAAGGACCACACACAAGCATTTGCTGCATAAGTTTCTGTAGGAGGCAGCCAGGCAGGGGATGGTGATCACATCCAATCTGTTTTGACGAACCTTCCTGTTGTTCTACAGTCATTTAGCATGCCAGAGGCTAGAGTAAATCATTATGGGTTGATTTTTGTTTAAGGTCACCTTTTATCAGAATTTTTGAAAACTCTAACAAGAGTATTGTCCACAGACCAGCTGAAAAATGATCGTCCAGCAAATCATGTAAGAAGCCATGCTTATTAGATGTGGTGCGGATCAACCATGCAGGTGAAGTTTAGTGGTAAAGATCAACCATGGGATGACCTATAGAAGCTATTTTTTTTTAGTTTGTTAATTCACGTCATAGACTCATAGTTGATGCCCAATATTCCTTCTGCTTAGAAAAAATAAATTATTACCTCATACTACTGGAAAACATATAACATGCCTCCACTGCAGACAAATAAGATGATGAGATCATATTTTTTTTCAATGTCTAATTCATTGTTTAATTCATTTTTCCTGATTATATACAATAATTCTACGTTCTCCCTAGTGTGATTGCCTGTTTTTCCTTTGTTTTGTGGCATATATAAACTGCTATAAATTTATACATGTATGACCATTTCTGTATTTTATGACAGAATTTTACCCCTAAGCATACCGAAATTTGGGGAAATTTGGTTTGAGAGGTAGTCACAGCTCCAGCAGAATTCCCAGCAACAAGATTCAGCTGCATGCTCACTTCTCCAAAAGGGAACTCATTCTTTGACCGCAACCCAGATCCTGAAAACTGGTCGAGTGGAAGTTGTAATGAGTTCCTTATTGTTTAGTATCTTCGTCCTGCCATCTTCCCAAGTGATCTCAACTTCTGTTCTGTTTCATCCATACAGTAACAAAATTAATATGAAGCTTCCTCATTGCCTTGCTTCTCAGTGATCAAGAGAGGGAGTTCTTACTGTAATTTTGCTATACTTATTAATGTTCCGTGTATGAAAGTGTTGAGGATAGTTATTAAATACTTGCTTGAATTATAAATTTGTGTTTTGAGACTAGTCATCTTGACTTTGTACTGTTTGATCAAGGCTGATGCCTTTCAATGTCTGTATTGGGTTACATTACAGTGTGTGGACTGATGCAGGCCTGAGTACTCTTTTGTGCTTTGCTATCTAGTGGATATGGTCGGCGCATATAATAGTCTCACTGGCTGAACATAGTGAACATGTTCTGTATGCTACCTTGAAGTTTGTTCTTACTCTTCAATCCTAATCCAGTTGTGACTCGATGCATTGTGATATAATACAAGTTACATGAATGGTATTTTCCGATATGTGTTAATGTTCTTGTCCCAGGTTTTCGCTTACTGGTAGCGGTAACGAAATTGAAATCCGGTTCATTGGAAATTCTAACCTTCACGTTCCCATTATCACTATAAGAGTTTTCTGAAGCTGGCTGTATTGTTGTTTGTGAAACTAATTTATACAGGTATATACATTTTCTTTCATCTTCTCAAAGCATGTATCAGGAATTGGTGAAATCCTTAAATATTTATGTACAAATAATGTTGATCAATTCTCTCCATCAATTATGATTGGAAAAAGGATTACTTTGTGTGAATTGTGAACATGCAACTACTGGCCATATGTTTTAACACTAGCAAATGGATACTGTTGTATTAAAATCCAACTGGACCTGCAGCCATGCCATAGGAAGAGTTCGTGTACTATCTGTCACTTAATTAGCAGACCACTGCAATGAATCTTTAACTTCTTCTAGGAGATTAACAAGCAGTCTTAAAAATTATGAAAATAATCTGAAAAATTGACCAAATTGACTTCATTCCACTTCCTAAATTCCAATCTAGAATTCCTATCCACTTCCTGTCAGTTCCATCTTTGTAAGTCTAAATTTCTTTCTATTTACAAAAAAACAACCAGAGAAAAGCCTAAGTATGCATTCAATCCTTTAGTAGGCCATTGAAGAATCTTCGTCAGCTTCCATCTTCGTGTTGCTCGTCGCAGTCTGCATGCAAGACGGGCACACGGTCATAGCTGCCAATGCCATGGAACTCACTTTCGTCGAACTTTCAAGCTGCTTAATCAACTTCAGTTCCTGAAGTTCCTTCCTCAATCTCCGGTTCTCGTTGTTCAGGCTATCACACCACTTCTTCAGCATCTCAAAGTCCACTTCGGTCTGCTTCAACTTGTTCCTACAAAAATTCCACAAATTTATCCAAAAATAAAAATAAAAATAAAAATAAAAATAAAAATAAATTTGGTAACAATGCAAGAATTCACCTTGCCCTCCTGTTCTGGAACCAGACTTCAACCTGACGTGGCCTTAGGTTCAACTTTTCAGCCAGTTCTTGCTTTTGCATCTGTTATGATAATAAACAATGAATTATGTAACTAATAATTAGATATATATATTTCAGTTTTTAAATTAATTTCTTATTAAATATTTTTTCTTCTTCCCATTTTAGGCTCTATGTGCATGCCTTAGAATTAAACTACAATTTCAAATTAGAATTTCTTTTTGATGTTCTATTACAAGGTAGGTAGAGTCATCCAGCATCCATATTTTAATAATATTTTCTAAAATGACAAATTTTGTAACGATCGATCGATAACCAAATTAAGAAATAAAAAAAAACTTACACCGGTAAGGGTGTTGTTAACTTGGTATGCCTCCTCGAGCACGCTTGTTTGATCCTTGTTCAGCCGCAGCTTCTTCCTTGCATCGCTGGCGCCAACCCTCTCCTGTACCACACTTTCCTCCAAATATTCCTCCAATTCGTCCACACTACTCTTTGATCTTTTGCCATTTTTATTAAAGCCCACACGATCATCATCTTCTTCTTCTTGTTTAATATTATTGTGAGGTGGCGGGCAAGGGGGAAAGAGTATGTGGAACTGAATTGGAGGACGCCGACGGTTTTCGACGTGGCCAACTCCAATTCCAAGGCCAAGCCCAACCTTGCACTCATCATTCATCTCGTGTTCCATGTAGTGAAAGCTGATAAGAGAAGAGATATATAGATAGATATAGAAGAGTAATAGTAGATGAGTCAGTCCTAGGATATGTATGTATGTATGATTCCTAATAGGAGGACAAAGTTTATATATATAAAGCTAGCTAGGGTGAAGCAAATGCAATTGTTGCGGGGGGTGGGGAGTTTCTTAGGGGTGTGTGTGGTTAATGTGGGGGAGTAAGGGTACCGTGCGTTGGAATGTGTTATTGAGACCTTAATAAGAGAGAGAAGTATGGGATGGTTGGATTTTTTCCAAAATAACCCACTTTTTAAAAGTATTTACCAAACTGACCCTCTTGAAAACGATCCACTCCCTATCTCAACTACTAGGTGAAAACCTCCGCGCTATCTAAGATAGCGAGTTAGGCTATTTCTCTCCTATTTGGGGAAAACTCGAACAATTTTCAATTCATGACTCGTTGTCTTAGTTAGTGCGAGTGTTTGTACCACACTCGCTATCTGAGACAACGAGTATCGTTTGGGAATTTTTTTTAATCCCAGTCTCGATGTCTCATTCTCTTCCTCATTTTTCTGTTTTTTCTCTCAATGCCGAAACCCACTTTCGAAACCCTAAGCTATGTTTGAGAACTTATTCAAGTTACATGCTTATTCAAAAAGTTAGTACCGATAAAAAAACACCGATTTAATAGATTTCTGGACATATTTCTATCATGACAATCCATGCAAGTAGTAAGTTCTGCTTTTCACTTTCCGCAACGAACATATTTATCTTCAATGAGTAGTATTTATTTAGGAGAGTCATGACTTAGAGTTCTGGCTTGAGATCTTAGCAACATGCATCCGTATTGAATTGTTAATTGTTATACCTCATTTTTCTGTATTCCATAGGACAATTTTGAATATGAAATATCATTATTTCTGATTGTAGTAATTCATGGATAAAATTTCCATATAATTGGACAGGTAGAATCTACAATGTGATTATGATTTATATTTTGTTTTCTGAGAAATCTGAAATCTTTGAATCGTGAGGTTTTCGAAAGTGGATTTCGCTGTTGGGAGAAAGAAGAGAGAAATGAGGAAGAGAATGAGACAGCGAGGCTGGAGTTTAAAAAAATCCCAAACGACACTCGCTGCCTCAGATAGCAAGTGTGGTACAAACACTTGTGCTATCTGAGACATCGAGTCTTGCATTGGAGATTTTTTCGAGTTTTCTTCAAGTGGGGGAGAAATAGCCTTAGGATAGACTCGCTATCTCAGATAGTGCGGTGGTTTTCACCAAGTTTGCTATCAAAGATAGCAAGTGGGTCGTTTTGATAAATAGTTTCAAAAGTGGTTCAGTTTGGTAAATACTTTAAAAAAGTGGGTCATTTTGGAAAGAAATTCGGATGGTTGAGGAGAAGCAATGAAAATGGACTAATAATAACTCATCAAGTTTAGCACATAAATATTTTCCGGGCAGTTTCATCACTCTTAATAAGAGGAGGGAAGGGGATGCTATTGTGCAAGTTCTATAAAATATTCCTATAATTAAAAAATTATTTAAATAACTTATAATAAAATTAATTTTTACCGTTATTATTATTATTATTATTATTATTATTTGGATAAATGGATAAAGTAAGAAAGATAATTATTTTGGATAAACAGATAAATATGATGCAGGGTTTAGCCAAAGAGTATATAAAACTAATGCCTAAATTTCGGCTATTGGCAATTTGGTACTATTATTTCATCATAATTTTAGTTGTTTTTAATTAAATTGTTAATGCATATTCAATGTGAAAATCTTCACACTTGGTTATGTTTTTGTCTCTAATTCTTAAAAGAACTCAAGAATTACGTGAGACGCATATTTAAAATAATAAAAAGAAAAGAAAATAAGAATAAAATAGTTACTATTATTATTAGTTTAAATTAACGGATAAAATTAATCTGAGGGTTATTATTATAGATAAATAGATAAATCTGAACATATTTTAGCCAAAATAAAAATAAAAATACAAGTATGAAAATTTCGGTTATGGCAATTTGGCACTATTATTGCCATCATTAATTAATTTATTTATTTATAATTAAATAGTTAATACATAATTCTGCATGAAAACGTTCATTCTTGATTATGTTTTGTCCCCAGCTTTTATCAGTAACTCCTAAAATTAAGTGAGACATGGTTTTTATAAATACTCTTTATACGATTTTCAGATGCTTTAAGATGCTTGTTGATTTTTATGATCTTTTTTAGATTTAAGATGAGTATGAAACATCGATCACTATTTTTTATGATGACATCTTTTGTAGGTGGTATGCGTTTTCTATAAGTTTGATGCTGTTTGTTTTTGGAGGTGTGGGGGCAATAGGTGTGAGTTCTTGTAATTTGTGAAGTGAAAACTGTAGTACTAGCGTCAGTCCTGCCGTAGGGAGTAGGACAGGCTGGGGGGTAGCAGCTGAGGGGTGGATGCCGGGTGCTTGGATCCAGTAGCTCGGCTCAGATCCTTGATGCTCGATTCGGTCTTCTGTACCTGCATACTGCCTAGAAACACCGGGAGAAGTCCCGGCGACAGGCCCTCCGACGATCTAGTCAGTCACTGAGAAAGAGACCCGACAGCTAGGGTTCAGGTGGGGAAAGATTGATTACCTATCTCAGTGAGGAGGGGTGGAGTATTTATAGGCAGAGGCAAACAGGTCTGGAATCTTCAATGGGCCGGATCGGACCCATCTGCCTGTGTGCTTGAGCTGGTTAAGGCCCGTTCCCAGTTGACTGTGATGATCACAGAGGGGAGGATTCAGAAGAGATCAGAGGGCTTTGATTTGTGTTACTCTTTTATCCCACATCACAAGCCCCCCACTCCAGCAGGGCTGTGCAAGGCCAGTTGTGGAGGAGTAGTCTGGTCCCATGGAGAAGAGTGGAAAAAAAGTTTCTTTGGCTGTGTAAGGTCAGTTAGGGTCGGCGCCGAGCTGAATCGGGTTCGGACGGCCGAACATGAGGGTCTACTACCGAGTATCATCGATGAGGTCCTGATGATTCCTACCGTTGCCATGGCAGAATAGGAGCTGTTCGGAGAGTCGAAGGTGGGAGAGGTCACTGAGCTTGGATCGCCGTAGTTGCGAGAAGGTTGCCCCTGTTCTTGAGATGGCTGTTGAACGTTTGAGCTTAGGGGGTCGGCGAGCAGAGGCGAGCCAAAGCAACTTGGCTTGTGGAAGTTATCCCTGTGCTCGAGATTACTGTCGAGCGCCGAGGCTTAGGGGGTCGGCGAGCGGAGGCGAGCCCAAGAGAGTTGGCTTGTGGAAGCTACCCCTGTGCTCGAGATTGCTGTCGAGCAACGAGGCTTAGGGGGACGACGAGCAAAGGCGAGCACAAGAAAGTTGTCTTGTGGAAGCTACCCCTGTGCTCGAGATAGCTGTCGAGCGTCGAGGTTTAGGGGGTCAGTGAACGGAGGCAAGCCCAAGAGACTTGTCTTGTGAAAGCTACCCCTGTGCTCGAGATTGCTTTCGAGCGTCGAGGCTTAGGGGGTCGGCGAGCCCAAGAGAGTTGGTTTGTGAAAGCTACCCGTGTGCTCAAGATTGCTGTCGAGCATCGAGGCTTAGGGGGTCGGCGAACGGAGGCGAGCCCAAGGGACTTGTCTTGTGAAAGTTACCCCTGTGCTCGAGATTGCTGCCGAGCATCGAGCCTTAGGGGGTCGGCGTGCGGAGGCGAGCCCAAGCGACTTGGCTTGTGAAAGCTACCTCTATGCTCGAGATAGTTGTCGAGCGTCGAGGCTTAGGGGGTCGGCGAGCGGAGGCGAGCCTAAGCGACTTGGCTTGTGAATGCTACCCCTGTGCTCAAGATAGTTGTAGAGCATCGAGGCTTAGAGGGTCGGCGAGCAGAGGCGAGCTTAAGAGAGTTGGCTTGTGGAAGCTACCCCTGTGCTCGAGATAGCTGTCGAGCATCGAGGCTTAAGGGGTCGGCGAGCCCAAGCGACATGGCTTGTGAAAGCTACCTCTGTGTTCGAGATAGCTGTCGAGCGTCGAGGCTTAGGGGGTCGGCGAGCGGAGGCGAGCCCAAGAGAGTTGGCTTGTGGAAGCTACCCCTGTGCTCGAGATGGATGTCGAGCATCGAGGCTTAGGGGGTTGGCGAACGGAGGCGAGCCCAAGGGACTTGTCTTGTGAAAGCTATTTCTGTTCTCGAAATAGCTGTCGAGCATCGAGGCTTAGGGGGTCGGCGAGCGGAGGTGAGCCCAAGCGACTTGGCTTGTGATAGCTACCCTTGTACTCAATATAGCTTTCGAGCGTCGAGGCTTAGGGGGTCGGCGAGCGGAGGCGAGCCCAAGAGAGTTGGCTTGTGGAAACTATCCCTGTGCTCGAGATGGCTGTCGAGCATCGAGGCTTAGGGGGTCGGTGAACGGAGGCAAGCCCAAGGGGCTTGTCTTTTGAAAGCTACCCCTTTACTCGAGATAGCTGTCGAGCATCGATGCTCAGGGGCTCGGTGAGCGGAGGCGAGCCCAAGCGACATGGCTTGTGAATGCTACCCCTATGCTCGAGATAGCTGTCGAGCGTCGAGGCTTAGGGGGTCGGCTAGCGGAGGCGAGCCCAAGAGAGTTGGCTTGTGGAAGCTACCCCTGTGCTCGAGATTGCTTTCGAGCATCGAGGCTTAGGGGGTCGGCGAACGGAGGCGAGCCCAAGGGACTTGTCTTTTGAAAGTTACCCCTGTGTTCGAGATTGCTGCCGAGCGTCGAGGCTTAGGGGGTCGGCGTGTGGAGGCGAGCCCAAGCGACTTGGCTTGTAAAAGCTACACCTGTGCTCGAGATAGCTGTTGAGCATCGAGGCTTAGGGGGTCGGCAAACGGAGGCGAGCCTAAGGGACTTGTCTTGTGAAAGTTACCCCTGTGCTTGAGATTGTTGTCGAGCGTTTAGGCTTAGGGGGTCGGTGACCGGAGGCGAGCCCAAGTGACTTGGCTTGTGAAAGCTATCCCTGTGCTCGAGATAGTTGTCGAGCGTCGAGGCTTAGGGGGTCGGCGAGCGGAGGCGAGTCCAAGCGACTTAGCTTGTGAAAGCTACCCCTGTGCTCAAGAGAGCTGTCGAGCGTCGAGGCTTAAGGGGTCGGCGAGCAGAGGCAAACCCAAGAGAGTTGGCTTGTGGAAGCTACCCCTGTGCTCGAGATAGCTGTCGAGTGTCGAGGCTTAGGGGGTCGGCAAATGGAGGCGAGCCCAAGCGACTTGGCTTGTGAAAGCTACTCCTGTGCTCGAGATAGCTGTCGAGCGTCGAGGCTTAGGGGGTCGGCGAGCGGAGGCGAGCCCAAGAGAGTTTTCTTGTGGAAGCTACCTCTATGCTCGAGATAGCTATCGAGCGTTGAGACTTAGGGGGTCGGCGAATGGAGGCGAGCCCAAGGGACTTGTTTTGTGAAAGCTACCCCTGTGCTCGAGATAGCTGTCGAGCGTCGAGGCTTAAGGGGTCGGTGAGTGGAGGCGAGCTCAAGCAACTTGGCTTGTGAAAGCTACCCCTGTGCTCGAGATAGATGTCGAGCATCGAGGCTTAGGGGGGGCAGCGAACGGAGGCGAGCCCATGGGACCTGTCTTGTGAAAGTTACCCATGTGCTCGAGATTGTTGCCGAGCGTCGAGGCTTAGGGGGTCGGCGATCGGAGGCGAGCCCAAGAGACTTGGCTTGTGAAAACTACCCCTGTGCTTGAGATAGCTGTCGAGCATCGAGGCTTAGGGGGTCGGCAAGCGGAGGCGAGCCTAAGAGAGTTGGCTTGTGGAAGCTACCCTTGTGCTCAAGATAGCTGTCGAGCATCGAGGCTTGTGAAAGCATAGGTAGTCGGCTCGGAGATTCCAATAGTCGTTATAGGAACCGTTTTTTTTCTTCTGGTTTTGTTTTTGACATTGTATTTGCCGAAGGCGGACTGTTCACCTCGGTATTTTGTAAAAGCATTCCAATTTATGACAAAGAATTTTTGGTTGGCCAAGTGATTTGACCCCAACTTTTGCCTTGATGTTCTGCCTGTCTAACCCTTTTTGACTTGTGTAATTTTTCGAGATTGTAAGTTGTGAATTCATGGTCTCGAAATGATCTTTTGTTTCGCTTCTATCAGATGTCGGCCTCATTCCTCGAATCTGATCCTCGACGATCCGAGGTTACGTGGCTTCGGAGCAAAATCAGGGTATTGGATTCCACTCTTGACAGATATCAGAAGGAAGCTCACGATCATGACGCTGCTTTCCACTACTTCCGAAACAAGTCGAAGGAGTTGAGCACGGAGGCAGCTCGATTGAAGAAGGCGATAGTCGTTCGTGACCTCGGAAGCACAGGCCTCGAATTTTCCATGTCAAGCGCCTCGGTTCAAAGGCCTACCTTGGAATCGCTCCTTCGTGAGGTCATCGTGGAGAAAGAGATCGAGATTCAGCGTTACAAGACGATGTTGGGGATGTCGGTCTCTTCGGGTGGTGGGCGCTCCTCGGGCCGTGAACCATCTCCGATTCGGCAGTTGGAATATGTGAGGCCGGGTGATGCCCAAAGCTCTGTGGCTGGCATGTCTACCTTGGCTGCTCCTAAGGGTTCTGCTGAGTAGGCTGTGGAACCAAGCCGTTCGGTGGGGTTTGAGTTAGCTCGTGCTAGTTCGGAGGGGTTCTGAGGATAGTCTAGGCCGAGGCGATAGCCGTTGTAATAAACTTTATTGTATTGTGGCCTCCCAAGGCGCTTATGATAAAAAAAAAATCTTTTGGATTTGCCTGGGTTTGTCTTTGAGAACGAGTGTTGAGGGATTGAGGGAGGATCCTCGCTTGGTTTAGGAGACGAGTCGAGGGTCAAAGACTTGGGATTGAGAAATCTTGATGTGTGGCTGGAATGTGTACCGAAGAAGGCCTGTTTGGTTCGGGAACCGAACTCCCCTAGCTTGTGGGGAAACTAGGGTTTATGCTGTCCGAGGCTAGTCCTCGACGGCCGGGCCGGAGGACGTGCTCGAGCAGGAGGGGGATAATGAGGGCGAGGGGTCCTGAAAGCCTGGCAATGGAAGTCATTTCGTCTTCCAACGTCATTAAATGGGGAACATTTTGCCTTCCAACGTTATTAATGGCAGACGTTCCGCCTCCCGCCGTTTCGACTTCCCACGCCATAAATGCGATCATTTTGGGGCTATAAAATCCTCACCCCCTCATCAGAAATTGTCTCACCTCACCGTGAGTTATTGTCGCCGGTGGCTCTCCTGCCGCCCTCTGACAATTGGGGGTAATGTCCATGAGTGTTGTTTATCCCCAATTGCCATCGGGTGAAAGGGGGGTCGATATCGGAGATGGTGCTGGGGGCGCTTGCCGAAGGCGAGTGCCTTCACTGAAATTTTTGCTCGGGAGTCTTAGAGTGGTGGCTATCCTGCCACCCTCTGGCAATTGGGGGTAGTGGTTATGAGCTCTGTTTGTCCCCAGTTGCCAACGGGTGAAAGGAGGGTCGACCTCGAAGACGATGCTCGGGGGGCTTGCCGAAGGCGAGTGCTGTAACAGAAATTTTTGCTCGGGAGTCCTGGGTCGGTGGCTCTCCTGCCACCCCCTGACAATTGGGGGTAACGGCTATCAGCGTTGCTTATCCCCAGTTGCCAGTGGGTGAAAGGTGGGTCAATCCTCAGTCCGGGGCTCGGGGCACTTGCCGAAGGCGGGCGTCCTAAGTCTTTAACAAAAATTTTAGGTAGGGGGTTTGTTGACGTCCCAGCCGAAGGTGCGACCCTTAGAAACCCAGAATCTGAGCTGAGCTGTGAGGATGCGAGGGTTGAAGGCCTCCCCATGCCCGTAATACCGCGGGTTGCTAAGGATCGGGGTTCGGTATAGAAAGATTGCACACGAAGTGGGGGTAAAAGATTGAACGACTTAGAACCATGGCATATTCTCTTGTCCTCCATAAAGTTTTAACTTGATGGAAGATATTCCTACCAGGAGCAAACCCTTTACTGTCACTTGGATTCCTCCAAAACTTCCTCTGCTTTGCTGTCTTCGTGATCACCGTCAGGTGACGAGGATTGGGGATCGGCACAGAGCTACGAGCTCCCCTGCCTAAGCTTGAGAAAGCTACCCATGTGCTCGAGATCACCATCAGGTGTCGAGACTTTGGGGTCGGCACAGAGCGACGAGCTCCACTGCATTAGCTTGAGAAAGCTACCCATGTGCTCGAGATCACCGTTAGGTGTCGAGGCTTTGGGGTCGGCACAGAGCGAAGAGCTCCGCTGCCTTAGCTTGAGAAAGCTACCCATGTGCTCGAGATCACCATCAGGTGTCGAGGCTTCAGGGTCGGCACAGAGCGACGAGCTCCGCTGCCTTAGCTTGAGAAAGTTAACTATGTGCTCGAGATCACCGTCAGGTATCGAGACTTTGAGGTCGGCACAAAGTGACGAGATCCACTGCCTTAGCTTGAGAAAGCTATCTATGTGCTCGAGATCACCGTCAGGTATCGAGGCTTGGGGGTTGGCGCAGAGCGACGAGCTCTGCTGCCTTAGTTTGAGAAAGCTACTCGTGTGCTCGAGATCACTGTCAGGTGTCGAGGCTTGGGGTTCGGCGCTGAGCGACGAGCTCCGCTACCTTAGCTTGAGAAAGCTACCCATGTACTGGAGATCACCGTCAGGTGTTGAGGCTTAGGAGTCGGCACAGAGTGACGAGCTCCGCTTCCTTAGCTTGAGAAATCTACCCATGTGCTCGAGATCGCCGTTAGGTGTCGAGGCTTGGGGGTCGGCGTAGAGCGACGAGCTTTGCTGCCTTAGCTTGAGAAAGCTACCCGTCTGCTCAAGATCACCGTCAGGTGTCGAGGCTTAGGGTTCGGCATAGAGCGACGTGCTCCGCTGTCTTAGCTTGAGAAAGCTACCTGTGTGCTCGAGATCACCGTCAGGTTTCGAGGCTTCGAGTGGAGAGTGCGGGAATTTACATAAAGAATCTGAGCTGAAAAACTTGGAAAGAAATAAATCTTCTCATACAAAAACAGTGACCTGTAATGCCGATTACAAAGGATTGGTTACATAAATAGTTTAGTCCTCCCCTTCAAGGTACTCGATGAGGTGCTCCGCATTCCACGGTCTCTTGATTATGTTGCCTTTCAGGTCAGTGAGTCGGTAGGTGCCGGGGCGCACTACTTCGGAGACCTTATACGGTCCCTCCCAATTAGGGGCCAGCTTCCTCTTTTTGTTGGGATCTGATACCGCCAATTTTCTGAGGACGAGGTCCCCCTGTCTGATGTCGGTGGGACAGACCTTCTTGTTGTAAAATTTTTCGGCCCGTTGCTGGTATATGCTTCTTCTGACGGTGGATTTCTCCCTAACTTCGTCGACTAGATCCAAGTTGGCTCTGAAGCCTGCCGAGTTGCTCTCTTCGTCGAAGGCCATGATCCTGGGCGAAGGGAGGCCGATCTCTAAGGGGATAACTGCCTCGGTGCCGTAGGTTAGGTTGAAGGGCGACTCGCCTGTGGGGATCCTCTTCGTTGTTCGGTGTGCCCAGAGAACGCTCGGAAGTTCGTCGACCCATAGCCCCTTGGGGGAATTTTCCAATCGCTTCTTAAGGCCATCAAGGATTTGGCAGTTCGCATTTTCGGCTTGGCCATTTGATTGAGGGTGGCATATCGACAAGAAGCATTACTGGACGTCGATGTCTTCGCAGAACCTCTGAAAATTCTTGCCTACAAACTGGGTCCCGTTGTCGGTGATGAGCACCTGTGGGATCCCGAACCGACAGATGATGTGCTTCAAGAAGAATTGTTGAGTTTGATGCTCGGTGATCGAGGCCAGGGGTTCTGCCTCGATCCACTAGGTGAAGTAGTCGATGGCCACCACTAGGAATTTCCTTTGGCCCATTGCTTGAGGGAAGGGGCCGACCAGGTCCATCCCCACATAGCAAAGGGGATCTGACTGGCCAGGGATCGGAGGTTGGCCTGCGAGAGTCTTTTTACTGGTGAAAATCTTTGGCAAGGGCCGCACCTTTTGACGATGTCTTGCGCGTCTTGCAGCATGGTCGGCCAGTAGTACCCATGATTTAGGGCCTTTCGGGGGAGCAATCTGCTCCCCCTGTGGCATCAGCTGATCCCCTCATGTAGTTCGTTCAGGGCATATCTGGCCTCGTCAGGGGCTAGGCAACGGAGGTAGGGTCTCTCGTCAGCTACTGTGTATGAGCGCTTGAAGAGCGTTCTGTTGATCATGGTGATCTCTCAGAGCGAACTCTGATTCTCCTTGCCTCGGATTGGTTTTGAGGGAGTTTGCCCTCCGAAAGAAACTTTTGAATGGGCATCGTCCAGTTGTCGGGTTGGAGATCGGTGGTGAGGCAGGAGGCTTCAGGGAGGTCGATGCTGGGCTTGAGGATGACCTCGATCAGTACGGTGCGGTCGAGCCCCTCGAAGGATGATGAGGCTTGCTTCGACAATGAATCCGCCTGGGCATTCTGTTCCCGGGGGATTCATTCTACCGAGTGGTATTTGAAAGACGATAAGAGATGATGGACCACCGCCAAGTATTGCACCATTAGAGCGTCGCGAGCTTTGAACTCCCTGGTGATCTGGTTGACCACGAGCTGGGAATCGCTGAAGGCCTTGATGTGCCTGGACTCGGCCTGGTGTGCTAGGGTAAGCCCTTCGATCATAGCTTCGTACTCTTCTTCATTGTTCGAGGCCGGAAAATTCAGACGGAGAGAGTATTGAAGAACAAAATTATCAGGAGCCTTCAGGATGACACCCGCGCCGCTTCCTTCCTCGCAAGACGAACCGTTGACATAGACTTCCCAGATGGGGTCTGCCTTCTCGACGTCGGATGGCTCGGGAATAGTATATTCTACGATGAATTCGGTGAGGGCCTGCCCCTTGATAGCTATTCTGGGCTGGTAGCTAATGTCGTGCTGACTTAGCTCGATCGACCACTTGATCAAGCAGCCGGAACTTCCGGGCTTGTGAAGTATGGCTTTTAGAGGCTGGTCTGTAAGGACCTGGATAGAGTGGGCTTGGAAATAGGGGCGAAGCTTCCGTGCGGCCATTACCATAGCGTAGGCCACCTTCTCCATCTTAGCATACCTGGTCACCGCCGAAAGCAAGACCTTGCTCACATAGTAGAGGGTTTTTTGGACACCCTCCTCTTCCCGAACGAGAACGGCGCTAAGGGCATTCTTTGAGGCTGAGAGGTATAGCTGGAGTAATTCGCCAGGCTCGGGTTTGCTCAGAAGTGGAGGGTTGGTGAGGTACGATTTCCAAGCCAGATCACTGAGGTCTGCAACAGTTCTGACCCCCGATCAGGAACAGGAGCCGGCGAATCCCGCAGATCGGCCCGCCCCCAGGAACAGGCAGACACCGTCCTTCGTCGTTTAGAGGAAATGGAGAACTGCCTCGCCCATTTCGGCGAGGGTGGATCGGTACCGAGCCGCGGTCATCGGCAGCTGGGCCCCCCTTTCTCCCCATTAATCCTAGAAATCGGGTGGCTTGGAGGATCTCGTCCCATAAATTTTGGAACTCGACCCTTGTGACGGGGGCGTGCCCCACCGGATCCTGCGGGGGCAGAGGTCCTCGGGGCGAGCGGTTGCGTTCTGGATCGTGTGCCTGAGACGGCCGTCGGTGATGGTTCGAGACCGAGTTGGAAGCAGTCTCTCTCCTGGTCCGGTTGGCCTGCTGATCTGAGATAACGCGGCGCAAATCAGTCGCATTCGAAGGTTTGGCCGTGCCGTTGACCCGTGGTTGGTTGGAACCCTGGGCATCCGTGTGGCTGTGATGCGGAGGGTCTGGATGTCGTGCCAAGGTGACGACCCTTCTGGCTTTGGGAGCCATGGGAGGGCTCGGACTCGAGGTGACGTCCCTGAGCGGGCTCGGACCGACGACAGTACTAAGAGAGTTTCCCACAGACGGCACCAATCTGATGCTGTTTGTTTTTGGGGTGTGGGGGCTATAGGTGCGAGTTCTTGTAATTTGTGAAGTGGAAGTTGTAGTATTGATGTCGGGCCGGCCGTAGGGAGTAGGACCGGCTCGGGGGTAGCAGCCGAGGGGTGGATGCGGGGTGCTCGGATCCAGTAGCTCGGCTCGGATCCTTGATCTCGGTTCGGTCTTCTGTACCTGCACACTGCCTAGAAACACGTGGCCGGTAGAAGTCCCGGCGACAGGCCCTCCGACGATCTAGTCAGTCACTGAGAAAGAGACAGGACAGCTAGGGTTCAGGTGGGGAAAGATTGATTACCTGTCTTAGGAGGGGGTGGAGTATTTATAGGCAGAGGCAAACGGGTCGGAAATCCTCAATGGGCCGGGTCGGACCCGTCTGCCTGTGGGCCTGAGCTGGTTAGGCCCGTTGGACTCCAGTTGGCTGTGATGATCACAGAGGGAAGGATCTAGAGGAGATTAGAGGGCTGTGATTTGTGCTACTCTTTTATCCCACATCAAAGTTCTTTCTTGAAATTCGAGGAGTACTTTGTTCGTAATCATTCTTTACAGAAAATTAATTAATTTCTCCTACAATAATCTTATAGTTTACATGATCAAGTATATATTCCCAATTCAAACCTCCCAAAAATTCTGACTTCGTTTCCAATCTTAGTCACTCTTGTCATCATGTAGAGTCTTATTAGAGATAGACCTGTGGCTGCGATATGAATGCTTAGTACCCAAGCTATGAATCAAGCAGTCTTTTGGTGTGCAAAGTGCTTAGTTTGACTAAGACTCGGTCTACATTTGTACGGAAACTTTGAATATTTTAGTTCTCATCTAAATCCAAATACATTGTTTATTCATTAAACTAATTGTTTACTCAAATTGGCCTTAATCATGCATGACAGCAGAGGTTTAAAAAATTCAAAATGCAAGATTAGTGAGACTATTAGAGAGAGTTATCATCTTGTCATATGATGAAGTGCTCATCATTTGGTTATATATATACTTTTTTGAATAAATATTCTTATATCTTTTTTCATATTATGCTTACTTAAGTTATGTTAATATATTTTGAAATAAGGTGTTCCAAAATTTCTTTAGTCAAAAGGAATAAATATTCCTAGAATTAATTGTAAAAAATACGTTGTGATATGGGTCAGGAATAAACATGGCTCATCCTGGGCCACTGGATCCCCTCAGGATACGCGCTCTTTCTGATTCTTCAGATCTGCCACGTCAGCGCCGGAAAACCGCCCGGAGATCTGCCACGTCAGACCAGAAACCACTCCGGCGCCTGCCACGTCAGCCCTATACCGCCCGGCTTTCCACCGCTTCAGCCACTCGGGTAACCGGGTCCGGCCCAGCCCCAAACGGGTCTGGACCCGATTGGCATCCCCTATAAATACCAGACCCTCCCCCCTATCTGCAGGTAATCAATCTTTTTCACTTAAAACCCTAGTTACTGTACTCTCTCTCAGAGACTAACTAGATCGTCGGAGGGTCTGCCACCGGGATCAACCCCGGTGTTCCTAGACCGTCTGCAGGTACACCAGACCTCGGATCCGAGCCCCCTGATCCGAGCCGAGTATCCAGCCTCGCCTCACTCCAGCCTGTCACCGGTACCGCTCGGCCAGCCAAGGGTCGTCTGACTAGAAGCTTTCTCCAAATACAAATCGAGTAAGAACTCACACCTGGTGCATCCACACGTCTCCCAGAAACAAACCGCATCAGGTTGACGCCATCTGTGGGAAAGCTACTTCAGAAGCCGACCCGAGCCCGACCGCCAAGGTACCTCAGCAGCCGAGCTCTCATGGCCCCCAAAGCCAAGAATGCTGCTACCTCCGCACCCCAGCGGGACTTGCCCCCGCCGTTTGCCATCGTCGAGCCACGCGCATCTAAGCAAGGGGCTCCCCGCCAGGGACCCCAGAAGAGCGCCACCCGTACAGTCCAGCCCGACCTACGAAGGGTAATCATCAACCGGCAGGTTAGTCGCAGCGGGGGAAGGGCCGCTTCCAACTCGGCCCCGAACCATCCACTACCACCGCTCGAAGGACGGAGGCCAGCGCTCAGCCGCGTCGGAAGGCAACCTCCGGTCCAACCGGCCCGAAACGAGGGAGCCCCAGTCACTCACCAGGAGTTTCAGGACTTCCGAAGAGAAATTCTTGGGGCTCTCCGACGGGCCCCCAGGGAAGAAGTCCGCCATTCCCGAACCAGGTCGGACGCCGAGGCAAGCGTGTCCCGCCCATCAACAATCCCGGCCGAGGACGATGGCGAACTCCTAAGGCGCCTCCAAGAAATGGAGGATCGCCTCGATCACATAGGCGACGACGGCCTCGGAGCCGCTCAGGGGTACAGACCTATCCGACCCCCTTTCTCCGCCCTCATCCTCCAAGCGGAAATACCTCGGAATTTCCGACCACCTCAGTTCGAGACCTATGACGGCGAGGGGGATCCTGCTGATCACATGGAGGGTTTCAAAACCCTGATGATGATTCACAGCGCTTCGGATCCCCTGCTCTGCCAAGCCTTCCCTGCCACACTCCGGGGTCCGGCACGTGAATGGTTCTCTAAACTGGCCCCTGGCTCCATTTACTCCTTCGACCAACTAGAGGGCAATTTCCTTACCCACTTTGTCACTAGCCGGAAGGCCGAGAGGACGAGTGCCTCTTTACTCGGACTCTGGCAGATGGAGGGGGAGTCACTCAGAGTGTTCGTCTGAAGGTTCACCACAGAGGCGAGGTCGGTGTCCTCCCTCGATCCTGGCGTCGCCTCCGCGGCATTTCGGCACAACGTCCGTCATGGACAGCTGAAGGCCTCTCTGGCGAAGAAACCCCCCATAGATTTTCCTGACCTCCTCAACAGGGTCGAAAAGTACATCAGGGCAGAAGAGGCCCTGAACCCCGAAGATTCTAGGGAGGCCCCCGGGAAGGGGAAGCAGAAGGCCGAAGAAGTCGAGCCATCAAAAAAGGCTCCAAGGGACGCGGGTGGCATAAAGAAGGTCCCGCCGGTCCCTCGCTTCGAGAGGTATACCCCGCTAACCCAAAATGTGTCCTCCATACTCTTGGCAATCGAGGACAGGGATCTCGTCCAGTACCCCCCTCGTCCGTCCAACAACACCAGCAAGAAAAGGGATCAGCGGTTCTATTGCCGCTTCCACCGGGACAACGGGCACGACACGGATCATTGCCGCGCCCTGAAAGACGAGATCGAGGCCCTCATTCAACGAGGGTACCTTCGGGAGTACAAGCGAGATGAAGTTCGAGGGCAGAGGGACACGAGGAACAGGAGAACCCCACCTCCTCCTCGGGCTCCCCTGCAGCTCCTCGAACGAGAGCATGAGCTCGATGAGCCTGACGGCCAGGCCATATTACACTGCGTCCACGGGGGACCCATGGGAGGAGAGTCCAACACTTCCCGCAAGGTGTTCATCCGGGATGTTAACGCCGTCCAAGGTCCTCTCCCCCCTCAGATTCAACAACTCCCTGTCTCCTTCTCGGGGGAAGACCTGGAAGGGGTGCGGCTCCCGCATTGCGACACCCTCGTCATCAACCTCAGCATGGCAAACTTTGATGCTCGGCGAATCCTTGTGGACAATGGGAATTCGGTCAACATTTTGTTTCTCGAAGCCTTCGAGAACCTAAAGCTCTCCCACGACAAGCTGAAGTCGGCGGGGTACACCTTGCACGGGTTCTCGGGCGTCCCTGTAACAATTGAAGGGATCGTCACACTGGATGTCACGGCAGGTACGACCCCAAACCGAAGAACCGAGTCCATAGAATTTATGGTGGTAAACGTCAAGGCAGCCTACAATGCGATACTCGGTCGCCCGGGCCTCTGCTCCCTCCAGGCTGTCCCCTCGGCCTATCACCAGAAAATGAAGTTCCCCACCAAGACCGGAGTGGGAGTCGTCCGGGGAACCAAGAAGCTGCTCGCTCATGCTACATGACAGCAATCGGGAGCGGCGTGTTTCCCCTCGACTCTGTCGAGATGCGGCCCCAGAGGACCCAGCCAGAGCCGGAGTCAGCAAACGAGCTGGAAGATATCTTGTTCGAGACATGGGATCCATCGAAGCAATTTCGAGTAAGTCGCTCCCTCACCCCTCGCCTTAAGTCCGACCTCATCACCTGCATTCGCCGCAATGTCGACCTCTTTGCCTGGAAGCCTTCCGACATGCCCGGTATCTCCGAGAATCTCATCATGCACAAACTCAGCGTAATCCCCGGGTCGAAGCCGGTTGTCCAAAAGCGATGTAAGTTCGCTCCGGAGCGACAGCAGGCGGTGAATGCGGAAGTCGACAAGCTCCTGGCCGCATGCTTCATCCAAGAAGTCAGCTACCTCGAGTGGCTGGCGAACATCGTCATGGTCAAGAAGGCGAGCGGGAGATGGAGGATCTGCATAGATTTCACGGACCTCAACAAGGCGTGCCCGAAGGATCCATTCCCCCTCCCCAGAATCGATGCTCTTATCGATGCAACCTCGGGTCACGAGCTCCTGTCCTTCATGGATGCATTTTCGGGCTACAACCAGATCCGCATGTTCCCTCCCGACATCGCCAAGACGTCCTTCGTTACAGACCAGGGGCTGTACTGTTTACAGGGTCATGCCCTTTGGGCTGAAGAACGCAGGCGCCACCTATCAGAGACTCGTCAACCGGGTCTTCAAGGAGCAAATCGGGCACAATATGGAGGTATATGTGGACGACATGCTCGTCAAGAGCCAGCGGGGGGAGGATCACATCGCCGATCTGGAGGAGGCCTTTGGGGTACTTCGGACCCATAATATGAGACTCAATCCGACCAAATGCGCCTTCGGCGTCTCCGCGGGAAAGTTCCTTGGCTTTATTGTAAGCCAGCGAGGCATCGAGGCGAACCCCGAGAAGATCCAGGCCATTTTAGACATGGCTCCTCCCAGGAACATCAAAGAGGTCCAGCGGCTGACGGGGAGACTGGCGGCCATCGGCCGTTTCCTCTCCAAGTCTGGAGAGAAGTCTCTTCCGTTCTTCAAAGCCCTGCGCGGCACCGGAGGGTTCGAGTGGGGTACCCAACAGCAAGAGGCCTTCGCCCAATTGAAGGAGTACCTCGCAAACCCTCCCCTCCTCAGCAAGCCCGAACCAGGAGAGCCACTCTGGCTCTACCTTTCAGCCTCAGAGAAGGTGCTCAGCACCGTTCTCGTTCGGGAGGAAGAGGGATCACAGAAGCCTCTGTACTATGTTAGCAAGGTCCTGCTCGATGCCAAGACCAGATACTCTCGGATGGAGAAAGTTGCGTATGCCCTGGTCTTGGCCTCGCGAAAACTCCGCCCATATTTTCAATCTCATTCGGTCCAGGTACTGACTGACCAACCCCTGAAGGTCGTACTCTACAAGCCGGAGAGCTCGGGTCGACTCGTCAAATGGTCGATTGAGCTCAGCCAGTATGACATTGGCTATCAACCCAGAACAGCCATCAAGGGGCAGGCGCTCGCGGAATTCATTACAGAGTGCACCATCTCCGAGCACCCTGCAAGCAAGGAAAATGACCAGACGTGGGAAGTTTACGTCGATGGTTCCTCCTGCGAGGCAGGCAGCGGAGCTGGCATCATCCTGCGAGGCCCAGATGGTTTTCTTCTACAATACTGCCTCCGCCTCAACTTCCCGGCCTCCAACAACGAGGCCGAGTACGAGGCCATGATCGCCGGGCTCACCCTGGCTCATCAGGCCGGCGCCAGGCAGATCAAGGCTTTTAGCGACTCCCAGCTCGTGGTCAACCAGATCACCGGGGAGTACGAGGCCCGTGACGATCGCATGGTCCGGTACCGAGCTGTAGTTCAACGCCTATTGACGTCCTTCGACGAGTTGGCTGTTTTGAGGATCCCCCGGGAACAGAATGTCCAGGCTGACGCCCTGTCAAAGCTGGCTTCCTCTTCCTTCGAAGGTCTCGACCGCACGGTCCTGATCGAAGTCATGTTAAAACCAAGCATCGACATCCCGGAGGTCCTGTGCATTGAAGACGGAGCTCCCCTCGAAGACTGGACCACTCTTATTAGGCGATTTCTCATCAAGGGAGAGCTCCCTGAAGACCGAGCCGAAGCAAGAAGGGCCCTTACAAGGTATCAGAAGTCGTACGTCCCGGTACGTATCGTTTGACCAGCACCGAAGGCAAGCCCATCAAAAGGCCCTGGAACGCGGAGCACCTGATCAAGTTCTTAGGAGAGGAGTAGCCTCCATATCTATGTAAATTATCGTGATTGTAATCGGCACATCGTGCCTAGTCTTTTGTAATAGCTCAAATATATTGTAAATATGCTAGCTTTCTTAAAACAAGCCATGGCTCCTTATTTTGTTACCAATGAAGAAAGTGTTCCGCTCTCGGCCCTCGGATGGAATCCCGAGCCAGAACAGCTTCTCTCACAAGCTTATAGTTCGGCGCTCGGACGAAATCGCGAGCCAGAACAGCTTCTCTTACAAGCTTATGGTTCGGCCCTCGGACGAAATCCCGAGCCAGAACAGCTTCTCTTACAAGCTTATGGTTCGGCGCTCGGACGAAATCCCGAGCCAGAACAGCTTCTCTTACAAGCTTATGGTTCGGCGCTCGGACGGAATCCCGAGCCAGAACAGCTTCTCTTACAAACTTATGGTTCAGCACTCGGACGAAATCGCGAGCCAGAACAGCTTCTCTTACAAGCTTATGGTTCGGCCCTCGGACGAAATCGCGAGCCAGAACAGCTTCTCTTACAAGCTTATGGTTCGGTCCTCGGACGAAATCCCGAGCCAGAACAGCTCCTCTTACAAGCTTATGGTTCGGCCTTCGGACGGAATCGCGAGCCGGAACAGCTTCTCTCACAAGCTAATGGCTCGGCCTGCCCGCACCGTCTCTCCCCGAGAACATGTGCAGGAGCTCGGCGTCGACCCCGAGCAAGGCGAGTGCCTTCTCCAAGGCACCGCGACCTTGACGCTCGGCGGCGACCCTCCGCTACGCCTGCAATTGCCTTTCTCACCAGTACGGGGGCTCGGCATCCGTCCATCGCTCGGTTGGGGGCTCCTTACAGCCCCTCAACCTATGTACGAGGCGACATCCGCCAGCCACGCCCGCACCGTCTCTCCCCGAGAATATGTGCAGGAGCTCGGCGTCGACCCCGAGGAAGGCGGGTGCCTTCTCCAAGGCATCGCGACCTTGATGCTCGGCGGTGACCCTCTGCTACGTCTGCAGTTGCCTTTCTCACCGGTATGGGGGCTCGGCATCCGTCCCTCGCTCGGTTGGGGCTCCTTACAGCCCCTCAACCTATGTACGAGGCGACATCCGCCAGCCACGCCCGCACCGTCTCTCCCCGAGAACATGTGCAGGAGCTCGGCGTCGACCCCGAGCAAGGCGGGTGCCTTCTCCAAGGCACCGCGACCTTGACGCTCGGCGGTGACCCTCCGCTATGCCTGCAGTTGCCTTTCTCACCGGTATGGGGGCTCGGCATCCGTCCCTCGCTCGGTTGGGGCTACTTACAGCCCCTCAACCTATGTACGAGGTGACATCCGCCAGCCACGCCCGCACCGTCTCTCCCCAAGAACATGTGCAGGAGCACGGCATCGGCCCCGAGCAGGGCGGGTGCCTTCTCCAAGGCACCGCGACCTTGACGCTCGGCGGCGACCCTCGACACTCTTCAAAAAATGTTCTCACAAACACGGGGGCTCGACGAACCAAAGCTCCAAGCCCGGTACCGACCCCGTGTTGCCAAAATTTCGTTAAGGTTTAGAGCGTCCGCCTTCGGCAGACACCCCGAGCCTCGTGTCGAATTATCGACCACCCTCTCACCCATGAACAACTCGGGGTTTTACGGCCTTGACCGGCCTAAACCCCGAACTGTTCGAGGGTGGCAGGGGGGCCATCGACCCGCTGCTCCCACCATCAGGGATCAAACGCTCTGAGCCCTCGAGCGGTTCAGCTGAACCTCCTCTCGCCCAAGAACAACTCGGGGTTTACGGCTTTAGCGAGCCCGAAACCCCAAATTGTTCCCGGATGACAGGAAAGCCGCCGCACATCGGAAATTTTATATTCTCTGGGTGCCCGCCTTTGGCAGGCACCCGAGTCAGATGGCTCACTGCTTAACAAATGACAAGGAGCGTGGCGGTTATATAGCCCGCTGAGGCCTCATTTATTGCGCCTGGGAATGTGAAACGGCGGAAGGCAAAACATCGCCATAAATGTTCATGGGAATACAAAACATCGCAATTAATGACGCAGCTGCGTCAGTTGCGACCCTTCGTAGATTTCATACCAACCACCCTCGGCATCCGAGGCAATCAAGGTCCCGAGAAATAAATGTTCTTATTGATTACTCATTGCTTACAACTCGATGAACGTCGATACAAATCCAATGAAAAAAGAAGGCTCACAACTCACTCGCACTTGCCAGGGAACTCAAATTCAGGGCTCTTATTACGCTCGGTTGGGCCGACCAGGGAAGTCACTCTCGCCACCGAGCTCCCCGCATCATCCAGCTGGGCCTTAACCAGCGAGAACGGCAGCGACCGCCCCGGGGTGGAGTTGCTCGCCTCTTCAACTAGGCCCGCACCCAATATGAGCTTCAGCCGACGAACCTCCAATTCTTTCTCCATGACGTCCTCGCAAAGAAAAGACTCGGAGGCCGAGCGCCCACTAGAGGTACCCGAGACTGACCAGTCCGTCTCGATGACCCACCAGTCCCGGTCGGCCACGATTTTTCTCAAATGGGCCACCTCTAGGCCGAGCTCCCTTGACTTGTTCAGAAAGTAATTCTTGGCGGCCTCTCGGTCCCGAGCCAACTTTCGTTGATGAGCCAACGTCTACCAAAAGAAAAAACAAGTGTCACAAAAACGCAAGTGTTGAAGGGTCGGCACAAAAAGTATATTTCATTTCATCTCAAAATTTTCATACAAAAAGTCGCGGTGGCCAGTCCGCCGAAGGCATTTACATCAAAAACAAAAGAAACAAAAACATCAATTCTTGGGGGTCGGGTGGCACCTCTTCATCGCCTTGGCCTTCCTCAGCGCCATCGCCGCCAGGGGTCGGAGGCAAGTCCGGCTTCCATCCGAAGGAGAGGTGGTCAACGTTGCACTCGGGGTAGATGTACCTAAAATGGGACTTGGCCTGTTCGTACGCCTCGTCCTGCGCTGCCACCAAGGTCTCCCCTAAAACCGCCTCCAAATCCGCCACGGCCTTCTTCCCTTTCTCCGCCTCAGCCGCCTCAGCCGCGACCTTCTTCAACAGATCCTCCCGGTCCTGCTTATGAATCTTAACAAGAGACTCTAACTGAGCCTCGTGAACGAGCACTTGGTCCCGGGCCTCCTTCAGATCATCCGTCGTCTTATTCAGCTCCCGAAGGTACTTCTCCGCCTGCTTCCGCTCGTAGAGAATTTCCTTCTCCAGGCACTTGTGGACATGCTGGCCGTGGAGCATCGCCTGTTTCAAAGAGATCAAGGTTAGTGATAATTACAAGCCAAGTCAACAAACAGACCTCGACCGACTTACCGAGAGATTGGCTTGGGCCCATCGCATATAGGCCTGGTCGGCCGTCTGCACCGCCAGGGCCATTCCATCACGCTCGGTGATGGCCTTCGAGACGAACTCCATCGAGACGGATCCGTCGAGGATAGTGTCCCCTTCAAAATTGACCAGTCGGGAACGAAAGGCATTGTAGCCATCCTCCCCACCAGTTCCGCGGCACCCGGTCGAACCGGGGGAAGCTGTTGCGACGGAGCTTCCATGGTCTTCCCCGAGCCACCTGCCGCGTCTCGAGCCGATCTCGTCGAGCGGGAGTGGTGCTGATGTTGCTTCTTCTGCTTCTTGGCCGGCGATTGCCCCTCGGGCGCTGGAGGAGGCGCCTGTGTGGTCCCTCCGGCTTGCGGAGCCTGGGCGGCCAACTTCTTCCTTTCGGCCGCCAGGTGATCCTGCTCTTCCTTCTTCTTCTTCTCCAGCCTCGTCTTCTCAGCCGCGGCGAGCAATATCTTCTTGGCTTGCGCCTGTTGTGTCGACATTCCTATTACAAGATAAGAAAAGAAAGGCTAAACGTTAACACGAAGGCAGAAAGATGAACAAATATGGAAAGAAACATACTAGGGTCGGCGGGACTCAGTCCGGCCCTCGCTAGGTGAATCTCGGTCACACGGGGCCATGCAATGCTGTGACCCCCAACTATCGCCTCAACCGCCTCCCACTCCTTGGCAGATAATTCGCTCTTCTTCGGAGGCTTGCGCTTCGGCTTTATGAAGTTCCACTGGGTCGGAATCCCCCATGACCCTTTTGTCTTAACAACAAAGTACTTGTCCCTCCAATTCTTTATCGAATCCGGGTGGCCGTGCACCACCTTCTTGTGCGGCCTCGGTGAGAAGTAGAATACCCCCTCGAGGTCCCCGAGCGAACCAATACCGAAGATGGCCCGGAAGTATGATAGTCTCGGCTTCACCCCCTTCTCTTGGCATTTCAGAATGAAATAAACAAGATGCTTCCAAGAGTTCGGGCCATACTGCATGGGGCACAGTTCCGCCCAGTTCAAGACCCTCTTCACAAAAGGGTGCAGGGGCAGCCTCAGTCCCGAGAGGAAGGCGTCCTCTGGGAACATGCAGTAGCCCGGGGCCAGAACTGTGGTAGGGCGGATACCTGGGCCCGGAAGGAGGAGCTCATACTCCCGTGGAATGTAGTAAGCAGCCCAGATGATGTTGAGATACTCCGGTCTTAGGATGCTCGGGGTGTTATCCATGCGGATCTTCATCCGAGTGTTCTCGCCCGGCACGGGAGGGATCGGTTGGATATCCTTGATGTCGTCAGGGTACATGCGTATCGACACGGGATTCCGGAAGGTGACTGGGGGAACATCGAGACCCGTCCTCGGTGCATCCTCGTCAGGCCAAGAGGGACTTTGGGGAATAATCATGACTCTCTTCTTCCGACGTGGTCGAGGCTTGCGCTCGGGGCTCGGAGCTCAGATCGAAGCTCGAGGGGCTCGGAGCTCGGATAGAAGCGCGAGCCAGGCCACCTTCTCCTTTCTCAGGTGTGGCTCGGAGCTCGGATCGAAGCTCGAGCCATGCCCTCTTCTCCTTTCACAGTAGGGGCTCGGAGCTCGGATAGAAGCGCGAGACAGGCCACCTCCTTTCTTAGGTGGGGCTCGGAGCTCGGATCGAAGCTCGAGCCATGCCACCTTCTCCTTTCTCAGATGGGGCTCGGAGCTCGGATCGAAGCTCGAACCATGCCACCTTCTCCTTTCTCAGTAGGGGCTCGGAGCTCGGATAGAAGCGCGAGCCAATTCCCCTTCTCTTCTTCACAGAAGGGTCAATGCTCGGATCGAAGCTCGAGCCAGACCACCTTCGAGCACCAATCGCTCTCCTTTGCCTCAGTATGGCTCGGCGCTCGGATAACGTACCGAGCACCAATCGCTCCCCCGTGACACTTGGGGGTTCGGCGCTCGGTTGGAATCCCGAGCGCCAATCTCTCTCCGAGAGCTCAATGTGGCTCGGCGCTCGGATCGCATCCCGAAACACCAAATACTCTCCTCGCTCTTTCAACTAGCGAGGAGATCGTCCACCGACCTGAGGAGGTCGTCTGCCGATCCCAAAGCGCTCAACAGGCCGACCCCCAGGGTCTCGGCCGCCGATCCCTAAACGCTCGACAAACAAGCCCCAATGGGTGGCCTTGACGTCCCCTCGCTCTTCCAACTAGCAAGGCGGTCGTCTGCCGACCCTTACGGGATTGTCCACCGACCCATGACGCCCGGCAAACAAGATCCAACGGACTTCCTTGACGTCCCCTCGCTCTTCCAACTAGCGAGGCGGTCGTCTGCCAAACCTTAGGGCTCGTCAGCCGACCCCATAGGCTCGTCCGCCAACCCCATGGGCTCGTCCGCCGACCCCCAGACCTCGGCATACGCCCTTCCGGCTCTCCGCTCTCCTAAAATTAACCTCCCGCGCAAATCCTACGAAGGGTCCCTTCCTCCTACCCCTGGCCTCTTCGGGAAACAACAGATCCTACTTCTTACCCCAACATCTGCTCTTCCCCTAGGAGCAAAGAGTCACTCCCGCACGACTGGTTCGCCCAGCCCCGCGGGAGCGTGGGGCTTGTGATATGGGTCAGGAATAAACGTGGCTCATCCTGGGCCACTGGATCCCCTCATGATACGCGCTCTTTCTGATCCTTCAGATCTGCCACGTCAGCGCCGGAAAACCGCCCGGAGATCTGCCACGTCAGACCAGAAACCACTCCGGCGCCTGCCACGTCAGCCCTATACCGCCCGGCTTTCCACCGCTTCAGCCACTCGGGTAACCGGGTCCGGCCCAGCCCCAAACGGGTCTGGACCCGATTGGCATCCCCTATAAATACCAGACCCTCCCCCCTATCTGCAGGTAATCAATCTTTTCCACTTAAAACCCTAGTTACTGTACTCTCTCTCAGAGACTAACTAGATCGTCGGAGGGTCTGCCACCGGGATCAACCCCGGTGTTCCTAGACCGTCTGCAGGTACACCAGACCTCGGATCCGAGCCCCCTGATCCGAGTCGAGTATCCAGCCTCGCCTCACTCCAGCCTGTCACCGGTACCGCTCAGCCAGCCAAGGGTCGTCTGACTAGAAGCTTTCTCCAAATACAAATCGAGTAAGAACTCACACCTGGTGCATCTACATGTCTCCCAGAAACAAACCGCATCACGTAGTTATATTCGATTAACTGGGGTTCTATTAATATGTTGGTTACTTGGATATGATATTTAAAAAAAAAGGTTTTTGATATGAAATTATCTTTTAAATTATATAATAATAAAATAGAATTAGCAGAATAGAGAAAAATTGAAATATTTATATTCATTAACATTACATTATATATAGGTCTTATGGAAACCCCAACATTTATTGATGATAAACCTCATACTAGGAAACAGTCAACAGTTTGAATTAATCAAATATTTGACCAATCCCACATGACAGCAACAATTAATTAGACCTTATTAATGCACGCATCACCCACATTTATTCAAAACCTTTCAACTTCAATTTTTCTTTTTCCTCCCAAAAAAGATGAACATTTTCTTCAAAGAATAATTTCTGACAACGTGATTACTAGTCTCATGCATGGAAAATGAGTCTTGATTAAGGGAGCAATGGATGGAGCATGCAGATGGCTCACTGAGGAACCCTAACGCGCAAGCAAAGCTCATCACTCATGTCATGCACCAGCAACACGTGGCAGTGCTTCGATTTATGATAGAATAATTTTGCATTCACATTTGTGTACTCACATTGTATTCCAAAATAGAATTATGGGCATGAAATCTTATCTTTATTAATTACCTGGGGACTCCACTCTTACTCTGTTTTAATACACTGACAGTCTGACATTATTAAACTTTGGGTGCACCTAAAATATTACATTGTATTTATACATTAAAAAATACTTGCATCATTATTTTGGTTGGATAACAATTACTTTTCCTTTCTAAGGTTTTCATGCAGTTTTAAAGCTTTCTTTATATGATCATAGTAATAAAGTTCGTGAATAATTCGAAGAATTCATTGGCCGAATTAATTCGCAATTTAATTAACAATTCGTGTTTAAGTCACATACTTCATGAATTATTCGTGAAAGCACGAATTATTTACGAATAAATCATGAATTAAACAAATTAATGACTAAGTTTGTTACTATTTTTCATTTTTTGGATTTAAATATTTATTTACTTAGGTGATGAGTACTAACATATATTAAATTATGTATTTTTTTCATTCCGAACTTTTGCCGAATTATTTTTGAATTTACCAAATTTTTACCGAATTCCGAATGTTAAATCTTGCCGAATTATTATCGAATATCGAATTTGTGACTATGTTCTTTATTGAGTTAAATTAATCTATCAAATATTGTAGATTTTCTACCAAAATGACCCACTTTTAAAACTTATTTACCAAATTGACCCACTTTCGAAACTAATTACCAAAACGACTCACTCGTTATCTCAGATAGCGAGTTTGGTTAAAACCTCATCGCTATCTGAGATAACGAGTGTATGGTCATATGTTTGAAAGCAAAATGTCAAAGTGTAGACTCGCTATCTCAGATAGCGTGTGTGTTTATACAACACTCGCTAACTGGGATAGCGAGTGTAGGGTCTTAAAGAAAAATTTCCCAATCGACACTCGCTATCTCAGATAGCAAGTGCATTTGTACCACACTCGTTAACTGGAATAGCGAGTGCATGATTTTGAAGAAAAATTCCTCAATCGACGCTCGCTATCTCAGTTAGCGAGTGTGGTACACCATACTCGCTAACTGAGATAACGAGTGTCGATTGGGAAATTTTTAAAGAGTTGCTGTTTCGCTCTCTCTCACTTCTCTCTTTCCATTCTTTCTCTCAACTCCGAAAGAAACCTAAAACGCCAAGCCCTAGCCTCCCAAATTCGTTATTTCACCAACAAAATCCGTCCAAAATCTATTGAAATCCAATTCATCACTCACAACCCTCTCTACTGCCACTCTCAAAACCCTAAACCCATCATCAAAGATCCCGAATTGCTCAATATTCTCAAACATTGATTCAAAGGAATGATTTTTATAACCTTTTGTCATGTACACTTCGGAAGATTAGATAATGTGTCTCATATATTGTATAAATATGTATAGGAATGGATTACAATATTCCTATATGGATTTATTTTGGTGGTAAAATTATTCATGATGCAAAACTAGGTTGTTGTTATAGTGCTGTTGATCCTGAAATAATTTGGCACCCCGTACAATTACAATGGCAGAATTAGTCGAAAAAATTTATGAGATTACTAATTAAACTAGAGATCAATAGAATTTTGAAATTTTAGCTCGGTATATAGCAGGAAAAGGTGAAGATCAATATTTTATGACTGTGCCCGTAGCAAATGACAACGCTCTGAAGTCCATGATTACTAGGACAGTTGATCAAAATTATAGTTGGTGTGCATTGGAATAATATATTCAGCAAATCCAAATTAATAATGCCCAGCCACATGCTAATCCTAGTTCAATCTTCGCACGAGAAGTACCGACATATGGAATGCGTTCTAACACAGTTCAAATATCACATGCAATCCCACCGTCCTCATAAGAAGACACGTTCACAAATACAACAAGCTCGGATCATACAAAATTTGAGTTGCCATGTCAATCTAGTTTGGTTCAAGATTATGTTCAATCAGCAATTGTCTATGGAATATTTCAAAATGCTACCATCAACAATGAATTATTAGATGATGATGATGAAGAGGAAGAAACCGACGATAAAGTTGATGAGAGTGTAGAAAATAATGACGAAGTAGAAGAAGATGAATATATAAATGTTAATATAAATGAGAGGAACGATAATGACGTGAACGTTAATGATGTCTTTAATAATGTTAATGTTCATGTTACTGAGGAGATGTCACAAAGTGCGAGAGTAAATCAAGTTCCACAAAAGTCGTCAGGTTCATCGAACGTCGACGAATTGTACATTGGGCAGGAATTCCAAAGTAAAGAATCGATTCAGCAAGTGGTGAAGCTATACTCTATCAAGAAACATCAGAAATTTGTAACATTGAAATCTACACCGACCCTATATACCGTGAAATATAAATTGACACCTAGGAAACGTACCATAGAGGAGATGGTGCAAATTCCACCAGTTGTAAGTGAGGGTGGTTGCCTGTGGAGATTACGTGCAATAGTTTCAAAGGGTGGGACAAATTTCGTGGTGAAGAAAATTGTAGGGCTGCATGAAAACTATTGCCACATGAAAAATTTCGGATGCCAACGTCCGAGAAGAACGATTAGAAGAGGACGGTCGGCCTTAATTGAACTCATGAGGATGATGTCGTACAACCTGCAATCCCTTACAGCTCGTGGATACGTGGATGCATTGGCAAAGTGGCGTTCCCCCAAAAAGTACACTCCTTCGATTGTCCGTCCCACACGTCCTTCGAATGATGTTGCCCTTACAATGTCAGTAGCCTTGGGTCGAAAGGACTGGGACCCACCAGTGGAGCATAAGATGATGAAGAAGGGCCCAACTCATTTGGCGAAGAAGACGGGCCCGGTTGATTTGGCGAAGTAAACGGACCCGGCTCAACTTACACAACAAATAACAATAAACATCAATTTCACATTATACTATTTTATTAAAGCAAAATAAAATTAATCGAAAAGAGACAATCATCTTACATTTATGTGTCTTTGTCCACCACCGCGACCACTATTTGGGGGTCGTCCATAACAAGTTCGTGGTCCCCCACGGTCTCGGTTACTTGGGGGTCTACTACTCGTTCCTTCTTCATGGATATTCCGCGTTCATGACATATCTAATAGTGATGAGAATCCTACAATTTTATATGTATTTCGGTATAGTATAATTACATACTATAAAAACAAAAAATTTAACACCAATAAACCACACATATAATTTAAGAATTCAACAATAATATGGACAATTGTATAATAATCATATTCATAACAAAAGCTCTCAACATGCTAGTTCAAAGTTAAATTATATGTCGATAATCCTATTTACATCAAAATTAAATTATATCTCAAAGTAGCATTTCGTTCAATTTAACCACAATGAATAAAACCTACACATTTGGTTAAATTATATCTCAAAGTAGCATTTCGTTAAATTATATCTCATTAGCTCTCAACATTCCATTCAATTTAACGCACAATCAAAATTAACCCAAAACTTTTAACACCAATATCATCCTTATCAACAATTTAACACCAATAAAATCTACACAGATAATTTACCAATTAATAATTAAAAGAAGAATGAAGAACTCATTATGAACAACTTACATATATAATTAATCAACATTGAGTTCTAAATTTCTCAACCCTAATTGATGATGTTTGTTTTTGGGGTGTGGGGGCAACATGTGTGAGTTCTTGTAATTTGTGAAATAGAAACTGTAGTACTGGGGTCGGACCGACCCTGGGGAGCGGGACCGGCTCAGGTGTAGGAATCGAGAGGTAGAGGCCGGGTGCTCGGCTCGGATACAGCAGCTCGGCTCGGAAGTAGGAGCAAAGAGGTAGAGACCGGGTGCTCAGTTCGGATCCAGTAGCTCGACTCGGTCTTCTGTACCTGCACATTGCCTAGAAACACCGGGAGAAGTCCTGACGACGGGCCCTCCGACGATCTAGTTAGTCACTAAGAAAGAGACTGGACAGCTAGGGTTCAGGTGGGGAGAGATTGATTACCTTGTGAAGTGAGGAGGGGGTATGGTTACTCTGGTATTTATATGCAGAGGCAAACGGGTCTGGGACCTTAGCGGGCCGAGTCGGACCCGTTTTCCTGTAGGCCTTAGGCGGTAGGGGCCCGTTGGACTTTTGTTGACCTGATGATCCAGGAAGAGCGGGATTTGAGGAGATTTGATGGCCCAGGAGGAGCCATGTCATCTAACCCATATCACCAATCAATAATTCAGACTATACTAATCATCACAAAAATCACCATTTCTCAACATTACGTTCTAATTGCAAACAAAATTAACCCACAAACAAAATTAGCCGGAAATCTAATTGCAAACGTATGAAGACTTACTGAACAATAATATGAGATGAATGTAAGAGGTAGATAATGGGGATGGGATGAATGCACCCGCTTCTGCCACAATCCTCTTCGCCGTTCATGAAATCATCCAAATTCGGGATGTGCGGTGTTGGGTTTAGGGTTTTGAGAGTGCGAGTAAAGAGGGTTGAGGGTGATGAAGTGGATTTCAACAGATTTTAGACATATTTTGTTGAGAAAATCATGAATTTGGGAGGCTAGGGTTTTGGGTTTCTTTCAGATTTGAGAGAGGAGAGAGCGAGTTTTGAGTGAAGTGAGAAAGATCTGAGATAGCGACTCTTTAAAAACTTCCTCAATCGACACTCGCTATCTCAGTTAGCGAGTGTGGTATAAACACACTCGCTATCTGAGACAGCGAGTCTAAGCCCAATGGTTTTTAACTTCATCCCCAATCTACACTCGCTATCTCAGTTAGCGAGTGTGGTACAAAAGTACACACTATCTGAGATAGTGAGTCGCTATCTGAGACAGCAAGTCTAAGCCCAATGGTTTTTAACTTCATCCCCAATCTACACTCACTATCTCAGCTAGTGAGTGTGGTACAAAAGCACACGCTATCTGAGATAGTAAGTATAAACTTGTTATTTTTCTTCAAGGCCATACACTCACTATCTCAGTTAGCGAGTGTGGTACAAACACACTCGCTATCTGAGATAGCGCGTCTGAACTTGGTATTTTTTTAAATTTTTCTTTAAAGTATGGAGAAACACATGATCATACACTCACTATCTCAGATAGTGATGAGGTTTTAACCAAACTCGCTGTCTGAGATAGTGAGTGGATCATTTTGGTAATTAGTTTTGAAAGTGGGTCAGTTTGGTAAGTACTTTCAAAAAGTGGGTAATTTTGGAAAAAAATTCGATATTATTACAATTAGCAGAGGACCGGGATATATTAAGCTATCAGCTATCAATATGATTTGGCTTCGGGGAAAATGAAGAGGGAATTAAGGCGGTGTAACGGTTTTGAAGGTTCGCTGAGCGAGGCGGAAGTAGGGAGGAATTACAAGTTTCAACACCAAATTCTAGTCAACAAAGTTGACTAGACATTTATTAAGAACTAGGTTGAAAAATAAAATTCTTCAGAAGGGGGAGAAGATTGGTTCGGTTTCATACTTGGAGCCGAGGCCAAGGCCAAGGCTTGGGAAATTTCAAGAGAAGTCCAAAAGTCCGAGATTGGATGTGTATGACGAAAGTCACACCTAATTATTAGTACCTCCCAAGAAAGAAAGAAAAATACACACCTAATTTTAGTAATTTTCTCATGCCATGTGGACTCACCTAATTTTAGTAATTTTCTCATGCCATGTGGACTCATCGATAATTGACACTTGTCCCCTGAGTCACATCTATTTGTTCCTTTCGTTGAGGTAGAGAGCACGTATTTTATCACACCATTATATTATATTATATCTATATCTGAGTCTACCGTCTATTTTTTTTTTCCTTAAGAAGTAATGATTCATATTTAAACTAATACTATTTTATTAAAAAATCAATATAAAGTAAAAACCTCAATTCCTCAAACACAATTTTTTTCCCTCCATTTTTTGCAATCTAACATAATCTCACGTCTTTTTCCAAACTCATCCCCATCTCTATCCGTTACATCAAAAAAAAAACATAATCTCACGTCTTTTTCCAAACTCATCCCCATCTCCTAACTTAGAATTAGATTTGCAAGCAAAAACAATTCATAAAATTATTTTTATATGATTTTCTTAGGCTATAATGCGTGATTTATAATGTATAACATATTTACTGAATGTTAATGATGTTATAAAATACCCTGTTAACATAAATTAGTTGAATTTGATAAATCTTTTCATTGCATGCATTTTTAGCTTTAGTAATATTCAATTGGATAACATTATGGTTTGTCAGTGATTCTCTAACCCATATGCTTATATGAGGATGATAATGAAGATTTCAGTAATTATGGTAAGGATGATATTCACAAGTTTTTCATAATTCTCTCACGTTTTTTTTTGGTTCTATATAATTTTATGAGTCTCTCAAAACTATTTTAGACCGTACAATTTGCATAGGATTACACTAGTCTATATCTTATACTAATATGAGAGAGAGTCTATCCCCTCTCCTCTTTCTCTATTTTGATAGTAAGGGATTCCTATTTAACTAACACGTGCACCACGCATGATTTTTATTAAAAAAAAATAGTAACAAAAAAAAAATCATAATCTCTCAAACAGTCTCTTCTCCTCTCACTTTCTCAACCTCACAAAATCTCACGGCTCTTTCCAAATCTACCCCCATCCCCCAGTAGCTTCAGTGATATTCAATTGTATAATATTATGATTTGACAATGATTTTCTAAATTATCTGCTTATGTGCGGATGATAGCGAAAATTTCAGTAATTACGGTATGAATGATATTTAGAAATTTCTCACAATTCTCTCATATTTTTTTGGAGTTTTATATAATTTTTTAATTCCCTCAAAACTATTTTAAGTTGTACAATTTGCACAGGGAGGGTAACATTAGTAATACGTATATTAATGCTAACTCGTAATTAGGTAGGACCATGTGATTGTAACAGTCTGGCGTTACATACACCTTCCAGGTTCATGGAAGTGACAAACTTTGCCGTGCAACATTGTAGGTCGATGATTCTAAACTCTGGAAACATAGCGAATGAGGCTCTTCCTCCCGTAGTAGAAGAAAGTGAAATTACCAACATTTGAAATCATGAGAAACCTTGTTCAAAGACATCGAATCTGAAGTATTTGATCTTTGCTCGTGAGGAATGGTAGTTGTAGCAACCAACCTCCAACTGTCGCTTCGATTTCCCAGTTGTTTCTGACTGTCTTAAGCATCTGTGTTAGAGCAACCACAATGGTTTGCTATTGCTGCCATTTTGTCATATTTTAGCAAAATTCCTCCCACATCGATGTGCTATTTTGTTCTGATTTGGCAAAATCACTATAGTTGTTTCTTATATTTGAGAAACGATTTGGTCTTTCTCAAAATATAGATTCTGTCCCTATTATTTTTTCTTATTTTAATAGGATTGTTTCGTCAGTATTTTTTTTAAAGTATCCCGTCCAAAAAAATAAAAAAAATAAAAAATAAACAAAGGCATCGGAATTTTTTTTTTAAAGTAACCCGTCCAAAAAAAATAAAAAAATTAAAAATAAACAAAGGCATCGGACGAGATACAATGTTCCGTCCGAGCTCAATTTTTCTCAAATGGAACATCATATCCCGTTTGACAAAAAAAGTTCACTTTCAACACATTTTAAACACTTAAAATATAGTTTAGTGTTAAGTTAAATGTAGTTTAATGTTAATTTAATAATTTAATAATTCACTAATGATATTTTAGTAACTAAACTATTTTTAATTGTAATAAAATTTACAAAACAACCCTCTCGGACGGAATATCGGACGGAATAACATGTTACGTCCGATTAAAAAAAAATTCTTTCTCATATTTTATCAAATGACCACTGTGGAGGAATCCTCATTTGCCATTTTTCATTTTGCCATTTTGCCAAAAAAATAGCAACAACCAGATGCTCCTATTCCAGTCAATTATGAAGGATATATAGGTTGCGAACAACCTAAATTCTCCAAGTGAATAGACATGATTAAACCAATTTGTAAGGCTCATTAGCTTTGCTAGCTGCCATGCATGCTGTCAATGCTAACTGCCAAGGAAAAGTTAAACCAAGACTTGCATATTGCATGTTTGGGTGCAGTTAGTTTTACATTGAAATTTAACAATGCACACAAACACATTGATGCAGTTCATCAAAGTTTTCACGTTCCACAGCAAGCAAGCACTATCACCATCAGATATAATTAATTCTTAAGAAAGCTATATTAAATCGAGTAATATGTAACACACAAGAGATTTCATACGGTCATTGAGAAATTGAATAAAAGCAAAGCCTAAAATAGAGAATTTGATCTGAGTCTAACAAACTTATTATTATGAGATAACATCTGAATGAAGGTGCACGCACACTATCACTTTAAAGGTCTGATTCCAATGTGATATTAAGCTTCCTTGCCAGTTCTCCACTTTCATATGCTGCAACCGTATCTAACATAGACAGGAAAAAAAAAATTAATAATTTTTTTTACTAAGCATTAAATGTTTAATAATTTTTACAAATTCTGAATATGTTTTATTCTCGTAATATGTAAAAAGATAGAAAACCAACTTCATGTAACCTATATATGACAATGATAATCATGGGGAGGCAGGTAAGTCGTGTGCATGATACACACCCCCAAAACTCTATTTTCATAAAGAGTAGGATAATGCTAGAAATACCGATTAGTTGATAATTTCAAATACCCCTTTTGCAGTTACGATGGGAAAGATGTATTACCATCAGAGCCACCCAAATGCTCTCCATTGATGAACACTTGAGGCACTGTACGCCTCCCAACAATCTCAGACAAGGTATTCTGAATCTCAAATCCATCCTCTGTTACCAAAAAAAAAAGGAAAGGAGAAGAGAAAAATAGACAAGATTAAGTTTGCATATTCATGGGAGAGAATACACGATCTATAACCAACAATGCTAGATTAAGGAAATTAGGAATGATTGATGCTCTAAGGAAAGAGAATAATTTGATTATTAGGGAGAGGGATTGTGCTTTAAGGGTACTAAGGGAAAAACCTCTTTGGTCCAGCTCCACAACATATGGTACTTTATTCAGCTCTTTGAAGACACCCTTTGCTCGTCGGCAATATCTATCCATAAACAGAGATAGTCATCAAAATACGGTCAAACTAACGGAGAATATGCACATATCAAATGCATAAAATGCAAATTTTCATTAAAGAGATTCTACTGTTGGAAATGTCCTACCCTCGAATACAGAAGAGGAATAGGACAAGTAATAATTTCTCTGATGGAGGATCCACCAACAGTCAAAATTTCCGCATCTTTTAATTAGTGATCTTAGCCTCATTCAAGATGATGTGACTTAAAAGTAACCACCTTCCTATCATAAGAGCTAATAATTTGTTTCAATCTTCTTTATGGAGATATATCACTTGTAGAAGCCGTTTTCAGCTTTGAGCCAGAATCATTAATTGACATTTACCAAACAAGGAGAGAATGAAGATTGGCACATAGAAACAAGTGTCAATTTTTGTACATACTATCAACCATTAATACAACTTCTAGCTTCAAATGCTTTCCCGTGAGGGTGTGAACCCTAACATTTTGCTATAATGATTGATCAAACTGGTTCCATATGATATAAAATTGAATTAACGACATTAAGAGGTTCAAGTTATGTGAAATTGTGAAAGTGGAAAGGATCACCAGAAAAGAAATATGACAAACAAGAATGAAGAAAAAAGAGAACTGGTGCATTGCGCAACTTTTTTACAGTTATGTAGAATAAAAGCTACAAAAGCTACAATCCAAGTCTCCTTAGATTTACACCCTTAATGTTATCATAAGATCGAAAGGCTACAGCCTCATTTCCCTAAAAAAAAGAGAAATTAACACTACAATTTTTTTAAAAGAATGTTTTGATTATGTATTAATACGAAAGCCACTGACTTCATGACATAAAAAGGTTCTAGTAATGTGAAACTGTGAAAGTAGAAAAGGGTACTGTAAAGTAATATATGTTTTTTTAAAAGATGTAGAACACAAAGACATGGATGCATTGCAGGACTCTTGACAGTTATAGTAGAATAGAAAAGCTACATACGCTACCAGTCCAAAAACTTTCCCAAAGGCACTAGTAAAAAGATTTATGGCTCCTTAGTTTACACCCTTTTTATTATTGTAAGGTCTAGGTTTCGACTTTCAATCTAGCAAATTTTCTTCCAGTAAAAAGACAAACACAAAAGATATAGAATGTTTCAAGTTTGTATAAACACATGAAAGGAAGTTGAGAATTGAGAAATATCTACAATAAAACTTCCCAAGGGAGAGATTTTACATTAATATGTGGTTTGCATGTTATATTTCAACTTTCTTTCATGTATCTAGACATGATTAAAAGCATTCTCTTTTACCTATTTATTTTATTTTATTTTATTCCATTATCTGTTTTTTAATGTTTCGCAACAGGAAGAGCGGTGCGTGATTCAAACCTTTTCTTAGATTGGTACTATCTAATTAACCATAACAGCAAGGATGTAAACCTAACAGCAAGGATATAAACCTAAGAGTTCACATTTTTGGACAGATTAAGACTTATACTTAAAAGGTTCTAGACCCATTTAATTATCGTCTTATAACTAGAAGTTGTTCAAGACCGACGGAGGCCTTACTATCAACATTTTAAAACTTAAAAGTTAATTTTACCTATTAGAGACCAATTTCAAACATAGAAGTACATACTAGGGAAAGCATAGACTTTTTTGACTTTGGAAGTGAAGAAGATAGTCAGGAGGATCTGAAGGATGACGGAAGATTAATTGAACTTTCTTGAGCTTGTAGTGATTGTCATTGTTCAGAAGGATCTGCAGAGATGGTCATGGTATCATGGAAATTGATTAGCGTAAAGTGGTGGAGTACAAACATCAAGGCATCTTCTCTTTAATATACCAATTCAGTAACGTTTTCTCATTTCCACATAAACTTTTGGTCTAAAGCTTTTCTCAGCAAATTTCAAATTCACAGGCACTTCATTTCACTCGTTCTCAAAAATTCTATACACAACAGGAATTTTCGACATTCTTCCTATCGTCTTACAACTTCAACGGAAATCCACTTAAAGTTCTTGAAATGCAGGACAGATATAATTAGACTCTATCATCATTAGAAATACAGAAGATTTGGCCATACTGATAAAAAGTAAAACTGTTTGCTTTGCGAAATGATAAACTTTTGGCCATATTTACACTAACATTACTTGAAATAATGGACAGCAGAGGGGAAAAAAATGATGTTAAAATTAATAAAATGTTGAATCTCTCCAGTAGATGGAGGCAATCCAACTACAAAGTGCAAACAATATAAAAAACAAATAGTATTAAAATTGTAATATCCCTAAAATATTATTCAACTATGTTTGGTTAATAAAAATTGTTCTTTCAATTAAAATGGAAATGTAATGTTATGATATGCAATATGTATATATATACATTGTTATTTCTATTTTGAAAGCTTACACTAGTCCATGCTTGTTTATAAATAAAACCAACGTTCTTTTTACTTAAAGCCCGACTCATCTTGGTATAATCAAGCATGAAGTTAATTAAACATTAGGATAATTAATTAAGGATCATGACTACGTCAACCTAGGGTCTTCTACACACTTCCACCAACTCCTACACCCTCCTAGCTTCTGAAGTGGCCGGCCAATCCCAATCCTTCCTTTCTTTTCTATATATATGAGGGTAAATGAAAACCCTAACTCGTTAAAAAAAAAATAAGAAAGAAAGATGGACCCTAGTTCATTTGATTAAGCCTTGCTCATTTCCCTATATTTCAAATCCTTCTCACTCTCTACATTTTCACACCATTTCCAACATCCAAAAAATTTCTAGGAGTTATTTTCATAGCAAAAGCTAAAGTGGAGAAAAGCCAAAGGTGCAAGGAGGAGAAGGAAGCTTCAAGCCAAAAATAGCTTGCTAATCAAAGTGGGTATTTCTCTATCCTCTAGCTTATATGAATGATTGTTTGAGGTATTGATTGAAATTTATATATGCTTAAGTACATATAAAATAAATATAGCAAGAAAAGGAATTAGATAAAAGAATAATTAGTGATGTACGCTTGATTACAACTCATGTTAGTGTTAACTTATAAATAGAAGAATTGTTAGTATTAATTAATTATTTGTTGTAGTAAAATTATATAGAATAAAATTGTTGGTGTTGTTTGCTTAGTTAGTATTATTAGTAACTGTTAGTGTTGTCTAGTAATTAAAGAAATTTTGTTTAGTTAGCTTGTAGTAATTCATAGTAATTCATGTAGACTTGTAGTTATCGTAGAGAGACTACTTGTAGTAGTCACTTGTAGTGAACTACTTGTAGTAGTTTTATGTGTATGTTTAAAAGTTCATATTGTAGAAAAGTTCATATTTATGTGTATGTTTAACAATTCATGTAGTAGTAGTAAAAGAGTGACTAGAATAACTCTATGTTAAAGTCATGTGTAGGATATTCATGTGTAGAACAATTTCACGTTAAAATCCATAATGCATATGTTAAGTTTTGGTGTAGAAGAGCTATGCATAAAGGAATTGAATACGTAAGCATGCATGGGTAACTAGAGGATTATTAGATTTTTTAAATTAAAAGTTAGTAGCATTTAAGCAAAAAGAATTAAAGTTGCATTAAGATGTTAGTATACATGTGCGAATACTCACATGTGTGTGGAATACTAAACACACGAAAGATGATGTTTAGTGCATATTCAGTGCACTAGTTGGGTGTATGATGAATAAACTCTTAGCATAATCAGAAAGATAGATTGAATCCAAATTGAGTTAAGATAACTTGTTGTAATTCAACGGTTAACTAACTTATGGAACTAGGTTAGGTTACCTAGTATTCAACTGTTATTGAATAAGCAAAAAAAAAAAAAAAGAAATCCAGTTAAGGAATTGTAAATGATTAAGAGGGGAAATGAAGCATGATTAAACGTTAAAATAAAAACTAATAAGAAACTAAAGAATAGAGCCATTAGAACCAAGCAAAAACATATTATATTTATATTCCCTAATCCTAGATTGTAGTAGCTCTTGATCGTGTGACTAATAATCTAAGGACAAGCACTAGTTGGTGTATATTCACCTGTCAAGGGGACATGTGCGGCGTCGTCTCGTCTGGGACACGTGCGACGTGGTCTCGACTGTTAATTTCTGAGATTTTGTGATCAGAAATATCGAAATCTAGGGGGAATGGACCCTTATGAGTACGTCTATATTCTAAGTTATCCATACGAACAAGAAGCTAGAACACAACTCTTAGTCTCTGGCAGAGTTGAGAAAGTCCTCACGATTCTCCTTATGTTCGGATAACTTATGGTAGAGTCCGAGTGTGGAGAAAGACCACCAATTCCCACAGGACTGCAGCCGAGCTGAATGATCACTAGCCTGTCAGAAGTGGAGAAACCACCGGCCGAGCAGAGTGGAGAGAGACTACCGATTCCGAATGCACGGAGTGATCACCGACCTTTGGGAGTGGAGAGAGACCACAGATCCAATGCAGTAGGCGGAATAGACCGTATATACTGTAGCTTTACCAGTCACTAAATAAATGTCAAAAATGGAAAAGAGTACAAGAATAAGTCTGCATTGCGAGGGAGTGAACCCTATAATCTGAAGTACGCTCAAGCTTGACTAGAAAATATGTAGTTTGTGATGCATATGTTTATAATCAAGTGTGCATTAGATTAAGAACATCGTGTGCATTTTGAGTTGTGCATTAGATCCCAGGTCATGTCATACACCGACACTTCTATTATATGATTTCCACATTTCTTTCCGCATTAAAGTTGTTTGATGAGAATTTTGGGAAATTACGGTTTTCATCCATTTTGTGTCAGTTACATTTAACTGACGTACCCACAGTTGGTTGGTTTGTAGGACCGATCGTGGGAGCAAAAGAGTTTTGAGTTGTGGAGCAACCAAGTTGGTAGTATAGTTTTCCTTGTACAATATAAGTTTTAATTCCTGAGATTTCTTTGTGTTGTGTACTCGTTTGGAGCAGAGACCTTGGGTTGTGTCACGAGTTTTCTGTATATGAATATCGGGGCGTTACAAAGTGGTATCAGAGTCTGCTTCAAATAGTAGTACTAACACAACAAGAAATTGGGCTTGGAGTTCCCAATAGAGTCGGGTTTAGATTATATTATGGAATGATCGTAAGTCATAGGATTGTACTTTTCAACTTATGATTATGATTTTTCCTATGTCTGAACTATTCCCCGTATTTTACTCCTTGCAGGATGGCTGATGAGGGTGTGCCGAACCAGAACGGGTTGGGGGAGGAAGAAGATGACTTCTTCAAAGAAGAAGATCCTGAAGAAGAAGATTCTGAAGAAGAAGACCCCGAAGAGGAAGAAGAGCCAACAGAGATTGAGACAACTCCTCTCACTCCACCATCTGTAGGTTCTCCCGATGAGCCTATCAGTTTAGAGCAGGTCATCTCCCATGCTGTACCACGAAATAGAGATCGGCCGACTATGTCGCAAGCTAGAACCTAAAATAGGATTGCTGCGCTATGGCATCATCTGTACATGCATAAATGGAAGACAAGTCAGCTAGAAGGAGAGGTCTATGATATAAAGAAACAACAGCTCATCTCCGAGAGGGAATTGACCAAGCTCAGAAAATTCAAAACTAAGGCATCTCCAAGGCTGCAACGACTAAACATTAGCAATCGATATGAAATTTTGCGTCTTGAGGAAAAATAGGAAAAGTTACTGACCCAGGTGGCCCAGTTATAGGCGCAACCGGGACAATGCCAGAGGACTATGGACTTTGTTGGGGACGGTCGGTAGAAGTAGGACTGAGATGAATGTTTTGACAGTATTTTGGGCTCAAATATTTAGTGTTTTGTAAATGTTGTGTTTTGTAAAACTTTGACATGACTAGAAATCTAATATCGTGTTTTGTCTGAATATTAGTGTGATATATACAAATATGTGTATTATTGTTTTGTCTAATATATATTATTGCTGAATATCATTTGTGTGTTGAATGTCATTTTTGCAAAATTATAGTATGACATCCATAGTTATCTTTGAACCATGTATCGGATGTCGGGAAGAAACGGAGGTGGTAGTAACGGAAGGACTGAGGGCGAAGGCAGACTATACCAAAGAAACAGAGGTAGCAACAACAGAAGGACTGAGGGTGAAGGAAGTAGAGTTAATAACGTGAATCACAACGTCGAAGCAGAAATTGCACGAGTATATCAAATAATGAGAACCTTTATAGAGGCCAGTCGAAATTTCATGCCACAACTAGGAACCCTCAAGCGATGCCATTATTAACCATGTCAAGATGGTGGAGTCCTTTAAGATGATGAAACCACCGGTATTTGAAGGCCAAGCAGATCCGAGAGCAACCGATGATTGGATTCATCAGGTGGAGATTGTGTTTGAAGTACTTGAAACGCCAGAGGAGAGCAAAGTCAAGTTGGCGACCATTCTTTTGGAGAAGGACGCAGGAGTGTGGTGGCAGTCAGTCAAGTGGGACATGGGTGATGGACCAATTGCATGGGGGGATTTCCTAGAATTCTTCAGGCAACACTACTTCCCTCTGGACATTCAACAAGAAAAAACAATGGAGTTTATCAATTTGAGGCAGGGCGGTATGACAGATCAAGAATATGAAACGAAGTTTACTCAATTCTCTCGTTATGCCCCGAAAATGGTTCAGGATGAAGTTAAGAAGGCTAAAAGGTTCGAACAGGGCCTTCGACCCGGACCAAGGTCAAGGATGGTGCCTTTATGCATTCGATGGTTTGACAAGCTAGTACACCGGGCAGCGGTAACAGATATGGTATAAACCAGAACCAGCAGCCACCAGGGAAGGTATAGATGTGGAACAGGAGGAAAAGGCCCATATCTGCTACCAACTTTAAGAAGCAGGACACAAACCAAAGGTTTAAGAAGCAAAATACAAGTACAGGAGCTTTCAAGCCAGTGGAATGTTACCTCTGTGGTGAGCAAGGACACTATAAGCATCAGTGCTCAAGGAATAAGGTTCAGGTTAGTGTGAATACTTGTTTCAATTGTGGAAAGACTGGGCACATCAAGCCAAACTACCCACAACTGTAGAAGAGCAACAGTGGAACGAGTTAGAAAAATGTGATAAAGGAAAGAAGCCCTTCCGTCTGGGTTGTATTTTTGCTTTGACTGAAGAAGATGCTGAGGAAGAAGGGGTCATCACTGGTATGAAAAATTGAAAGATATTTTGTTATGTTGATATAATGGAAGACAGTTATTAAAGTATGTAATCTTTTGTAACAGGATGTTTGAACGTTAATGGAATCAAAGCCAGTATTTTGTTTAACAGTGGATCTTCCCATACTTCTGTATCTAAGTCCTTTGCTAAGAAGTTGAAATGTACTCATGGGACAATTCCTGATTTGGCTTTAGATAGGGCTACACCATCAGGAGCTACTCTAATTGCTCGTAATGCTATATAGGCTGTAAACTGCATATAGGTGGTGAAATTCTTAGCATAGATCTGTTGGAATTGGGATTTGTGGGGGCAGATATTATAATCGGGATGGATTGGGTGACGAAACACAAGGCAACCATAGATTGCAAAGAAAAGAAGGTGACCATAGTGATACTCGAGAAACCGAAGATTGTGTTTCAAGGGAAGAAGCATGAAGAGATCTTAATGGCTGTGACTAGAACAAAGATACCGAAGGAGGTTAAGAAGATGCCCATTGTACAAGACTTCCCGCTCGTATTTTTGGAGTTATCTGGATTACCTCCGGACAGAGATGTGGAATTCAGTATCACGATTCAGCCAGACAGTGCACCAATATCGAAGGCACCATATCGAATGATACCAGTAGAACAGAAGGAAGTCAAACAACAAATTGAAAAGTTATTGCAGAAGGAATTTATTAGGCCTAGTGCTTCGCCTTAGAGAGCACCAATATTACTCGTCAAGAAGAAGGATGTGTCGATGAGGATGTGTATCGACTATCGAGAACTGAATAAGGTCACGATTCGGAACAAATATCCACTTTCCAGGATCGATGACTTGTTCGATCAGCTTCAGGGCGCAGCTGTGTTTCAAAGATTAATTTGCGATCAGGCTACCATCAGGTCAGTGTAAAATAAGATGATATACCTAAGACAACCTTTAGCACTCGACATGGTCACTATGAGTTCTTGGTAATGTCATTTGGGGTAACAAATGCTCCAGCTATTTTCATGGATATGATGAACCAGATTTTGCAGCCATACATCGACTCGTTTATCATGGTCTTCATAGATGACATCTTAGTATACTCAAGGCCAGAGGAAGATCATGCCAGACACCTGACTGAAGTGTTGAACAATTTCAGGAGCATGAGTTGTATGCAAAATTATCCAAGTGCGAATTCTGTAAGACCGAAGTCGCATTCCTTAGTCACGTCATTTCTAAGGAGGAAGTTACCACTGATTCGCAGAAGATTGAAGCAGTGAAAGATTGGCCCCAATCGAAGACAATAAAAGAAGTCGGAAGCTTTTTGAGACTAACCAAGTATTACACAAGGTTCATCCAGGACTATGCCAAGATAGCAGTGTCACTTACATGATTAACCAAGAAGGATAAAAGGTTTGAATGGACTAAAGCATGCGAAAGGAGTTTTCAAGAATTGAAGGGCCGGTTGATTTCAGCACCAATATTGGTATTACCTCAAGTAGATAAGGGGTATGTGATATACAGTGATGCTTCACACCAGGGTTTGGGATGCGTTCTGATGCAGGGAGGGAGAGTTATAGCTTATGGTTCAAGGCAACTCCGGCCACATGAGAAGAATTACCCCACACATGATTTGGAGCTAGCTGCAGTAATTTTTGCCTTAAAAAGTATGACAACATTATGTCTATGGAGCGAAAGTGGAGATATATACCGATCACAAAAGCCTGAAGTATATATATTATCAGAAGGATTTGAATTTACGACAAGGGCAATGGCTGGATATATTAAGGGAGAGTTATAGCTTATGGTTCAAGGCAACTCCGACCACATGAGAAGAATTACCCCACACATGATTTGGAGCTGGCTGCAGTAATTTTTGCCTTAAAAAGTATGATGACATTATGTCTATGGAGCGAAGATAGAGATATATACCGATCACAAGAGCCTGAAGTATATATATCATCAGAAGGATTTGAATTTACAACAAGGGCAATGGCTGGAAATATTAGAAGACATTAGACCTGAAACTGAGTATCCAGGAAAGCCAATGTGGTGACAGATGCCCTTAGTAGAAAGAAGAGTTTGGCTACATTGATTGCAACAAAGAAGGATTGGATGACGAAATAAAACGAGCCGGTATTGAGGTAGTTACATAAGGCTTGGGTGCGATCTTAGCACGATTGGAACTACAACCAAGTCTGAACGAGCAGATTAAGAAATGTCAGGAAAGAGATAGAAATTCTGGCACGGAAGGAACAAGTGAATGTAGGGAAATTTCTGGGGTTCAATATAAGAGGTCTATTGTGGTTTGGAAATATATTGTGTACTTAAGGTGGACGATCTGAGGGAAGAAATCATGAAAGAAGTACATACTACATTACTTGCAGTTCACACAAGAAGTACCAAAATGTATCGAGGCTTGAAGCAATGCTATTGGTGGACAGGAATGAAGCGGGACATAGCTAAGTTTGTGGTTAGATATCTCACATGTTAGAAAATTAAAACAGAAAACCAAAAGCTAGGAGGGTTGTTACAACCATTGTCCATTCTGAAGAAGTGAGAAAATATCAGTATGGACTTCATCACAGGATTACTCACGAGTCCTAAAAAGTATGATTCGATCTGGGTGTAGTCGACCGATTGACAAAATCAGCTCACTTCCTACCTGTGGTCAATGGAGAAATTAGTAGAAGTATACAATGAGGGAATAGTGAACCTACATGGTGTATCTATATCAATAGTTTCCGACAGGGATGCAAGATTTACTTCGCGGTTCTGACAAAGTTTACAGGAAGCCTTAGGAGATTTCAACATAGCTTTTCACCCGCAAACAGATGGAAAAACGGAAAGAGTGAATCGAGTCTTGAAAGATATGCTGATAGCATGTGTTATGGACATCGGAGGGAATTAGGAAAGGTATTTAGCCTTGGTAGAATTCGCCTACAACAACAACTATCAGACTAGTATTGGTATGGCCCTGTATGAAGTATTATATGGAAGAAAGTGTCGAACTCCTGTATGCTGGTATGAAGTGAGAGAAAGGCAGATGTTTGGACCAGAGATCGTGCAGCAGACTTCTGAGAAGATTGAACTAATCAGAAAAAGTCTGGAAATAGCACAAAGTCGGCAGAAAAGTTATGCTGACACCCGATGAAGAGAACTGGAATTTGAAGGAGACTCGGTATTGCTGAAGGTTTTACCAACCAAGGGTGTATTCAGATTTGGAAGAAGTGGTAAGTTGACTCCAAGGTACATTGAACCATACAAAATTCTGAGGAAAATTGAGAAGATGGCATACAGATTAGACTTGCCAACAGAACTGGACCAGGTACACAATGTATTTCATGTTTTGATATTGCGAAAGTACGTGTCTGACCCAAGTCACCAACTAATGGAGATTTCAGAAAATCTACTGGTGGATCTTACTTACGAGGAGCAACCGATTAGAATAATTGATCGCTAGGAGAAAGTGTTGAGAAATAAAGTAATTCCAATGGTTAAGGTGCTCAGGAAGAATCAGTTTATTGAAGAGTTAACAATTTCACGTTAAAATCCATAATGCATATGTTAAGTTTTGGTGTAGAAGAGTTATGCATAAAAGAATTGAATAAGTAGGTATGCATGGGTAACTAGAAGATTATTAGATTTTTTTTTATTAAAAGTTAGTAGAATTTAAGCAAAAAGAATTAAAGTTGCATTAAGGTGTTAGTATACATGTGCGAATACTCACATGTGTGTGGAATACTAAACACACGAAAGGTGATGTTTAGTGCATATTCAGTGCACTAGTTGGGTGTATGATGAATAAACTCTTAGCATAATCGGAAAGATAGGTTGAATCCAAATTGAGTTAAGATAACTTGTTGTACTTCAACGGTTAACTAACTTATGGAACTAGTTTAGGTTACGTAGTATTCAACTGTTATTGAATAAACAAAAAAAAAAAGAAATCTAGTTAAGGAATTTGTAAATGATTAAAAGGGAAAATGAAGCATGAACGTTAAAATAGAAACTAATAAGAAACTAAAGAATAGAGCCATTAGAACCAAGTAAAAACATATTGTAGTTATATTCCCTAATCGTAGATTGTAGTAGCTCTTGATCGTGTGACTAATAATCTAGGGACAGGCATTAGTTGGTGTGTACTCACCTGTCAAGAGGACATGTGCATCGTCGTCTCGTCTGGGACACGTGCGGCGTGGTGTCGACTGTTAATTTCTGAAATTTAGAAATCATAAATGTCAAAATCTAGGGGGGATGGACCTTTATAAGTATGTCTATGTTCTAAGTTATCTATACAAACAAGGAGCTAGAGCACAACTCTTAGTCTCTAGCGGAGTAGGGGAAGGCCTGCTGATTCGCCTTATTTTCGGATAACTTATGGTAGAGTCCGGGTGCAGAGAAAGACCACCGATTCTACAGGACTGCAGTCAAGCTGAATGATCACCAACCTGTCGGGAGTGGAGAGAAACCACCGGCCGAGCAGTGGAGAGAGACTACCGATTTCGATCGCTCAGAGTGATCACCGACATTTGGGAGTGGAGAGAGACTACCGATCCGATGCAGTAGGCAGAATAGACCGTATATACTGCAACTCTACCGATCACTAAATAAATGTCAGAAATGAAAAATAGTACAAGAGTAGGTCTACATTGCGAGGGAGTGAACCCTATAATCTGAAGTACGCTCAAGCTGGACTGAAAAATATGTAGTATGGGATGCATATGTTTTCACCAAGTGTGCATTAGATTAAGAGCATGTGCATTTTTAGTTGTGCATTAGATCTCAGGTCATGTCATATACCGACACTTCTATTATATGATTTCCACATTTCTTGCCGCATTAAAGTTGTTTGCTGAGGATTTTGGGAAATTACGGTTTTCATCCGTTTTGTGTGAGTTGCATTTAATTGACACACCCACAATTGGTTGATTTGTATGACCGATCGTGGGAGCAGAAGAGTTTTGAGCTGTGGAGCAACCAAGTGGAGTGTATAGTTTTCCTTGTACAATGTAAGTTTTAAATTTCTGTGATTTCTTTTTGTATTGTGTACTCGTTTGGAGCAGAGATCTTGGGTTGTGTCATGAGTTTCCTGTATATGGATCTCGGGGTGTTACAAAAAAAGTTGAACTACAATCTAACAAATACTTCTTGCACTTATAGGCTCACAGAAGAACAGAAAAGCTATGAACATTACCAGTCCAAAAACTAGCCTAAAGGCACAAGTAGAAAATTTGAAGACTCCTTACGTTTACACCCTTTTTATCATATTAAGGTCTAAAGGAATCAACTTTCAATCTAGCAAATTTTCTTCCAGTAAAAAGACATAAACGCAAAAGAATAAATACATGAAAGGAAGTTGAGAAATGATGCTTGTTAAAAAAAAGTTGAGAATTGAGATATACCTACAAGAAGGTCGAGTGTGTTAGAAAACCTCTTTGCAACTTTACTGGAGTAAGCTTTTATGAATTTTCTTTTGACTTGAAGGCAACTACTTGATATTGGTAGCTAAGTCCCAAGGGAGAGATTTTACATCAATCTGTGACTAATAAGGTTGTGTCAATCTCAACTTCCTTTCAGGTATCTAGACATGATTCAAAGCATTTTCTTTCACCTATGGATTTGCTTTTATTTTATTTTAGTCCATTATATGTTTCTTAGTGTTTTTCAACAGGAACAAGGCTTCTTGATTGAAAACTTTTCTTACATTGGTAATACCTCACCATAGCAGTAAGAATGTAAAATACGGAGTTATCCTCTTTGTCAGGATTAAGATTTGTACTTAAGCCCATTAAATTTTCTTTTCACAAGTTATAACAAGTAGTAGTTATAAAGCTACAGATGCCTTAAAGTTAATCTTCACCTAACTAGGATACACATATACTTTTTTGACATCAGAAGTGAAGAAGATAGTCAGAAGAAGGAGCATGGCCTCACGAAAGATTGATTAGACGTTATTGAGCTTGTAGTGATTATCAAAACTCTTAAAGGATCCGAAGAGATGGTCTTGGCCTCATGGAAGATTGATTATTATAAAGTGGTGGAGTACAAATATCAAAGGCATCTTCCCTTTAATATGCCAAATTCAGTAAAATTTTCTTGATTCCACATAAATTTTTGGTCTAAAGCTGTTATAATGCAAATTTCAAATTCATAGGAACTTCACTCTTTCTCAAAAGTTCTATACACAATAGGAAAATTCGACATTCTTCCTATCATCCTACACCTCCGATCAAAGAAGAGATATCCACTTAAGTACTTGAAATGCAAGATCAGGTATAATGTTAAATCCTATCAGAATATGATTGGTGCCCCATCATATTTAGAAATGCACAAATTTTAACCATACTTTTGCTAACGCCTAACATTACTTCAAATAATGGGCAGCAGAGAAAAGAAATGGTGTCAACACTAAAAGATGTTTGAGTCTCCAGTAGATGAAGGGAATACGACTGCAACGTACTAACAAATCTAAAAACAATAGTCTTAAAATAATTATAGTGAAGTCTAACAAACACCAATCAAGGTCAGATCAAGGTCAGATCAGATGAATAGATGAATTATATCATCATATAAAAGAGAATTAGTTAGTCATTTTATCTCCTCCTGAAATAGGTGGTAAAATAGGTGGCTGATCAACACTAGTTTGGCAAAGTAAAACTATGCCCATGCAAGCTAAGAGAAGGTACACATAGAACTGGTTATGTTATCCTCTAGTTTTAACTAAATAAAGTTGCATTTCAGTTCAGGCCTTGTTCGGAAACAAAGTTTAGATAGATATAAGTTACTTTAGCTTTGGAGTTACAAGTATGCTAACTTTGATTATCCTACCTTCAACTCCAACTTGAAGTTATATTTTTTTAGGGTTTTTAACATGTCCCTAACAAATACTTGAATATCATATATGCCCCTCACAAATATGTATTTTCATATTTGTCCCCAACAATATATGTCAATTCTCTTAACCTCTAATTAAAAAAACTCAAAACGATAGAGAATTTTCATTTTTTTCAATGGACTTGATGAAAAATGACTGTAATATTATATTCTCTACAATTCAAACTTTATCTTCTTCATTCTTGTAAATTCCGGCAATTATTAATCCAACCGAGACTCATTAACTCTTCTAAAAATTTCTTTATTTTCTTTAAAAAATGAAAAAATTAACAATGCATCTTTAAGAACTACATATTCTTCCTCACGTTATTTTGCCAAATTTGTCATCAATCTTGTTTTTTAATGATAAATTATAAGCTTCCCCATTTATTTTCCTTAAAACTGTTAAATCTTTTCTCATTTGATTATCTAATTTGATCTTTTAATTAGATTTCTATTTCTCTCGTAATGGTTAACTTAGTGATATCTAACATAGGGATAAATATGAAATTAAGTCCAAATTGTTAAGGGCATATACGAAAACACACATTTGTGAGGGGTATATATGATATTATCATATTTGTTAAGGGTATACATATTAAAAACCCCTTTTTTAAAGATAGGAGTGGAGTTTAGATAACTACAGTTATCTCTCAACTTCTGGGGTGAGATAATTGAAGTTAACTTAACTCCAGAATGAGTACCAAACTTGTCAAAGTTAGGACAACTAGAACTTTGTAAAGTTATGTGAGATAACTCGAGTTATCCTAACTTAACTTTGTCAGCAAATCCGCAAAAAAGGGAGGGGCTCAGTGAGCTCGGTGACTAACAACTGTTCAATTAATTGCATATGATACGTATATCTGCATTTAGATTATCAACACATCAACTTCCCTAAGAGCATATGTAGTCGTCTTCACCCAAATTTTGGGTATTTGGCAAATAGAAATGGAAAAAATGGCTTTGCGCTACAGTCGTCGATTGCCAAAAATTGGGTATTCATAAATTCCCAAATCTCACACGAAAGGCGAATTATTGTCTGGGAAAAAAATCAAATTTTTTTATAAATTATTGGAACGGACGGGAAATCTTTTCCCGTCCATCCAATTTTTATAAAAAAAAAATCAAAAAATCCCATGGACGGAATTCCTTCCCCCGTCCAAGGAATCAGGTGGGTTGTTTTTCAAAATTTTTTTTTTTTAATGTATGGACGAAAATCGAATTACCCTCTACCATTTTTTTAAAAATTTTTTCGATCGGACGAAAATTTTAATTTCGTCCGATACTTCTCAGATTTGCCAAATTCTCATCCTTTTTCGTTTGCTATATTTTGGTCGATCACTGTTCACAAAACCCAATTTTTGGGTTTTTGGCCAACGACTACAGCGTCTTCATTCTAATTTTTTGGAAAATTTGAAATTTGGAAGACGACTAGAGATGCTCTAAATGTTGAATTCATCTTCTTCCTAAAGATGATTTACCAAAATCTTTCAGCTTAGCCAGCCAGTAGATCTACTTTTTAACCTATCATCATCATCATCATCATCATCATCATCATCATCATCACACTGTATGCTATAAAAACCTCACCAAAAATTAAAAAAATCATATGACTCGATAAATTGTTTTTCTTTTCTTCTTGCGAGTATTTGCGTCCGTTCAAAACTCCACTCAGTGATTCAGTAATTACGAATGTAAATGAAATCTAAACACTGAAAAACACGAATTAAAATCAATAGATCTGAGCTCCGAAAAAGTTTGTTCTGATAATGAAAAATAATATATCAAGAAATGAGAGAGAGAGAGAGAGAGAGAGAGAGAGAGATAATGGAAGTTCTTACGGGCAGTAGGATTTGGAGAAGATGACGATTTCGTGAGCAGAGACCGTCTTACGGATGAACGACGCTTTGTTCTTCCCAGCTGCGACCGACGTCATCATCGACGACGCGATAACCACGGATGCCACCACCGCTGCCAATAGCGCTAGCTTCATCAAACCCATCTTTCTCCCTCTCTCTCTCTCTGTTCAAATTCGAGATTTAAGACAAAGTGATTAGAGATTTGATGGAATTAAAGAAAGAAATTAAGATGAGATTTGAGGAAGGAAGGGAACGAGCTCACTGTTCTTTTTGGTGGCTGGCTGTTGAGATTGACTGCGAGACGGTCGATCCAGAAATGGCGATGAATTTGGTAGATCCGATCTCAATCTTAACCTTCTGTGCACTGTATATAAATACAAATCTTATCCGCACGTGCACCAATCAGAGATTTCAGATGCGCGTTCCTCCGCCTCAGGCTACAATCATAGCCGTCCTGTTCGCTCGCCATGTCGCATAGGATGTTTTCCCAGTTAGTCATTATTAGTAATGATATCCAGTCCTATCGGTACGGATCCTGTACTACCCAGACCCGATACCTATGGAACGAAATATTGGATCCGGACCCAATCCATGAGAACCAGATCCGGATTCGAGTCCGGTTCCTACTTATAATAATCTTATCCGTCGGATCCGATAGTAGGGAGCAGCGAGCGAGACACTGCGAGCGGCAAGCAAGAGCGCAGCAAGCAGGGCGCAACACGCAACGAGGGGGGCGGGCCGCAACGAGGGGCTAGCGGCGTCGGGCGGCTGTGTTCCGCCTTCACTTCTTATGTTTTCTTTTTCTTCTTTTGTTGTAATTTTGAAAACATAATTTTGAAAGAGAAAGGAAGGAGGGTGGATGAAGGGCAAAGAGAAACAGAAAGGAGGAAGGAGAAGTGAAGCATATGAAGATATTCACAATTTTGCACTTGAGTACATGAATAAATATTATATTCACACATCTATCTTCAAAAATTACTACTTACATGTCTATCTCTATAATTCTATTATTCAAATTCCATACTTTTTGGTATGGGTGGCATTCGGGTTGACCGGGTCGGGTCAGGTCAGACCCGCGCGGGTTGCAACCAAGTTAGCGTGGGTTCGGGTCAGGTCGGGTCGGGTCGCGGGCTTAACCGGGCCGGGTTCGAAATCTAAAATTTCGACTTGGTCAACCAGCAAACCCATTTGGGTTGAACCTGTTTTGGGTCAGGCTAGGTCGCGGGTTGGCCCCGTTAAATTTTTTTTCTTTTTATTTTAATTTTTTTACAACTTCACTTACAAATTTTTTTTTTAAAATACAACAAGTATAACTGTATAAGAGTGAAAAAATGCATATATTATTCATTTCAACTACTATAAATTTTTTACAGGTTTTTTTACATACAAATACAAGTAATAGAAACTCATTAGGAACATGAAGAAAACAGATTTGAGGGAAAATGATTCTTATTCTTCTTATTCTTTATTCTTTACAGTATACATCTATATATAAGGATTACAATCTTGGAGGAGAAGAAAGGAGATTGAGAGAAGATTGATGGGTGAGAGATTTGGGGAATCTGTTTCTTATAGATTAGGAAACAGAATATACATATTACTACTTACTACATTTCAACACTCCCTCTCAAGTTGGTGCATAGATATTGAACATGCCCAACTTGTTAACAAATTTCAAGAAGAGCCGACTCGAAACTGCCTTGGTCAGGATATCTGCGAGTTGATCTTCAGACTTCACTTTAGATATCCCAATGACTTTCTCATCCAATTTCTCCTTGATGAAGAATCTATCCACCTCTACATATTTCGTCCTATCATGTTGAACTGGATTGACGGCAATATAACATGCTGCTTGACTATCGCAATACACCTTCATAGGTTCATTTGGACCACAGCCTAAGTCCTGCAACAAAAGTTTCAACCATGAAGCTTCCACTATACATAGGGCTACTCCGCGATACTCAGTCTCTGCACTAGAGCGTGCAACAACATTCTGCTTCTTGGATCTCCATGTAACTATATTTCCTCCGACAAAGGTGAAGTATCCTGAAGTGGAGCGCCTATCAATTATAGATCTTACCCAATCAGCATCAGTATATGTCTCAACCTTCAAGTGGCCATGTTTTGCAAATAGGACCCCTTTTCCTGGAGCAGACTTAATATATCTCAGTATTCTCATCACTGTATCCATGTGATGTTCCTGAGGTGCATGCATAAACTGACTTACCACACATAAAGCATATGATAAATCTGGTCGTGTATTCGCAAGATACATTAGGCATCGAACCAATCTCTGATATCTTTCCTTATCACTAGGCACATGATCAGGTTCGTTGCAAAGTTTCAGTCTGTAGCGCCCCGAATTTCCAGATTAATAACATAGAAATTACGTGGCACATTCCCAGTGATCCACTTCAACATAATATTAAACATCAACAACACCACTAAATTTTCAACTTTCTTATTACAACAAATCATTTTCAATACACAGCGGAATTCAAAACAAACTCAACTCAATATTCTCTTCAATTACAACCCAATTTAACTCAATAACTAATATTACAAACTTTACACAAATCACTTATAAGTCAATTATCTCTCAAAACCAACTTAAGCATTCCATCTCCAACTCTAAGCACAACCTGCAATATGTGAGGCTAGAGATGATCCCTAACCCCCAAACTAAAGGGGTCAGCCATAAATGGTGTGAGAAATATAAAAATAAACAAACAAACAACATAAAGATCAAAACTCATAATTCTTAAACAACAAGTACTAAAGGAAGAATATGGAAAGCACGAAATGGAAGTAACATAAAACATCAAGTGATACTGAGCTAAGTGTTATGTGTAGAAAACACGAAAACCACATGCATAAAACAAAACCCAAGAAAACACAAGTCTATATGCAGACTCTCTAATGCGTACTTGTCGAATTCTATGCATCCCATTCTACATAGGTTCGGTGCAAGCCCTTAACGACTTCACTTCATAGGGTTCAATCCCTGCGTTATGAACTAATCCTAACACGATGACTACTACGAGATAAAGATAAACCATGGATAGTATCACATGCCCGATAATTCCGGAGATGGATCCCACACCCAAGATATTTTTCTTGAATAATTCCGGAGATCATCCCACACCGAAACATTGACACTCCCCACACGAATACCACATGTGCTTCACATCGACTCCGATAATTCCGGAGATCAATCCCACACCACAATAGTTACCGTGATAATTCCGGAGATTGTCCCACACCAAAAGACTGTGATAATTCCGGAGACATATCCCACACCACTAATAATCTACTGTGATAATTCCGGAGATTAAATCCCACACCGAAAGCCATACTGAGGTTCGTGACTCATGTTCCCGTTCATCATATCACCACTAGTGTCTGTCCTTAAAATTTTGGTTAATTTGATTACTTAACAAATCTCCTAGAGTGATGTACCCTACCGGCCTAAATTCAAATCTCAATAACTGAAATGCCTCAATGGGCCTCAACAAATAACTCAACACCGGTATACTAGGGTCATACGCCTCTAGAGACTCAAACTCAAAAGTCTAAACTAAAGTTCCACTAAACCAAGTGGCTCAACTAAATGTCTCAAATGATATACTCAACTGAGTATCTCAAAGTCAAATGCTAAAACAAATACTGAACTGAATGTTAATTACATACTAAAATGTCTGAGAACCAATCATTTGAATTAACACTGAAGTTTATAAATATCCTTCAGTATCAGTCGACTCATACTGGTGATAAGTCGACTGTCCAGAAGACAAATTCCAAGATTTATAAAAAATAAACTAAGTCTCATACCAGTCGACTTACAAGAGGGTCAGTCGACTTACAAGAGGAAAATTCCTGTAATCCTTTCAAAATTATTCTAAGTGTATAAGTCGACTTAAATGGGGTATAGGTCGACTGTCCAGAAGGACTAATAATTCTTACGAAAATATTTTTTTCAATGGACCAGTCGACTGCCTAGGGTCTAGGTCGACTGTCCAGAACAATTTTTCAACAAATTCTCAAACAAAGTATCAGGCTCGTACCAGTCGACTACACAGTAGGCCAGTCGACTGTCGGCCTACAGATTTTCAAAATTAGGTCTGATTACAAAATCAATTTCTAAAGCTTTCTAATGATTCAATGTTATGAAAATAGCTCGTATTCAGGAAGAATAATGAATCTCAACGAAGTTTCATCAGGTATATGTATAAATTACTCAAAACATCAATATGTCAAGATCTAAATTTTCACATTCTAAATCACAAATCCTTTTGTTAGGGTTTTACAAGATCTAAGTTCCTTTCACAAAACCAATAAAAAATCTGATTATTACTTCTAATGTCCAGGTGTTCATACACAAATCTCAACATGCTTTTAACAAACAATTTTTAATAATAAGGATCTACTATTTCATCCACCAATTCCACATGATTCATACCACTTTACGAGATCTAAATTGTTCACAACAACCAATCATTGCTTCATTATATTTGTTCACATAGATCAATCAATCAAGACGAATTAAGATTCTCACACAATCAAACAAACAAAACAATTTCGATATCTCTCACATATATCAAAACAACACAACAAATTTTTATATTACTCACCTTAGAATTGAGAATGGTCCACAAAGAAATCCTCTTTTGCTAGATCCCAAAAGCTCTTGCTCCACCAAAAAGATCTCCAAAATTCTGTATATTATCAGTAATGACGGCTGTGAAAAATCCCTTAAATATGCCGTGTTGATAATTAGGGTTTTACCCGCAACTTTGCAAAACAACCCTTTCCAAAATACAATTCACATATATAGATTCTTCTTTGGAAATTCCATCAGAACTCAATTAAATTTGGATTTATAAGAAAATATACTTTCTAAATATCAACTAATACTGATCTAAAACGTCCAGAAATTTTATTTTGCACTTTAACCCCTAAAAAGGTCAAATTTGCAAAAAGGTCCTTCTTTTCTCAAAAATTGCAATAGTTCCAATAAATTTCAGAAAAATCTGGAAAAATACTAAATTAATCTCAAATATTAAATAATGATTTTTCATAAAGAAAACTTAATTTTTTTTTCAAATTTCTCAAAAGTCATTTGCACGTGTTTTGCACGTGTACAAAAGATAAATTTTTCTGAAAATATTCATTAAATCTCCAAAAATAAATTTAAATTCATTTTCAAATATAAAAATAATATTTGAAAATACGGGGTTCTACACAGTCCTTCTTCTAATGGTGTACCAATCGGCTGACAAGCAGACATTCCAGTTTCCTACAATAAATCGAGAGCATACTTTCTTTGAGACAGAAATATATCATTTCTCGAGCGAGAAACTTCAATACCAAGAAAATATCTCAAAAGGCCAAGATCCTTCATTTCGAACTCTTGTGACAAGTAGCTCTTCAATGCCATTCTCTCATCAGGATCATTAATTCCCAGTTACTATCATATCATCCACATATATAATGAGAGCAGTAATCTTACCTTCATTCCTTTTCAGGAATAAGGTATGATCTGAATTACTCTGACAATATCCGAATGTCCTCATTGATTTCGTAAACCTCCCAAACCAAGCTCTTGGTGACTGTTTGAGACCATATAGCGTCTTCCTCAATCGACACACTTTATTACTGTGTTGGACTGGTCTGTTCGACCCTGGTGGAAGATCCATATAAACCTCCTCTGTCAATTCCCCATGCAAAAATGCATTTTTCACATCAAATTGCTCCAACGGTCAGTTAAGATTTGCAGCAAGTGACAGTAGGACTCGAACAGTATTGAATTTTTCCACAGGTGCGAATGTATCTTCATAATCAATTCCATACATTTGAGTATATCCTTTGGCAACCAACCTTGCTTTGTATCGCTCTATTGAACCATCGGACTTATACTTCACCATATAAATCCATCTGCATCCTATTGGCTTCTTCCCTGCTGGTAGCTCGACTATCTCCCAAGTCTCATTCTTTTTCAAGGACTTCATTTCCTCATCCATAGCTGCTTTCAACCTTGGATCAGTAAGGGCTTCCTGCACACTGTTAGGAATAGATACAATAGATAATTGATTTACAAATGATTTATTTGATTCTGACAAGCGGTGAGTGGATACATAATTACTTATGGGATATTTGACGTTACTAGTGGGATCAGGTTCATAAGTGAGTTTTGGTATACCTCTATTAGTACGGTGAGGGAGTTCTCTTCTAGGAGCTTCGGACAACGATGACGATTGGTTTTGGGGTTCTGACGGTTCACTCTCACTGAGATTTGGTACTGGTTGCAATTCTTCAAGAGGGGGGCTTCTTACCTTGGTTGCACTTCTTCGTAAGGATCTTCCTCCTTTGCTAGGTTTTCATTCAAGTGTTCACCATTATTTGTATCCAGTTGTTAGTTCTAACTGGTAATTACTTCTTCATACCCAAGAGTCTGAACTTCACTAACTCCTTCATCATACCCATGAGTCTGCACTTCACTTCGGTACTCCCCTTGAAGTTCAGTCATAGAAGAAGAAAAATACATCTCATCTTCATGGAACACAACATCCATAGTCACAAACATCCTTTGAGTTGGTGGGTGATAGCACCGGTACCCTTTCTTATCCTGTGCATATCCCACGAAAACACAGCGGACAGCTTGAGGAGTTAACTTATTGCGTTCATGTTGATGAAGATGAACAAATGCAACACACCCAAACACACGAGGTGGCAAGTTGATGACTTTTGGTGCATTCACAGCTTCAGTTAATGCTTGAAATGGTGTGAGGAAGTTTAAGATACTAGAGGGAACTCGGTTGATTAAGTATGCAGCAGAAGCAAGGGCTTCCCCCCAATAAATGAGTGGTATATTTCCATGGATAAGAGAAGCACGGACCACCTCGAGCAAGTGTCTATTTTTTCTTTCTGTAATCCCATTATGTTGAGGTGTATAGGAGCATGTAGTCTAGTGAACAATGCCGTGTTCCACCAAATATTGTTGCAGATTCAAACTCAGGTACTCTCCGCCATTATCACTCCTAAAAATTTGAATATGTGATTTATACTGAATCATAACATGCTTGTGAAATTTTTGAAATAAGCCAATAACTTCACTTTTCGATTTCATCAAACAAATCCAGGTCATACGAGTACAGTCATCAATAAATGTCACAAACCATTTGGCTCCTCCAAATGTAGTGGTTTTGGATGGACCGCAAACATCAGAATGGATAATCATAAATAGAAGAGAGCTTCTACTTAGACTTGGAGGAAAAGAGACACGGTGACTTTTTGCGAGTTCACACACATCACACCGAAAGGTAGAAATATCCAACTTCAAAAATAAACTTGGAAATAATTTTTTCAAATAACCGAAAGAAGCATGCCCTAGACGTCGATGCCATAGCCAAATATCTGATTTCTTCATCTCATTTTCGGATCCTTCCACATTTAGAGCTTGAGTCAACTTGCTTGAACTTCCAGATTCTAAATCCAGGTAATAGAGCTTCCCATGTATAACCCCATAACCAATCGTCTTGCACATCTGAATATCCTTAAACACACATTGTAAATGTCAAAAGACTACAATAAAATGTAAGGTAGTAGTTATTTGAGCAACAGATAATAGGTTAAAATTCAAGGATGGCACAACTAGGGTAGTATCTAAGGTTAGGTTATTTGTGAGATGTATGGTACCCTCGCCAATAATAGTGGCAGGATCACCATTGGCAGTGGACACGGTTGATTTGGTGGATGGTTAAAAATTTTGAACTTGTCTAGAATCAAAACTCATATAGTCGGTAGCACCCGAATCAATTATCCATGATTATTCATAACAGATGCAGAAATATTAAATACCTTACCATCATTATATGTAGCTGTAACTAGTGTAGAGGCGAGTCCAATACTCTTCTCAGCTTCATCAATTTTTTCCATAGTAGCGGTACAAGAAAAAACAACGGATCTAATTTGATCAGCAACAACAAATAGTGAACCGGGATCAACTCCACACAACAACAAACACAATTCCCCTCTTCTCCCGAACACTAAACACAATATCAAGATCCCTCCTTCTCAGATCAGCAAACCCATAATTTACACGTGCAAGCAAAGAGACAACAACAACAATGGCCAACGGCAGCAACAGGGAACCTCGGGCTGGCATCGTGGGCGGCGGACGATGACGTTGCAGGCGAGCACGTAGACGGCGGGAGGCAGTAGCGGTCGTCAATGGGAAAAAGGGAGGCAGGAGGGGATCAGGGGCTGGCTATGTCGAGGACAGAGGAGAAGAGGAGAAGGGTCGGGGGGTTGTACTGGGTGGTTGACGGGAGGAGGGAAGACAAAGGGGGTCGCCGGCAGCCAGGGCGGCGATTGGTAGGGTTAGGGGTGCAATGGCGAGGAGTGCCGAAGAGGACGCTGGAGTAGTTCGGGGAAGAAGCTGTAGATGGGTTTGGGTGATTTTGGGCGCGGCTGTTGACGATCGGAAGAGGAGGGAGCAGGGGGTTTTGGTGGCAGATATCATGGATGAGGGCAGAGCGGTGACGGCGACGGGTACGGAGGATTTTCGACGATGGGTACGGAGGATTTTCGGAGTCGATGATTAGTGACGGGATCAACTACGGGATCAGATCAAGATGGAGGTGATCAGCCTCCTCCTCTTCTTCTTCACTTGGCCTAGATCTGATTAGGCCCTGATATCATGAAGAAAACAGATTTGGGGAAAAATGATTCTTATTCTTCTTATTCTTTATTCTTTACAGTATACATCTATATATAAGGATTACAATCTTGGAGGAGAAGAAAGGAGATTGAGAGAAGATTAAGGGGTGAGAGATTTGGGGAATCTGTTTCCTATAGATTAGGAAACAGAATATACATATTACTACTTACTACATTTCAACAGAACATACAATATTTTTTGATTTACAATTTTACATACATGTTTGAGCGGATAATCAGAATCTAGAGTTTGAGATAGCCTAGAGTTAGATTAAAGAGAGGGCATTGGACTATTGTCGTGCACCTCTACTTAATCTAAACCTAGGATCTCATCGCCCTAAATTCCCTAATCTTGTTGTTGGACTTTAGGGGAGTTGCTTCCACTTGTTAATGTAGATGCCGATTTTCCTTGAGTCATGTCTTCAGCCTTCATAAAATCTTTAGTGCACACGAGCATCTCCAACGAATCCGGCTTTAAGTGATTTCTGTAATCTGTTAGAACTCTTTCACTTGTAGAAACAAAACTTTCTGAAGTAGATGTGGAGATAGGAGGAGTTAGTATATCTCTAGCCATATGTGAAAGATTAGGAAAAAGATTTTCGTGTTCTTTCCACCATTGTAGCACTTCAATCTTAGTACTGGAACTCTCATTATCTTGTTGATTATACCAATTCAATTCATTAGGTGCATTAGTCATAGGTTTCTTTGATTGAATACGAGCAAGTAAATTAGCAGTGACATCTTCTAATGTACTCTTACCCTTACCTCAAGAAGTAGAAGAACAAGAAGAAGTAATTATACTAGTTGTAGTACTATATGTAAAAGTTTTATCATAAAAATCATACAGGTTATTCAATGTCGATTCAAAGCTAGCTAAAAATTCATTACAATCATATCGGAATCATCTCCAAGTAAAGTAAAAAATATTTCAATCAAACTTTTCGTATCCGCTAATTTGATATGAGGATCCATAACAATAGTAATACAATACAACATAGGATGAGGATTAAAATACTTCAAAAATATATATATAAGCGGGATCAACAATCTGGGTAATGTATTTATCTGAAATTATTTCTTGAAAAGTTTGCATCATAGTAATGATTGAAATAAAAATACTACTAGAAGTAGAATCATAAGATATAGAAAACTTCACATTTGTGGTTTTAAAAGGTTCCAAAAATCGTAATAAAGATTCAGTAAAATACCATGATTGGGAGTCATTTGAAAATTTTCCATGTTTTTTGCAAGACAAAAATTGTTTATAATATCTATGTATTGAGTAACAACATTTAGTAAATTGAAAGTAGAGTTCCATCGATGTTTAACATCTTTAGAAAATTTTCTAATATGTATTTCCCTAGCTTTGCAACATCCTTTAAAAATTTTGAAGCATAGGACCACTCAAAGCAATAAAATGTACACAATTTCTAATTGCAATTATATATGAATCGGCTATTTTCAATGTATCTTGTACACATAAATTTAAAGTATGACACACACATCTAGCATGAAAAATTTCATTACATGGAGAAGCTAATTGTGTTTCTAATGTACTAATAGAAGCATTGTTGTTAGATGCATTATCAGAACTAACAATAAAATTTTTATCACGAGTATGATATAAATTACAAACTTCTAAAATACGTATTGCAATAACTATTCCAGTATGGGGATACAGCAAAACCGTAAGTGAGATGATTCTCTTTTGAATTATCCAATCACTATCTATCCAATGACAAGTTAAGCCCATCCTCAGAAAATCGTTACAACCTTTCCAACAATCAAGATACTCTACAAGTTAAAGAATACAATAGTGCAACTAAAGCGTCTCTCATTTCGTTGTAAAGTATAAAACAATCAGACTTTAGTGTGTTTCTAGAAATTCTTCTAATATGTGGATTTAGTGCATTTTGGTTGACAGACTCTACATTCCTATTCTCGGAATAGGAAAAATGTAGCTCATCCTTAATAACTAGTTGGGCCATTTCTTGACGAACAAGTTCGGGATCATAGGGTTGGCTAATCTATTTGTTCGGTCCTATGGATGATTTTTTGTTGGCCTTGTTGGTTTTGTATTAATTCTTTGTGTACATTTAAAATGTGTTGTTTAATTGTACATGTTCCCTCACCCTTCTCCATTTGTAACTCTTGTCATAATGTTTACAAATCTTATCTCCTACACCCGGATTATTCTAATCTGGGATATAGTCATAAAATATTTGTCAATCATTTATTTTTCCCCTAGTTTTTCTATTACTGGTGGGTTCGATTTGTTATGTTTGTGTCAACATTATGCATTTCTTCTTCTATGTCGTATGGATGGACATCGTGAGATCCTACCATAGGAACGGTGTAAATTCGAGCTCTACATGTGGGACCAGTGGCGGGGCTAGGATTTTCATCCAGCGGGAGCGAAATCACAAGAGGATGAGGAGGTCGAACACTTGAATCACCATCATCCCTTGGTTTTCTTTTCAAAAATTTATCCATAATTGTTTGAATATTGTTCAAAAATTAAATTAGTATCAAACAAAAATCTAAATTATAAACCCCTAGTTTAGTTACTACACATTAGAATTTAGAACCAAATAAGACGTTCGTGCAAACCTCAATTAAATAAAGGGACTTATGTGTTATGTCTAAGTGTTTAGCTTGCACAATCTGACAATCTTGTAAGTTGAATTACAATATGCACACTCGTATAGATTATTTTCTTTTCATCTTTACAACTCTTTGCTACACATATAAACATTAATGTGTCTAAAGCAATCATAATTCATAAAGGAAAACATTAATAAAGGAAAACATAATTCTTATTATTGTATAATATGTGCATATCATTCCATGTCCACCTCTAGTCAGTCAACCCTATTACCTACCCTATAATAAAGGAAAACACACTTTTGCTTTGATGCTGTAAGACAACCCTATTCCCTACCCTTTTCTCTCTTCTCCTCATTTTTTCCTTTCTTCTTCATTGAATATCCCAGCTACTTACATCTTTGATCTTTGAATCTACAACAAAGTATCCAACTAGTCAAAATGCAGCCATATCTCCCATACTTCAATTACAATCAAGAAGCCATCACACTCTTTCTCTTCCTCATCTTTCCTTTCATTTCCTCTTTTCAGATGAACCCAATCCTATTATGTGACATTCTCTTCTCCTTTTTCTGTGACATTCTCTTCTCCTTTTTCCTAACCTTTGCATTTGCCGATTAGCCACCAACCCAAAATGAAAGAATTTCAATGGATTGTTACCTAACAAACTGTGGAAAAATCAAGAACATCACATACCCATTTTGGGTTTATGGGCAAGTCTTATAGTCTTATTTGTATGGAAGATGGAACTATGAACTATACCCATTCAAATTAACCAACAAATCCATAACCACTAATCCACTGCCAGTTTTCCATATTCTGAACAATTCCGAACAAAAACAGGGGTTTCGGACCAAGCAAGACTTCAAAATTAGGAGCTGCAACTTTGGAGGAGTACCACCTTCAGAAAGAAGAAGAACTTCAGAGGAGCACCACCTTCGACCTTCCTTCGAAGCCACGACTTTGGGAATTTGAGGTTTGGAAATTGGGGGATTGGATTGGGAGCTAGGGTTTCGAATGTTTTGAAAAATGAAGCAAACAAGAACTGAAGAAGAGGAGCGGTGGAAGAAGAGATTTGTGTGAGTTTTGGGCTTGGGCCGAAAAAAGATGCTGGTTGTTTGGTTGTTGGCCAAAAGAAGAGCGGGGGAACTTTGCAGGATAAGCCCAAGGGGGCAAACTAATGTATTTTAAATTTTCTTTGGGCCCATATAGGGGGTTGGCCCAGCCCAGGGTGAGCGGCCGTTCACCCTGGGCTAGCTGTGCCTCCGCCACTGTGTGGGACTATTGGAGCCCGACGTGAAGTACCAGTGGATTCTTGTCCACTTTGGCTACAACCGCTACCTCGTGATCTAGACATGGTAATAGTGTATGTGAAATTATACAAAATAATTTAGAAGGTATATGTTAAAAATAAAATCTAAAAAATAATAGGAAGGTTGAGAGAGAGAAAAGAGAAAAACTAACAAAAAATATGATACAAAAAATTAAAACTACAACAAAAATCAAGACAAAAGGAGGGTTGTGAAATTTTGATACCGTACTTCACGGATAATTGAATATAGAAATGAGAGAGAAAATAAAAGTAGAGAAATGTAGTAGACATAGTCACGATGTCACGTAGTCCGGTAGTCGTTGAAAGAGAGAGAGAGATAGCTTCTTTGTTGGAGGAGTTAAAGTGAACGTTTGAGAGTTGAATCAACACAATTCGATACGAGTGAAAATTTTCACTTCTTTATTGCTTTCTTCTATGTTGAAAAAAAATTGATTGAATTGAGATTGAATTGAGTAGTAGTAGTCAGAGAGAGTAAGAGAATAAGGCGTGGAAATTTTTAGATTGAATTAAGGAGGTATTTATAGGGGAAAAAACAATAAAAAAATAGCCCAACGACCGAATTTGCAATTTTGGCTCGTTCGACCCGCGGGTTGAGTTGCGGGTTGCGGGCGGGTTTGACTTGGTCAACAGGTTCGCGGGTCGAGTCAGTGGGTTGGATTTCCTAATTTTTGACCCGGGACGACCCGGACCCGAACCGCCTACTTGCGGGCGATTCGAATGGGTGCTTCATGGGTGGGTTGGGTGTCAACCCGACCCGGTTGCCATCCCTACTTTTTGAGGGGTATTTTTTAATGGGTCCGAGTTCGGGTCTATTTTGAGCGGACTCGGACCCAGACCCAAAATTGCAACGAGTCTTATTTTAGGACCCGGACCTGGACTCGTATAGATCGGGTCGGTTCTGGTCCAATGTCGGGTTCGAGTCAGGTCCAAGTATCGGGTATTTATACCAATGCTAGTAATTATAACTTTATAACTATATCTATACAATATATTATGCTAAGACCACTTTTGGTCCAAAGATTTTTCTCATTTCCCTTTTTAAAATAAAAAAAAGGAGAACAAATATGGAAGACAATCTCCCACTCTTTCTCCATCCAAATTTTAAACTAGAATCATATCTTTTAATCCAACCTAAAAAATCGTGCAATATTGTGTTGATGTTATTAGATAAATTTTGCAAAAATAGTTTTGTAATTTTCTCATTTTTAAAAAAAAATCTGTGCAATATTGCACAGGATTATACTAATATATATTAAGTAAAAATGTCAATCGCTCTCTCCTTTCTTCATTTTGAAATAGAGAAACGGGGAAGTAAAAGGATCAAACATAAGCTATAATTCAAACTTCAAAATTCAAAATTAGAAGTTCAAAAATCATATTAATCACTTCTTTAAATACAAGTCTACCTCCACCCCCAGCTATTTGTTTTATATATAGTAAAATGTTGGAAATTATCCCCCATATTCCATTATTAGTATATAACGAAACAAATTACATCAAAATTGTTCCTAAAAAATGAACATCGAAATTATTTTTACAAAACCAAAACTACAATTTTCACTTGTCCCTCCCTAAGTTAAAATTGTAGTAAAAGAAACTTGTAACGTGTTTTTCGAGCCCACGAATGTTGTGTAGCATAAGCCCCTATCAATCATACTAGTGATGACTCATCGATCAACCATAACAGTGACGACTCGCCAATTCAACTCTTGGCAACAACTCACCCGAAAACCACTCTAGCGATGACTCTTCGTACTCCATTCGGTGACGCCTCGCCCGTACAACACTCTGGAGACGACTTACATGTTCACTACTCTGATGACAACTTACTTATATACCCTACTGCGACAACTTGCCCCTTCTCTACCCCGGAACAATATGCCCGTTCAGCGCCACGGTGACAGCTAACCTGTTCTCCACTTCGATGATGACTCGCTCGAATGTCACCCGACAATGACTTGCCCATCTAAAAACATGCAACGGCTTACACATCTCTCACCACGGCAAAACTTGCACATACCCCCAAAATAGCGATTACTCGCGCATACCATAATAGCGATGACCTGCACATCTGTCTCAATAGCCAAAATTTCACACATCAACCAACATGTCGATGACTCACACATCCACCATAACGATGACGACTTGTTCATCAGCCACAACGGTGGGGACTTGCACATTCACCAAAAATTGATCAATGGATGTCAAATTTGAACAACACGAAATGAATCCACAAATTCATTTCAGATCCCAAAATGTTTGATAGCACGAAATGTAGATTTAAGGTCCAAAGCCAACTTCAAAGCCCATTCTCCCAAAGCCCAATTCCCACACGAATAAGATCTGAAAAGTCAAATTTCAAATTTGAACCCCTGTCACGTGCCCATCGCAAAATCCCCAAAGTGTCATCCCTTAAAAACTCTTGTGCACCACCTCCTCCCCTCCCACAGGTCCAACCAGCCTCACGCTGCTGCACCTCTGTGTACCCTCAACTCGGCAGCCCAATTCCCCACCCACGATGCCTCACAGGTGGGACCTCATTCCATGTGAGTTCAAAATTTGAAAAATTCAAATTCTCCAACCTTGATGGCATCAACTCAACTGACCGACGATTGGGATCAACTTGCATGCCTCCGGCCATCGAAAACCCACTCCTCTAACTTTCCCCGACATCTAATCCAGTGAAAACTCCGGCGAATCCCCCACGATCATGTCGGGCAATGTCATGCACAATCTCACCGATTCTTAACTGCATGTCCATAAGGGTGGTAACCAGGCTAGTCTGGCCTGCCTAAACCGGCCTGGGTCGGGCAGATTCCCAAAGAAAATGGTTGGGCCCAGACCGACCCGCTAAGCGGCGGTCCGGGACGGTCCGGGAAAGCTCAACTATCAGCCCGCTCGGGCCAAACCGTGTGCTTAACGGTCGGCCCTGCCCGAGCCCGAGCCGACCGTTCAAACTAGATGTTTTTTTTGTTTATATAATTACTTTTTTACCCCCATATGAAAATCTATAAATACTCATCTATTTCATACTATTTTTTTTCACTCAAAAATCTCTAAACAATTCTCTTAAACCTCTCAATTCATTCAAAATAATTCTCTCAAATTTCCAATATTTTCCTTATCAAATTTCAACTCTTTCAACTCTCAAGCTCTTGCAATTTTTTGAAGAAACGTTCAACAAGAATGATGTTGCTTGTTTCATCAAAGAAGAATTCTCTTCTCTCTCAACTCTCAAGCTACTACTCTTACAATTTTTTAAAGAAAATACGTAAAGAAACATTCAACAAGAAGATTCTCTTCTCAATTTTCTTGTTGCAATTCTTCAATTACGGTATCAATTTTATTGTTCAATATTTGTTAGTTGTAAAATTGTTTGCTATCCTCCTATCTTATATATTTTTTTAATATCAATTCTATATTTCATACAATAAAATGACATCAAGGTCGAAGTAGCCAAAAGAGTGCACAAGATTTCACACCCTGCAGCTTATATTCCACATTTAGATTCCGATAGTATAAGAGAAGAATATAGTTTTCCTGAGTTTTCCTAATCCGTTAATCCACAAACACAATACGATGAAATCCTTGTCGAAGATACAGAAAACAAACATTCTTCCTGAGAACATAGAGAATCTACTTCCGATGTCCACCTTCATTATGTATGGGAAGAAGATTCCCCCAATTCAAAAGAGGGAAAAAATAGATGCAAGTATTGTGGAACAGTTTATATATGGGTAAAGGGTACCGAAACAGGTACACTTACACCCCATTTAAACAATAACACCCGAATGAAAAAAAGAACTCACCCAACAAAAGATCAACCCTAAGACCGGTCGTGTAAATAGTTTTTGGTTACGATCACGATCTCGTTGTAGTGAAATGACAAAACTAGTTATTAAGGACGAGTCATTGTTTTCTTATTCCGAATGTAAGAGTCTAGAGGCCTTTGACCAAAATGCTCTAAACCCCTATTATAAGTGAATTTCTAGATATACCATTTAATCCAATTATTTTAAAGTTTATTAAAACCTTAAGGATTAGATGCTATAGAGCCTGAAATTTATCATATTAGATGTGCATGTTATATTCTAAATTTGTGTGTACAAGATGCATTGAAGATGACTGAATCATATTTGAGTGCACTAAGAGATTGTGTGCATTTCATAGATTTAAGTAGTTCTAATCTTCAAGCATTCAAACAGTGGTGTAAACTTAAGGGAATGAATTTTAGAAAATTCCTTAAAGCTGTTAAACACCGTTGGAATTCTACTTTCGTCCTACTTATTTTTTGTTTTAGAATACAAAGATGTTATAAATGAATTTTGTATTGCAAAACACATGGAAAATTTTCAAATGAGTGATTACACTTTGTCTTATATCCAAAGTTTGTGTGCATTTTTAGAACTTTTCAAAACCACAACTTTTGAATTTTCAAAATCTTACGAGTCTACTTCTAGTGGTATTTTAGTTACATTATTTAAATCTTTTGAACGAATGTTGAATGATGCTTACATTTTCCTTACTGTTGTTCCAGCTTATGATAAATTTGTTAAATATTTTTATCCTTTTCCTATGTTCTATTGTGTTGTTACTGTAATGGATCTTTGTATTAAGTTAGATGGTACGCAGAATTTGATTAATATGTTTTATAGTATGGTAGACGATGATACTTTTGATTCTCATGAATTTGTAATTAACTTTGAGTTAATATTGAATAATTTATATAATAATTATGATAAAGAATTTGGATTTACTTCTCAAATACAACACACAACTAGTACCGCATCTTCTTCAAAAGGAAAGAGTATTGCGACTGATGATACAGATATATAGAGTTTATCTAGACTAAGAAAACTTGGACTAATAATGCACTTAATGAACTTCACTAGTATAATGCGCAACCTCCACTGCTATTAGAACAAGATATTGATGTTGCCCTTTGATAGAAGAACAATGCGGAATCATATTTATTCTTTCTCATTTGGCAAAAGATATACTAACCCCTCAGTGTCCACCGTTTGCATCAGAATGTGTTTTTTTTTTCTTGATGGCATGTTTTTGAACGAGAAAAGAAATTGCATGACACATGAGACTTTGGAGATGCTAGTGTACATCGAAGATTAGATGAAAGCAGAACAGATAACTCAAGGAATAACAGAAAGCTCAAGTGGTAGCAATACTCCAGAAGACGAATCATGAAAACAAACTCCCGAATATTGAAGAAGACTGAAGATAAAGATTGAAGATCTGTATAGTAAGATGCTTATTAGGGAATTTAGAGTGATGGGATCTTAGGTTAAGTTGAGGTGCACGACAGTAGTCATTTACCCTCTCTTCATACTAACTTTAGGCTATCTCAAACTCTATGTTCCTCGTTATCATGTAATTTTCATATTATGTAATTTGTATGTATTATAACATGTCTTTTTTTTACTGTTGTAAATCATTGAATAGTTGTAAAATTAAGAAAAATAATACATACTTTTAAATATGATTGATGATTCTTGTACATCCAAAAATTTTACAATATTTATATATTTTATATGTTTAGAAAAATTGAAAAAATGTGTCAAACTAATATTTAATAAGATACAAGTATAAACAAAAAAATAAAACAAAAAAATTGAAAAAAATTGGGTTGGCCCGACCCAGCCCAGGACCTGGGTGGTCGGGCTGGGGGTCGGTCCAGGCTGACCTCCTCTCTTTTTAAACTGGCTCGGACCGGACCAGTGCCCGAGCCACCCGAGCTAGGACCTGGACCCCTACAACATCGAGCCTGCCAGGCTGCAGCTTGTCCCTACATGTCCATCTCCGGTGAACCCTTTTCAGGCTCTATGATTCACCAAAGAACCCTAATCCTACCTCAAACTCTACCACTCACTGGTGAATGCATGACGATGATGTCATTCACCGGCGAGCTAGCTGTTCCCTAACTTGTGGGCATACTAGTTTTCCCCAAAAAGAGGCCACCCTCTTTTACTTCTCTTGTCGAAGTTGTCGATGATCAAACCACTACATAAGGGGGTGGGGGGGTGGGGGAGAGAACGAGGGATAGCTCCCCTCCCCCAGTGTAATCACTTCTATGCCAAAATTCCTCATCTATCTCTTTGTTATGCTAAAAATAACATCACCACTTCCCAAAGAATCTCACCTCTTACAAAATTTAAATCATCTTCTTTTTCTTGTCTTCGCAAACACAACATCTCTCTCGATTTAATCCTGTAAATCCTATTTTCCGTATTTGTATTTTTATACTGTATTTTGCCCCATTGTACTCTTTTATTTATTTGAGATCCGGTATTTTGTTTAAGATTGAATAAAATCATCTTGTCGTTTCAACTCAACTTTTGGTGCTTTTATCTAATTCGATTGTGTGTGCTCTTTGTGTCATTCTTTATGAAAAATTGGCTATTTATTCTCATTCATCTCTTTATTCCCCCATTTTAATACATGTTGACCAATTCTCTAATTGGATCCCTCTCAAAACGGATACCCTACAACCCATAAACCCGAAACCCTAACTATATAAACCTAAACACCCCTAACCCTAACCTAGCTACTGTGTAAACCCAAAAACCCCCGCCGGTCTCTCCTTCTTCTTCCTCCGTTTCTTCTCAATTCCTCCGACTCCTTCTCCCTTCGTCCACGACCCAGAACCCTCTTCGATCACCGTCTCCCTTACCATCGCCTTCGACCCCCGCTCCTTGCCACATCGCCCTCACCCTCTCACCCTCTCACACTCGTCAATCACCACCACCGTCGTCTCCTCCATCGAACCCACACATCGCCATTACCCAACTCCCGAACTCCTCTCCACCATCATCGCCATCCACCATTGCCGCACCATCACACTCTTATCCTCCTCACCTTACGACCACCATCATCGCCAACACCTTCGAACAATTCCCCCTCCCATCGCTCCCCTGTTTCGAGCACGCAAACCAGAGCACGCACCGAGCCCATCGCCATGCCATCCATCACCGTCGTCGCCGTCGTCGACTGAACCCCAGTCGTACCCAGACATCGTCACGAGCCCCTGTCGTAGCGTCGCATCGCAATCATTGCGCCGTCGCCGTTCTCCCGCACGTTGCCGAAGAAGAGAAGAAGACGATCAGCGGTTGGTGAGATTCGTTGTTCGCTGTTTTGCCACAGCGGATCTGAAGTCGCTGTTCCGCTGTTCGGCCAGATCCACTGTGCGGGAGAATCTGATTCGCTAAATCCGCTGTCCTGTGTTTTACCGCGCCGGATCGGGAGTTGTTGTCCGCTGTTCTGGTCAGATCTGGTGTGTGGAAATTTGCTCTACGGTTGATTTCTTGCACGTGCTTCACACGTGATTTTGGGAGATTTTGTCCGGGGTTTTTCAATTCCATTTTTTTCAACTAACGGATCTAATCGTCGTCAATCAAGGCAAGTATTCCTCTTGTACACATTTTTGTTCTAGTACAAGCATTTCTTGAAAATACTACAAATAGTTAGAAATTGTGACTCCTCCTTGACTTGTTGTTGTTAATCAAATATTAATCCCCATCAATTTCATAATCTTAAGAGTCACAATAATTTCATTGTATTATATTACAACTACTTGGACTCATTTTATCCCCTGAACACATGGACACATGAAATTAAGGAGCCCTAGATTTGTAGACATATGTTATATCTTGTATTTGATGAACTTGCAACCATTTGGCTTGAAAAAAAATTATTAATTGCTGTTTTGACAACTATTATCCTGTATTTATATCACACATTAACCTAGATGCCTAATAACAAAATTTCATGTAACCTATACTAGTAAGACATTTCCACATGTTGCTGTCCTGAATCTTATTATGCTGTTTTGACTCCTTTAACATCAGAATCTGAACCCGAGCCCTGAACAGTAAATGTAGCCCTGGATGTCTAAATGTCGATAGTCTCCAAAATTTTTGAATTCGGAGTTATGGTCTAAGAGTTATTGCAGTTTTACTTCAGCTGTGTCGGAGACGCAGATTCGCAAAACTGCTGCACACCTCTACTTTGCGAATTAATTTAACTATGTTAACAGTAAGCTATGGACTCGAAATTTTATATGCTGTTGCTAGACACCCTATAGGACATCCCCAATTTTTCTTAGAATTAATTAACATTATTTCAATACTGTTTCACATGTATAAACTCAAACACACAATTTCTGCATGAACACATTAGCAGTGTAGTTCGCTGTTTTGACACCTGTTACCACCACTTTCTCGTACCTTAATTATATGTGTTGGAATCGGGCGGGAGTCTAGTTTCTAGACCTCTTGACCCACTTTTGCTATCTCGTAGCAACGGGAATCACACTTTTGGTACATCAATGTCGTGCTGTCCAGATTTGAGATTTTCGTTGTTCGTGTTATTTTTATTCATGCTGACACTTGAATATGCCATATAAGTACCTCAAACTTGTTCCATGTCCATGATTAAGATTTCTTGACTTGTTTCACATGCTTGCATGCTTGCTTGATAAGAATTAATAAAAGTAACAAGCCGGGGTTTAAGGGAAAGACTATATTAGTGGACAATATAGGTAAGTGTACTCGGAAGGGGGCCCGTGTTTCCCAAATACTTGGTTCATGAACTTGTTGTATCTTGATCGATTCATGGAGTCAGTTACTTGGCTCATGAACTTGTTGGTTCATGAACCCATTGTGCGGTTCTTGAACTTGTTAGTGGATTCGCGAACTTGCTTCGTGAATTTGTTATTTATTTTTCGATTCATGAACCATGGCTTGCTTGATACTTGATACCTGAGTACGCCGCCCTATAGACTCCATTACTAGGTCTAAACGAAATTGCTTTGACTGTAGCAACCTTGTGATAAAAGGATGGCACATGAAGTGCTACCTAGATAGTAATAACTACAAGACTTGAACATGAAACTTGAACTCGATACATGCTTACTTGATACTAGATGACATGCCACATGAGACTTGATACATGAATAAAATACTTGACACTTGCAACTTGTTACTCGATACTTGACAACTTGTTACTTGAGACTTGGCACTTGAATATAATATTTGACACTAGACTTGAGACTTGTTACTTAACACCTACACTTGATGCTTGTCGCTTGATGTTAGGTACCCCTACAGGTTCATTTGTCACTTGCTTTACCCTTAGCATTTGTTATCCAGCCTGTTTACTAAGATGTCTCTCTGCTAGCTAGTTCTTGGTTTTCCACTGCTTGTTATATCTCTGTTACCTTCTTGATTCCAATTCTTGTTCCACATTACTTGTACTCGTTTTAACTATTTGTGGTCCTAACTTGCACTAAGGATATTTTCTCTTGTTTTTCCTGTTTTTCCCTTTTATATTTATTAAGCAGACTTTGGAGACGAGCTACCTGCTAGGATTGGTGAGCAAATGTTTTAGTCTTCAAGTGGAGAAAGGACTTGATTAGAATATTTGTTTTTCTTGAATTATTTATTCTTCCTGTTTAAGAACTTGTAACGGGCTGATGTTCCCGAATTTTAACTTGATCCAGACTTGAAACTATTTGGATGTTATTACTGTGTTTTCAATTGTTTTTGTTGTTAATGAATTATTCATGCATGCTTTGTTGTATATATATATTGTTATATTCTTGTTGTGATGCTGAGTCGATCCTACAACTTATGGATGATGTTAAAATCATCCGCTGGGCTTCGTCACGCGCTCGTATTCCATGTTTTTGGGAAGCGGGGCGTAACAAATCCAGTTCTCCGTTCTAAACCCACCTCTCTTCATCCAGACTCAAGAATCATATCAATGTGGTGGAGGAGTTCAAACGAGAAGGGAGGGTGTTAATCTACTGAAAAATATTATTTCATTGAATGAAATAAGATGTATATAATCGAAGATAAATAAGATGTATGTGAGAGGTATTACTTTAAACAATCTTTTTAGAATCTTTTATCGATATTTTTACAATAAAAAATTTGAGATTGATTTCTTAGCTAAACATTTGTATTTTTACGCTAAATGCTAATTAATCTCTAACTTGATTGTTAACAATGAGCTGGACAATCCCAAAAACTAACTGGATCTATTAAATGAATTGAGGTAAGTATTTCTTCCTATAAAATTTTCAATTGTGGGGCAAATATGATCATGTATTCCACACTAAGGAGTTTAAGGTTGAAATGGTTGTGAAGAATTACATAATTTATTTTTTGCATAGTATATATTCGTGAAATGCTCAACGGCCGAAGTTGTTTTTTTTTAAAAAAAAATCAACAACGCCCGTTGTTTCCAACAACGGCCTAGGTATGCACAAGTATTTTTCCAAACACTTGTACATACTCAGATCGCCATCTTCCTCACTTCTTCGACAACTTTCTCTCTCTCTCGCAACTGGAGCTCGCAAAACTCATTTCCCAAACCCTAGCTCTCTCTCTCTCTCTCTCGATCTGAAAACCCTAGCTCTCTCTTGCTCGTTGGTTCTCAATCAATCTCTCCCTCTTCTCACACTCCTACGTTCTTCCTTTGAAGATCCCGAATACAAAAAAACCCTAGCCCATACGAAATCTCCCCAATCCCAAAACCCTAATCCTAAAGAAATTAGTCAAACACTACTCCCCTTCCTTTGTCTACAGCAGCGCGCAAGCACCTCTTCTATCTCCTTTCCAAAAACCCACAATGTGAAAGATATTTACTTTTTTCTATTTTAGTAGATCCAGCTAGGTTAATTGATTGAAATTTTTTATTCAATGTTTGAGTGTACAATTTGTATATTATGCGTAGCTAATTATAGATTAGCTAATTATAGTGTTATTGTAGATGTAGATGTAGTATTAGTTGTTGTTGTTTGTTGTTAGTAATAACGCACAAAGAGATCCAAAAATTCTGCAATTTTGTGAGTACGTCGGACTCACCACGCACAAGCCAACGCAACTTGTAGAAGTGTGTTTGGATTCACGGTTTGAAGTATACAGCCGTGTATCGCTTTCGACTATTTTTTGTGAGTGAAAGCGATGCATCGGCGTATATTGCAAACCGTGAGTCGAAACTCACCTCTACAAGTTTTGTTGGCTCATGCGTGGTGCGTTCTTCCTACTCCCAAAGTTTCAGAATTTTTTGATCTCGTTCGTGCGATTGTCTACCCTATATCAAACTACAACAACAATTAATGTTTGAATTTCTATCGAGCGACTTTTCACTAGGAAACCATTGAAACGACATCCAAAAAATACGAAATTTTGCGAGCAGGTCGGGCTAGCTGCTTGCAACCCAACACAACTTGTGGCCCACGGTTTGCGAGCTACGTCAATGTATTGCATTGTTGGCATTTTTCATGAGTGAAAGCGATACACGGCCGTATCTTGCAAACCATGAGTTGGAACTCGCTTGTACAAGTTGCGTTGGCTTGTGTACGGGTAGCCCGACCCAATCACAAAGTTTTGTTTTTTTTAACGTCATTTGTGCAATTTTCTCATGAATTTTGTTATGTTTTGAGCGAGTTTTCAATAGAGAACTCACTCAAAAAATTCAAAATTTTGCGAGTAGGTCGGTCTCTCCACTCACAAGCCAAAATAACTGGTAGTTGTGAGTTCTCACCCATGGTTTTTTATATGCGTCCGTGTATCGCATTACCCTCTTTTTCAAGAGTGAAAGCGAGGCACGGCCGTATCTTGCAAACCGTAGATCGGAACTCGCTTTTGCATGTTATGTTTCCTTGTGTGCAGCAAGCCGGACCTAATCTCAAAGTTTCGTATTTTTTGAACGTTGTTTGTGAGGTTTTCTCACGTATTTTGTTTCGTATCTATATATATATATATATATATATATATATATATATATATATATATATATATATATATCACAATATTTTGTTAACAAGCTGTTTTATATATGATATGTATATTAATTTTTAAAAAATATATTATTTTTTTAGATGAACAACAATACGGAAAGTTCAGCTGCCGGCGATAGTTTTTTGCGGTAGAACCAATCATTGATTTCATGCCGTTAGTCGAAGAACACCTAAAACCAAAGTTAGGTATGACATTTCATATATATATATATATATATATATATATATATATATATATATATATATATCACTATATTTTGTTAACAAGCTGTTTTATATATGATGTGTATATTATTTTTTCAGATGAACAACAATACGGAAAGTTCAGCTGCCGGCGATAGTTTTTTGCGGGTAGAACCAATCATTGATTTCATGCCGTTAGTCGAAGAGCACCTAAAACCAAAGTTAGGTATGACATTTCCTACTTTAGTTGAGGCCGAAAATTTCTATATGTCATATGCTCGATGTGAAGGTTTTGCAATGCGTAAGGGTGGGAATAAATTAAAGGGAGGAGTGGAAGTAGATAAGTCATATATGTGTAATAAAGCGGGGTCATCGCCGAGTCAACATAGTGATGGTAGACGGAGAACAATCTGTAGAACGGGTTGCAAGGCTTGCATTCGTATAAAACTGAACGATGCAAGTAATACGTGGGTGTTTTATTCATTTCATGAAGCACACAATCACGAATTCACCTCACCCGGTAGAAGGCATCTTTTGTCCCGAAACCGTTCCGTGTCAAATACGGATAAAATAATAATAGATCAATTCAACCAAGCTAATATCCAGACATGTTGACAAATGCTCTTCTTCGAAAGTACTAGTGGTGGTCACGATCAAGTAGGATTCACCGAAAAAGATGTTAGAAATTTACTTGGAGACTCGCAAGAGGCATTGAAAGGACACGATTCGAAAATGCTAATTGATTTTTTCGAATCTAAGAAACAGACAGATCCTTCATTTTTTATGACATTCAAGTAGATCCCGAAGGGCGGTTGTCACATTGTATATGCGTTGATGGTATTTCTAGGATGAATTACAAAAAATTTGGCGATGTACTTTGCTTTGATGCCACGTACAATACGAACCGGTATGGAATCCTATTTGTTTCCTTTGTTGGAGTGAATCAACATTAGCAATCGACTTTCTTAGGAGGTGAGTTCATTCCAAATGAGATGGCCTCTTCGTTTGAATGGTTCTTTAAAAAATGGTTAGGTATAATGAATCATGCTCCATCTGGCATCATCACCGATCAAGACCGTGGGATCGCTGCCGCAGTGAAGAAAGTTTTCTCCCAGACTCGGCATCGGTTTTGTATTTGACACATATTGGATAAGTTACCGTAGGAGGTGCGTATATCGAACGATGTCAACAAGTTTATGAAATCATTGAAGACTGTCATCTACAATTCCGAATATGTCCATGAATTTGTAGAGAAATGGAATTTATTGATTTCACAATACGGATTAGAGAATAACAAATGGTTGAACGATTTATTTGATATCGTGGAAAATGGGCACCCATCTATGCTAAAGATTCATTTTGAGCCGGCATGTTGAGTAGCCAACGGGTTGAGTCCTCGCATTCTGCCTTGAAGCATCATACAGAAAAAAAAAATATTTCTTGCATGAATTTGCCGTCATCTTTGACCATTTCTTGGGAAGGCAAAGACACGATGAACTCAAAGAAAATCATCGTAACAGTGAGAAGAGACCGAAGTTGAAGAGCGAATGGGCTTTGGAGGCACAAATGGCGCGAACCGGCTCGCCTTCTTTAGTTATGCAAACTCCTTACAATTATTACATGTTCTTGTCACTTTTTCGACTTCGTTGGCATTCCTTACAGGCATATCTTAGCGGTTCATCGGTTCGGCCATCACACTTCTTTTTCGGATGTATACATTAAAAGAAGATGGACCCAGAATGTGATGAGAAGAAGTTATACATCTGTTCCAACCGAACACAATACCGAGAATTTTGCTTCTGGATATTGTGAATTGAGCTACCACGCAAAACAGATTGTCGATCTTGGTTGTTCCTCCAATGAAAGTTACAAATACACGCTCGAGAATTTGGTGAAGATTATTGACGGCGTTTCTCGGCCACAACCCGGATTGGCTGAACATCCCGAAGAGGCCTCACAATCGCGTGATAGTACACAAATGCATGGTAATGTACAATCTCATGATGAAGTGTTGGATCTTGTAGGCAAGGCAAGAAACACTAGAGGGGGGTGAATAGTGTTGTATAAAAATAATAACGAAATTGAACTTTTTCTTACTGTCCAGTCGACTTGAGAAGGGAATACAGTCGACTGGGGCGTCAGAATAGAAGAGTATTTTATACAAGTCTGACCAGTCGACTTATAGCGGAACTCAGTCGACTTGTCAGAAAGTTTTCGAAGATTATGTTATACCAGTCTGATCAGTCTACTTATAGAAGAGGGACAGTCGACTTCCCATACAAGTTTCACAAAGATATTAAAATGCAAGTAAAGAAAATACAACCACAGAAAGAATCAACCACAGAGTACACAACGATGTATCCTGGTTCGGTCCTCCCGACCTACATCCAGTTCCGAAGCAACCCACTTAAGATTTTTCACTATTCTTGAAAAAATACAAGAATACCCTACGGCATTTAGACAACAACCTTGTCCAACCCGTAGACCTCTCTCACCACTAGAGAGCAAACCCACTCTTCAACATGAGTGAAAACCTGACTCTACAACCTAGAGCCCTACTCTCCAACCGAGAGGACTACTCTCACAACCCGAAAGTGAAAGAAAACAATAAAAGAGTTACAACAACCTATAGCCTTGTTGTGATTGTGATTTTTGTATGGAGGCTAAAAGGTCAACTTCCGAAATCAGTCTAAAACGAATTCACTGTTATACTAGACTGATTTCAGAGAACCAAGACTTAGAAGATTGTGAATGCTTGTTTGAATACTTGTTCTTTTTTTCAAAAGCGAAAACTTAAACTTTTATCAAAATGCTTGGAACCTTTCAATGGTGATTCCTAGGCTCTATTTATAGAGAGTAATCACTAGGACGTTGTAAAACAGTTAATAAAATTGATTTAAAACGGATATAAAACTTTTGAATTCGAAAAACAAGTTTTAAATTCTGAAATCTGTCGAAACAACTTGAATAGTCGACTAGGTTGCCATGATGAGTCGACTGGCCAGAGTTTGAAAAAGTTCAGACAGTTTCGTACTAGTACAGTCGACTGGTGCCAAACGGCAGTCGACTGGTACTCAACAGCTGATCTTAATCAAGCTTATTTCGACCTTTAAACTTGTGAAAAAATACTCAATTATAAAGATATGTGTGTGTGTGTGTGTGTGACAAGGCTGTTACATCAATCTAAGACTCAAAGAAATAAAATTACAATTGTTTACAAGACATTTAATAAAATACATTGAATCACTGAATCTTGTCTTGATCTTCAGTCTTGAATTTGAGCTTGAGCCATTGTCTTTAGTTGTTGAAGCTTGCTTGACTTGATCAAATTTTCTTTGAGAGCTTTATTGGATCAACTTTGTCTTTGTGTATCACACATGGTATTGACATTGATACATCCTGCAATATATAAGAAGTAGCACAACTTTGCATTGTGTTATAGTCATCAAAACCAAGAATCAACAGAAGGCAGTGGACATGTACCTATACGCGTGAGGGACCCACAACATTGCATTATAAAGGGAAGGCCTCGCGCCAAGAGATTGAGGCCGATAAGAGAGCAACTATGCTTTAAAAAACCGAGACGGTGTAGAACATGCGGCATTGTGCAAATTGATTATGATTCAAGAAATTGTCCAACATTATTTGAGGGGTAATATATTTTTTGATTTGGTTATCATTAATTTAAATTTATTCTATTTGATTTGTGGTAAAAAAAAATTGTCACTAACTAAAACTTGTCATTTAATTAAGGGCAACCAATCCGCAAGAAGTGAATCCATCCGATGAAGAGAGTTCCGACGAGAGATATGATGAAGAGTTGTAAAATATTTGTTGAATGTACAGTTCGAGTATGTTTAGTTTTACATGTTATTGGGACTCAAGTGTTGTTGTTTTGTTGTTGCTGATTGTATTGTGTATTTATATGTTGGTTGGAAAGCAGTGTAGCAGCTACAGCTGCAGTTGAAACTTTAAAAAAAAATCATTTTATACCTAGGCCGTTGTCTAAGTTATATATGCTAATATTGAATTTTTTTGAGTTGCTCTCTGTCTTTATGAAGCCATAAGAAGCAGCAGCTTATAAAAAATTCCCATTTATTTTGTATAACCTAGGCCGTTGTCTCCAACAATGGCATATGTTATATGGAAAAAAAATGAAATTGAATGAGTTGCTCTCTGTCTTGGCCAAGTCATAAGGAGCAACAACTAAACAAAAATCCAAACTATTTTTTAACCAAGACCGTTGTTTCTAACAACGGTCTAGGTTATGTGAAAAAATTTAGATTTTTATGAATTGCTCTCTGCCTTGGCCAAGCCAAAAGGAGCAGCAGGTCATAAAAAATTTTATTTTTTTTAACCTAGGCCGTTGTCGCCTAAGTTATATTCAAAAAATTGAATTTTTGATGAGTAGCTCTTTTTCTTGGCCAAGACATAAGGAGAAAGAACAAAAGATTAAGAATCCATTTTTTTTAAACTAAGGCCGTTGCCTCCAACAACGGCCTAAGTTATATGAAAAAAAAAACGGTTTTTTTTTTGTTGCTCTCTATCTTGGCCAAGCCAAAAGAAGCAATAACTCATAAAAAAAATCCAAATTTATTTTTCCTACCTAGGCCGTTGTCGCCAACAAAGGCCGAGGTTATATGATTAAATTGGAAATTTTTTTATGCTTCTTACAACTGTCTCTCTACTCTTTACGAACAGTGTCTCTTGAACTTTACACCAAAGACATTCATATGCTTGAATATCGTCACTATATTTTATTAATTTCCATTTTTAGCCACCTAAATGAACAATATACGATCGTTAAGGTTGAATGCTTAAATATCTTAGCAGAAAATAAAAGATGATCTTCTTTTTGGTAAAAACCTTTTTTTATAACCCCTGATATGTAATTTCTTCTGAAAAGTGTATACCTATTCAGTTTAACCCCTAACCGTACCCCCCTAACCCATAATATTTCAACCACAGGTTTGGTTAGGGTTAGAGTAAAGTTAAGGTTAGTGTTAACGAGGGTTAGGATAAGCTAGGGTTATGGTAGGGTTACGGGTTAGTGTACGGTTATGAGTAGGGTTATGGTAGGATTACGGGTTAGTGAAGGGTTATGAGTAGGGTTATGGTAGGGTTAGGATAATGTTTGTATGAACGATTGAATCTATTAGATAATAAAATATCTACTAATTTGAATAGTGGTTGGGAATCGAGTGTTTCAATAGAGAACGATAATGGTTGGGAATAAAATATGGATCACGTGAATAGAATATAGTATATTGAGAAATATTTCAAATTATTACGGAAAAATACGGTTTCTCACTTTACATGTGATGCTAGTAGATGTGTTCACCACAGAAATCAAAAAATGCCACAGGATTTAAATTTTGAAATAATTCTGAAATAAACTTTGTTAACTTCAACCACAGACTTCACTACAAAAAAGGAATACACATTTAAAAAAAATAAAAAAAAGATTAATAATAATATTTTGGCATTCATAATTTTGGTAGGATTGTGGTAGGGTTACGGGTTAGTGTAGGGTTATGAGTAGGGTTATGGTAGGGTTACGGGTTTGTGAAGGGTTATAAGTAGGGTTATGGTAGTGTTAGGATAATGTCTCTACAAACGATTGAATCAATTAGATAATACATGGGAACTAGTTCGAATCGAGTGAGTACATCCCTGTTTCCAGCTTTGGTATTGTTTCCAACTTTCCATATTAACCTTAACCTTACTCGAATGTTTGGTATTTTTTTTAAAATGGAAAAATAAAATAATAATATTATACATCCAAGCATTCATAATTTTTTATTTTATTTATTTTTTTTCCAAGCACAAAAAAAACAAGGCTGTATAGAAGGGTTATGCGAGGGCTAGGGTGTAAGGTTGTGGACTTTATTATTTATTTTTTTATTTTTTATTTTTTTATGTGTATTCTTTTTTTGTAGTGAAGTCTGTGGTTGAAGTTAACCTAGTTTATTTCACAATTATTTTAAAATTTTAATGTTGTGGCATCTTTGATTTCTGTGGCATCACAAGTAATGTAAGAAATCGTCTTTCTCTATAATAATTTGAGATATTTCTCAATATGTTATATTCTATTCATGTGATCCATTTTTTTTGTAATCCCTTTTTTTTCATTTTATGTATTTTCGGGTGTATTTTCTTTTTGTGTATTTATTCTCATTGTATCTCCTTTTGGACCCTGTATTGGATCTTCTTTTGCAATATATATTCATCTCCATGATTCGTCGTCTTTTAATTTGCTCTTCTTATTCAATTTGTCTGTCATTAATTCATCTCTGTTTGATCAGGCTAATATTTTGATCCCCATTAATTTATTGTTCATGTCCTACCTTATTTCTTCATTTTGTTCCCACCTCATTTTTATTTGGATCTATTCGTACCCAAACCCTATTGGATCATATTTAACACCCTAAAACCCAAACCCATTATATCTAAACCCTACTCCTATATATATCTACTATCTGTTCACCCTCCCCCTCACGCAGAACCCTAGCCGCCTAACCCATCTCTCCCGTTCGTCTCCCTCATGTTCTCCCTGTGTGCACTCCAGAACCCATCCCCTTCCTCCGTCTCTCCCGCTCGTCTCCCTCCTGTCTCCCACTTCTCACCCCCTGTACCCTCCCGGTGTCGTGACTCCACCCCGACAGTGCACCCCTGTGCTGTGTTCCTTCGTCGACACGCCACAACGAAGCCAGCAGCCAGTCACGCCACCCTCCTCCTTCTCTGCCTTCTCCCGATGTCAACTAGCAGTAGTAGAAGCAGCACAGTCCCTGTGCTGTTCCCTTCCGAAGCCAGCAGCCGACGCACTCCGGTCCGCCACCAGCACCACCGGTCTCCCTGGCCATCGTCGTCTTCTCATCCAGCCCCCGCTGCCTTCATTGTGTGTGGGTGTCGGTTTGTGTGAGTGTGCGTGTGTGATCTCGAGATTTGGTTCGTGGTTCGTGTGTTTCGCTCGTTGTTCGTTGAGTTCGTGCCTCGGATCCGTTCCAGTTATTCTTATTCTTGCTCCGTTCTCGTCGCCGTCTATAAGGCAAGTAACTTGTATTCTTTTTGTTGTGTAATACAAGTATTAAATACTGCATGTAGTGTAGGTTTGTTCTAGAGACAATTATTGTGCAAATCCCCTGTTATACCTTGTCTCTATGTGTTGATTTGCCCGTAGTTATCTCATTACACACATGACATGAATTTAGACTTAGAGATAATCAATTCTTGTATACATGCATGTATTCGTGATTATGAAGTGTTGTATAATCTTGTATGCATGATGTGTCCGTTGTAGTATAACATGTTGTGAACTTGCAAAATACCCTATACCATGTTGCTTGGATATCTAGTACACCATATTTCACGTTTGTTATGATTTGGATAAGTTTCATATGATCTATGTGGACTTTATGCATGAAAAAGATTTTCAGTTTTGTTGTACCCCATTTTTGTTCAATATTTTAGACCCTATTAAGGTCAGTATATGAAAAATATTTGTGAATATGAATTATAGAGAATTCTGTCTACTTTCCATAATTCCTAACAGATCTCAGTTTCGATTTATGAGTTTCAAGTTATGACTGTTTTACTACATATGTGTTTAAAATTCCAGATCCAGTTTTATACGAATTGTATATGGTAAATTATTTTATATTGATGATAAAGACAATATTTTGATCCAATATTTTTCTGAGTACAACTAGACTTGATTGGTATTAACCCCTGATTTGTTTGGATTTAATTGATGACTTTATAAACTATTCTAGACTTGCAAACAACTACTATACTCGCAGAATTTTCATGATGTTCAGTAAAGAACCTTAATTTCGACCTGATTCCATTTGTTGTTTATAAAAGCTTTGTGAATATGAATTGTAGCCAACTGTATCTATTTTATCACCCTTTTGACATTAAAATAGTTTATAATTGAGTATCTTGCTGCTTTCTGATTTTAATTGAGTATACTATCCATGTTGGAAAATTATGAAACTTCATTTTCTGATATTAGACATACTAGGGAGTACCCCAGATTTTTCTTGGATTTAATCAGTAAGTTTTTATGCTGGTTTCCTGTTTATGAATACAAACTTCTGATTTCTGGCTGAACAAGTTTTCTGGATACAAATCTGTTTTGAGACTTATTTTTGTGAAATACAATATGACTTATATATATTTTCTGGATTCGGCCAAGAGTCTATTTTTTACATTTTCTGACGGATCCAGATTTGCACATTTTTAGCAATGGAAATTTCAGATTTGGTGCAGTACAGTCTTGCTGTCCTGAACTAGAATTTTTGTTGTTCAATTCTTTCATGAGTTGTCTTTCACCTGTACATGTTTATCATCCAACCTGAACCTGTTACTTATTCATGCCATATTATTCTTGCTCTGTTTTGTGACACATACATGTCTGCTTAATAATAATTACAAGTAATCAAGCCGGGATAAAGGGAAAGACCTTAGTAGTGGACAATATAGGTATGTGTACTCAGAAGGGGGCGTACTTCCCATTACCTGTTGCCATGTTTCATGATTACATGATTCATGCCTGTTATTACTATATGTTGTCATGTTTCATGATTACATAATTCATGCCTCTTACTACTATCTGATTATATGTTGCCATGATTCGTGATGATTCATGCATGTTATTACTATATGTTGCCATGTTTCATAATTACATGATTCATGCTTGTTATTATTATATGTTGTCATACTTCATGACTACATGATTCATGCCTGTTTCTGCTGCCGCAATTTCATGACTACGTGATTCGTGCCTATTACCTGTTACATGACGCTTAAGTACACGGCCCTATAGAAACCCACCACTAGGCCTAAACGAAATTTGCATGTAAGTAGCAACCATGTGGTAAAAACCTGGGACGCATGAAGTGCTACCTAGATAGTAATAATACAAGACTTGACATGACATAATACCTGTTACATGATTAGCTGTACATACTACCTGATACATGTTACTTGATTACCTGTACATGTTACCTGTTCATTTATTTACCTTCTTGCATGATACTTGACATCTGTTACGTGTTACCTGTACCCTGTTAGTATACCATGTTACTTAATTTTGTTCATAATTCATGCTAGTTGTTCTATTTTGTTGTCATGTCTATTCCATGCTATGTTTGCTTTCGCTGTTACTCTATATTTGTTTATTTCTTTCCTGTACTTGTGCCTGCACTACAAGCGGCCCGTAACTTGCATTGACGGGCGTTTTGTTTCTTTTCCTTCTTCCTGCAATTAATTAAATTGCAGATTTTGGAGATTAGCTGCCTGATGGGGTAGGTGATCTGAGATTCTAATCCTGGAGTTCTTGCTACTATTATTATTATTCATGTTGCTTATTTTGAATAAATGTATCTGTTACTTGGATTATTTGTATTGGGCAGTATGACCCAGAATTATTGACTAGTTTTCAGATCTGGTTTATTTGAAATTATTAAATTTTGTTTCAAGTAAATTCCTGTTGGTATATTGATTCAGTTATGCATGTGTGGTTGACTTCTTTTGCTTCCTACTTTGATTATTCCTGTGAAATGTTGTAAAGATCGTGACAACTTATGGATGATAAAAATCATTCGCTGGGCTTAGTCACGTATCTGTATTCCGTATTCTCTTTTTGGGAAGCAGGGTGTGACATTTTTTATTCCCAACAACTATCGTTCTGGATTGAAACACTCGTTTCGAACTAGTTCCCATGTATTATCTAATAGATTCAATCGTTTATACAGACATTATCCTAACTACCATAACCTAGGCTCATAACCCTTCATTAACCCATACTACTCATAACACTACACTAACCCGTAACCCTACCATAACCCTACCAAAATTACGAATGCTTGGATTAACCACCTAGCTTACCCTAACCCTTGTTAACACTAACCTTAACCTTGTCCTAACCCTAACCAAACCTGTGGTTGAAATATTATGGGTTTGGAGGGTATGGTTTGGGGTTAGGTGTTAAACTGAATAGGTATACACTTTCCAGAAGAAATTACATATAAGGGGTTAAAAAAAAGGTTTTTTGCAAAAAAGAAGATCATCTTTTATTTTCTGCTAAGATATTTAAGCATTCAACCTTAACGATCGTATATTGTTCATTTAGGTGGCTAAAAATGGAAATTAATAAAATATAGAGACGATATACAAGCATATGAATGTCTTTGGTGTAGAGTTCAAGAGACACTGTTCGTAAAGAGTGGAGAACAGTGGTAAGAAGCATAAAAAATTTTCCAATTTAATCATATAACCTAGGCCGTTGTTGGCGACAACGGCCTAGGTAGGAAAAATAAATTTGGATTTTTTTATGAGTTGTTGCTCCTTTTGGCTTGGCCAAGACAGAGAGCAACAAAAAAAATCCATTTTTTTCATATAACCTAGGTCGTTGTTGGTGACAACGGCCTACATAGAAAAAAATAGGATTTTGGATGAGTCGTTGCTCCTTTTGGCTTGGCCAAGACAGAGAACAACCCAAAAAAAATCCAATTTTTTTCATATATCTAGGCCGTTGTACGGCATAGGTAAAAAAAATGGATTTTGGATGAGTTGTTGCTCCTTTTGGCTTGGCCAAGACAGAGAGCAACAAAAAAAAATTCAATTTTTTTCATATAACTTAGGCCGTTGTTGGCGACAACGGTCTAGGTTAAAAAAAATGAATTTTTTTATGACATGCTGCTCCTATTGGCTTGGCTAAGACATAGAGCAATTCGTAAAAATCCAAAATTTTCATATAATCTAGACCGTTGTTGGAAACAACTGCCTTAGTTAAAAAAAAATTGGATTTTTGATGCGCTTTGGCTCCTTATGGCTTGGCCAATACAGAGAGCAACTTAAAAAAATTCAGGGTGCGTTTGTTTTAGTATTCAGAATTTCATTTTCAGAAAACTCTATTCTGAGTTAGCGTTTGTTTTAAGTGTTTTTCCCAAACAATATTCAGAATACTCATACCCCCTATTTTCCAAAACACCTCCTTTACTCTCTTCTCACAGCAACTACAAAGCAAGAGAGCAGGTAGCGCACGACGGGGGAGTTATTATATATATATTATTATTTATTATTATTATTATTATATATATTATTATTATTATTATTATATATATTATTATTATATATATTATTATTATTATTATTATTATTATTATTATTATTATTATTATTATTATTATTATTATTATTATTATTATTATTATTATTATTATTATTATTATTATTATTATTATTATTATTATTATTATTATTATTATTATTATTATTATTATTATTATTATTATTATTATTATTATTATTATTATTATTATATATATTATTATTATTATTATTATTATTATATATTATTATTATTATTATTATTATTATTATTATTATTATTATTATTATTATTATTATTATTATTATTATTATTATTATTATTATTATTATTATTATTATTATTATTATTATATATTATTATTATTATTATTATTATATATTATTATTATTATTATTATTATTATTATTATTATTATTATTATTATTATTATATATATATATTATTATTTATTATATATATATTATTATTATTATTATTATTATTATTATTATTATTATTATTATTATATATATATATATATATATATTATTATTATTATTATTATTATTATTATTATTATTATTATTATTATTATTATTATTGTTATTATTATTATTATTATTATTATTGTTGTTATTATTATTATTATTATTATTATTATATATATTATTATTATATATTATTATTATTATATATATTATTATTATTATTATTATTATTATTATTATTATTATTATTATTATTATTATTATTATTATTATTATTATTATTATTATTATTATTATTATTATTATTATTATTATTATTATTATTTTTATTATTTATTATTATTATTATTATTATTATATATATTATTATTATTATATATATATTATTATTATTATTATATATTATTATTATTATTATTATTATTATTATTATTATTATTATTATTATTATTATTATTATTATTATTATTTCAAATTGATATTCAAAATTGTCAGAAATATAACAGAACAGCTTTTAAACTCTCTTTTTCAGAAAAACAGCTTTCAGATAATAGTTTCAGCTAAAAATATAACCGAACATCTTTTAAACACTCTTTTTTAGAAAAACAGCTTTCAGAATACAGTTTTCAGCTCGAAATATAACCAAACAGCTTTTAAACACTCTTTTTCAGAAAAACAGCTTTCAGAATACAGTTTTCAGCTAGAAATATAACCGAACAGCTTTTAAACTCTCTTTTTCAGAAAAACAGCTTTCAGATAACAGTTTTCAGCTAAAAATATAACCGAACAGCTTTTAAACACTCTTTTTCAGAAAAACAGCTTTCAGATAACAGTTTTCAGCAAGAAATATAACCGAACAGCTTTTAAACTCTCTTTTTCAGAAAAACAGCTTTCAGATAACTGTTTTCAGCTAGAAATATAACCGAACAGCTTTTGAACTCGTTTTTTCAGAAAAACAGCTTTCAGATAACAGTTTTCAGCAAGAAATATAACCGAACAGCTTTTAAACTCTGTTTTTCAGAAAAACAGCTTTCAGATAACAGTTTTCAGCAAGAAATATAACCGAACAGCTTTTAAACTCAGTTTTTCAGAAAAACAGCTTTCAGATAACAGTTTTCAACAAGAAATATAACAGAACAGCTTTTGAACTCGTTTTTTCAGAAAAACAGCTTTCAGATAACAGGGATCAGCTAGAAATATAACCAAACAGCTTTTAAACTCGTTTTTTCAGAAAAACAGCTTTCAGATAACAGTTTTCAGCTAGAAATATAACAGAACAGCTTCTAAACTCTCTTTTTCAGATAAACAGCTTTCAGAATACAGTTTTCAGAATACAATATAAACAAACAGCTTTTAAACTCACTTTCAGAATAACTCTATTCAGAATACTCTATTCAGAAAACTCTATTCAGAAAACTCTATTCAAAATATCAAAACAAACGCACTCTCAATTTTTTTACATATAACTTAAGCCATTGTTGGAGATAACGGCCTAGGTGAAATTACATATATCGCCTCAATTTACTGATAAAACCTTCGCCGTTGTCTTTAACAACGGCCTAAGTAAAAAAAAAATATGACAAGTTAACACAGCAGCTACAGCTGCTACACTACATTCTCAAAAAAATGGCTATACACAATCCCATCAGCAACAACAAAACAATAACACTTGAATCCCACCAACATGTACAATTAACAACAAAACTAACACCAATAATAAAAAAAAAATCATCAACAACAACAACAAAATTAACAATCATCACAAAATAACAACAACAACACAATAAGTTCTATCAATTACAATCAACAACAACAACAAAATTAACGAGGAAAAAAAATAGTATTGGGAAACACTCAACCACCGGGAGTGTAAGTTTGTGGTGCTCGCCTCTTCCGAGCAGGTTGTCGCCGCCGGATTGGGGATGACGCCGTGATAATTTATTTTTCTTCTCCCTCCTCTTGTCTATCTCCAACAACACTTTCTTGATGCTCTTCTTCTTAAGGTGGAGATGGAGCATGATATTGCCATTGTTGCCCCAGGTCAGATAGCCTACCCTTCATACTCTTACGTTGCTGTGTACGTACGGATTTATCCAAATAACAGTTCAAAGCTTCACCCTCTCCTAAAACTTCTAAATTGCCCCGACATGAGGAGAGCATCTTCTGAGCGAACTTCTTCATAGGTTGGGCAGCATTACTTTTGAGTACCTGCGCGCATTCTTTTGTCATGTCCCATGTATTATTGATCTAAAACATAAAAACAAGTATATTAAACACAGTCTGGTTTGTAATAAATTTAATCATTTTAAAAATAAGAAATTTTCAATAAAATTTAATCATTATACTCACCAATGTACGCCAAGATGACGCCTTCGGTTGGAACATGGGTTGTGAACTAGAACGCAAGTGGTGGTTCAATCTCTCTCTCCTCAATTGGTAGTTGAATACCAGTAGGTAGTTCTGTATTCGGAGAGATGTACAAACGTGTAATCCTCTTGTACAAATCCATGTACTTCATTTGCTGAGTGCCATTGTACGGGGGAACTTCATCAATTACGAGTTCAAACCACCGCTCATTCCAATCTGCAACATGAGCATAGTGGAAATCTGCCCAATCATGGGTAAGCATACGACTGGTATCCCTAACAGCATGTAACTCAAAGTTCTATAGGTTTGCGCATCGTTCGGGTACATTTTGTTGAAGACCTAATTGCCGAAGGACTCTGTCCGGCCACGGTTGCTCCACTATACCAAAGTTGATGAGTGGAGTCGTCGTCATCCACAACTGCGATCCGGTCGTGCACACCGGTGGTATTCTTCCCACCCGCTCGGGTGTATGCGGCACCCAAATCACGAACTCTTCTCGTAGTTGTCGAGCTCGTCTTTGTAGTAAGTTAGTACACCTTTTGGGTTGTCTCTATAACTCCGTCTACCGCCCAATATACACCTAAAGGTGCTAACATATCAACATTTGGTGCATCGGCCATCCAACCGTCCACCGGTCTCGTAATTCGAGGACAACCCAAGTTTAGACGCTCTCATGACCAAATCTGTAACAAGACCATCGGATCGGTCATCTCGGTTCCATCTAACGCTACCGAACACAATGTCCTATACAACGTTGTTAATGCGCAGCTTTCCCAGCTGTACCGGCCAGCTAAGCCTAGGTCAGCGAGCAATCGTAGATACATAAGAGGTACGGTATCTCCGAATGAGTTAGGCAAGATAACCCTTCTAAGCACCGTTAGAATGTATGCTCTGGTGTAGCACTGCACTTCGTGGTCGGTCGATTGCTCAGTCAACCTCCCTTCGAAATACTCCTTCAATCAAGCTAGTCGGATTGATTGTCCAACAAAAATAACCCTATCATCCTCGTCCTCCTCATCAAGCTAGTCGGATTCATTGCACAACTCTCTCTTATCAAAATTTATATTACCCGTCACGGCCATCCCATCTATTGGAAGACCGGAGATCATCGCTATATCCTGTAGTATCACCGTCATCTTTCCAACGGGTAGATGGAAGGTGTGCATCTCTGGCCTCCATCACTCGACGAGTGCTGCAAGAAGTACTCGGTCGAGTTTCACCTGATCCATCATACTAATTCCATAGAAACCGGCCTGAACTAGGTACTCGACGGTACATGGGTGCACCGTCATAGTCTCGTGAGTACAAAAATTACACCTCCGCATCGTCCCACCCCACACTGCCTCAGATCTGTGGCGGTCTTGCAAAGTGAGTTCATCTTTATATAATGGTCCTGGACCTCGTTTTGCTGCCAAAGAGGATGCACCAACCTACACCAACACAACAAATTATTATTAGTGTAGTAACAATACCACTATATACAAAATTCACAATAAAAATTAATAGTTCTATTACTTCTGTGGAATATTCGCCCCGACCACTAACAGATGGCCTTCTGGTTCCCCTCGTTCTAACCATTTCTCTGCAAAAAAATTCACATATATATAAAATAATTTGTTAACAAAAAATTGCCATATATATAGATACGAAAAAAAATAAGTGAAAAAACCGCACAAACGATTTTCAAAAATACCAAACTTTGCGATTAGGTCTAAATTTCCACACACAAGCCAACACAACTAGTAGAAGTGAGTTTGGACTCACGGTCTTCAAGTTATGGCTGTGTATCGCTTTTACTCTTAAAAAAAAGCGGAATGCAATCCATGGACGTATATAGCAAACCGTGGGTGAGAACTCACAAGCTTTGGCTTGTGAGTGGCGAAACCGACCTTACTCGCAAAATTTCGTAATTTATGAGCGGGGTCTCTATTGAAAACTCGCTAAAAACATAACAAAATACGTGAAAAATCACACAAACGACATCCAAAAAATACGAAACTTTACGATTGGGTCAGGCTCTCCGCACACAAGCCAACACAACTTGTAGAAGCGAGTTCCGACCCACGGTTTGAAAGATACGGCTGTGTATCGCTTTCACTCTTGAAAAAAGAGCGGAAAGCGATACATTGACGTATCTCGCAAACCGTGGGTCTGAACTCGCAACTACAAATTGCGTTGGGTTGTGATTGGTTAGCCCGATCTACTCGCACAGTTTTGTATTTTTTGGACTTCGTTTGAGCGGTTTTCTAGTGAGACCGTACTAAAAATGTTTCGAAGTATATAGAAGTTCTTTCATATAAACGAGAAAACAACACAAATGAGATGCAAAAATTTCGAAATTTGGCCGTTACGTCTGGCACACCAAACACAAGCCAACGCAACTTGCATAGGTGAGTTCCGACTCTCGGTTTGTAATATACGACTGTGAATCACTTTATTTCCATTTTATTGAATAAAAGTGATAAACAGATGTATCTTGCAAACCGTGAGTCGGAAATCGCCTCTACAAGTTGCATTGCCTTGTGCGTGGTGAGTCCGACTTACTCGTAAAATTTGGAAATTTTTGGATCTCGTTTGTTTGCTTTTCCTATATTCTACAACTACAACTAACACTACATCTACAAAAATGTCAACAAAATATATACAACACACATGGTACAAAAATTGTAGACTCTAAATTTTAGACTACTACGCATAATACAAAATCAAACTAAAAAATTTCAAAAAAAATCAATAAATTAACATAGTTCATTCTACTAAATTGTGAAAAAGTGAATACCTAGTCCAGAGAGAGAGAGAGATAGTTGTCGAAGATGTGAGGAGCCGCTGCTGTTGACGAAGAAGTTATAGAATCTAGGGTTCGGGTGATTTGGAATTTCTGGTGGGGTTAGGGTTTGGGGTATTCGGGAGAGGGAGAGGGAGATAGAGATAGAGAGACTTCGAGAAGAAGGGGAGATCGAGAAGAGGAGGTCAGAATAGAGCTAGGGTTTGGGGAATGAGTATCGCGAGCTCCAGAGAGAGGGAGAGAGAGAGAGAGAGAGAGAGAGAGAGAGAGAGAGAGAGAGAGAGAGAGAGTTGTCAAAGAAGTGAGGGAGATGGAGATCTGAGTATGTACAAGTGTTTGGAAAAATACTTGTACATACCTAGGCCGTTGTTCCCAACAACGGCCTAGGTTGATTTTTTTTTTAAACAACTTAGGCCGTTGGCCTAAGTGTTTTTTTCAACAAAAAAAAGTTCACGCCAAATAACGCTAAGTCTGAAGCGTTTTTGGCGTGAACTTCCCAAAATGACCTTCTGCTCTTATTAGGAACTCCGCTCAGATCTGAGCAGCAGCGATCTGAGCCGTTGATCACGATCAAGAGCGATCCAAAGGCTCAGATCGATGTTTTCCAACCCGTTGAAAACAAACTCGTTTTCAACTAAGCAAAACTACCCAAAATACCCCCTTCGCTCTTAATAGGAGATCTAAGCGGATCTGAGCGACAGCGATCTGAGCCGTTGATTACGATCAAGAGCGATTCAACGACTCAGATCGCTATTTTCCAACCCATGGAAAACAAACTCGTTTTCAACTAAGCAAACTATATATATATATATATATATATATATATATATATATATATATATATATATATATATATATATATATATATATAATATTTTGATGTTGTCTGTATCGAACTAAAGACCTCCTTTATATTAGTTATGCATATGCACTGCACGTGTTTATTGAATTACAATGTATGCGTTCGTTTGGCGATAAACTCTTCCATTAAAATAGTATATATATATATATATATATATATATATATATATATATATATATAAAGACGTGCATCACACGTGTAAATTACTAGTATTGACGAAATTTTTCGTTGTGCCCTAGGCATCCGTGTGCACTCGGCCTTCTGCCTTCGTATCGACGATCCGAACCGTTCACATTGATCTACACATCTAAATTAGTCTAATATGTAAAATCAAATCATTTGAAATTCATTTGCCCATCCATCATATGACTATAAAAAACAACGATTTTTAGCCATACAATTTTGTAACACTTCAATGAATGAGCAAATAAATTTCAAATGATTTGATTTTACATATTTAGACTAATTTAGATGTGTAGATCAATGTGAACGGTTCAGATCTTCGATACGAAGTCGGGAAGGCGAGTGCACACGGAGGCCTAGTGCACAATGGAACACACACACACACACACACACACACACACACATATGAAAAATGCTCCATTGAAAACGGGTTTGTTTTCACGGGTTGGAAAACAGCGATCTGGGCCGTTGGATCGCTCTTGATCGTGATCAGCGGCTCAGATCGTTGCCGCCCATCACCCGTTCTCACTTAAGTGGCGGAGGGTTATTTTAGAAATTTCGTCCCAAATAACTCTTCGCCTGATTCGCTTTGAGGTTATGAAAACACCTAGGCCGTTGTTGGGAACAACGGCCTAGGTTATGAACATAGGCCATTGTTTGAAACAACGGCCTTTTATAACCTAGGTCGTTGTTCCCAACAACGGTCTAGGTTATATCAATTTTTCGGAGCGAATCAGGCGAAGAGTTATTTGGAATGAAATTTCCAAAATAACCCTCCGCCACTTAAGTGAGAACGGTGATGGGCGGAGGCGATCTGAGCCGCTAATCACGATCAAGAGATCCAACGGCTGAGATCGCTGTTTTCCAACCCGGTGAAGACAAACTCGTTTTCAATTGAGCATCTCTCTCTCTCTCTCTCTCTCTCTCTCTCTCTCTCTCTCTCTCTCTCTATATATATATATATATATATATATATATATAGCGATGATTATGTTTTCAAATCCAAAGTCGTCAGATATTCTATTCTATCATAAATTATATAATTTTGTGGACTCTCCTAAGATTTTTTTTTCTATTACTAATTGTTATTGGTAAATATGTTCCATGATAGAGTTGCTATTGTGGAAGTTCATTTTCTTCCCTAACTTTGTCGTCAAGCGTACTCCATATACCTACATAGATCGTTGTGACAATCGCCATTGTGTCAGTAAAGGTGCATAGGAAAAGCGATCAACTTTTATATTAATATATAATATTTAAATTGGTATCTTTGCAATCTTATATGGTTTGATGAAGTGATTAGCAATTCATGTATGAAGTTGGGTGAATGTTAACATTTAATTATACATGCTTATTGATATAGTTATTACTTTATATTTTTCATCTTGGGGATCACATGCTGTTGTAGGCAGTAAATGCAAGAACAAGTTGCTGAGAGCGTTGTAGGTTGGACGTTTCATTATTTTTTATTTATTTATTTTGATTAAGGCAGTTGAAATTTCTTATTTATTGTCATCTAGAATTATGAAGGTTAGGTACATACAAGTGAGTTACTCTTAGGTAGTGTTCTTTTTTTTCTCTTATAAGAGATTTACCTCTTGTAAGAGGTGGTCCCCCTCTTACAAGAGTTTTTTAGTGTTCTTTTTTTACCTCTTATAAGATATTTTTCTCAAAATATCTTATAAGCCTAAAAGACTTCTAGTAGCCTCTTTCAAATTCTTATAAGACTTCTATCACTTAAAAAGTCTATATTACCCCAAAGTCTATATTATAATTGTTACTAATTAAACTTGTTTATATATTAGTCTATAGTAGCCCGGAATATGCTATCCTAGAAAAAGTGTAATCATATACGTAGTTGAGTGTAATATGCTATCCTAGAAAAAGTGTGGGAATTCATTCTTCACAATCTCGAACAATTATGTTAGGGATGTTTTTATTTATTTATTTATTTATTTATTTACAGCTAAGGGAAAATTTATATTAGCCTATTGACCTTAAATTTTTTTAATCCAACTTCTTGGAAACAAATTATTATTATTTATATTTATACATACTAATTTTCATACTAATTAAAAGTCTATAGTAGCCCGAAATTATAATTGATGATTTACACTGATTTGTAAATTTAACTTGCCATTAAACTAGTTTATATATTAGTAATTTGAACTTATCTTTTCTGGTCCTTCATCTCACTATTTTTATACTTTGGGATAATATAGGCTCTTGTAAGAGGTGAAAAAAGAATAGAAATATCTTATAAGAGGTTCTTATAAGAGATTATTTTTATATAAAAAGAACAGCTTAAAAAGAGGCTCTTACAAGAGGCTCTTACTGTAAATCTCTTATAGAAAAAAAAGAACAGTACCTTAAGAGTATAAATCCAATGCTTATTGACCATTGATTGTCCTCTTGTTTTGGATCAATATGATTATGTATCCAAGAAAAGAGTTTCATATATATTTGAATTATTATTTATTTATTTATTAACAAAGATGTTGAAAATTCTTATTTATTGTCATCTAGAAATTTTGAGTTAGGCAAGTATGGATTGATATTCTTTGTAATATTCATTATTTTGGTTCTCTTGCAGGGTCGTTGAACTCTATCTATGATATCTATTTATTTTTTTAAATTTGTGTCATAATTTTTTTAGAGAGGTGTGTTTATAAGTATCAAAAATAATATTGTATCGTTCTAATATTGTGTGCATGTAAGTGTATATATCCATGTTTATCGAGTGATGATTGTCCTCTAATTTTTTTTGCTTCCAGAAGAGGATCAATATGATATATGTATCCAAGGAAAAAAGTTTCATATTCATAGGAAATTTTGTCAAAGTTTACAATGAATTTTAATGTGGCATCAATTAGCAATGTATTTTTTTTATTTTTGTTTTTGTTGTAGTTTTGTTTTAATAAAAATAGTTAAACAAATCTGTGACACGGACAATAAAGACACAAGAAGCTGCAAATTCTTTCCCTGCATAATTTGGTGGCGCAGATCCTATCTAGGGGTCGGTCGCAAATTGAACCTTTCTTTTCAATGATATTATAGAGGACAAAACATCACTCATAGTCTTCCATTTAATGCAAGCGACAAGACATTATAAATCAATCTTCTGAAGCTTTCTATACAGATTCTGGGATCAGGATTGCCTGTTCATGGTTTGCGTTATTGACATCATAAAACCAAGTCAGGTTTTTGCATGTTTAAGTTAACGAATGATCTCTCCACATCAAAGATATGAATAAGCTGCATAGCTTCGCATAGCAACTCCCAAGATAAATCTATCCAAAATAAGCAAAGCATAATTCTATTAATTCACTAAGTCACAGAGTAGTCAGTATCGCTAACTGCATTCAGCAAGACAAAAGGATACTCATTCCTCATGATAATAATGCTTTTTAAGGATTAACAAGAAAAACTAATTATAACTCAAAGGAGTTCAATCATCCATCTCTTTCCACACTTTTCATGTCCACAAAATTTACAGCAACACTCCAATACAGAAAAACCAAATGTTAGCGACTCGATACAGCTTTTACATACCAACTCGAATAACAAACATTCAGATTTCAATTAGCTACACAAATGTGAATACTACAAGCATCAATTCTTCTATTGAAACTGAGAATTGAGACCGAAATCAACTTCTCTTCAAAGTTATCGGACTACCGCATGGATTTAGGGACTAAACAATTAGTTTTAAGCACCATAAAGTAAAGAAGAGCGCACGCGCGCGAGAGAGAGAGAGAGCCTCTCTCAATGCTCCTCAGCTGGGGCGTGCTTCTCACCTGGGGCACTGGTACCCGGCTCGTCTAAGAATCGAACCACGACGCATGTGATATTGTCTCCACTGCCTCGTTGATAGGCTTCCAGCATCAGCCTCCTCGCCGCTTCTTCAGGGTCTTCTATAGGCTTGATCATTGCAACTGCCTCCTGAATAAAGGAATAATGGCTTTAGATAGAAGGATATTATAATGCTCATAAAAGTCACAAATGGTTGTGTATGTATATGCATCACAAAAAGGGGCTATATAACATGCCCCCCCACCACCACCCAGTAGCGTAATGTGCCACACAGGTGATCAGGTCGAGTATATGTGATGTGATCTAGTAATAGGCGGCAATGCCACGCCAGCTTCACTATAGCTGGAGGGCTACTGTAACACTGCTACATCCTTTAACCTCAGGCACACCCATGAAGTTCCAAAAACCCATTGACTGAAGATAGGGAATTGTGAGCCCAAGACAACCTCCTACTTTGTGTAGAAGTGATCACATCCGAGTTATAAACTCAACTAGTTTTTCCATAGTACCTCATTTGTTACAACGTCCCACAACCCATCACTCGCAAGGATAAGAAATTCTAGAGACCCATCAACCACCTCTTCCTGCATATTACCACATTAACTTGGTATTAGTCCACAAGCTAAACATAATATTGTTTCTGCACAATGAAAATGTTAAAATTCCCCAATACTAATAGATGATTTAGGGCAGAGTAGGAGAATTTAGAAAATGCAAACATGTTATTTATGATTATAGAATATCCCTCCCTTCGTATGGTTTCATCTCTATCCGTTTGAAGCCCGATACATGGAAAATGCTCTGATAACCATGAAAATCAATGTAGTCTAACAAACTAAAAAAGTTATATTCTCTCGCCAAAAAACTTGATCATGAAACTGCAAGGTATGAAATGCAACTCCAGCAAATTTAGAACAGTAGAAACTTCCCTACTAGTATATGAACCTTTCTCACATCGCATTAATAATTTTAGGTGAATTTTCAGGCAAAGATGTCCACCTTTACCCTATAACTGAAATAAACAATATTAAAACTGTAATTATAGTTAGTCATTTATCGCAAAGAAGAAAGGATGCCTCATACTTATAGGAGGTGATTTCCTCCAATAGAGCGCTTGTGATTACGTTGTGGGACTCACTATGGATGATCGGCACCATTCACCTTGTTCTTTATATCATAATATGTATGTCTATAAAATATAAAGTGGTTTAGAGATCGTTTATCCATACACTTTAAGTGGTCGCGAAATGAATGATTTTTCAATAATATAATAATTTGGCACTACGCGATGCATGAGAAAGAAGCCTCCGTACAACTTTATTTTTTGTATACAAGCCTTTTATGACATTATAAATTAATGGACGGTTTGGATCGTCCATATAAAGCCCCACAATATGAGTACAAACCACTATATATGAGAGAGTTTTCCTCCTACAAGCATGAGGCTCCCTTTCCTCTATTATAAATTACTACAATGAGTTATAATAAATACATGGGCACCCTCGAGCTGGGAATCCTCAGCTACTTACTACAACCTATACATAACCTAAATCTCAAACATGTGATATAAATTCTGTTCACAGGCCAGCATTTGATGGGTTAAAACAAAATTCTAAAGAATTTGAACCATATCATATGGGTTTTAAGATCGAGTCAAATCGAGTTCAACAGTCTTACCAAGCAGAATGAGAAACATATCATATGTATACTAGTGCTGTGCATATACTTTCTAACTCAGCTTTGTCTGTATTTATATATCCTACACAAATGCAATGAAGCATACGTATTCAGTCATGATGAATCAAGAATCATACGTTAATTTCCGGATCTGCAACAACATATTGCTTAAGGAGTCTGTCACCAAATGCACGAGAAACTGCTAGAACACCACCTACCCTCCACGTTCCTGAATTTGGAAATTTTTAGTGGGTTTATATGAGAACTGCATCCATATATAAATGAATAGAAAAATGAAATATAGATTACCTGCCCAGATTACAAACCCTCCAGCATCTTCGATTCTTTGTCGTTCATCAGTTTGATCAGGCTTGTGATCTCGTGAAACAGCTATTGCTGCAAATGTCAAGTATCAAGTATTTAACCAAAGTCAGGTCTAATATGAAAAGGAAAGAAAAGGAGATGAACAAATTGTAAATTTTTTATTATTATTCATTTTCTCAAAAAACATTTTGTGTATAACAATCAATGGGAAGATTTGCAAACTACTCAATGCTATGGCCTATGTGTGTACTACATATTCTAAAAGGAAACGTTTAAATAAAATGATTAATGACAAGAATTTTCATTGTCTCCTAGGATTGCAAACACATAACCATTCCTAATACACATCAATTTTTAGTAATGAGAAATCTTTAGATCTTAGTTCCACTGTCTATTTTCTGTAGAACACAAATTTTCACAGAAATTATAAGATATATTTTCAGAGAAAAAAGAACTACAATTTTTGTGGCATACAGCAACAAAAGTACATGTGAATTGAACCTATCAATTGTTTAAATCTAAGCATGCATACCAATTTCTTTCGTAAATAACAAATTTGCCGTCCACATCTTTTATAGAAGGAAGACAAATCAATAGTAAAACATGTAAGCATACAATACATGTGGGCATAAATTTAAAATTTAATGCCACACTACTATTAATATTGGACTTGGACATCAACAAGCAACGAATTTAAATTAACTCTTGAAATAGAAAAAAATGGTTAATTTGAATTAAAGACAAATCTTCTGAATAAGCATCAAAAGCAAAACAGTTTCCAACTGGACCAGTACTGTAACGTAATAAAACAACAAAGCATTTATCCCAAATTTTTGGGGTCAGCAATTTATAGCAAAATCCTAAAAGGCATAAACCATTTTAAATCATTAAATAATGAAAAAAATGAAACGAAACAAGCAATTATCTAACTTATATTTAATTGCATGAAAGCAGAAATATTGTTTGCTCACCATTTCCTCCCCTGCAGATAACAGCCCTAGAGTCTCCAACATTTGCTACTAGCAAACGATCACCAACAAGTATAGCAGTCGAGGCTGTTGATCCAGCATCTTTATTCTGATTATTCTCAGATTTCAAGAACTCTGAGTCTGTGTGGTTGTAGGCATCAGCTGCAGGAAAACACAACTTTAGTCATCATGCACATCTAGATGTATGTATATTTGATCTTCCCAATTGGAAGAAACCATAAGAAAAATCTCATCTCAGCTAGAATCCATCCATTCCGTCCAAAGCATATATGATGTTTGAGGCAAACTGATGTAATTCAGTTCATTCACAATATAGGAACACCTGGTAATACTAAAATTCTTTTACATCGCAAAGAAGATCACAAGAAAGAAGTTAAAAGATTATTAATTTGGAAAGAGGTTCAGAGCTTGTTTTTCCTTAAGCATGACCTGAGCACTTGGAAAACTTATTGCAGTACTAAATTACTCCACACAGAACAGGAACTAACAGAACTTAAATGGGTGGAGGAGAAATTGCACCACCGTTCTTAAATTTAAATAGAAATTTAAATTTAAAATAAACATTGAAAGATATTACATGCTCCAAGTTTGTCCTCTTGAGATAAGAATGATTAAAAAAATTAGACAATGCAATGTACAATCATGGTCTATATCAGCTTCATGATATATACAAAAATTATTCACACACAATAAATACTCAATCATGCCAATATAACTAAGTGGGTAATGCTACCTTGGACTAAAGAGTTAAGGAATTAAGATAGATCAGGCACCCACACTTGGTCATATTCAAGTGCATGCTCTATCTACATGCCTGCATAAACCTACGAGTTTGCAATATATTCATAACTCTACAAAATGTCTTCTACATAAATTAGAAACACCGTACTACATTTAGAGTTCTTCGTAGTTTCAGTAAAACCATCACAAAAACAAACATCGAAGTGTCTGAGATCAAGTTTTTGAAGGTTGCAGTGTACTCGTGATAGGTGAATTTATTTACCACATATTATAATGCACACATGTTTAAAAGTTGCAATATGGAATGTTCACAGGGATGAGGAAAAGAATCGTACCTATAGCAGACTTTGTGTCAGTAATGAATTTTGGGTGGTTGATCAAATTGCTGAAGAGATTCTGCTTAACATACTCAGCTGCTCGAATACCCCCATGACCTGAAAAAACACCATAATCATTTAACATTGTAAGTAAATGAAAATTAAATACCTCAAGAAATCACATATAGATCTTAGCATATGCATGATGCTGGGAGAGCTGCTCATTGGGTAAAACCAATTCACTGCCAATGGCAACATGATATGATATTTGGCTACCGGTTTTTGGCCTAGCGATACAATATTTGCCTACGAACTCGGTATTCACAGCTAATCAAATTGACAAGGAAAGAAGAAGAACGACAGTAAATAATTGAAACAGAAGACCGTAGGCCTATTTATTAGCACTTCCGCAATGAGTGGGTATAACCTCAACAACAGTAGGACATTATCAAAGTGAGCTCGACAGAAAAGTACAGTGTATACTTTGAAGCTTAGAGATTTGTATTTTTATAGTAAATTTTTATAATTATAAATCATATTTTCATGGTTTACCACTTTACCTCATTAAAGGAAATATATATATTTCAAAAAGATGCTTCTGTACATGAAAACAAAAATTAATTATAATCTGTTGTTCAAAATAACAAAATTATGCACTGAACGTTTGCTTTTTAATTGAAATAATTTTGAAAATCTTTCTAATTTTTAACTGATGTTTAACAACTTTATGAAACGATACCAAAGAGTCTGATACACCGAGTTCATACACCCGTTATTTCTGTGAAAGCCGATAAGAATACCATGATTGGAAGGTCGACATGGAACCCGATACCAAGTTTTTAAACCATGATTCACGGCATGTTTAGCCTTCAAAAATGGTTAATCTGGTAGCAACAATACTCCAGCTCTTCTTCCAGATTAAAAAGCATGGGTTTAATTTTCAGATAGTAAAGTTGCAGTTTACAATTGTTACGAGGGATGTGTATATATACCAATTCTTGGTTAAGGTTTAACATTAGGTTGGTTGTATGCATTCGGAGAGAAAGTATGGGACCAATTCACTAATAAAAAATGGTCGACAGTGGATATATTTGACTATTACATGGGATCAATTCTTGTCTATTATTGGTAATTTAGTAATAACCTTACTGGTTTGAATAGTTTCCTCTTTGTACTAGGATTTGACATTATTTGTAGATTTTTTTTGTAAGTCAAATAAAAAGGAAATTAAATTAAATCCTAATTAAACTAAATTATTGTATTTGCTGATCTTCAATTCAGTATAAACTTGCAAAAGGATAAACCCGTGGGGAAAGATATACAACGACAGTTTACAAATCCTTTAAAAAATCCTTCACGTGTTTGCCTTGCTTTACAGTAGTTTTAATCTCTACATTGCTACATTCATATTGTACTTCTAATAATTTACTTGAAAATGCATTAATGGTGCATACCGAACAACATTTAGAAATGTAGCATTCTAAGGTACTAAATTGTCCAGCTATAACCTTGACAATTATCCAAAAACAATATGTTCCAAGAGAAAATTGCTTACCATCAAAAACTCCAAATAGGCCAACTATTTCTCCATCCACCCCATCAATTCTTGTATCATAGAAGTCCTCCATTGAAGACCTTTTCCCAGGAGAGCTTGCATATCCATAGCTGAACTTACCATTTTGACTGCCATAAAGATTTTACTTATTAAAAAAAAAAAGAAATCTTCAACGAACAAAGAAAAATGTACCATGTACAACAACAACAACAACAACAACAACAACAACAAAGCCTTTTTCCCAACTAGTTGGGGTCGGTTACATGAATTGTGGATTTCCATTCTGCTCGGTTTAGCGCAATATCTTCTGTAATGTCACAAGCGATCGTATCTTTTTTCACCATTTCCACCCAAGTTAGTTTAGGTCTTCCTCTACCCCTAACTCTACCCTCAATACTTATCAAATCACTCTTTCTAACGGGGACACTACTAGGTCTAAGTGTGGCATGTCCAAACCACTTGAGGCGATTAAAAATGTACCAAGTAAAGTAGGATATTATATATGCTAAATAGACAGACAAGATGAGTCTTAACAAAACTCAATAGAAGAAAAGGATTACAATTTGGCCCATCCCAGGTATCACTTGCTCCTAGTATACTCAGCCAGAGACTTATTGCAAACCCACAGAAGAGAGTCAACGTGAATTTAAGAAATATCACTAAAAATTCAGTCAACTCCTTTGTCAAACTATCTCACTCTCCAATAGCCAACCTCATTTGACGGGGAAAACGACAAGTTGTCGTGACTTGTGGCAACATTGAAGACGATAATAGCAACAATGAAAGGCACACTCAAAATTATGACTTGCCAAAATAGACAAAATATACAACTGCAATGAACTATGTGTATATCGCAGAACACACCCAAAATCCCAATCTTTCGGTACTACCTTTGCACTCATATACCTAATTGTTCCTTTTGTCTCTTCTGTATTCCCCAAAGTCTTTTGAATACGCTGCGATACCTTCATTACATTTTTATCAAAATATTCCATGATCCGTTACAATCTTAATTATTTTCAACACTTTTAGCCTTCGAACATAAATTAATGAATTATTTCTCCTCCTTCCTCTACTTCTCTTCAATCCTAGGTTTAATACCCCCACTTATTAAACCCATTAATCTAGTCATTACGGATCTATCAAAATTATGAGAAATAATTTTGATGAAATAAAACAGTATTATTGTTCTCATATTTTCAATGATAAATATATACCATAATCTATCAATATATATATATATATATATATATATATATAAACAAGGTATATAAATGCAAATTTAGTCGAACATTTAGGACCTACTTTACAGTCTAATCCCTTGATCTCAACCTCAAAACCAAATCTCCATTAATCGTGCGAAAAAAAAAACTACATGAAATCAAGAAATTGAAATATTACCCCCTAAAAACAAAATTACAAAAGAAATTAGAATTCGACCTGAGACCGCCACCGCTGACCGGAGACCGGTCGGGGTGGGTCCCGCTCCTCCCGAGAGAGGCGTCCGTGTGCGCCATCATTCACTACCAATACAATTTCTTCCTCTTGTTGTGATTTCGTTGGTTTGATTTTGAACGAAATCGAGCTATTTCTGAGATTGACCAAATTAGGAAAGTCAGAGATTTGGAGAAAAATCGAAAAATAGAAAGCGAGATTGAGAGGTCCAGAAATTTTTTTTTGGGAATTTGTGGTCGAGGTTTGAGAGCAGAAAAGAGGAGAGAGACAGAAGGTGGTGGAGATTGGTTTTCATGCCGAAAAAGGCGGCCATGGTGACGTGGCATGGGGTGTGCAGGATGGATGAGGACGACAAAATGCTACGAATTCTATGCGGTGAGCGCGCAATATAATCTTATATAGGAAAATTTGGAAAGTGGTAGGGGAGTGCTTTAAGATGCAAGCTAGTATCCGGTGCGCGGCGCATAGGATTTCGGTGCGGAGAAAAGACTGGTTGTCGAGTTAGTGTGATGCAGGCTGCAGCTGCTTATCCACTTGGGACAAATGGAGAGTTTATAATCATGGACGGAAAGAAAAGAAGTCTTGAGCTTTCCGGTGCACTAATAAAACTCGTTTTTTGTTGGAGCGATTAGCAAATTTAGAAGAGAAAGCTTCGGTTGTGCACTGTGTTGGTGTGCACTCGCGATCCGTCCGATCTACCCCTTCATCATGATCGCGATCGAATGGCCCATATCTGTCCCGCTCATCTCACTAATGTTAAGGGGTAAATCGGTCATTTCCCTACCCCAATGTAGTCTACCTCCTCTTTAGATTTTAGATGTTTTTTTCCGCACTGACGCAATTTTTTGAAAATATTGACCAAACAGATCCACTTTCAAAAATATTTACCCAACTGATCCAATTTTGGACATGTCAGTATAACACGTTTTTTAATTTCATGCCGTTGTTCCAAAAAGCAGCATCGGTTTTTTTTTTTTTTGCAATGCCGCTGTTTGAAAAAACGACGTAAGTTAATTTCTTCTCAATCGTGTACTCTCTGACTTGAGAAAAAAACTGCAAGTGTGAAAAAATCCTATAACATATGTCGATATCCCCAACAGCGGCATTCGCATTACCAGTACCATTGTTGGCGATAACGAGATCAACTACAATACTCTTAAATATAAAAAAAAATAGTGGTCCACTTTTCTTCTTCCCCTTTCATTTTAGATTTTTCCTCTCTCCCGAAACCCAAAAACACTAGATCCCAAATCACAACGGTGAAGAGTGCTTTTTTATATCCCAAACAAATTCATAAAATACCCATCCATAAACCCCAATTGTGATTCCCTCATATCTCCGTTCACTTTTATATTTAGCGGTGATTTCTTCTACAACTCTTCTAAAATCCAAAATTGTTGTATGTATTCGAAAACCCTAATTTTCTTTCAAAATATTCACTTTGATGATTGAGAGTTATATTGTTAGTGTAGTATATGAGATGTTGAGGAGATTGATCTAAGTAGTAGTATGAATGGATTCGTATAGTTTTTGTATAGTATAATTGACAATGTTGTATATTAGACAACTATGAAAATTTGGTATATACTAGACCAAAAATATTTTTAATAATTATATTGATAGTTGTGTATGTATGAATGGATGTTCATAAGAGATTTGTTTATATAAATAAACTAGGTTTGCCCGTTGACACGTGCCTACGGCACGTCTTTGGAACGGTGCACCTTATTTGATCATATAAAATAGTTTTGGAGGTCCAGCAAATTAATTGAAGTAGCAAACATAGAGCAAAAACCATATTATATGGTTTTTTATTTATTTATTTATTTTTGAATTATTTTCAAAGTTTTTAAATTTCTTATTTTTTAGTTTTTTTATTTTTAAAAATTTTTTAATTTTTATTTTCATAATTTTTTGAATAGAAGAGGGAGGGAGAGAGAGAGAATTTTTTTTTAAAAATAAATATAGGAGTTGTTTTGGGTGGGGGATTTGAATTTGAGTTTTAGGGAGAACTTTTGGGGGGGAAATATGTTTTATAAGATTAGATCTGGACCTGTGATCTTTGGAGGGATTGAAGGAGAGCGACTTGATAGCTTTCTTTGTGTTTTATTATATAGATATGTAGTGTGTGGAGATGTGGTGGTGGGGATTGTTATGAGTAGTACTTCGATACGAGTATTAAGAAATTATTGTTATCTTCACACATCGTCTATTAATTTTGTTGAAGAAACATGACTTACTAATTTTGTTATCTTGACATGTCGTTTATTATTATTGTTGTTCACATATGGTTTTTTTATGTTCACAGAAAAATGGATGCTAGCCAACCATCTTCTTCCCATGTCGTTGGTGATCATCTTCAGCTGCACAAGAAGGAAGTCCGGGTCTGTTAGACCCAACCCTACTATATTTGCAAGAAGATCATAGGTCTTAGGCGGTGTGGAAGGAAGAGACCAAGAATATGAGTTTTCGAATGCACACGATATTGCCGATGCACCAACGTATACACAACTACTTGGTAAATTGCGAATTTCATGGAATGTCTAAGTTGGCCAAAGTTAAATGTGACCATTCATTACTTACTGCTCTTGTGGAGCGATGAAGCCGGAAACACACACATTCCACATACTCGTTGGTGTAATGATAGTCACGCTACAAGATATAGCCATCATATCGGGTCTTCCAATCAATAGGTTGGTCATGACCGAAAACCTCATGTTCAATAAAGTCATGTTGGTTAGAGATTACCTTGGGAGGGAGGTTGAAGATAACGACAAAGGTGTATTCGTCGGTGAATCAATCCGATGTTAGTGGCTCTTTACAGCATTCAACAATAGTTTGGGAGAGGAACCAACCGACTTCAAAATTCAATGTTACACGCGAGCGTATCTTGTGTCGATGATAGGAGGTATTCCCTTTTCGAATTCTTTGGGTGATGTACTCCATCTAATGTACCTTCCCTTAATTTCTGACATACATAGAGCTGGTCGATATAGTTGTTGGAATTAATTTTTGCAGTTTTCCGGGCCGGATTCCGGCAAGCTCCGGCCACCGGCGGCACCGGAAAATGAGTGGATTGCGATCCTCTCGTCGAGTACTATTCCGTAGTATACTCACTTGCCAAAAACGAATTCCGTATGAATGAGAAATGTTGATCCAAAGTTTGGTACTTGAAAGGTACCAACTTAACAAATGGATAGTCCCATATCGGAAATTGGAAAAGATTTATACTAGTATATATACTAGAAAACTAGACTAGAGGGCGTGGCCCGGGGGTTACCACTAACGTGTAGTGGAGAGAGGACTTAGCCAAAATGACAAACACACACGCGCGCACGCGCGCGCCCGGCCCGGCCTCGCCTCGGCTTCGGCTTCGGCTCGGCTCGGCTCGGCTCGGCTCGGCTCGGCTCGGTTCGGCTCGGTTCGGTTCGGCTCGGTTCGGTTCGGTTCGGTTCGGCTCGGTTCGGTTCGTCTTGGCTTAAATTTGTATTTTACTTTTTGCCCAAACAGCCTTTTCCCCTACTGAACTGAAAAGACCTTTCAGATTCAGTAACTGGGGCCATTACTCTGTAACAGCAGAGTAATGGCTCACCAGTTACTCAACTGAAGAGTCCCCATTACTCTGCTGTTACAGAGTAATGGCTGCTGAACAGTCTCAGTCCCAGTTTATAAAACCAGACTGAAATCTTCAGAGAAGACACAGATTTTTGACATTTTTTACTCTCTTCTTCCTCTGCTCTGAGTCATCTTCTTCCTCTGCTCTGAGTCAGTGTCTGTCAACTGAGAGTACACACAGACAGCAGTTCGTTGTCTCTGAAGCAAGGGTGCTGCATCTTCAGAGAAGGTACAGTTGTATCCTGGAAAGCGATTTGCCGGTAACCGTCACACTACGGGGCAAATTCTGCTTTAAGGACAGAGATTCTTAAAAAATCTCGACTCTGTACAAGTTAATTGTTTACTGTTTTCCTTTCTGTATTTGATTTCTTCACAAATTCTATTGGGATTTTTAGTATTTTATATTCAGGTTCTAACAATCTTAAAGCAGAATTTTCCTCACAGATTCTAACAATTTTTTGTGAAGTTTGTTTACAGGTTCTGTTCGGAAAAATAACTAATAGTTTCTGTTTCAACCAATTTCAGAGAACAAAATCAAAACATGGAAAACACACAAACTGAAGTTGCTGCTGGGCTTATCAGTACCCAAACTCCGGTTACCCAGAATGTGACTGCACAATCGGTTGCGGCACATTCGGTCGTTCTGCCCACGCACATAAGCGTGGGAGAAAAACCGGAGAAGTTCAATGGAACTGGGTTCAAAAAGTGGCAGGGGAAGATGCAGTTCTACCTGACCACATTGAAGCTGGACAGATTCCTCAATGAATCTGTCCCGATGCTGGCGCCAATGGAAGCACACTCTGTTGCAGCGACTACCTGTGCAGGAACTACATCCTGAATGGCCTGGTAGACTCTCTGTACAACGTCTACTGCGTCTTCAAGACATCCAAACTCCTGTGGGGGTCCCTGGAAAAGAAGTACAAAACTGAAGACGCCGGGTCCAAGAAATTTGTTGTCGGCAAATTTCTGGACTATAAGATGATTGACTCCAAAACAGTGGTGAGTCAAGTCCAAGAACTGCAGGTTATAATGCACGACATTGCTGCAGAGAATATGACGCTGTGCGAACCTTTCCAGGTTGCAGCGTTCATAGAAAAACTTCCACCTGGGTGGAAAGACTTCAAGAACTATCTCAAACACAAACGAAAGGAGATGTCTCTTGAAGATCTAATTATCAGGTTGCGGATTGAAGAAGAGAATCGCAAGGCTGAGAGGTCCTATGGAAATCAGTCCATAGAAAAGGCTAATGTGGTGGAGCATGAACAGAAGGGCAAGAAGAGAAAGTTTCTGCCACAGGCCTCCAACAAAAAACCTCTTGCAAAGAGGTTTGCTGGGAAATGCCACAAGTGTGGTAAGTTGGGGCACAAAATTTCTGAGTGCCGTAGTAAGGACAGTAATTAGTCAAAATCTGGACATGTAAAAGGAAATGAAAAATCCCATGTACACATAGCTGAGAACTTGTCCACTGGTCTCTCTGACCTGGACCTCTGTGCTGTTGTTTCAGAGGTAAATCTTGTGGGGAGCAATCCTCGTGAATGGTGGTACGATACAGGGGCCACCAAGCATATCTGCTCGGACAAGGAAATGTTCACCTCCTACCAGAAGTGCAACAAAGATGAACAACTGTTCATGGGAAACTCTTCCACCTCCAAAATTGAAGGAACAGGGAAGATAGTGCTGAAAATGACTTCAGGCAAAGAGCTAACACTCACAAATGTGCTGCATGTCCCAGACATTAGAAAGAACTTGATATCAGGTTCTTTGCTAAGTAAGAATGGGTTCAAAATTGTACTTGTTTCTGATAATTTTGTACTGTCCAAGAATGGGGTATATTTGGGTAAAGGATATGTAAAGGATGGACTGTTCAAGTTTAATGTAATGACAGTCATCCCTAAAACTATTGTTCCTGCTGTTCCCAAAATTAATGAAATAACTCCTATTGCCTATGTTGTTGAGTCTTCTACTGTTTGGCATGAAAGACTAGGCCATGTTAATGTAAATTCTATGCGTAGATTAGTTAACATGAATCTGCTACCAAAGTTTAAGGTAGATAACTCAGAAAAATGTGAAGTTTGCACGGAGGCCAAACTCACTAAAACTCCATCGCGTTCTGTAGAAAGAAACACAGAAACTCTAGGTCTAATTCACACGGATCTGTGTGACTTAAAATATGTGCAGACTAGAGGTGGCAAAAAGTACTTTGTGACTTTCATAGACGATTGCACAAAATTTTGTTATGTATATTTGTTACATAGCAAAAATGAGGCTTTGGATAAATTCAAAGAATATAAACTTGAGGTTGAGAATCAACTTGGCAAAACGATTAAAATCGTTAGAAGTGATAGAGGAGGAGAATATGATGCACCATTTAACATGTTCTGCTCGGAACATGGAATAGTTCATCAGACAACTGCTCCCTACTCACCCGAATCAAACGGTACTGCCGAGCGCAAAAATCGAACTCTAAAGGAGATGATGAATGCCTTGTTGTTGAATTCTGGCCTACCCCAAAACATGTGGGGGGAAGCGTTGTTGACTGCCAACTACATTCTCAACAAAATACCTCACAAGAAAACCGGCAAGACACCATATGAATTGTGGAAAGGTAACTTACCTTCGTATAAATACCTCAAAGTGTGGGGGTGTCTAGCAAAAGTGGCAGTACCTAACCCGAAACAGGTCACCATCGGACCTAAGGTGATTGATTGCATATTCATAGGCTATGCACACAACAGTAGTGCATATCGGTTCTTGGTATACAAATCGGATATACCGGATATCCATGAAAATACAATAATGGAATCGAGAAATGCTTCATTCTTTGAACACGTGTTTCCGTGCAAGGATACTACATACCCTAAACGTACACGTGAACAAGGGACTGCAAGTACTTCAGTTGATGAACCAGAACAAGATACCGATGAGCCTAGACGAAGTAAACGGGCTAGAACATCAAAATCATTTGGTCCTGACTTTGTGACGGCCTTTCTGTTAGAGAATGAGCCCAGAACGTTCAAGGAAGCCATGTCTATGCCTGATGCTCCTATGTGGAAGGAAGCAATCAAAAGTGAAATAGACTCCATTATGCAAAATCATACATGGGAGTTAGTCGATTTGCCTTCTGGATGTAAAGCTCTAGGATGCAAATAGATTTTCAAACAAAAATTGAAACCAGATGGTTTAATAGAGAAGCATAAGGCTAGACTTGTGGTACAAGGATTTAGGCAAAAAGAGGGCCTAGATTTCTTCGATACATATTCCCCAGTTACAAGAATAACATCCATAAGAATGTTGATAGCTATTGCAGCTCTACGTAACCTGGAAATACATCAAATGGATGTTAAAACTGCATTTCTAAATGGGGACTTAGAAGAAGAAATATACATGAAACAACCTGAGGGTTACGTAGTTCCTGGACAGGAAAATAAAGTGTGCAGACTTGTAAAATCACTGTACGGCCTGAAACAAGCTCCAAAGCAATGGCATGCAAAATTTGACAATGTTATGATGTCAAATGGTTTCAAAATAAATGAGTGTGATAAATGTATCTACATCAAAGATACTCCAAACGGATACATTCTGGTCTGTCTATACGTAGACAACATGCTCATTATTGGAAGCAATAACGACATTATCAAACAAACTAAGAGCATGCTTAGTGGCAAGTTTGACATGAAAGACTTGGGAGTTGCAGATGTCATACTAGGAATCAAAGTCTGCAGGACATCTGAGGGAATTACTTTGTCTCAAGCTCATTATGCTGAGAAAATACTTGAAAGATTCAAGAATTATTCCAATGGGACAGCAAAAAGTCCCGTCGATCCCAGTCTTCACCTGTTCAAAAATACAGGCGAAAGCATATCACAACTGGAATATGCACGTGTAATTGGTAGTCTGATGTACCTAACAAATTGTACAAGACCGGACCTAGCACATTCGGTAAACGTACTAAGCCGATACACGAGTAATCCAGGACGAAGTCACTGGAAAGGAATAACTAGAGTATTGAACTACTTGCGACATACTCAGAGTTATGCGCTGAATTACACCAGATATCCAGCAGTACTTGAAGGCTACAGTGATGCCAACTGGATATCGGACTCAAAGAACTCAAAATCCACAAGTGGATATGTTTTTACACTTGGTGGTGCAGCTGTATCATGGAAATCCTCTAAACAAACGCTATTGGCCAGATCCACCATGGAATCTGAATTCATTGCTTTAGACAAGGCGGCAGAAGAAGCAGAATGGCTTCGCAACTTTTTAGAGAATATTCCTATGTGGGAAAAACCAGTGCCTGCCTTATGTGTACACTGTGACAGCCAATCGGCTATAGCACGGGCACAGAGTTGCATGTATAATGGTAAGTCTCGTCATATCAGAAGGCAACACAAAACCATCAGACACCTGCTCTCAAATGGAGTAATCTCTATAGAATATATAAAATCGGCCGACAACCTAGCGGATCTATTTACTAAAGGTCTGCCGCGAGAGCAGGTTGTGAGATCATCAAGAGGAATGGGTTTAAAGCCTATGACGAAAGAGGATACTTGATGGAAACCCTACCTAGAAATTGGAGATCCCAATATCTAGGTTCAAAGGGACAACTAAATCTTGTTGAATCGACGAAAGCACTGAGAGATTAACATCTCATACCCATTCTTAGGATGATAAAACAAGTGCTGCCTGCAAATAGTTAGGATAAGCTTGGCTTTTAATGATTCCCATAGCTTTGAAATAAAAGTGGGGTATAGCAGGATACTCTTTATGGGAAATCACCTTGTGAGTGTGAAATGGGGCCGTTTCTAGGAGAATGAAGAGAGGCTACATTCTCCAAGTTCACTCATGATTAACCAGGGATGTTCAAGGCCAAAATGAACACAACAAGAGAACTTAGTTCTGTGAGGAAATGAAACTGTGTGATAGTTATTGTTTAGGTTCACATGAACGCCCGGGTAGTTCAAGACATCATGATCACTACCTGGTCAAGTGAATCCGATAGCTAATTACTAAGGGTGGTTCAAAGTTGAAAAATTACTACCATTCCTGATGCAGTGATTTTCCGATTGTACTCTCAGAGTCTTTCTGTCATGTTTTTTTTTTGTTTTTTCTGTCGTGTCTGGATTACATGGTCTGGTAATTTCCATTCATGTGGGGGATTGTTGGAATTAATTTTTGCAGTTTTCCGGGCCGGATTCCGGCAAGATCCGGCCACCGGCGGCACCGAAAAATGAGTGGATTGCGATCCTCTCGTCGAGTACTATTCCGTAGTATACTCACTTGCCAAAAACGAATTCCGTATGAATGAGAAATGTTGATCCAAAGTTGGGTACTTGAAAGGTACCAACTTAACAAATGGATAGTCCCATATCGGAAATTGGAAAAGATTTATACTAGTATATATACTAGAAAACTGGACTAGAGGGCGTGGCCCGGGGGTTACCACTAACGTGTAGTGGAGAGAGGACTTAGCCAAAATGACAAACACACACGCGCGCACGCGCGCGCGCCCGGCCCGACTCCGGCTCCGGCTCCGGCCTCGGCCTCGGCTTCGGCTTCGGCTCGGCTCGGCTCGGCTCGGTTCGGTTCGGTTTGGTTCGGTTTGGCTTGGCTTGGTTTGGTTTGGTTTGGTTTGGTTTGGTCTGGCTTAAATTTGTATTTTACTTTTTGCCCAGACAGCCTTTTCCCCTACTGAACTGAAAAGACCTTTCAGATTCAGTAACTGGGGCCATTACTCTGTAACAGCAGAGTAATGGCTCACCAGTTACTCAACTGAAGAGTCCCCATTACTCTGCTGTTACAGAGTAATGGCTGCTGAACAGTCTCAGTCCCAGTTTATAAAACCAGACTGAAATCTTCAGAGAAGACACAGATTTTTGACATTTTTTACTCTCTTCTTCCTCTGCTCTGAGTCATCTTCTTCCTCTGCTCTGTGTCAGTGTCTGTCAACTGAGAGTACACACAGACAGCAGTTCGTTGTCTCTGAAGCAAGGGTGCTGCATCTTCAGAGAAGGTACAGTTGTATCCTGGGAAGCGATTTGCCGGTAACCGTCACACTACGGGGCAAATTCTGCTTTAAGGACAGAGATTCTTAAAAAATCTCGACTCTGTACAAGTTAATTGTTTACTGTTTTCCTTTCTGTATTTGATTTCTTCACAAATTCTGTTGGGATTTTTAGTATTTTATATTCAGGTTCTAACAATAGTTGGGGAAGTGCGGCGTTGGCTTCTCTTTACCGGGCCTTATGCAATTATTCTATGAGGTCAATACAAATGACAAGGTTGATGGAGATATTACAAATTTGGTGTTGGGAACGAATACACCTCGGCAGGCCCCGAGTAACTGTTCTTTCAAATAATTGGAAAGTGGTTCAGGAGAATTTAGTGATGAGAGTTCTTTTGGGTGTGTATTGGACCAGTAGCCTCACGTGGAGAGATAACCCACGTGGTGTGTTGACGTATTATAGGGATGAGCTCGATCAGCTCCAGGAAGAGTACGTCAATTGGACACTATACACGACCGAAAGGCTACAACGGCTACCCCCACTGTGCACGATAAACATTTAACTTTGGTTGACACGAGCTCCACTTATAAATTTCTCGGTCGTGGAGTTCTATTATCCTGATCGAGTCCTCCGACAATTCAATGCACAACAATTTATCCCGGAGAAGTGGATGTACGTTTGAAGACTTCACAATATTACCGGTCAAGGTCGATTGCCGACTATGGATTGGGCCGATCACCACCGCTCTCATGTAGTAATGTTGAATGAGAGAAAGTATGATTTGGTGTTTGAAGAGATCGTACCATACGATGGGTCTTTGGAAGAAGCATACATGGCATGGTACCGTTGTATTACACGTTTGTTTATTGCTCCATGATCGGCTATCTCGGTAGGTATCCAAATACCGATCTCTAAGCCCCAAGTCGAACCACAACCGACACATTCCACTTCACAACCTATGTATCAACCAAAGACCTCATCGTACCGACTTTTTGATAAATTTATCCTTTTGTTAACAACTATTATTTTATAATATTCGTAGACATTTTGCTTATAATTGTTTAACATATTTTTGGTTTACTTCTTCTATTATATTTTATTGGTGTTGTAGATTGACAACACATAAGATATTGCGCGAAAATGTGCTCATGTGTTGAAAAGCAATGCTTCGAAAATTTGCAAGGAGATAGCCCGAGAAATCCTCCATCCGTGTCGTTTATCACTTGAAGAGGTTGGAGAAGGCTCGGCCTTCGATGCTCTTTAGGATTAACGCAAGCTACAACTCAACCGCCCCGACCAAGTACTATACGAGCTCAACCTCCCCACCACCACCAATACAAGCTCAACCTCCCTTACCACCACCAAGACAAACTCAATCTCCCCCATCACCATCAAGACAAACAGAATCATCATCTTCACATGGGCAACGGCAGAAGAGTGTTAGTCATCCTCCTGCGGGTTCTCAATTATCATCACAAGAGATTGTACAAGAGAAAGCTGGGCATGAAGAGGATGTTGGCCCAAGTGTATCTGTGACTCAAGAAATGTTGAACGTTGAAGAAGAGTTTCATCTAGGAAAAGGAGGCAACCACAACAATACACGCCTAGTTAGGTGCAACGTGGAATTGTGTAATTTTCTAACTATTTACTTGCCCACTTATTGTGAACTGTTATATTTGTGTATTTCAGGCAAAATTTGGTCTTTTATGTAAAATTGTGAACTTGATGTTGTAAACTTTGATTCAATGTGATCTTACTCAAATTAATGTGTTGCAGTTGTTAACTTGATGCTATATATTTGTCAAAGTTGTTTATAGTGTTGTTAATTATGTTCATTTTATTGTGTTGTTAATTGCACTTGCTGATCTTATTCAAATTGAAGTCTGATACTTGAAGAAATGCATGTGATGAATGTGCATGTTTTAAGGTAATTTTAAAATAACTGATGCCGTTATTGGGAATAACGGTATCAGATACCTGTAACGTTATTCCCAACAACAGCATCAAGTTAAAACATGCACAAATTTTTGTATATTTTAATTTTACTGGTTGCCGCTCTTTACAACAACAGCAACAGTGCTAATAATGTCGTTATTCGGAACAACGACATCAGTTATCTCTAATTTTCCCAATCGAAGAGCTTCTCTGTCCAACTCTCTGCCTCCACAGTCGTTATTGTCAATAACAGCACGAAAATAACTGATTCCGTTATTTGGAACAGCGGCAATAGATCAATTTTTTACTTATCAAAATTCATATATTTATTCTAAGTGTTGCCGCTTTTTCTAAGAATGACATCAGTTATCTCATGTCGTTGTTTGGAAGAATGACATTAGGTTTAGTATATTTTTTTCCCAAATCACCTTCAAGCCCAAACTCTCTGTCACCACAGTCGCTATTCCTAACAACGCCATCAGATAACTGATACCGTTGTTTGGAACAGTGACAACAATTCATTTTATTACTTATACTTGGCTAATCTATTAAAATGAACTGTTGCCGCTGTTTCAAACAATGGTATCAGTTATCTGATGTCGTTGTTAGGAAGAACGACTGTGGAGATAGAGGGTTTGGGCTTGAAGGTGATTGGGGAAAAAAATATACTAAACCTAATGTCATTCTTCCAAACAACGACATGAGATAACTGACGTCATTCTTAGAAAAAGCGGCAACAGTTAGAATAAATATATGAATTTTGATAAGTAAAAAAATGATCTGTTGCCGCTATTCCAAATAACGGAATCAGTTATTTTCGTGCCGTTATTGACAATAACGACTGTGGAAGCAGAGAGTTGGGCAGAGAAGCTTTTCGGTTGGAAAAATTAGAGATAACTGATGTCGTTGTTATGAAGAACGACATTATTAGCACTGTTGTCTTAGTTGTAAAGAGCGGCAACCAATAAAATTAAAATACACAAAAAATTGTGCATGTTTTGACTTAATGTCGTTGTTGGGATTAACATTACAGGTATCTGTCGTTATCCCCAACAACGGCATCAGTTATTTTAAAATTACATCAAAACATGTACAGACATCACATGCATTTCTTCAAGTATCAGACTTCAATTTGAATAAGATCAACAAATGCAATTAACAACATAGTATACAACTTCACCAATATATAACATTAAGTTAACAACTGCAACACATTAATTTGAGTAAGATCACATTGAAACAAAGTTTACAACATTAAGTTCACAAATTTACATAAATAAAAATATGCGAAACAACTTCAAGTATCGGTCGTTTGAGATGGACCTACACTGGGTAGATTCTTACAGCTGCGCCTATTGTGTCCACTTAACCCACATTTGGAACAAATTTTATCCGTGCACTCACCTTCTCGAGCATCCATATCGTTGCGAATACGAGTACTCCTAAGGCGACCTTCCATCCTACGTAGACTCGCATCGGCTATGAGTTTCGATCCACTCGATGCCGACCAATAAGATTCGTCTTGGATACGATAAAAAATTGGTGACCAAGTTAGTGCTAATGAACTTGTATAATAAAATGAACCAAAGTAAGGTTCAATTGCATGAAAGGCACAAGTGGCCAATACATGAGAACATGGAATGTAGTAGAACTGGAATTTTCCAAAAGTACACGTACAGCGCCCGAGGTCAACTGTGTGCTAATGTCCACCATTTTGATGTCCATTTTACATTTTAATGCCAGTTTTAACTCTGAAAATAACAGGCCGGTTATTAAACGTTATAATCTCATGCAAATTTGATTTCTCACGCCATAAATCGATAATTTTTTGTACATATGGTTGCTGGTGCCCATAATTTACCTTCGCTAATAAAGGTCTGTGCTGCTTCACTACGATCCGTAAAGTACATGTTGAAACGAAAGAATATCATCTCTATAATTGTCTTGACGAACAAGCTACGAATACCTTTTAAAACCGAATTGAAATTGACAGAAGAGGGATTGGGGAGTTCTCGTCTTCGAGAAGGTAGAGTTACAAAGGTGGAGGAACTACTGTGAAGTTCGACGCTTCGCGCGGGATCCTTGGCTGGGAGCGGGGAGGAGTGTTTGGTCGGGAGCCAGGAGCACGACAGGAGCTAGGGTCCCAGAATAGGAAGGTGGAAGATAGCAGCCGTGAAGGGTTCAAGGTGTGAGGGAATGTCTTCTAGAGTTTGGAAAGTAGAATTTCGATTTGGAGAAGCGATGAGATTCGGAGCTAGGGTTTCGTCAGGTTCCCGATTTGGAGGATTTGGAGAGGAGATTTGTCGGGTGCTTTGAGAGAGAGAGAGAGAGAGATAGAGGTAGATGGTTTCGATTTGGGAATTCTTTAGATCGCAATGGGAAGAGAGAGTGTGAGAGCGATGAGAAGGAGAACGATGAGATTTCTCAATTTAGAATATTCATTTATTTTTTTTATAAGTTTGACGAGTTTGTTTAATTCAGTATATTAAGATACATATATGCGGATCCATACAAAATTTTGTGCTCCCCTTTTAGTATGTTAAATAGTACGGAACACACAATACAAGTAGCACCACCATTTTTTTTTTTTGATAAAGTAGCACTACCATTTTGTCTAGACTCAGATTGTGGTTAATAATGTTGCAGTTTCGTTGTATGATTCACAATCGAAAAAATAGAATCTATATCCTATGAGCACAACATGTTCATTCGCAGGATCTGTTTCTACTAGTACATGAGAGCATCTCAGCATCCACAGTCGTCAGCTAAATATGAATATTATGCATAAATCCACACGGTAGACGTCATACTCGTCAACTATTCTGTCATTTTTTTCCTTTTTTTTTTCTACAGTAACAAGGAGAAGATAGCGGCAGATATAGCATTATGCATATTATGCCATGTTTCGTCTGGATTATTTAAATATTTTTTAAATTATCATGTTTCGTCCGATGAAATCCTGAATTTATAAAAATAAAAAAAAATCTTAAGCTCCTAATTTAGTTAATTAATTAGTATAGTTAGTATTTTAATTAAACTTTTAGTTAAATAATTAGTTAATTAATTAGGTTTAGTTAATTTAAAACTTAATTAACAACTTAATTCCAAAAAAAACATCGCATGTATATTTAATTATTAAATTTTTAGTTTCTGCCTATTTAAATTAATTTTTTTCCACACAGATGAAACATCATGTATCGTCTGTTTCATTTTGAACGAAAGTAAACATTTTTTAACTTTTGAGAGCATCCACAGTCGTCAGTTAAATTTCCATTTTATGCATAAAATCGCACTGTAGCTGCCACACTCGTGTGCTATTCTGCCATTTTTTGGCATTTTTTCTATAGTAGAAAGGTAAACACAGTAGTGGATATAGCAATATGCATATTTTGACTGGACGAAACATCATGTTGATGTTTCGTCTGCATTAGTTAATTATTTTTTTAAATAGTCGGACGAAACATACGTTGAAAAAATATATTAAAAAAACAAATTTTAACCGAAAAAATATATTAAAAATGGTTGGACATGAGTTTCGTCCAAGCCATTCTCACGGGTCCCCGTTCCCTTTTTTTTTTTTAATTTTGCAAATGCCCATCGTGGTTACTTGGTGCAAATTTTTAGATTTTTTTTTTTTGCAAACATTTTTGAAAAAAAAAATTGCAATTTGTTTTGCAAAAAAAACACCCCCTTAAAACCTGGACGGAGTTATTTTGTAAAAAGCAAAATAACGGGAGGAAACATGATTCATGTTTCGTCCTGTTTATTTTCATAATAAATTTTACGTTTCTGCCTATTTTAATTCATTTAAATTATTTTTTTCTCACAGAAGAAACATCATTTTGAATGAAATTATGTTTCGTCTGTTTCATTTTGAACAAAATTATGTATTTTTTAGTTTTTGACGAATGCAACATTTGCTCGAATTGCTAAGGTAAAATATGCGTATACGCATATTTTATCTCAAACGACTGTGGATGCTCTGACGACTTCAACATTCGCTCGAATTACTAAGGTAAAATATGCATATTTTACCTCAAACGACTGTGAATCCTCTCAGAGCATTCCCAATGGAACCCCATCTTCATCCCCATTTTGGGGTTAAAGAATCTGCCATTTTGATTTGGGGATTCAAATGGGGTGCTCCAATGTTACCCCATTTTTGGGTTTCAAAAAAATAAATTGTAATTTTTTTTTTGCACAAAACTAATTTTTTCAATGCAAAATGATAATACAAATAATTAAAAAGTTATAATACAATTAATTAGAAATAGATAATACACTTACTAAGAAAAAGATAATACAATTATTGATGGGCTCGTTAAAAAAGCCGCCAGAAAAAGAATATACAAATAATCCATCAATGCATACAAATATTTTTGCATTTCAGTTTCTCTTTAATATAATTAATTGATCCATATTATTATTATTATTTTTTGATAATTAGATGACCGAAGCCATCGTTTCATTAATAGCATTAAGGAAACAAAGCATTACACAGTACTAATATTACAACAAAGCTGTCATAACAGCTAACCACACTAAACTATGGCCCCAATGCCAAACATCAAAATAGAGATAACATGACTAGACATCAACTACAGTAAGAGGAACTGTAAAGCCTTCGAGCACCCTCCGCCCAAGAGTCCAACGACCCTGGGCCTCCCTCTGAACTCTTCAGCACTTTCCCTGCCTACTGTTTTGCTCCTCTATGACTCCTCCCATGCCCTGTCTACTCCTCCGCACTGTTCCTGATCCTCTTTACCTGTTCCTATGCACCTGCCCAATCATGTATCAGAAGGAAATTTTTTTGCATGGATTAAGGAAAGGTGTAAACTTTTTTGCGGAAAACTAAATCATTTCTATCTAGCCATAGGTTCCAGATGGTTGCAACCGAAGCGATGTCCCAAGCCTGTCTATTATCTAGTTTGATGTGAAAGTGTCTAAAGTTTGCCCAAATGTCTGTGGTATTGTTAGGAACCCCTATGCACCCAAAACCCCTACAAATTACTTCCCAAGTGAGCCGAGCTTTTGAGCATTGAAATAGAATGTGGTTGACGTCTTCTTCAGCCGAACGACATGTTTCGCAAATCACCTCGATCTGGGACAACCTCTTCCTGAGGTTTATTTTGGATAGTATCGCATTGCTATGGGCTAACCAACAGAAAACTTTGATTCTGTATGGCACTTTGGCTCCCCATAGGACCGATTGGACGTGACATCTCGTACCTCCATCATTGATCCATTTGTACATGGATGATACAGAGAATACTTTTGAACTCTCTCTATCCCACCATCTTTCGTCATCTACGCTATTTGCCTGCCCCCCTTCTTAAAGAATAAGTTGATTCAACTCTTCAAATTCCAGCTTGGAATCTGTTGTGACTTCGTTGGAAACTAAGAAATTTAGCCTGCCATTCTTCCTAATGTCCGCTACAGTTAGATCTAGGTTCAACGTGGCTTTTGCTGCCAATGGGAATTGATATTGCAGAGCCGTCTTGCCACACCATTTGTCTTTCCAGAATCTTGTTGTTTTCCCGTTGCCAACTTTGCAAGTTGTATTGGTGTGGAAAATTTCTCCTTGCTTTGCTATCCCCTTCCATAAGAGCGACACTTTTGCCGATGGGCTTTTTCCCCCAAAACGAAATTTACGTCTTTTGCGATATTGATCGAAGGACTTGTTCCACCAACCTCTGTGCTTGTTAGTTATCTTCCACCACCACTTACAGAGTAGAGCTTTGTTCATGTCGTGCAGATTGACTATCCCCAGGCCTCCAAATTCCTTTCGCTTGCATACCCTTCCCCAATTAACCAGATGGAAGCCCTTGTTTCCTTCGTCCGTACCTTTCCATAGAAATCTTCTTCGCAATTTGTCTATCCTATTGATGACCCACTTAGGCAGTTCGTAGATGGACATCAGGTACAGCGGAATTGTGCTCACGACTGAGTTGAGTAGAATGATCCTTCCCCCTAGTGAGAGGAACCTACTCTGCCAACCAGCCAACTTCTTTTCTATTTTAGCGATGATAAACTGCCAATCCTTCTTTAGCATGGTACCTGGCTTAATAGGCGTGCCTAGATATTTGAATGGGAATGCTCCAGTTCTGCAGCCTAGCACTTCTGCAATTTCAGCACAATTCGGGGACAGCTGTTCGCATAACGGAACGACACTTGTTTTATTAGAGTTCACCTGCAATCCTGACCAGCTCTGGAAGCATGCTAAAATCGTCTTTATGGCCGTCGCTTCTTCTACCGTGGCTTTGCCAAATAATATAGTGTCATCTGCGTATTGGAGTATCGCCATCGGTTTGTCAATCCCCTTGATCTGGATCCCTTTAACAGTATTGTTTTCCATAGCTCTTCTTATCATCTCTGCTAGACCGTCTGCTACTATCGCGAAAAGTAGAGATGATAAAGGGTCTCCTTGTCGCAATCCTCTCCTGCAAAGAATTTGCCTGCCTTGCCAACCATTAACCTGAACCGTAGATTTTCCTCCACTAATACACTTTTTCATCCAAGACCTCCATTTCGCTCCAAATCCTTTGAGTAGCAAAGCTTCCTCCAAACATTCCCACTCTACCGAATCATAGGCTTTCTGAAAATCTAGATTGAGGATGAACCCGTCCTCTTTGGTCTTGTTACCTCGGAATACCACTTCGTGTGCCGAAGCTATACTATCCATGATATCCCGACCCCTAATGAACCCGCTCTGCGATTGGTCCATAATCTCGTTGAGATTGGGGGCTAATCTTTGAGCCAAGACCTTCGTGATGATCTTGAATGATCCATTCAACAGGCTGATAGGTCTGAGATCTTCGTGTGTAGTTACCTCGCTTTTCTTGGGGACAAGAACGATTGTAGCGTAGTTCAACCTGTCCAGGTCGGCCGTCCCGTCATATAGCTCGTGGAAGATGTCAAGGAGGTCCTTTTTAATGATTGCCCAATAAGTATTGAAGAAGAATATCGGGAACCCGTCTGGACCTGGAGCTTTATCTTGACCCAGTTTCTTAATTGCCTCGAACACCTCTGCTTCCGTGAATCTTGATTCAATTCCCGCACTTCCATCTAATCTGGATGAGCTCCACATGTCCTGTGCCATCTTACATCTTCTAGCTGGCTTTCGGCCAATAAGGTCATGAAAATGGTTATCAATGTGGTCTTTGATTAGATCTTCATTTTCTGTCCAATTCCCGTTGACTGAAATGCCTGTGATGTGGTTTTGTCTTTTCCTTCCGTTTGCGACCTTATGAAAATATTTTGTGTTTGCATCTCCTTCTCTTAGCCACTGGATTCTCGCTCTCTGTTGCCAGTATAACTCTTCCATTTTCCCGATGTGCTGAAGCTCTAATCTGCTATTAGCGAGTTCATCTTTCTCACTATCTTGTAGGTCTCTGTCTTCCTGAGCGCCTTCCAATATAGCGATTCCCCTAGCAAGTTCCTCTCTTTTGCTGTTAATGACAAGCATCTTTTGTCTGGACCAGATTTTTAATGTTCTTCGTAGCCGTCTTGTCTTCTCGATCCATCTTCCTACCGCTGAATGCTGAGAAGTGCTACCTTCCCATGATTCAGCAATGACCTGCCTAGTCTCTTCGCAAATGGTCCATGCTTTCTCGAATTTGAAGCCATGGTGTTTTTTCTTTCCAATAAGCTCGCAGTTGACGACTAATGGGAGATGATCTGAGGTGTAGCATATAGAGGATTTGACTTTTGCCAAAGGGTAAACGTCCTCCCACTCATTGGAAACTAGCACTCTGTCTAGCCTAGCCATAATCGGATTACGCTACATATTTGACCACGTAAATTTCCTATCAGTCATCTCTAATTCTCATAAATCTAGGTCTTCGATGGTCTGGTTGAAGGAATCTTGGTCAGACCGACTGTGGCTCCTGCCCTTATGTTCGTCTTGGAATCTAGTGATGTTGAAATCTCCACCTACTATCCAGGCCCCTCCCCATTTGTGTCTTATAAATCTCAGTTCTGTCCACAATTCTTGACGCAATCTACTGTCATACGGACCGTAGACACTAGTTACTGTCTGTGTCCAGTCATCGCGCCTGCGTCTAATTCTAATCGATACAGAGAACTCGCCAATGAACATATCGACGATCTCGAAGGAAGAGTAATTAGCTCCTACAGCTATACCACCCGAATACCCTCTAGACGCCTTAAATCTCCAACGGAAGTCCTCCATACTTTTAAGGGTAGAAAAATCCTCCTCTGTTGGAGTTTCAATTCTTGTTTCTTGAAGACCGCAGATGTCAGGGCGAATCTTGCTAAGAGTAACTCCAATAGCCCTTCTTTTTAATTTTTGTCGCATCCCTTTAACGTTCCAAAATAGGAATACCATGATTAAACCTATTAAAAGTCTAATGTGAACGGACATAAATCCTCTAGCACCCGCCAGTATAGGTGGAACCTATTTTGGTACCCTCTCTAATGATAGCTACGTTAGATAATTGTTCGGACCAAGAGGAACCCATGGCTAAACCATACAAATTGGCAAAATAAATAATTGAAGCATCTGACAAGGAATTCAAAACGGAGCAATTTAATTTAGAAGTACCTTCTCCTGTGCCGTCGTTCTCCAAATGAATGCTTCCCCTATGAGTCCTCCCCTCTTGCCCTTTGTTCTGACTTTCCGTGCTAACCATCTGTCTTTTTCCTTTCCTCTGATATTCTGTGTACTTTCTGGTGGAGGAACTGCCAACACTGTCTCTAATATCCCTGTCGTCGCCCTCTGTGACTGTGACTGAGATAAGATTATCCTCTCGAATGTCATCAAGCGCTCCAATAATACCATCTCGAGATTCCAGCTCTGGACTCAAAATAACTCTATTAGAAACATTCACTAACGGGATCTGAGGTCGGGTCACTTGAGCGATGATCGGATAGACTACTCCTGTTGGAGATGCTTGCTGTATTGGGAGGGTTGGGTCCTGCTGTATGGGCTCTGTAAATGTGTTCAACTGCTCCTTGGATTTCATCAGTGAACAGATTGCTAGTTTGACCGATCGCTCTATATCCTCATTAGAGAAGTGCATCCAGTCAGCTTGTATAAGGCCCATTTGCTTGGTGAGGCCCAAATCTTGGCCTGTTTTGAGAATGCCCATCTTACCCAACTCCTTAGAAGCTGCCGATGCTGACGCCTCACCCAAAGCAACAGCAAGCCTCTCATTTGTCCCATCGCCGCACGTCTGCCTTGCAACAGTGGAAACATCACATCGACTAGTAGTCAAACAGTCTGGCGTTGCTTGTGCTGAGGTTTGTGGGGCCCGATGAAAAGAACTTTTCGAAAGTAGCTGCTGAGTTTGCTTCGAATCATGTGCTGGTTGAATCTGGACCCTAGAGTTTGAAAAATTAATGTATCTGTCAGTAATTTTCGGCTGTGATTTCCCCTCCAAACCTCTATAGTCAGTACGTTTGCTACTAGTGCCAGCTATCTCATCCAACGGAGCATCTTCATCTTCTTCCTCCAGCTCTCCATCTCGACCGTTGATGCGAATTTCGAACTGATTTTTGAACGAAACATTTTTTTGAGCTTCTACGATCACCGTTACTTCATAGATATGATTGTCGAACTCCACTAAGATCTTAGAGGGGATGTCGCTCTTGTTAACCACACCCACTTTGATACGAGCAAATTTCCTGGCTGAGAGAGTTAGCGTCTGTCTATCAATGTCTACAAGCATACCAAACGGACGAACGACATTATGGAATCTCAATCGCACCCAACAGTGGAATGGAAGATTATATAACCTAATCCAAACCGGTGGAAGATGATCCGCCTTCAAAGCTCCATATTCGCGAGTCCACCACTTGAACGTAACGAAGAACTCTATACCGAAGGCATCTTTCCCCTCCAGGCCTTTAGTTTTAACCGCCTCCTTCACTAACTCAGTCTCACTACAGTAAGCGTAGAATGCGTTTGCTGCTGTTTCTTGAACAACCCATGATGGGGAAGATGGAGACGCCATTGTTGCAGTGAGAAGATCGGTAATGTCCTTAGCGGTGGGGACTCCTGTTTGGGCTTTGACGATGATCCCTCCATTAAATCTTCTTTCAAAGTCGGCAATGAGCGGAGTAGGCGAAATGGACGCTTGGATGATACGTCTATCTCCCGCAACACTTTCTTGAGTTTGGCTCCCCACCGGTGAAGTTGGGTTCCTCAACATCTTTGCTTTGGAGTTCGAAGTTGACATTGTAGCTTTCCTGGGGCAGTTAGTTGAGATGTGTCCAGAATTGCGACAGATGTAACAAAACCAGTCTGCCTTGCAGTTGCTGATGGAGTGACCGGGCTTCGCACACTTGTGGCAGTTCTTCCGACCATCAGGAATTGAGTTCGCCGATGAACTTGAGCTCTTCTTGTCCAGTTTTTTCTTTTTCGATTTGACCAGAACCCATTCGCCTTCCTCCACCTCTCTAGATGCACGGCGCTCTAAGGCCGGTGAAGGAGAGCGCCTCCTTGCTGTCAGCTTACCTTCTTCTGAAAGCTTCCTCCTGGTTACCTCTGCGTAGGTGCGCATCTTCCTGTCGTAGCTCCAGTCATCTGCTATAGGCGATCGATCAGCTCTAGACAGGCTCTTGTTCTTCTTTGGTTTCTCTTCTTCAGATCTTCTCAGCAGCTGACATGACGATCTGTGACGCTCAGCAGCTTCCCTCTCCCATCTAGATCTTGGTGAAGGCGATCTGCGGCGACTTGAACTTCTACCCCTGAAACGGGGCTCTTCGTGCTGATGTTGGTGGCCTTCTTCATCTACTCTGACGCGCTTGGGCATGCTGGAGGAGTTGAGTGTGTGGCTTGCTTTGTGACCCAGATAAGAGGAGGGGGATGGTTTGTGGGAGGAGGGACGTGAAGGGTCTCTCATGTTTTTTTCTATTGATTGTTGATCCATATTATTATTTTAAAACTTAAATGAATTCGGAAGATAATAAATATTGGTATCATTTTGAATATCTTTGTAAAAAAATTAACAATGGTATAATTATTATTTATAATAGTTAACTTAAAAAGAAGTTTAAAAGATGAAATCAAAACAAAATAAATAACAAAAAAACATAACAAAAATAAAACAAATATTAAATATTTTTTAAAAGAGGGGCCCACCAGATACGGTGCGAAATGGAACCGCATCTTTGCGGTTCCATTTTTGCAGGGAGGGCTTTTATTAGAGCATCCACAGTCATTGATGGTAAAAATATGCATAACTGGATAAATGGATATAGCAATCTCTCATTTTGCTGCAGTTGTAGAATACTATTTTTTACCTTTTTAAATTAAAATAATAACAGACGGTGCTTCATATTCCGTCGGAGAGGAAAAAAAAACATTTAAAAATGGTGGGACAGCATATCATGTTCTGTCGGAGAAAAAAAAAATTAAATGGTGGGACGGCACTTCAAGTGCCGTCCGAGGAGAAAAATCGAACTCGAAGTGCAAAAAAAAATTTAAAAATTACAAAAAAGTTACGAAAAATTACAAAAAAATACAAAAATTACAAAACCCCAGAGAGGGGTGGGACGGCGTCCGAGGGTTGGGTTCTTTTCGATTTTTTTAATTAGAAAAATTAAAAAAATTTCGAAGGACAGCACTTGAAGTGACGTCCGACCATTAAAAATATATATTTTTTGGTGCGACGACACTTCAAACTCCATCTCTCATATATGCATATTTCTCATTTCGATTCTCATTTATAGCAATCTCCTGTAGCGATTTATGCATAATATGCATATTTGGCCAACGACTGCAACACTCTTTTTGACCAAATATGCATATTATGCATATTTAGCAAACGACTACAGATGCTCTTTGATAACCTATACTAGTATAATGTACGTGCGATGCACGCCTACTAAATTAAATGGATATATATCGAATAAAAAAATAGTTTATATTTGAATGTTTTGATTTGGGTGACACATGCGGTACACGTATATATTGTTGGATTTGGTCTGGATGTGTATTGCACGGGTTTATTTAGTTACAAAATTAGGATTTGTTTTGTTACAAATTCTAACTCTCCCATTAAAATAGTAAAGATATGCATGCACCGAGCCCAATAAACTATATGAGAATCATAATGACAGCATATGATATAGCCTTGGTTCGAGCGTAGGTAACGTGAAGAAAAGATGAAAGAATATAAAAGTCGGAAGGTGCCCATACGATGTATCTCAAGTTTTTAAAAACAATGCTCTTCCTGTTGTCGGCATTTCTATCTCAAGTCAATGCCATGCCTCCTAGCAATTGAAGCTGCAAATTCGAATGAATACCATGTGCAGCTTGCAATATTACGAACAAACTCGAACACCATTACCAGAGCCAGCTCCCACCTTGAGGCAGGTGCGGCGGAAGGCTCAGACCACCGATTTCTTTTTATAATTTTAGGAACCCCAAATTTGTATTTCCCTTTTAAATATAGAAAAGTATTTTCAATCATATCTCAGTGATCCACGACCATGGAGTGGATAAGCACTCTGATCCTGAAATCCACCAGGCCTTCCTCTCTTTCTATAAAAACCTTATTGGTTCTCCTAAATTGCGTATGATCTCTCTAGACTGGCAGCAACTCTATGGACCCCCGTCCATTGACCTGTCCTCTCTCGAGGCCCTTTCTCCATGGAGGAGATCAAGGCGGCTGTCTTCGCTTTAAAAAGCGACTCTGCGCCTGGACCGGACGGTTTTCCGGCCTTTTTCTTTCAAAAGTTCTGATCTTGGCTTAAGGTTGACCTGTTCAACCTGTTCAAAGACCTGCATCAGGGTTCGTTTTCCTTCGACCGCATCAATTATGCTCACATTGTTCTCATTCCGAAATTGGCGGGAGCCAATGGGTTGGCGGACTTTAGACCCATTAGCCTTATTAACACCTCTTTCAAAATTATTGTGAAAGTTCTTGCCGCTAGGCTCGGTGCGATCATCCCGCCCCTTATAGATCCGACTCAATCCGGTTTTATCAAGGAGTGATTTATCCTAGATAGCGTAGCGTCAGCTCAAGAGATTATCTCGCTGAGCCACCACCACAAATTGAAAGGTATCCTCCTTAAGCTAGATTTTCAAAAAGCTTACGATAACGTAAGTTGGGACTTTCTTCTTGATATCTTGCTGCATCGCGGCTTCGGTCCGAAATGGATCGCGTGGATCAAATCCAGTTTGTTCGCTGTTACCTCGTCTATCCTTATCAACGGCTCCGAGGGCCATAAATTCAAGATCAAATGTGGACTCCGTCAAGGAGACCCGCTTTCATCCCTACTATTTTCACTGGTAGCAGACGTTTTCAGCAGGTTGCTCCGCAACGCTCGAGAAGCACAGGCCATCGAAGGCCTAGGCCGATTTCGTCACTTTGACGATATCCTCAATTTGCAATACGCAGATGACACTATTATTTTCACCAAACCGCATCGCTCTTCCTTGCGTAACCTTAAACTTCTGCTTTATTGCTTTGAGTTGGCTTCAGGCCTTTCCATCAACTTCAACAAGTCCTCGGTGCTTTGGTTAGGCGGTAACCCCAGCCGTCAAACCGAAGCCTCTCAATTCTTTAACTGTCCAATTGCTTCCTTCCCCATCACCTATTTGGGTATTCCTCTAAGATGGGGCGAGTTACACAAATCAGACTGGTTCCCAATCATTGATAAAATTGAGTCCAGGCTTAATGTCTGGTCCGGAAAGATGCTCTCCCGAGGTGGGAGATTAGTTCTTCTCAACTCTGTTATCTCTGCAATCCCGCTCTATATGATGTCTTTCTATTACATTCCCTTCTGGGTCCTCAGGAGGATCGATCAAATCAGAAGCAACTTCTTCTGGACTGGAACTGCCCTATTTAAGCAAGGTTCTCACCTTTGCAATTGGAACATCATCTGTTCCTCCAAAGTTAACGGCAGGTTGGGAGTCTTAAATCTGCGAGACCATAACTTAGCCCTCTTAGGCAAATGGCTTTGGAGATTCCATAAATCTTTATCACTTATCGTGGGTTAAGTGCATCAAAGAGTATTATTTCTCTTCCATCCCTTGGTGGGATTTCCGTTCATCAATCCATCGTTTTGCTTCCCCCTTCTGGAAAGGAGTCTGGAAGGTTGCGGATGCATTTCATAGCGGTATTTATCGGTTATGTGCTGATGGTTCTAGGACCAAATTCTGGATCGATCTCTGGATTGGTAATACCAAACTTGCTTCGGCCTATCCTCTTCTTTTCAGCTTGGCAGCCATCCCGGAAGCCACTGTAGCGGATTCTTTCTACTGGGTTAATTCCACTAGGATTTGGAGCATCCCGTTTTCTGTTGAGTTGCCTTCCCCCTTAGTATCCGACCTACAATTTCTTATAGACTCCCTTAATCTATTCGAGTGGAAACCTTCGGAAGACATCGCTTGGCGATGGAGTGCCTCCGGGTCTTTCACTGTTAAATCATTTTATAAGTTCCTCAACTTCCGCGGGATTAAATCCCCCTCAGTTAGTTTCATCTGGAACTCCTGTGTTCCTCTCAAAGTAAAGATCAACTCTTGGCTGGCTCTTAACAACAAACTTCTCACAGTCGAAGTGCTTAACAAAAGAAATTTAGCGTGGGGTCAACTCTGTCCCTTGTGCTCGGAAGTCTCGGAAGATGGTAATCACCTCTTTGTATGCTGCTCTTTCATCATCCCTCTTTGGAAGATTGTTGCCTTGGCTTGGGAAAATCCGACCTTGCCTTCCAATCTGCTCTCCTGTTGGAGGACCCCCACCTCACTCCCGAAATTTCGCAAAGGATGGAATCTATCGGTTCATATCATTTTGTGGATCGTCTGGTTGGAAAGAAACCGTAGGCTGTTCACGCATAAAGCCTCCTCTATCTCTTCTCTGATAGAAGAGTTTTTATTTCTTTTTAAATTTTGGACTTCGCAGATTAAACCCGAAAATAGAGTATCTTTTTACTGTCATCGGTTAGATGATTCATTGCTTTGTCTTTCCAGACTTGACGCTTTATGATAATCTTTTTCTCACAATTGCTTTTATGTTTCTTTCGCAGGATTAATTGCCGAGACGAACTTCCCTTCACTGTGCTGCTACTGGATCTCTGTCGATCCTGTCTCTTTTGTATTTCTCTTACTCTTCTGAGCTTGTTGGCACAGGTTGTAGGGCGACGTCTTGAATTTATCTGTTGTGAACTCACGTTTGTTGCTTTCTGTTTTAATCGCTTTCTTTCTTTAGCAGTATATGTGGGGGATTTCGATCTTCTGCTTTAGCGCTAGTATGTTTCTTTCTCTCGCTACTGACAGGTCGTAGCCTGCTACTTTTAGTTCCCTGTTATGTATGTTTGTGGCTGGATTATAGAGGGGCTCTCTCCCCCTCGTTTGTGGCAAGGTTATAGCTTGCTCATATTTCTGTATGTTTTTGCTGGCCTATGCTTTCTGTGTCTTTTGGCTTTGTTAAGCTTGTCTTGTTGATCTAAGTGCATCATATTATTATTGTTGACCCTCTTGTGGAACCCCCGGGAGCTGAGCCCCTATGGGTTCGGTTCTGGGTTTGAGAGCCGCTTGTGTGTTTCGATTGTTTTCTTGCTGTGTCCTCTGTTTTGGTGGGGAGCGCTGATTACTGTTTGGGGCCGGTTTTGATCAGTCATTGATACCATTTGCTGTGCTTATTGATGCTCGGTGAGCAGCTGCCCTCAGCTCTGCGTTGCGCCTCATATCGGTGTCTCGGCTTCTCCGGTGGGTGAGCCTTCCCAGTTCCAGTCGCATTCAGTAGGGAGATTCCTGGTTTTGTGTGCTGTTTTTCTTCAGTTCTGTTGCAGGGGATTTCCGTCGCTCAACGCGCTCATCCCCCCCGGCAGGCGCTAGTACAGTTTAGGCTTTTATTCGTCCATTTCAAGTTTCTCTGCTGACTGTGTATTTATTTCTTGTATTCATGCTGTGTTGCTGCGCTCCGACGCTGATTTTTTACATCTCGTAAAACCCTCCTGTTTTTGTACTGTACAGTCGTTTTGTTTATCAATATAATTTTTTGATCTGGCTGGAGTCGTTAGACTCTATCCGCTTACATCAAAAAATATAGAAAAATATTTTGTACATAAAAAAAATATTATTATTAGGGGCTCTAAAAATAATTATTTGGGTCTTTAGCCTCGGGTCTCCACGCCATTTCGCCTCGGGTCTCGGGCCAGGGCCAGGGCCGGCCCTGACCATTATGCAGCTGTTTGTTTTGCTTTTCCTCCCCATTCAGGAACATTCTCTTTGTTGGTCCTCTCAAATTGATGCGTACTTTTTTTCTTCAAAAAATAAAAATAAAAATTGATGCGTACTTTTGACGTTGAAAGTATTAGCGAATAAATAATGGATAACAATGCCCAGCTATTGACTTAGCACATAGACTTATATATTAGGATACCGAAAGGTATTGTCAAATATACAGCCAGCAAAGCAGTTTAAGCCAACTCTGTACCGTGACCATGAGAACTTTTTTTTTTCCAAAACTGACCCAAACTCTTATTTGTTTCAAATAAAGAGTTCAGTTGTAGGAATTAAACTCGCTGTTACGAACAATGACCCGATTTGAACAACTTTTTTTTCAAATCGGATCGTTGTTCAAAACAGCGAATTTAGTTATAGAAATTTCTCCAACACTTGGAAAAATTTTGCCTAGTCTCAGAACACTAAAGCTAAACTCGCTATTTCGAACAACGACCATATTTGAACTATTTGAACTAGGACTCGTTCAACTCTAGTCCAAATCTCGTCATTGTTCGAAACAATGAGTTTACTTGTAGAAATTTCTCCAACACCTAGAAAAATTTTGCCATGTCTCAAAACACTAAAGCTAAACTCGTTTTGAACAGCAACCTAATTTGAACTAGACTCACTGTTTGAAACATCGAGTCTAGTTCAATTAGGGTCGTTATTTGAAACAGCAAATTTAGTTATAGGAATTTCTCCAACACTTACAGAAATTTTGCCAAGTCTCAAAACACCAAAACTAAACTCGCAGTTATGAAGGACGACCTTATTTGAACTGGACTCACTGTTTGAAACAATGAGTGGGTCAGTTTGGTAATTAGTTTTGGAAGTGGGTTATATTTATTTTTAAAAAGTGGGTTATTTTGAACTAGTTCACTGACTATGAAGGTTGTTCAATTCAAAATATTGAGCAAGTCTTTAAAACAAGTACTTCTCATCAATGTCAACAAAAAAGGGTAAAGGGTGATGATATACAGTTTACCTGAGAATACATATTGCAGAAATTGTCGTCACCATGTACGTCTCTTACCATGTAGTTACTTTGCTTTAGAACAGAATGAACTACAACGCGCCTGTTCATTGTGTGCTTCAGCAAACTATGCATCATAACCTTTAGCAGCAGTCACAATCCTCATCAGGCACAACGCAAAATTACAGCTGCCTTACTTTAGTTTATAATGCACAAAATTTCTATATCCTACATATCATCATATAATTGAGCCATTAAACTGTATATATTTATATATTTCATAAGTCCTGTTGTACATCATCATGCTTCTCCAACCAGTGAAGAAATCTAGAGATGCAGAGCCAGAATGTCTCAGGAAGTTTAGTCTGGGTATGAATTGTCAGTGCTGATAAAATCTCAAACAAAAATCTATGGGTATCGGGTTTCAGTAGCATATGGATCCACATTGCTGTCCACACTTCGGGGGCGGAACTGATAGCTCGATGGAGAGACTCCAGATCATTAATGAGTCTTGTGATTATAGCATCTCTCTGCCACATAAAAGGAAAAAGTATGAGAATATATCACCGCAATTTATCATCTTTACCATAATAACTTGAGAAAGGGTGAGTCCACCAGTCCAATTCTATTTTTAGTGTAAGTTATTAACCGCTACATACAATCAAATTTACATGAAAATGCAATTCATGAGGTTTTTTTTTTGGTCTCCTCAGGCACACACAGGAAATTAATGAACACCATTAAACGTCTTATAATTAAGAGTGGTGGCCAATTTTCAATGTTGGTCGAAACGGTGATAGAAAGAAAAATGCGGCCAATGTGCAAATTAATCCAGTGATATCTAATTTTTTAACTAAAAAGCTTGTGTATGATGCCTGCCTCATTCATGCTACTAAATTGTTTTAAGTGTGCACGAACACTGGTATTAGTTGAAAATCATTAAATGTTGTTTGAGCAAATACAGTTACCATTGCCATGTGTGCTTGGAACCGGTAAGCGCAAATAAACCAGCAAGATCAAACCTTCTCTACTTCCATATAGTGGCGGACCTACATGGTGGTGAGGGTGGGCATCTGATTTTTTGTGAATCAGCAAGACCTAGGTACCTATACAGCTATTATATATATAAATATGATTATATACTTCTACTGACAAATTTGAGACACGACCTCTTTGGTTAGATGGTTCAAGCACCACAACAACGGGACTCGGGTTCGATCCCCCTAAGTTGCAACTAATTTTCCACTTTGTTTTTATATTACTTAGTTTTGGATTGTGAATAAACTTTCATTAATGTCTTTAATAAACTTATACTATATATTTTTAAAATTTAAATATCTAATTTAAGTTTGAGAAAGTTCATTTCATACTAAAAATATATAATTGAATTTAGTCTCATTATTTATGTTGTTAATATAATATTTTTATATTTATAATTTAAAATTAATTGATTATCAAATTTAACAACTATTGAGTTTTTTGTCTTATTCTCATTAAGCGTGTAACTCAACTAGTATATATTATAGACACATTTACTCAACCATATGTTAGAAAATAGTAGATCCTATCACCAAATGTCCCGTAGTTAAATAATAGATGGTTTCATATAACTTACAAATGGTAAAAGTAAAAAATTCCCGTTCAACATTAAATATATACACAATTTTTTTTTGCAATTTTTGATACATAAATATAATTTTTTGTAAAATACTATTTAATTATGCCACTATAATTCCTGCGTCCACGACTGCTTGCATAACTAATCTTTACTCAATAAAACAGAGACCAGAAACCAGGCGCTTCTTTGGCATTGACCGAGAGAAAGCTATTTTGATTGAAAAAATGTTATTCATCAGACACCTAATAATAAGTTAAATCGAGGATGTAACTGATCATCAAAAACTTTTTAAACATCAAAACTACAAGTTCTCATTATGGTTGCGTCTTAGTGAAAATATAAGACTCTACAACCATGGAAATCTACACAGCTATATAATATACGAGTTCTGAAATATTCTAGAAAATTCAATCTGCCAAAATTTAACTTAGCCGGTAAAAGGTAAAATTTTGCCAGAAAATTAGCAAACATGAAAAAATAGCAGACATTCAGTAAATTTCAGCTAAGCACTATAAATTTATATATTTTCCTAGCATTTTCTCTATTAGAGATTTTTTTCTCCTTAATTTTCTCCAACATATATCTCCATTAGAGAATATATTTTCTATCATGCTACTGTTTTGTCATTATTTTCAATTTTATTAACTTTCTTATGTTCACGTATACACATTCATAACTTTGCTCTACCGTGCTATTGCACATGTGAGTTGCTAGAATACCAAAATTTGCAGTCACTGGAAGATACCTCAGAGTTTGACTTTTCTCCTGACTCTGAAAAAATGCATGGAAATGCTTCCTCTTGCAAAAAAGCATCTGAAGCTTTCAGAATGTCTCGAATAAGAAAAACTCTAACCCTCCAGCCTTTTTCTGATAGAATGAAACAAAACAAATCTTCTGCAGCAGAAACCACAGAACGCATGTCAAATGACTTCCACTTTGGGACATCAGTAGAAACCCTAGAAGTAGAGTCATCTGGAATTTCATCTGCTGAATTGCCTGACTGTTCAGAAATTGCTGCTATCTGAAACAAATAAGAATGTTTTGACTAAGCGCTGCAAAAATACAAACTGAAAATGTTTTTTAACTTGTTATACAAAATAGTAACAATACTGTTAAAAATAAAATGATAATTGCAACGGAAGACAAGGTAGTCATTGTATACCAGGCGCTCAAGTCGATTCCACCTAATGGAGCCATCGTTACGGATGAGAAGCTCCCTTAGTATTTTCCTCATATCAGGGTTTGGATCTGCAAGCAACCTCCCAATGACAAAAGGATAAGCACTCTCAATGACTTTGAAATCCGGATCCAATGCTTTTGCAGTCCCTTCCAAAGACCCCAATGCCCTCATAACCAGGGCATAGTCAGGAGGCAGTGAGAAGTTGAATTCGTACATAACATCATATAACCGATTCATTACGCCCTGCAAGAAAATGTGGAAAAAAGGCATATATATATATATATATTTTTATTTTTTTTTCTTTAGAAAAATATAACTAATTGCCTTGATAATAATTTCACACATTGTCAAAAAAATCCCAAAATTAATAAATTCTGTTCTTTGAATTTCCTAGAAATATCTTCAGCATCCTCTGGCAAGTTCATCACCATCTAAGCCTTTTAAGATCAAAACGGGATCAGTTACGAAGTGAAACTTCATAGTAAAAAAAATTAACAAATTAATCACAATAAATTAACTTCTTGTGGATCTGACATCGACCATCCACCTTACATGCGCCAAACTAATGATGAATTATAGTAGGTTACAATTATGAGTTATAACAGGGAATGCTATAAAACCAAATAGGTTAGTGCTTAGCTAGAAAACCTGTTCCTTCACTTTATGTGGATATGTTGGGTTCTACCCTTTTTGTGTCTTTGTCCAGGTGGTGGTGTGGGAGTCGGCAGATTAGGAGAAGAGGAGGTTGTAAGACCACGACCTGCTCAATAGAAAGAGGCTTTACCAATACAATGTGGTGACATTTAAACCTGCCATTGGTAATCGGTTTGCAGCTCATGCAACCAAGATGGTGAAGATCACCTCGCACGGCACCACATAAGTCAAAGAGAAACTAGCTAGAAGTCAATTTCAAGAATCCTTACTGGACTTCTAAGTAATACTAAGATGGTGGAGATCTTCTAAAAACCCTTTCAATAACCTTTAGCAACATAATTATTCTTTGTAAATACAAGAATACTCATTGTCATAAGAATTAATGAACCTGCCCTCCAAATCAATTACACAAACTCAATGAAGTAATTCAATAAGGTCTCAAGGGACCACAGGATAGAAATTGAAGATTGCGAAATTTCAAACATCATTTTAATGGTCTTAAAATTTACAACTAGCTGGTGATAAATTACAGGATAACAAATCAGTAAAGCCATCTTATGAAGCACCACCACGCTGGTGCAAATATGGTGTCTTCACGAACGTATCAGTATTTTAAACACCCAAGACTTCAGAAAGAACATGAACATTTTAAACACTTAAGACTTCAGGCGAACATGAAGAACAGACTGATTAATTAAGTAAATATTTTTGCTTGGCCAGTTTTTACAGACAAACATGTATGTTTACATTTTTGGTAGCATGACTTTAATAGAGTGAAGCAAACTGTAGAACTATTGTACAAGACCCTGCTGGCATAATATATTTACTTCTAACCTAGTTGTGCTGTCTGTAACCTTAGTTTGCAGCATTTGTATCCACAACTCACCAGTCACCAAATAAACATTTGTGACGGAAGGACGAATCCATGATCTACGCAACAGCCCGAACAACAACAGTCATAAACCACTCCCTTTGTTGGCTCCAAGGAGTTTAAAGGTGGTCTGGAATATTAAGCTTTTGGGTGGCCCCGCAACTTAGATGGCATCCTCTGAGTAGAAATTTTCCTAATTTCTACTATTCAACAAGAATTTACTGATCTCTACATTGTAATAACAATATTAAGTGTCAAAATAACTGAAGGTTTACAAGGATCATGATGGTTTTGCTCCAGTTAAGTGATAATTCAAATAATACATTGAACGAAAAGTTTTCTAGAAAGACCTTTGGAACCAACATAAAATCATCATATTAATCCCAACATTCTCTGTGTGCATGCCTCAGTATACTTTCCAGTCTCCAATATATGTGGTATATACAACAAGCAGCCAAGAAAAAGGTGTATCCATATATGAATTACAACAATGACAAAGTCGTCATTCCCATACTTGGGCTTTGTTGCCAGATCTTTTGTTGCATATGTAAGAGCTGACTCAAAATATACCAAACCTATCAGCACGATCAAAAAATTCCTAGACCCAAGTAATGGAATTACATATGCGGGAATTTTGCATGTGTGGGTAATTGATAAATAGGCATGGCATTCCTTGTATAAAAAAATCTGTAAGTAAAATTTTATGCATTGGATGTAAGTTTTTAGTTTGTTTGTGGCTGGATGTTTCTAGCCAAAATGCCATATACACAACCCAGATACATTCTTCTTTTTATTACTTCGTTAAATCATTCGAGATATTAGATAAATGTGTATCAGAGCGTGGTGCACACATAAATGGAGAGAAAACAAGTAAACTGAGCCTGCAATAATATTGTACATTAAAAATAAATGAGATCTATAGCTGAAAAGACCTGGAAATCATATGATTGTCTGGTTTTATTGTCAAAAGAAGCACGTAAGGCATCTGCAACTAACTTAATATCTGTGCCATCAGGAATAAATCCCAGAGAGAGGAAGTCATTGGCTAAACCCAGTGAGTCACGATTAACATAGTGCACCAGCTGAAAAAAAAGACAACAAGTTACTGTGAAACATTCCAAAAAGGCGACAATCTGAACAATTGACACATAAGAGCAAGAAAAAGCAAAAAACAATTGTGCAACTACACCTAATTAGTTCTATAAAAAAACTACACCTGATTAGTTACAAATGAGGTAAGAACCATGTATAAGTTGCAAACAAGCACCCAACAAAATCAAAGAGAAGATGACTCTCTTCCTCTCTCTGACACTGAGAATCATGTATAAGCTGCTAAGATACTACTAAGTATAAACGATTAAACACATAAAAACAACATTCAAGTATGCTAGACTAGGATGAAAATGTTCTAGCACATGGAGCAAAGAAAGCTAACCACTTGGATAAGCCCTATACGGTAATGGCGAGGGATATCTCCCATCATACCAAAGTCGAAGTATGCAAGAGAACCATCAACACAAGCTACAAGGTTTCCAGGATGAGGATCAGCATGAAAGAAGCCTTCCTCTAGAAGTTGCCTCAATGAGCAATAAACACCCTGGCAAGAAGCAAAAGAACATGCATCAGGATTTATAAAGATTCCATGAAGCAGCAAAGTGAAAAACAATATCCATAAACAAGTTCATAAACAAAAATATAACCTGATCAATTAAATTCTTCCGGTTTAAGCATGCATCACTTATTCCATCAGTATCTGTAAGTTTTATGCCATCTATCCATTCCATTGTAAGAACAGCTTGCCGTGTGAAATTCCAATATATCTTTGGAACCTTGATAATTGAATCTCTTCTATGAATGTTGTGGATAGTACCTGTAAAGAACTATGCATGTGAAACCAAGTGCACAAGGATTTTAGAAATAAAATCAAATTATTTTTTATTTATTTTAGAAAGAAAAATATTTTTTTAAAAAAATAGGCCTTGGTTGGAAATGGAGTTAACCCACAACTCACTAATAAGAAAACAAGCACAAGAGAAAACAGCAACATCAAGTCTTCAGGACAATTCATGCAGGTTTCGGATCCTCAATTGCTTCAACTACTTCTAGACGCAATCTATCCACTGACTTTAAGAGCTATATACATATATCAATCTCCTTCCTCTCAACCCTAAGCCGTCATTCCTCCATGGCCACCACCACTACTATCAACTACCTTCCCCTAACCCCAAACCTGCCTCTTCTTCCATACTGTTCATCTTCGCCCCCATGGTTACCACCATTGCTCGGACCATCACCACCAGCCCATTCTTCTTTTCCTCATTAAATTTTTTTTTTGTGGGCATTTGGCCGTAGCTGCCCACATTGGGGAGATAGGTCCAACATTCCAAATTAACTCGGTCTTAGGCCGGAATCGAAAAGCCTTGCCAACTGCACTTAGTTGCCAATACCAGTGCTTGGCATTTTCTCATTAAATTAAATAACTAATTTTACTAAAGATTAATTCACATTAAAATGTAGATTAGTCCAAACAATAAATAAATAAAATAATAAAAATATCGCAGAAAGCGCAAAAAAGGGAAAGAAATCCTACAGCAAATTTATCTGCGTTAATGATGAAAAAGTGGAACTTATAATACGACACGTGAAAATTGTGTAGCAGAAAGCACAAAAAGGAAAATTTTCCTACCGTGATGAGTGAATGACAAACGTGGAACTCATGATACAACACATTTAAAAGTGATAAATCAAAAGTCAAGCATGGATGGGTAGGGTTCAGTTGCGCAAGCCAAAAGCAAGGAGATTAATTCTAGAGAGTATAACTCCCCAAAACCCAAAAACAGAGAAAGAGAGAAAGTTAGAAGCTCCTGGGAGGGGGGGGGGGATCCCTCACCACCCTCCTCTTTTCCCCTCATCCATCATCCCGCCACTGGAGCGGTGGTGAGTTGGCGCTGGAGTCTCCGACGAGGAATTAAGATTTGGGGGTTTTTTTTCCCTGTAGAGATGTGATGTATAGAAGTGGATGGTGCGGTGGGAGGTTCGACGCCTAGATGGAAGGTGCGAAGGCTAATGTTGCGCGACAAAAGAGGTGGAGGCTGTGCGGGGGCAAGACTAGCTGCCGACGGCAGGATAGCACGGGGTGGCGCCAAGGTTGTCGCTGAGATATGTCGGGGCAGGCTAGCGGGTGTCTGTTGACATCGACGGCGGATGTTGGAAGGGATTGGTTGCCATCGTTGGCTGGTTGGTGTTGGGGTTGCTGAATAGTTAGGCTGTTGGTGTTGGGGTTGGGGTTGGGGTTGGTGTTGGTTGTCATCGGTTGATGGCAACGCAGCGGTGGAGTAGGCTTGTGGGAGTTGCACGACGGCACCGCCGACATGGTGATGGATAGGGGCTAGGTCGGCCGGGGTGGGTGGGGTTGGCCGGAGAAGAGGCAAGGAGAAAGAGGATAGATGTGAAATTGATTGATTTGAAATTGATGGATTGATGGATTGATTGATTGATGATTAATTAATTGATTTATTTTTGAATATTTGAATTTCAAATTAGGATTTGAAATTCAAATTATATTAGGGGAAGAGTTGAGGGGCAGATTTGAATCATGTTTGAATTTCAATTTCGATTTTTGAAATTCAAAACATTTCCGGAGAGCGGGGAAAGGATATGCGGGGGAAGACGGTGAGGGAGAGTGTGCGTGATGGTGAATTTTAAATTTCAATTTAGGATTTTAAAATTCAAATTCAAATTTGAGTTAGAGTGTGGAGGGGGAAATTTCAATGAAATTTGAATTTCAATGTAGAATTTTGAAATTAAAATTATAGATTGGGGAATATGGAGAGTTAATCTTGATAAATTTGAATTTCGAATTAGATTTAAGTCAAATTATATTGTTGGAGAGATCGGCGAGTGCAAGTATCACATTTGATAGGCGGTGATGTTCGGTGGCGGTGTAGATCGTTTGTAGCATCGGTCTGACGGTTGAGAACAACGACTACTGTTAAGGGCTGGATTTGATGCAATCAGAAGATGACATCGCGGTGGGGTTAGTTTGGCGGATCCACGACGGCAACGTCATTGGGAAAGGAGTAAGCATGCTAGCAAGAAATGGTGGCTGTGTTGTTGCCATGGTGGACGTTTGGGGGAAGGTGGAAGGAGTTTCTGGGGTGCAGAGTTATTTTGATGGAGTTTGAATTGCAAATTAGATTTTTTGAAATTCAAATTACATCTGGGAGGGTGGGTGCAAGAACAGGGTGTAGAAACATTGTCTACAAGTTTGGCTAGGGGAGGGACTAGTTAGGGATATAGGTTTAGCTTTGTAAATGTTCTCCTATGTTCCGTTTAAGGAACATATAGATGTATATTTTTTGTACTACTTATTTTGTTAATTATTGATTAATGAAGCGGTGACGATGTCACCTCTTTCTCAAAAAAAAATAAAAAAATGCGTCACAATGAAAATTCGTGCACAAGGGAAAAGGGAGAGGGGGTTCTGAAACCTTGCCTACTTCTTAAGTGAGTTAAAATTAGACTCATTGACCACGTCAGCGGCTTCTCCTTTACTTTTTAAATGTTTTATTGACCACCATATTATCAGATTGGGAAGGCCCTTGCTATTAAGAACTGACAGTTATACTACAAGGATATAGATACATGTTTACGTAGTTCTTTTTCTAAAAATGGGCTAGTCCATGCCCCTTTGGCCAACAGTTTTCGCCATGTGTGTAGGTATCTAATATACCTTTACTGTCATACCTATGGTCTATTTGGAAACTTTTTGGAGGTAAGATAATATCTCAACTCCCAAAAAATGAATTTTATACCTATAAGAGCATCCACTATCGTTTTCTAAGTACCCAAAAAATAGAATTCGATTTAGAAAAGAGTGTCACAGTCATTTCCTAAAAACCCATTTATTAGAATAGGAGTGAACAGTGCTTCGCTAAACTTACAAGCAGAGATAGAGAAATGTTAAATTTTCTCAAACGGATGAAGATCATCCGTTTGAGAAAATAAATAGAACAGACAGATGAAGAAGCTCCGCCCGTCGTTAAATTTGGAAAAAAAAACAGATGATCTTCCGTCTCTCATCTTTTAAAATTTCTGATAAAATAAATCAATTTAATATGTGGGTGAGAGACGGATGAAGTTCATCCGTCCCTCAACTCCACTTCAGAATTAATTTGTGTGGAATTGACTCATTTACCCCTAATTGTGTAACATCCACCAACAGTGTGTTTGACTCCTACTCATCTCCAACGGCTCATTTGATTTCAAATTTTTTTTAATAAATCCAACGGCACTTGTTTTTTTAAAAAATTGATTTTTTTAAGGGCTACAAATTTAAAATACAATATATATATTTATTGTACTCCACCCCACTCAGGTAAAAACTAAGCTTCTCTGTCTCTTTCTTTCTACTATGCTTCTCTATCTCTTTCTTTCTATCAATGCTTCCATTTCTAATTTTTCTTTCATTCTTCATATTTTGCCAAATAAAAATTAAATTTGAGCAATGGCGAACCGGTAATAGGGGCAGGACATACACATCTAATGAAGATGTTATTCTCTCCCAAAGTTGGGTTTTTGACCGGTAACGATCAATCCGGTACACAGTTTTGGAATCGAGTATTTGCCACATTTGTAACTCTACTAGGCACTCCGACCGACCGGACAGCTGGCTCTCTTTCTAGTCGTTTTTGTGCAATTGCTAAATTTGTTTCTTTGTTCATTGCGAAGTTGAGCGGTGTAACAAATAGAGCTGCAAGCGGAACAACTGAGGCGGATAAGGTATGTATAATTTACCGGATTTAAATTTTTTGAATACATGTATAATAATTTATAACACATGTTTATTTACTATTTTTTATAGCTATGCGAAGCAAGAGTGGAATACATGCAATCATCCAGGAAAACATTTAAATTTGAAGAATGTTATGAGGTCCTTAAAGATCAGCCAAAATTTTCGCTACATACAACTCATGTGTTCGACTCAGGCCGAAGCTCTCAATCTGGGGAAGACGGTAGCACAATACGTTCGCCAACAATGCAAGACTGGGATACAGATATACCGACTGATTTGGATTCGCCTCCAACCCTCTCCCGACCACCCGGTCGTAAAGCGGAGAAGAGAAAAGGGAAAAGACCAGCTGAATCTGCTCAATTTGCTGAAATGGTTTCCGAGACCAAAACATTTAACAATTTGTTAAAGGAGTCACAAGATAGGTGGATCATGGCAACGGAAAAGAAGCTTGAGATAAAACAAAAAGAGCACGAAATTAAACAGAAAGAGCACGAAATTAAAATACGAAATGAGGAAGACCGTATAAGGAGTATGGACCTTAGCAACTTACCCGAGACTCAACGTGTACTTATTTCATGTGTAGACAACATGAAATTATGCAAAGACGTGGTCACAAATAGTTTAATTTTTTGAATCATATATGTTGTTTTCATATATGTTGCAATATTCGGTGTGTCCTTATTTTCAATTATGTAGTTGCTTTGTGTTCCACTACTTATTAAGAAGTCTCTATTTCAGTTTAAAATATTATAGACTAAATTGATGCCTCTTCCAAGTAGATCCATACATTTTGACTGATTCTAAATTATACATTACAGAATATAAATTACTAGCAGATCACTCTAAAACACAAATACATTGGTGGTTGGGACTCTAACATATTTTTCTAAAACTCATCTCCATATTCGTTCAATATGTGCTCCACCAAATCTTGTCGCAGTGCATGATGTTTTTGTCTATCATGTAGTTCTACATTGCGTGCAAATCTGGAGGTACTTGTTGAAGCTCCAGTTCTGTTCGGTACACTAAAGGTAGAATCCGCACTTTGGTCGTAGTCATAATCTTCAAGTGCTTCTTCTCGTTCGTCCTCAACAATCATATTGTGTAAAATAATACATGTCTTCATTATATAAGATAGACTGTCGGCATCCCAAAATCGTGCTGGAACAATCGCAAATCGTGCCTGTAAAACTCCAAATCCGCGTTCAACATCCTTTCTTGCAGCTTCTTGCATCTGGAAAAAAAAATCTTCTAAGTATCTGGTGCCGAGTATGTTTTGACTATGGTAGTCAACAGGGGATAAATACCATCGGCTAAATAGTACCCCATGTTGTAGTTATTGTTGATAGTGAAATTTGCGGGAGGTGCACACCCATCAAGAAGATCATTAAATAATGTGGACCGGTTGAGCACGTTAAGATCACTATTGCATCCTGAAATTCCGAAAATGAATGCTAGAACCAAATGTCGTAAGAAACAACTACGTCAAGAATAATGGTCGGCTCCCAACGTGGCCGGTATACTGGCCGTGCCATGGTGATGGACAATTTTTCCAAGCCCAATGCATACAATCAACACTACCTAACATACCTGGAAAACCGCGAGCTTTATCTACTTCAAGTGGTCTTCGAATATCAGCGGCGGTTGGAGCCCACAAATATTGAGGTCCAAACATGTTCACGATAACCACACAAAAACGACGTACTATTTTCAAAACAATAGTCTCTCCAATTCGCACGTACTCATTGATTGAATCAGTTAATGATCTGTAAGCCAAGCGATGTATCGCAGCAGTGATTTTTTTATAGGGAGAAAAACCAAGGCTCCTAGTTGCATCCTGTCACTATTGGAAGAATTTATCGTAGCCAACAGTTGCTTCCAAAATACGTTGGAATAAGACTCGCTGCATACAGAATCGACGTCGGAATAGGTTGTTGCCCTAAATTGGATTCTCAGCAAAATAATCTTCCCGAAGATGCATGTCCCCATCTTGTCTTTCACGACGTATATATCTCTGGCGGATTATTTGTTGGCTTTGTTGAACTGCCTTGGAGAAGATTTTCATGTTCTGGTGAACACGTCTTCCTAACATGGCTAGTTGCTCAGATTCATCGTCTGATGAAGTAGATGAAGAAGATGAACTAAATTGAGCCATTGCTAAATGGTAGGAGAAATTGGAGGATATTGGGGAATGTCTGGTACTGACATTGAAACCATACTATCAGTTTATATAGGAATTTTCAATAAGTAATTCCCGCCTTTTTCTCTTTGAATATTTCCAGCCTGCTATTTCTCCAACATAGCTAAAGCTAAAGTTGAACCATCTCGCATCAGTCAAATCATTTTGACTCACATTGCCTCAAAAATAACATAGGTAAAGCTTTATATAGCTTATGACCTATATACATTAATAGCTTTTGCCTAGACCTATATAAATTAATGATGCTTGATATTCATGTTGTCCATGCCAATCGTGAAGCAACGGTA